>JAEIFK010000678.1:23370000-24570000 GCA_018901825.1 Drosophila funebris | reverse complement strand
ACCATCGACACATCAAGTGCTGGACAATGCGTGGACTGACAATGATTTATGTACACAACATTTTGAGGCACTGTTAACAGTTAACAGTTAACAGTGCTGCTTAGATTGTCCATAAACAAGCAGGCCGACAAACATGCAACAAGCAACATGTTGCAATTTAGCACCTACAATATAAACCACAAAATGGAGACCTGGCCTGGTTGGCCTGGTTAAGGATCCGAGATTTCGTCTTGAGAATTGGTATTGAAATGCAAAGCGAAGTAGTGCGGTTGTTGGTTTTGTTGGTTTGTCATGTTAACAACTTAATTTATAAACGAGAGTTAGGCCTGTCACCTGTGTTGCAGCCACATAATTACCACAGTTTGTATTTTGTGGGCGTTGAAATTAATTTTGGAATTCTCGCACATTTCCAGTTCGATTTGCTGTCTGTATGTGAAATTGTTACAAGCTCGTTAACACAACATAGTGCCACCAAAAAAAAAAAAAAAAAACAAAATGCAAACTGCAAACTGCAGACTCTGACCTCTGATTTATGTTAATTTCAGCTTACAGCGTGCAGCATGCAGCATGGTGCATGCAGCAAGGCGAAACCAGAACAGGTGAGCCACAGCAACAGTCAGAGCAACAGCAACAGCAACAGCAACAACAACAACAATTAAAAATCAAAGTCAAACATGATCAACGCCAGTTTAGGGCCTCGTTGCAATGTGTTGCTGTTGTTGCTGTTGCTGTTGTTGTGGTACGAGCAACATGAACAAGCCAAAGCCAAAGCCAAAGCCAGAGCCACAGACTGAACGACTCAGAGACCCAAGATACCCAAAGAACTCGAGACTCGGATTCTGATTCTGATTCTGAAGCTGGTTCTGGCTCTCGTTGTCTGCCTGGAACGAGGCACAGCAGACAATGTTTTGGGTCTTCAGTTTGGGCTACGCTTCTTGTAGCCAATTCGTGGAAATTTAAGCGTGGCACAGACATGCTCCCCAGTTGTTGTTGCTGTTGCTCTTCTTGCTGTTGCTGTTGCTGTTGTTTTTGGGCAGTTTTGTAAAAATTGTCATTTTAATGAATTGATGCTGCTGTTAAACGTGGAGCTGAGTCTCCGCAACGCTGCCTCTCGCATGCCATTTAAAAAATGTTGTTGCCTGGTGTGTCGAGCAACTTTGTTAGCCACAAGTTGCAGGCAACCAGCGCTGACAGAGGCAGCATGTTTCACCCTATTCAATACACATACCTCTCAGTATGTCTGCATTTGCATCTCTCTCTCTCTCTCTCTCTCTCTCTCTCTCTCTCTCTCTCTATCTCTCTTTCTTTGTGGCTGCTTCATGCGTTAGTTTTGGCACCGTTCAATTAGCGCGCCAACATATTTGTGGGCGTGCGGCATTAACATAATCAATTTTATTTAACTTGCCACATGAGTGCACTCTGCAACCAAGCAACTAACTAACCCATATTTGTGTCTCTCCTTTCTTCCAGACGCTGCAGTCGTTGCAGAGCGCGGCCAAGCGGGCGGGCACATCCTGCGCCAATTGCAAGACCACAACCACAACCCTTTGGCGACGCAATGCCAGCGGTGAACCCGTGTGCAATGCCTGCGGATTATACTACAAGCTGCACAATGTAAGTACAAAGTCAAACAACTAACGTTAACTATATGAACTCGTAGTCGCGTCTATTATACCCAATTCACCCCATTCCTGCGGACCATCGATTTGGGATTTTCGGTACGCTCTTAACCCTCGTTAAACGCTTAAGCGATTTAACGCAACATTTAACAACGACTCGAGCCACTCGAGCGATCCGAACTCGAACGGAAGCCGGGAAACGCTTCGCACGGGAAACACACACAGATTAAAAGTGACAAAAATGAAGTGTAGTTGCCCCGTCCTTGCTTACCTCCGCGCAGTCTCCCCATTCAGTTAGAAGCACGGCCAATGAGGGTGGCAGGTTGCAACACCAGCAACCCCGATGATGAATTGTTGATGATTATTTAAAGATGCCCAACATGATACTTGTTGTTGTTGTTGTTGCTGCTGTTGCAAGATAAGCGTCTGGTGTTTGGCTGTGAAAATGCGATAAGCTTTGATTCTATTATGGCAAACGCGTGCGACGGCAAACGGCAACGGCAACGGCAAAAGGCGACGGCAAACGGCGACGGTTGCCCAGAAATTGGCGTAATTTATGTAATAGACTACGGCTCACTGAATCGCCTCCCCCCTCGATTCAATCCTCCATCAAAATGCAGCCAATGATATAGACGACGCTGTCGAGCCATGTGGAAACTAGATTTAATAACATTTTCGCGCCCTGAGGGAGCCCCCCTTTTAAGGGTTGTTTTGACCAACTTCTGGCTTATTAAATATTCATTAGCAACGCCAACAGGACGACACATAAGCGTTTATGCTCGGGGTCTGCGATTTGTATACCCTGTAATCAAACAAGTTACCCAAGGAGGTATTATAAACTGTATTCCTGTTAAGCATCAATTGTCTAAACAGTCTAAACGAGTCTTTTTCCAATATAGAACAATTAACTACTAGGTATTTTCTGTTCGAGCATTTATTTTAATTCATATTCTTTCGTTTTTTATAATGCCCCAAGTCAGTTTTTAATGAGTTTGTTGAATGTGGCAAACTTTTGGAGAAAAATCACTTGAACTTTTAGCACATTTACATGTCAGTGGCCCCAACTGATGGGCCACCTGTGTCTCTCTATGTAATCCTCTAACTAATTAAGCTGCGGTTGTACGTGTGATTATGCAGCTCTGTGGCTCTGCGGCAGCTGCAATTGAGGAACTTCAATCGATTTCGATATCATTCGGCGGGCAAAATGTTTTAATTGAGCGTGGTCAAGCGTAGAATGTACAGAAACAGAGAGAGAGGGAGAGAGAGATCGGAGTAGGGGCTATCAATATCAAAGTGAGCACAAGCCAAGATTCATCGTATGCTCCATATATCTAATCTGATTTGTAAACTTGTAAACACTAAAAGCTGCGGCTGCCTGCCTGCAAACGTGGCGTATGAGCAATGCGCCAAAAAAGACGCCGCCGCAACGACGCTTTGGGTGGTTAATGTGTGTGTGTGTGTGTGTGTGTGTGTGTGTGTGTGTGTGTGTATATCAGCTAATGGCCTACACACATACGGTGTATACACATGTGCAAAGCGCATTCATAGCGGCGAAATTTATTTTGCAAAAATTTTCTTTCAATTGGACAGTGTCCCATCTTGATAAGATGCCAATCAGCGCACTTTTTGCATTGCATTGGAACAGTTGGAACAGTTGGAGCTGTTGGAGCTCTAGCTATAGATACAACTGCAGCTATAGCCACAGTCAGCTAGCAGTTCATTTCAATTCAATTCGTTTGTCATTTGGCCGCCATCGTCGTTGTTGTTGCTATTTGCTGTTTGCTGTTTGCTGTTTGCTCTTTGCCGTTTGCCATGGTTGTTGTCGCACTGTGTGTGTGGGCCTCTCTAGTGAGCGATCTGGCCATGTGATTGGCACATTTTATGGAAATGCTGACTGCATTTAGGTTCCCTTTAAGGAGGGGATAAAGCGGGAGCAACGTTACGCGTGTCTTCACGCAGTTCACTGGAAAAGTGTGCTGATAATTAACAGCAAATGAGAGATAAAGCGACAGAGAGAGATATAGAGAGTGAGAGACTTGCAATGCCGCATCCTGTTGTCCTTTCAACGGCCGCTTATGCTGTATTCCTGCTGTGCGTCCTGTGTCGTCACAATGATATGTGTCACATAACACTGAAGCTGACCTAACGGTGCTCTGAGTTATAGACAGAACCAGAGCAGAGCCATAGCCTGGCGCCGTCTCACTCAATTTATCAACAACAGGCGGCAGGCACTGTACATATATATTTATATATATATATCTGTCTGTCTTTCCGTCTGTCTATCTGCGTCTATGTGCAGCCCACCCACTCGGCTGTCTTCGCAGCCTGTCAAATTGCAAGTCAGCTGCAGCGGCGCGTGTTGTTACCCCCGTGTGCCTCCTCATGCTGCATGCCCCATGCCCCATGCGCTTGCACGCTCGATTAAGATTTTATGCATAAAAATCTGACTGAGTTTCTTTTGAATTTCTTAATGAGCAAGGCCTGGATACCCTGAGCACATATTAACAACTTTATGCTTTGTTTAGTCGCTAATGCTTCTCTTGCTGTTGTTGCTGTTGTTGCTGTAGTTGCTGTGGGTACTGCATATCAATTAAAGCTTTGAGCAGCAGCAGCTGCCGAGTTGCTAATTGCCACAATTTGTGCTAAACGCTAGGGAGCGGCAAAAGACCAGAGACTATCAATTACCGTTCCCGATCGTCCAACAGCATCCCCATTGCCATTAGCCAGTTGCCCACTGTAAGTGATACATTTGCTGTTTGTTTGCCGTTGTTTTCGGGGCATTACACAATCAACCCTCGCTTTACAAACTCTCGGCTCTCACACAATTGCCGGCAATTTAACAATTTCTGTTACTGTGTTTGCACTGGGACAAAAAAGGCACAACAATGTCGTAATTCACGCCCAGGTACTTCGAGGGCTGCACTCTCCTAAGTGTGTACATATATACATATATATATATATATATATATATGTATATATATATATATGTATATATATATATATATATATATATTATATGGTATATATAATGTAACTTTTCTTTCTTTTGTCATCAGTGCAGCCTCGACGAATGGGTAACTCAATATTGTAATTGTAGCGCAATGAGGCACGTTGTTGTTGTTGCCCCTTAGATGTTCGCAAGTGATAAGAAATTGCATATGAAGCGGCAGCAAGCAGCAGGCAGCAGGCAGTAGGTAGCAGCCTCAACAATGGCCAAGAGCTGAGCGAGTTAAACAAAAAAAAAACACAAATTTACAAAAAGTAGCCCTGGTGCTGCGGCGTCACCGTCGCCATCGCCGTCGCCGTCGACGTTGCCGTCGTTTGCTATCAGCGGCAACTAATCGCATTCGCAAATGTCGCTTATCTGATCGTGTAGAAATGCTTGTAATACTTCATTTTCACTTCCCGGTTCCCGTTCGCTATTGCCAGTTCGGACTGCCACTCTTTGCCATTCTGCCACTCTGCCACTCTGCCACACAGTGCGTTGCAACAGACAGCGTGTGCAGTTAGCGGCATTTCCGGCCAAGGGCTGCGCTGCCCCGCGCTGTGCTACGCCATGAATTTGCATAAATTTGACCCATTTTAGTGTGCCGCTGGGCAGCAGCAGACACAGTTTATTGATTTTCCCTGCACTAACACTACTTGCAACACCCACTAAACAGCTGCCACTTCTTGTTCTCGTTCTTGTTGCAGGTCAATCGTCCACTTACCATGAAAAAGGAGGGCATACAAACGCGTAACCGCAAGCTCAGCTCCAAGTCGAAGAAGAAAAAGGGCTTGGGTGGCGGTTGTCTACCAATTGGTGGCCATTTGGGCATGGGCGACTTTAAGCCGCTCGATCCGTCCAAGGGCTTTGGCGGCGGCTTCTCGGCATCCATGGGTAAGCATCAACCAAGTGCATCACACTAGCAACACACACAAGTGTCCGCCATGCTGTGAATCACATCTAAACGAACTCGCATCTGCTTTGTCATTCCAGCGCAACATGGACACCTTTCCAGTGGTCTGCATCCGGCACATGCGCATATGCATGGTAGCTGGTATACTGGTGGTATGGGCGCATTGGGCGCCTCCGGTGGACTGCAGGGTGGCTTCTCCACTGCCGGCTCCCTTGGCGGCGGCGTTGTGCCCCACTCTCAGCCCTATCATTTGGGTCTCAGCTCCATGGTGAGTAGAAGTTATATAAGAGCATTCGTATAAGAGAACTGTGGTTACTAACATCATCTGTCTCCCTCTCTGTCTCTCTCTCTCTCTCTCTGTCTCTACAGGGCACTTGGCGTACTGACTACACGTGATGGAGCGGGAACAATTTGAACAATAACTTGTTCAGCTAGAGGAGCGCCGTTTAATATATGTATATCTGATCTGACTTGATTTCCAAACACAATGCCAAACTGAGGACTCCCTTCGCAGCCATGGACCATGGCCACAATCAGCACAGCACAACAGCTGAGATGGAGCTGAGACGTTTTCAACTGAGGATTAAGACATCGACGCGGACACAAGTGATCTCCTTGTCGACTGTCTCTGGAGGCGAACGGCAATTGTGAGCCTGGTTCAAGTGCTGACTATTCCTAATTGTAAACATTGCGTGCAATTTTTAATTATTTAAGTTTTCGTCGTAGGCCAGCAGCTAAAACAAAAGCCCATTAAAATTAATTAAAGGGCCGCACATATTATTTTTATTGCTCTTGTGTGTGTGCGTGTGTGTGTGTGATTGTATGTGTGTGTGTGTGTGCTTTAGAGTGATTGTGTGTAATTGTGTGCATGAATTCTCTGTTTTATTTTTATTATTTTTTTCGTTTTTTTTGCTTAATTAATTTAGTTTCGAGGCGCAAATTCGGCGTATTTAATTGTGCTTTATGAACTGCCATAAAACAACTAAAAACAAAACACAACACAATAAGCAAATAAATAAATAAAAAGCAAAAGCAAAACAAAAGCCCGACAAACGGAATTTCATAAATATTAATATTGTATATATGTATGTATATCTGATGAAAACAAGAGCAGCATTAACAACAACAACATCAACAGCAACAAGAAGAAGCACACAGAAACTAACGATAACTAAGCATAAATATTAACTAATAAAATGCACGTCCAAAACAAAAGAAAAAGAAATAAATCTAAATCTAATCTAATCTATAAACTGTTTTGTAAAAAGCAACTGCAAAATATTTGTCCTATTTCGCAATGCAATTGAAAATTGCAAAATACTTTAAAATGTAAATTAGTTAAATTGTTAGACATTAAACAAACAGACGTGATAAACATAAACATAAATTTAAACAATTTAATAATTGTAAAATAAATTTAATAACAAACAAAAAGAAAAACACATAAAAGCGCAAAGAAAAAGAGCAAAAAGAAAACAAAAGTCAAATGAGCCGCATTGTATGTATTTTTAACATCACACATACATATACATATATACATGTATGTTCAATGTTTATGCCTAAGTCTTATAAATCAACAAAAAGTACTTTTAAATCAATTCAATGTTAAAGGCAATTTGTAATATACAAACACAAAAAATATATGGAAAAAAAAAAACAAAAAAACATTTGTTAGCAATTTTTGTATAATTTTAGCAAAAAATATTTATAAAACTTGAAATAACCGCTTAAGTTCTGTGTAAATATAATACAAATTTAGTGTTTAACTTAATTTATGTGTGAGGTTTAAAGAAATAAATATAATATGTATATGTATACTTACCTATAGAATTACACAGACACATGTACATGCGTACGTGTATGTGTGTTTGTATGTATGTACTACAAGTATGTTGTAAGCATATGCGATAATTAATGTATTGTAATTGGCCATATTGATAGTTGAATATATATAAAACATACGTTTATTTAAATTTAAAGGCAATCACCAGAAAATATATACGAAAAATCGAAAAAAAAAATCAAACAACAAAAAACAAACAAAAAAAAAATGAATAAAATAATTTATGAAAAAAAAAATACAAATATGAGTAATAATAAAAAAAAAACAGAGAGTGATTCCAATTGTGAGTGAGACTGTAAAACGGTAACTGACGGCAATGGTTGATTAATTGCCGCCAGATGATTGGACAGAAACAGAAATCGATATCGAACTCGAACTCGAACTGGAAGAGGCAAACACAATTGTATGGCAATGTCTTTATAAATGCCCATTTATGCTTATGAATTGCTCTTTAAATTTCGATGCGTCTTCAATACAAAACGTGCAGCCGCACTCAGCTCTTCTCTCCTCGATTCTAGCCATGCCTTGGGACGGTGTTCTAACGTCGCGTCGTTGCCTCAGTTGGTCATTTGTTATGCAGCATTTGTTGTTATTGAGCGCATGAATTATGAGCTGGACGCACAGTTGCTTGTATTGAGGCGTGAAATGGCATGTTAATTTATTGGTACGCGAGTGTACGACATCAGCAACACCACTAGCAGCGTAAGCGTACGCAAGTTCGTTGCCTAAGTCTTTTGTTTTACGAGTGCGTCGGCAAGTCATAAAGCGCACATCAGTTAAAAGTCATACTCATGCATAAGTAAGTACCTTTGCTTGTAGCCAGATTATGAGCACTTAAAAACTAGACTACCGACTGGGTTTACGGCCATAGGGCTGGCCCTAGGTCTAATTAATGGCCAACGCGTGTCTGTGGGCCATTAAGAGACATCCAGCTAGGCAAATTTTGATTACAGCTGATTCGCTGCTTGCCAACACATTGTTGTAAGCGAAATATCAGTGCGCTTTAATTGTCACCTGGTATCCGTTTCCGCTGCAGCACCTTGTGCTACATTTCTATTTCATTTTTTGCATGCCAAGTGCTAGAGCAACCAGTCAGGCACATGCAGGGCTCATCAAGCATCTATTTTATATAATACAACAAATACAATTACAATTAAAATGCCAATGCGATTGTGATTATGATTGCGAGTCCATTGCATGTTTATCACTGTGTGCGTATCTTTGGTCACAAGTGTGTGTAATTGAGCTGCAATTAAATGCACGTTAAAGGCAACCAAGCACAACAATTATTTGATATGGCTGCCATATTCTACTGATCGAATGTTACATGAATGTTGCAGCATCACATGTGTTTCGTGCAGCATTTGGGAAATCCCCTCACTTGTCTCCTGGTCAGCTCACATTTTGGTTAATTGCATATTTAAACACACTTGTGACAAAGCTACCAACTGACCACGCCCCTAATTGCTATATAATTACAATAGGATTCAGTAATTTCAGTCGCACTATTATCAATGCCGTCGCAATTAACCTAAACTAAGAATGTGTTGCATATAACATTAGTTAAACTGTTGTGTAACAGTTTTGGACAGACCGACTGTCCTTCTTCTAAATGCGGTGATCAATGCATTACAAATGACTGGTCATATAAATCAGTTAATCAACATCTGCGATAAGCAAACATATGCATATTGAATATGCCTGGGAAATGCTCATTCCACTCTCTCCACTCACTCAAATAGAAAACCCAACAGACACGCAGCTGACCATAACCCTTCCAAAAACCAAATACGAACAAACAAAAATTACTAAACATAAACCAGCCAAAAACAAAATATGAGCATAAATCAATGGGGTCTGTGAACAAAGCAGCAGTCCGAAATATTTAGGCATGCATTAACTAATTAGTCTCTAGGTCTGTCTATAGACTAGCCATAGTATTAGAACTTATCTGATCTGGCGAATGCGGTGGCACTTCGATTTCTACCATTCATGATAATCAATAGAGCATATCTAAAATTTAATACAATATTTATTTATGTTGACTTTAGTGGACAGAAACAAGTCGCATTTGCTGCGTATATCTCTTATAATGTCTAAGATCTGAGTAGAACGAGCGCGCGCGACAGTATAAAACCCTGTGCAGTTTTATAAATTAAGTATTTTGCTTATAATAGAAATAAGAACGTAGCAGGTGTTTATTAAAGAATACTCTTTTGAAACTATTATTTAGCATATGATTTCTGCTTATTTCTTGCTTATAACAGCAAGCTTTCACATATGTATACATATTCAATCAAAGCTGAGTGTTACGACACTTAATTTACTTATGCTTGTGTCGTAGTAGTTCGCTATCTCGCTCGCACACATGTGCAAATATGGTAAGCAGACGCATGTATCACAGTCGTTCGCTGTCTCGCTCGCTCACATGTGCTGCCTGCTGCTCAACGATTCCGTGGAAAAAAAATAACTTTAATTTCTTTGCTGATTTTCTGTCTTATTTATAAACCGATCTTGATGAAACTTTCAGCGTTCCTTCTATATATCATTCTTAACGCACTTGTTAAGTTAGAAGTGTCTACGTTGAGAAATGTGGCCATAATACGTTTTTTTTGAATTGCGGGGGGGGGGGGGAAAGATATCGAAAATCTAACATAAACTCGATCTGGAGAGGGTATACAGGAACCTTCATGCCAAATTTGGTGTCTCTAGCTCTTATAGTTGCTGAGATCGACGCGTTCATACAGACAGACGGACAGACGGACAGACGGACAGACGGACAGACAGACGGACATGGCTCAATCGACTCGGCTATTGATACTGATTAAGAATATATATACTTTATAGGGTCGGAGATGCCTCCTTCTGCCTGTTACATACATTTGCACAAAATTATTATACCCTTTTTTGCCCATTTTTAATGGGCACAGGGTATAAAAATATCATAAACATCAGGAGTCGACTTTAGATTAGTATCTAATCACTTTCCTGTTGCAAGACTAAAGGAATAAATAATAATGTCTTTACCATCAGTCAAATATTTCATTGCACTTTAATCCGACTCAAAGTAATCAATTATGATCACAATTACATCAGATTATCCAAGCCAATACAGAAAGCGATAACAGAAAATGAGAATCAAAATAGGCTACCCTGTTTAAAAAGTTGCACTAAATATAGTTAATGTAAGTTGTAGACCTAAATCACATGAATCACATGAACATTTTGAATGTCTCTATGATATGGGATTATAATTGTCATATTACTGTTTGTGTATAGTAGTTATAGGTACATTGGGGTAAGCAAAGCAGCAATGGCAACATTATTTGGTCATGCATTAACTAATTAGTGGCTGTGGCAAACAGCGCACCGATAGCATTGGGGCATTTTGCCTACGCCTACGCCTACGCCTACGCCTGCTCCTCCTCCACCCTCGAGCAGCAGTTCCTTCTCTTTCTTTTGACTTTGCCAGTTGCCCATGGTTTGTGTGCTCGTGCGTTCTGCTGCAAGTTTATCTGATTGGAAATGAATGGGCAACAATGGCGACAGACAACAGAAACGGCCACGCACATACAAATACATACACACAGATACATAGATACAGACACAGGCACAGATACAGACACAGACACAGACAGAGATACTGGCGCAAACAAACAAATGCTTCTTTAGATGATTAACTGTGATAGGCCACTGTGTCCACTCCATTTGAGCATTGGTCCAATGAATATCGATACATTTGTTAGATTTAAATGGATTTCAATATATAGCTCAGTTCAACACTGACGCCTCGGCCAGAAACCAATTTAATTAGCCAGTTGGCGTAGATAGATACATAGTTATAATCTGTAGGGCTATTACAAACAATGTTTATATACATAAAGTTGTATAAGTATGTGTATATACTACTAACAGGCTTCTATCGGGCTGCACATCATTTGCAGGGCTCATCAATGCAGTTGAGCAGGCAGCTGTTAAATGTAATTGATTCTCAACGAAGGTATCTGTGTGTGTATCTATTAATTAATTTTACAATGACAGCCACAATTTCAATTAAATTTCAGTTTTAACATACACAGGCACACACACACACACCCACAACCCCACAGAGAAATATGGCTTTGGAGCTGGCTTGCGATTGGGCGATAGGACAACAGCCACAGTCAGAGTAACAACAACAACAACAGCAACAGGAACAACAGCAACACATCGTTCTAATTAGAATTATCCTAATGAAATTAAATTGCAAATTGTGTGTGTGTGCGTTATTAATTATATAAATTGGTCTATGACATATGCTTGACTGCAATTGCAATTGCAATTGCAATTTCAATATGCATTACGCATGCAATTTAAACTCTGTCATAATTTGTTTTAGATTCTGATTAACTAAATGGCTGAGCAGCGGCGAGCAACAACAAACAATATCATTTCTTAGCTAATTTGATTAAATTAAGCTCCACTCAGGCCATGGCAATTGGCCGTTTTAATGTCACAACATGTCGACTGAGCCTACCTCGGTCCTGGACCACGGCTCTGCGTCTGGATATGGCAAGGCCTGTGCCCAGGCCTGGCCATATCAAATGCTTAATGGCAACGGCCATGTCAATTCGTGGCATATTAAATAGGAAAATTGGCATTGGCAATTGCACAGATATTAGTTTCGTTGCTCGTTGTCCATTGCCTTGTAGGCCTATACACAGTTTGAGTTGGAGTTGGAGTTAGAGTTGGAGTTGGAGTTACAGTTGCTGTTGCTGTTGCTATTGAAGCTGGAGCTGGAACTGGAGGTGGGCTATCTCAGAGTGCGATCAATTTGTCGCTTGATTGTGTGCGTTTTTGCATGGCAGCATGCACATGCAATGAGTCTGAGGTCGGAGACTTTTAGCTGCAACTGCGTTGTTGTTGACAACGCATTGGCCATATTTGTGTATTATTGTTATAAGGCCGCCAGCAAATATGACAAAGGCACATAAATTCGGTAGCCCCCAGCTACAGTTTGGCTTTCCTGTAAAAACTGACGCACATAAATAAGCTCCAAACACAGCAGCAACAGCAATAGCAACAACAAGAACAACAACAACAACATCAGCAGACAAAACTCAACTGTTGCCCGTTTGTCTGGCAACTTGACTGTGTCGTCATCGCTGAGAGGAACAGCAACTGCAACAGCAACAGCAACAGTAACAGCAATGGCAACACGGCAACGGCAGCTGCAGCAGCAACAACATTGGTAAAGTGTCAAATTTCACGCAACATGATGCGCTAAATGTTGCCAGCAACTGGGCAAACACTTTCTGGCCCGCTTTGTCTGTGATTGCTGCTGCTACCAAAAACCGGACTGGAACTTCGAGAATCCTTCTCGGGCCGCAGTTGCATGTTTATTGTAAATATTATGAAATGTTGATACCTGCGATTGCTGCTCCTGCTGCTCCTACTTGCTTGCCTGGCAATTTATTGATGCAACACGATAAACGCGCCCCAAGCATGAAGTTCGATTCGCAGTGCTTGCAACTTCAACTGCTGCAAATGCTGTAGAAGGCATAAATAACATTTTCTCAGAAATTAAGCCAAACGAATTATTGTTTTCGACAGCATTTTTGTTGTAATTACCGTCCAGGTGATAAGCTTGCAACACCTTTGGAGAGTGTAAAACAGAGATGATTAGATGTAGATACCACAACGCGGGGCAAACACTCTCGTCATCATTAGGAGAGCACCAGCAACAACAACCATATAGTCGATGGCATTTGACAGGCGATAAGTGGCCTGATTTGGCTCTGAACTGATCTGGCCCTGAACGCTGGACAAGTCTCTGTATCCGAGGCATGTGAAACAATAGCACATAGTTCTCTTCTTTTTTGTGCTTTGCTTTAGACCATGGACAACATTAACCTGTTAACCCAAACTGACGGCGACCAGGTCCCCAAGCAACAGCGGCGGCTGGTGTCGCCTACTTTTGGGACCCGGCTGACTGCTGGCTGGCCGGTTAGTGGTGCAGTTGGTGGTGCAGCGGTGCATGAATAATGCGCGCCCACAGCTCAATAAATTTTCACTCTTTTCGCCAGAGATCGGGTCGAGTGGCAGCTGGAGCCAGAAATTCACACATCTTGTTGCAGGTCTTTTGGATACGAGCTGCGCGGCTGGACGCTGGCAATAAGCACAGTGCAGCACTCGACGCCACAGCAGGGAGGAGCTTGGTTGGGATGATTCATTTGAGCTGCCGCACAACTACACCAAAATGATACGAAAACCATTTAAAGGAATTCTCTCCAGTTAGAAGAAGACCAGACACGAATAAGAGAGGGAGGTGTTCGGGGTACAACAGAGTCAAGCGAACAGGGAACATGGGATATAGCCCAAAACAGAGAGTCACAAGACACTGGAACATTAAGAAAGCTTCGCAGACTGCTTGGGGTCTCCGTTTCTGTTATCCTCCACTGGCTCGTTCTCCTCAGCCTCCTGCAGCTGATCCTCCACAAGTCAGGTCCCAGTTGCATTGCAATTTCATTTCCTCTTCGCATGATTTCTCTCTGTGTGCGCCCACAATTGTCGAGAGATTAGAGTTTGCTGGTAATTCCACAGGCAGCGGACTTGCCATGCCGATTGGACTCTGCCACCACGAAGACAACGTCGACAACGTCGACAACGCCGACGACGACGATTTGGTTGATTTCGAGCTTATCACGTTCACAGGAGACTGCAAGACGCTGTCAATGTTTACACGTGGCAAACAAGTTACGAACTGTAATGGCAACTTAAGATTAAACTATCATAGAAACTGTTGTAAAGTAAAACCGAAAACCGGAATATTCTCGTTTATTTAAATTAAACAGGGTATAAAAACATAATGATATGCAAATGAGCCCGACGCAGACGCAAAACCACAAGTTAAATTATCATAAGTAATTTAGAAACTATTTATAGACTTTTAAATTTGCTTGTATAACATGAATCATATAAAGAATGAGGTTATACAGCGGTCCTGTGGCGCAATGGATAACGCGTCTGACTACGGATCAGAAGATTCCAGGTTCGACTCCTGGCAGGATCGTAATTGAAATATATTTTTTCAACTTTTTTTAATTAAATGAATTGTTATTATAATATATTTAATTTTAATCCGTTTTATTTCAATTATTATATTTTCATTTTATTAAATTTTAATTTTTGTTTTATTTATTAATAATAACTGCTCTTAATATCGATCGGTGCTTCTTCAGATAAGCGACTTGATCAACTTTCATTTGTTAGGGCTAAAAATAATTTTAAACCATATATTACTATCTTATAATGTTACCTTTTGTGAATATCTTATGGGCTTTCACTTCAGCTTATGTTTGATGTTTTGCTAGCTGAGCATCAGCTGCCTCCGTGGCGCAATTGGTTAGCGCGTTCGGCTGTTAACCGAAAGGTTGGTGGTTCGAGTCCACCCGGGGGCGATTCGAAAATTTTTTAGTTTTTTATATGTGTAACTTTTTTATTTTAATTTAATTTTAGGTTTTCGAAACAATCGTATTTTCGTGTTTTATGGCATCGTGTAAGCATAAACAAACTCTAGACGATCGAGCTTCGGTGGTGTCTGTGTGTCTATGTCTAACAATGGCCACCACAATGGCAGCGGGGCAACCTCTAACTTCAACTGGCTGTGACTGCGCCAAGTTACTTAGTTGGGCCCATCTGGCAATGGCAACTGGGGGATCGACACTACCGCGTCCCGACATTCCCCCTACTGCATTGCATAAGAGGGAGATAGAGAGAGAGAGAGATAGAGATAGGGAGAGAAATATTTGTGCAATTTGATTTCGCAGAATTGCGAATTCGTTGGAATGAATTCCCGATTTCCCCGTACCTCCCATGGTAGGCCCCTTAGCCCACCTTTAGCCTTGCCACGCGGCTTATGCGCATTATGATTATGATGATACCCAGTCTCTTTATTGTTGTTGCTGTTGTTTTGTGTGTTGTTTTCGCCTTGTTTGCTGGTTTGTTAGCTGCTCGCTGCGATTATTGTTGAAATTCTATTCAGTCGCCCAAGTCATGACCACAGCAACAGAAACGGCAACGGCAACGGCAACGGCAACGGCAACGGCAACGGCAACTGCAACTTCAACAACACCAACAACGCAACAGAGCAACTCAGCGGCGGCAATAGAAAACTGAGGGAAATTCTGCGGAAAACTTTTGCGGCGTGCGCTTATTGCGGCCTGGGACTGAGTCTCGACTTGGGCCTAGACTTGAGCCTGCAGATCAACATGCCCAGATTGTGTTTGCAATCATTACAGCTGGCGATGATTGCCAACGACCACGACGTACTGCAGACCCACTGCGGATCACCATCGTCGTCGTCGTCTGCGTGTCTGTGGTGGTTGGTGGGTGCCGATTTGCTTTGATTGGGTGGCATACAATTTGTACGAACTGTGCAGTCCATGTCCAACAAATGATACTGTGTATAATTTCAATGCAAGACCAGCTGAAAAGTCATTAGGAAAGCGAATAGGCGACATTTAAAACGACATTATGACACATAAATTTTGGATGAAACCCCCGGTAAAAGCTGACGGCTGAGACAGCGACAGAGGGTGGAATGGTAAAACGGAGAAGGGACACATTTTACACCCTCGTAAATGTGTATGTCTTATGTAATTAAAATGCAAGTGTAGAACACTCAAGGTCCATGCGACAATTTGAGCCAAATGGAAACCCAAACCCAATCCACACGCTCAGCGGCTACGAAATGAAATGGAAAACGTGGACACAGAAAAACCGAGCCCAAACCGAACCCAAGCCCAGACCAGAAACTGACCAGGCCAAATAGCTGGCCCGGCTAGCAAAATGAGACGCTTATCTAAATCTTCATAGTTGGCTAAACGCGGCCTTTTGCGCCTCCGCTTCGTATGCTGTTTCTCCTGATTGTTGTTGGTTTTTCCTTTAAATTTGTTCGTTTTTTTTTTTTTTTTTGGTTTTTCATTTATGTTCGTTTTTAATTGCAGCCGAAACGTGAGCGAAATGTAACCAAAAATGCAATTGCCAGTTTGCTGCCCGTTTTGGTCATTCCTTTGGCTAGTTAATCGAGTGCATTCGTGCAGCATTCCTATGGGGCAGACCGGCAATTCGAGAGTATCAGCCCCTTGCGCCTTGCCCCTCACCCCTAATGAGAGCAACGAGCGCGTGAACATTTCTTACCTGTGCCTTGTCATCGGAACATGTAATTATGCCACTTTGTGTCAGGTTTGTCCCAAACTCGAGTGCGCAACATTCAATAGAAGGGCACGGCAACATGTTGCTAGCCTCAATGTTGCCAGCAACAGCATAAGAGTAATTGTCGCCTTACGTGCGACTGTCGCATTTCAGCAAGCTCCCAAAATGCTGTCATTCTCTCAATGCACAACATGGCAATTAAATGGGCAACTGAACCCTGGCGACATGCAAGCTTGTGGCTGCAACACAGAAATCTGCCAATTTGCTGTTTGCTCTCGCAGTTGTTGTTGATGTTGCTGTTGCTGTTGCTGTTGTTCTTGCAATTGCAATTGCAGTCTTGACAATGCCCTTAATTAGGCCAGTTATGAGCCATAAAAACTAAACTTTAACTGCATGCGTTGTGTCTCACGCGATATGCATCTCCAGCTAGGCTATAACTAAGTACTTATAACTAACAACTTAGTAGCTACAATATTTGATGGATCCACAAAATCCGAGTTCCCAACAAACCCTTTCTCCAAGGACAATCCTCAAAAATTGCCAACTCAATTACATGCTTGAATGCGCAGAAAATTGCCAAATCAAGAAAATGGCTCAACAAAATAAATAGCCAAAGTCAGCGCATAAATCCTAGGCAAGCAAATTGACAGAGTGTGTGAACGCAAGGGGGGAGTTACAGAGCGAGAGAGAGAGAGAAATAGAGGGAGAGAGTGTTCTGGCTATCCAACAGTCCAGTTGCGAGTGTCCAGCTTTCAGTTTGGCGATAAACAAACATAAAACTTGACGTTGTCGTTGTCGTTGTCGCACAGTTCAACTGGCACAATTCTTATTTATTTAGCTACACTGTGCAGATATGCACCACCCACTAGAAGCACCGCTGTCCACTACCCACCCTGCTCCATGAGCCCCTCTCAAGACAACGTTGAAACGCAATTGAAAAGTAAATAAAGTCAACCTTTTTTCTCAGCTTTGCTGCAAAATTGTGTTTTATTGACTGGGATTAGTCGACAAATATGGAACCCCTTTGGGCAGCTTTGGCCAGCTTTGGGCAGCTCAGATAATGGACAAGGGACAACGGACAACGGATAACGGTCATCGGACAGAGGTCAAAGGGTTGCCGCAAGCTATTTATTTACACGTGCGCTGACTCTAAGGATTTGCCTGCATTTGATTCGATTTGATTCGATTTTTTACGGCTCCTCGTAAACTTCGCATTCAAAATCAATTTTCGGAACGCCATTTCAATTCAAAGCTGGCTAAGCTCTAAGCTGTAAGCCGCAATTAAGGCCAGAAGTAAGATCAGCGGCAATCAGTGGCAAGCAGATGGAGGCAGGTTGTAACTAGTATTTTGTGCATACTTGGCCAAAATATATGTACTCACAATTAATACAACATTTAGAGGGCACTCGCAAATCAATGAAAATTTATGTGCTCACATTAATTTAACAGTATTTCTGTTCCTCTTTCTACTCTTATTTTATTTTCGCACGCACCCCAAATGCGTAAAGCGGATCAATTGCCCAAAAGATCAATTGGCAATTGACAAACCAACAATCCGACAAACGGACAATTGCAACTGGCAATTGCAACCACTTGAAAAGCCGCTCAGCCCATTAGCCAATCAGCCGTAAAATCGCCGTAGAAATCACAGCGAACCACAAATCGAGAATCTCTATCTCTTTCTCACCCTCTTTGGGCTCATTGTTGTCTTTCGCATGCCTCGAATTGTTGCGGTTTTCGTCAGTCATGCGCAAAACGAGAAATTCATTAAGCCGCTGGCGAGGCAGCTTAGGACGAGATCGGGACACACAGTCAACATTCCTCCTAATCTGGTTTTGTAGTCGCTGTCGTTGTCGTTGTTGTTGTATTTTGTATTTGACTGTGGCATTTAATTACATTTGTGGTACGTGTATCTGAAGCGTTTGTGTGTGTTGCGCTGCAACATGATGCACCTTGCACCTTTTTGGCGGCTTCTTGCCGCATTGGCACGCGCTGCATTTTTATTGCTTCATCAGCATCGCTTGCGTAATAGCCACAGGGGCAGCCACACGGGACAGCACAACACACTCACTGGCCAACAGCAGGTGCAATTCCGTGCGAGCCAAATTGGAACTGAAATTTGTAATTCATGTTTCCACAGCGTGCCACCAACAATAACAAATAACAACAGCAAGCTGTATCTATAAAAAAAGAAAACAATAAAAGGGAAAGCTATTATAACAGCGACGAATTCTTTCTAAACTTGCTAATCAATTGATGTGCCATTTCAGCAGATAAGCATTAAGTGTGTTTTCATAGAAATACAATTCTACTACGATTTGGAAATTGATCACGTTACATGTCGCACATGCGACTAGTAAAAATGTGTAAAACACACTTTTAATTATCAGTTTATAGATCAACTTGTTACCAATCGCACGACAAATAAAAAAACTTATGTATCACATATATTTGCATATATAATCAAATCAAATGAATCTTTGGCATAGATCTTACAAAATTACCTAAACCAGATCAAATGAACCACCAAAAAGGTTAAAGCAATGTAAACATATTTGAACTGTTTTCTTTTATCAATAATATTTACTTAATATAAAGATTATTAAATATTTTGTTCTTATATATAGCAAGTTGGTATTGCTATTTGCTATATATGTATTTATGGTTCAATTATCTCTTTAGCACAAAGAAGGAGATACAAGCTTTTGGCAGTTGCGCCATGGTGAAGAGAGAGCTTGTGAAAAGTATCGATAGATAATTATCGTTTTAGTATTTTTATAGATGGCGCGTTGCCCGACCGCCACAATCTCATTAAAGTAATACTAAAATGCTTCAATATATTCACAGACTTGTAAATATTTTGCGTGGAATGAGAATTTAGTAAACATTAATAAGGATCTATATCAGAAGACGAAATGAAGTTTCAACGTTACATTGTGAAACGAATTGTAATCATGCAAAGGTTACAGATTTTATATATTGTTTAAAATATTTTGTATAAAAAGCGAGGAATAAAGACTGCGATTGCATGATCTAAACTTATTTCTGACTTGTATAATTATATAATGCAAGGCGACAGATACTTTTGAATGAGAGTGATAAGCTAATTCTATCAGCAGTCTGGATATTTAAATATGTTTTCACGCCATTAACAATTCTGACTGAGGCAAAGTACATAGATGCCGTTATAGATTCAGTTGGTTGCATCAAGTTAGGCGAGCTGCAAAGTGGCCGACCGCTTATTGTCTAAAAGGCGGAGCCAACACAAAGCGAGTTGTGCGCATAAATTATGGCATTAAGCTAGCGCCTGGGATTGGTGCAACAGCTTCTGCAGTGCAACAGCGTTCGTACAGCGAATGCAGCATCCAAGACAAGATCTGCGACACAAGCAGGTTTTTCAGATGCCCAACAACAGCAGCAGCAATCGCAACAGCAACCGCAGCAGCAACATTAGCAGCATTCGAAGTTGAGGCAATATTTTGGAGCTAGAGCTCAAATTAGTTGGTTGCTTTGCTGCTGACATGTTTATTACGATTGAGCGAGAGAGACAAGCTTGCGGACAGATTGAGGAGCAGAGCGACAGACGGACATAAATCGAAATGATCCGTCCGTGTACAATAGAAATTCAATTAAAATTGACATTTTCCGATGAACTTATGCAAATGCTGGCCCCACAGGCCCCAAATGACAATCGAGTAGAGTCCATCAGGCGGCTCTCTAGGATATTTATGGCCAAATGCATTCCCCCTGGCTAACAACACAAATTTATTATTATATTTTATAATGTAACAAATGGCACGTCGCGACGTCATTCGGCCGCTTGGACTTGGATAAGTCGATCGATCGATTGACCGGCCGTGTGTCTTGTACGTGAGTTGCAGCTGAGTTCTCCTCGTATATGGGTGGCTAGGGGCAAGGCGCATGGGCAATGGAGAATGGGCAATGGGGAGTGCATTCAACTCTTTCGCTCTGCATCGATAACAAAAGTAATTTGTTAAGGAAAGGAAATCCCACCAAAGTATGTGAAAATAATAACAGCCAGCCCAAAAATGCTGACAACGACAACAAGAGCAACAACAAAACGTTGCAAGCTTTGCAAGTTGCAACGTTGCAACATTCAAGTAGCCTAAAGCAGCTTGATTAATTTTATGAGCGATCAGCCGTTAAGTTCAGCGCACATGAAATTTTGCGATACTAATCTAGCATTAAGCATACGCCCCGTTACCATGCACAAAACCCGCTCTCCCGCCTAAAAAGTAAATACTCATTAGCGAAATTTCTGTTTTGTTTTGTTTTTAACATACGAGAATTTTCACAACTTTGACGCTGGCGGCGTTCGCTGCTGCTGTTGATCTTGATGCAATTAATAAAAATACAAAATAAAACATAAATGATAAAAATGTAAAAAAAAAGAACGAATAACTTTAGCGGCGGCATTACATTTATGGCTTGACTTGGCACCCATCTCCGGAAGCAATTGTCGAGCTAAGAAGGCGTAAGGGTTAGCAATGGACTAAGGGATCGGGCTGATCAGGGCCTGGCGATTATGATTTTTATTGCCCTATACAAGCAATGGCAATACCCTTACCATTCCGTTGCCCTTCGGCAAACGCTTCCTACCAAGTCGTACGACCACACAACCAGTTGTGGCTGGCATTGCATTCATCACCATGACAGCTACTCGTCTGGTCCACGAATCTGCCTTGTAAATTGACAGCCGCAATTGAATGCGAGACCACAAAATTGGATAATTTCCCAGTGACAATCGAAGCTGATGCTGATGCTGAAGCTGAAGCTGATGCCGAGGCTCGGAGCCAAATTGACTGCCCCTTGATAAATGCGACGCGCAAAAGTTTCCCAGGAGCACGAGAGCACTTGCACTGGAGTGGAGTCGAGTGAAGACAATGCGACTACGATATGCAAAATAAATTTCACTTCCGAATCCTTATTGCCTGCCAGACGCTGGCCTGGCTCAGACTCTGCGGTTGTTCAGAGCTTGTTTTACATATGTCCCGCACCTTGGCTGCAAAAACGTTGCCCCAAAACCAAGAAGACGACGGTCAGACGCCCTCGCGACTGGGTCCCTTGAGGCACCCCCCTTGCCAAACGTCCCTAAGGCCCTAAGGCCTTTAGGCTCTGGGGATGCTGCTCATACTCGACAATGAACCCAATAAAATGCTCCAAAAGGCAAGCACAGAGCACAGAGTACAGAGCTCTGAGACGGGCAGAAGCTGCATCGACCTGGAGGCATTGTCGTAAATTGTATCCATTGCTTCGAGTGAAATCCATTTGAATTGATTGCATTGCTATCGTTGGCTCGGTGGCAACGGTGGCAACGGTGGCTCGTCATTGGCCATGCAGTAGGACCACCAAAATGTTGCAATTAATTTTTGCACAATGCGCTTTGTGATATTTAGTTTTGTTGCATTATGGCAGCCCGTTCCCGATACACTCGATCCTCTGTTAATTGCCCAAAATACAGCGAAATACGGTAGCCCCAAAAATTGGACTAAGACTAAGTAAGTAAGACTAAGACCATGTATATATGTATGTATGTATGTGGTTGCTGTGGTGGTTTCTCCAGCTCCTATCAGTGGCCTTTGATTTGCATATATTTCGGTTTTAATTAGTTAACAAGCTGCTTTCGTTTGTTGCGATTGCATGTTGAACCACGACGCATATCGTAGATGCTACAGGTATCGGCCACAGCTTCCACTCCAAGCTTAGTTGCATGCACCAAAGTCATACACACACACACAGGTATCAGGTATACACACACACTCACACACAGCAAACAGCGAACGTATAAAATCAAACACGATTTTTAGCAGTTTTCAATTCCCGGAAATCTTGTACGATATGTTGCACCAGCAAACAAAACTGGGGGATTGCGGAAAGCGGATTGTGGATTGAGGATTGCGGATTGTGGCTATGCCAATGGCTATGGCTATGGCCGAGGCCCGATACGATTCCAGTATCGTGCAAATGTTTCATTATTTAACAGATTTCAGCGCACACAGCCAGAGATTTCAGCGAGTCCTCGATCCACAGCTGGCTGGCCGTGCCCTTGGTTCTCTTTCCATCCCTCTCTCTCGCTCTTTCTCACTCTCTCTCTCTCTCTGCTAAATTCGCTGTCTCTGTCTGTGCCTCTGGGAATGCGAGTGTGAAATAAGGCGACAAGACAACTTGAGCGCAAAAATACCAACAAAAATTCCAAGATGTTGTCATCAATTAAAGCGAGCGTTGCTGCAAGAGAGAGAGAGAGAGAGAGAGAGAGAGAGAGAAAGAGAGAGAGAGTAAGATGCAGCAGAATCTTCACACCTGAGAACTTTATTAGTGCAGACTGGTAGTGGTATTGGTATTGGGATTGAGCCGGAGCTGGAGCTGCTTCAGCAGTTGTTGCGTGAATTATGGTTCACCTATGGCCTAGGCCATAGCAGCTAGCAAGGCTCAAGGCAAATGGTGCAGACGATAAAAGCTGATAGATCACATAGCATGCGAGTACAGTTTAAGTAAGCGTAAGCCAGATAGAGGGAGAGAGATAGAGCTAAAGTGAGAGAGAAAGAGAGAAGGTGGAAATTAGACATAGGCGGACTCCACCCGGCGACTGGACAACTTGGGCAATTCAGCAGAAAAGCCAGTGAGGAGACAAACTTATTTGCATTTGGCCGGTTGTCAGGCAAAGACATTGTTGTTGTTGTCATTGTATCCTGCTGGATGTTATTGTTGTTGCTGCTGCTGCTGCTGCTGCTGTGATATTTGCTACTGACAGGCAACTTTTAGCCAAAAGGAAAACAAAAAGAAACATGAAAATTGTTGCCCACGAGTCTGGCAAGTACGCGAACGTAGAAGGGGCACGGAGATGGATGCCACAGACAGAGTCAGATTCAGAGTCAGCCTTTTGTTCATCTTGTTAAGGTTTCAACTTTATGCCTGCTGTTTCGTCTACCTCTTTTTATACCCTGTTTGTTGTTACTGCTGTTTAGCTTATTGTTCCAGCCTGAGTTTGGTTTTGTTTTAGTGCTGCAATTCCTGGAACTTTTCAGGTGGCACAGCATGTTGGGGCAGACACACTTTTGGTGGGCCCATTGGCCCATTGGACCATTGTGGCCACTGTGCTTTCAATTAAAATATATTTAGGCATAATTTCAACGTCTTTCAGGTTTCAGGGAAGCAGAGAAGCAACCCACCCAAAATGCAAAAGCAGATACACATCAATTAGTTAATCTATGCGATTTGCTGACAGCATCTGATTCATTCAGCTGTTGCCTTATTGGCATTGGCTAATTAATATATTATAACGCGTTTATGTCTGCGCATATTTATGGTCAACACCCCGCCCAGGTTTTCGTTTGACGGCTTTTCTTCAAAGTAGTCACGCGGCTGACTGAGACCTGGCGATTCCGATGCCGATGGCGATGACGATGACGGTGGCGATGGCGTTTGAGGTGGCGCATACAAATGATCTTGTTCGGTTGTGCTTGCAAATATTTAAATGTTGTTGCTGTTGCTGTTGTTTCTCTTTTTTCTTTTTTTTTTATTATTTGGCAACAACAGTGTTTTGGGCATGTTTTATTGTCATTATATAATCAGCACAAGTCGCACAAGTTGCTAAAAAATTAAACAGAACTTTAGTTTCTTTTAGACTCTTTGATTTCATGTTATTGTTGTTGATGTTGTTGTTGTGCACAACATATATCTGATATTATATATTTGTGTAATGTTAGTTTTGTTAAGTTTATGAAAATTTATGAGCTTGTCGAGCTCTGACTCGGGTTTGGGCACGTCGTTGTTCGTTGTTCATTGTCGCTGTCGCTGTCGTTGTCGTTGTAGTTATGGCCAGGTTAGTGGCTTGTGGCTAAACAAGCAAAGGTACAGCAATGAGATTATTATCAACACAATGTTAATTTCCAGCATTTAAAAGTGTAATTAACTCAATTTGAATTATTAGACGAGGGGTACACGCAGTTACCAAACAAAAGACTTAGGCAGCAAACCTGATGCGCAGCCCAAAGGAAGCAGGAAACCACGCAAGGCATGAGAATATTTGCTCATGAGTCACACGGCATACGGCTCGTGCTTAGGGCCCCCAAAGGCAAAAGAATCGACAAGCAAAGCCAGTAGTGCACCAAACAGACAGTGCACTCTAACCAAACACTTGACACGTATTCCTGGAAGCCTGCCTCTGACTCTGGGCTCACTCTGCACACAGAATTCCTAATTAGCCTGTCTCTGAATCTGACGCTGACTCTGCCACTGTCCGCAGAAAGGGCTCTCGTTTGGGTTCGTGCCCCGCCAGTTAGGAGTATTTATGCGTTCATATTCGTTCGCATTTGAGGCATCGATCAATTGTCCGACTGCCCCGGCAACTGGGTGGCCAACTACCAGTCTTGTGCAGCGCCTCAAATGCGACTATAAATTATTTTCGATATATGTTTGGAATATTTGATGCCCACTTTGGCCTAGGCTAACAACTATGTTGTCAAGTGCCAGTGATTCATGGGTTTGACAGCACAATGTGTGTGTTGTTATCAAACACGAGTGCAGAGGAAATATATCATCGGTCTGTAACAAAAAGAATGTGTCTATATCAGAGTTCAATAGAACTATCTTTACTTAAACTTACCTATTAAATTAAGTTCTTAGATGCTCATTTAACCAGTTCTCAATTTCAATTCAAGCATCTTGACAATCTGTCCCTAAACATATCTTAAATTTGGTAATATATGATAATATACGTATTTCAATCTGATAATACATTCCACATATTCAGAGTTTTACTGTCCAAAATAAACAGTGGACAAAATAAAATTCATTTATTATGCTTATTTAAAAATTGCGCCACACGCGCCATATCGTTATTTTAAAGCATACTTTTAGGCGAATTCATAAACCAATAAACCAAATTTGTTATTATACCCTGTGCACATTTAAAAAGGGTTGAATAACTTTGTGCAAATATATAACAGGCGTGGCAGAACCTATAAAGTATAAATAATCTTGATCTGTCTGTCCGTCTAGTGAAAACACTGATTATATCCACATTCCTCAGCGACGTCACTTCTCACTTAACAGGTGCTTGAAGAAGATATTCTATAAGATAATATAGAAGTGCCAAAAGTTTCAGCAAAATGGAAGACTACTAAATCACTCATCGGCATATATTTACGTTGGTGTTATCCTGGACACAGGCCTCACATTCAGAAGACATGTCACGTCGCTCCATCCATCCAGGGACATCAAATCCGACTTCAAGCCTGACCAGGCTGCTCAGTATAGCAGCCCAGATATCTGCTAGTCCCCGCACTGCAGTAAGAAGACTCAGACGACACCGACACCATCCTCAAGACCTGCTGAGTCGGGTCTTGTCGTGAAGATTGTCATATATTCCCAAATGCGTTAACTGTAATACATTTACCATTTAATTCTCCATCCCCTAAACTATGTATCCTATGTTCATATATTACCAAATAACCGATTCAATTAACCTGCCTAAAAGATAGCAGGGCACAAATTTGTAAATTAACTTCATCTTATTAGTGATTCTTAGTTTTCTATTTTTTTTTTTTTTTTTTTTTTTCATAATAGTCTTTATTAGTTTTTATGCTTTGCTCGCTCCAGGGTTTCCCCTTTTTCAATTAGATATTGTAGTTTATAATTTGAATTGGTTATTAAAATATAAATTATAATATGTTTTAACTGTGTGGTCGATAGGGGTGATACAAAAAGCGTGCCGGCGCTTGCATTAATGTTGATAAAGCAAAGGAATTAACGTTTACAAAGTTGACATTCTACGAAACAGAAACAGAACAAGAGATGTATATTACACTGGTTTCATTTGTAGTTCGTTATTGTTTCATATTCTACTTTTAGCAATGGCCATAAAGCATATCAAGATTGTTTTGTTGCCTTTTTGTTGCACGTATCTTTTCATGTACACATGTATTAATGTGGTAAATATAGTTATCAACGTCTTTTTAAAATTTTCGCTAAGCAAAAATGTAATTTATAAATAAATATTTGCGTATTAATTACAAATGAAAATTATAATTTCTATTTGTTTGTATATTTATATATAAAAATCATAAAAAATTAATATTTTCATAATCACACCAATAAACACTAAACATAAGCCTAACTATTGTTGATATAAGCAACAAATTAAAAGACACAAATTTCAATGACTGTACGACATAATGCAAAATACTAAGCGATTTCTCGCTGTTTACATTTGTTTGTTTTTTTGTTTGTTTATGTAAAAGTGATAGTGTGTATTTAGACTAAAACAAAATCCGTTGGCATTTTTGTGATCTACAAATTCGAGAGATTCGGTGTTAACAATGAGCACCAACAACGCGATTTCTTTAGCTTTTTTTATACAATCACACATTTAAACAATCATATCGAGTCGACGCAATAGTTTTGCCCTTACAATCATTCTCATACATCAATAAACACCCCACTCCAAATTAAGTTAAATATATATATATATATACTGCAAATTAATATAGTTGTTCTGTGTGTATGCGAGAGTGCCTAAATTTGTGTGTGTCTCTGTTTCTTATGTGTGTGTGTGTGTATGTGTGTAAGCTATAATCTAACGACTTTGGCTTTTCGAATGCTGAATTAACCACTGCAACGTTATGTCGATGTTATCCTTTTCCTTACACGAAATACTATAGCAGCAGATTTCCCGATCCTGTATGCTCGATAGATTCCTGAAAATATAATTTAACATTAAGTACTGTATGATCTTATATACATATCGAATACTCACATTCTCTCAATGAGCCCAGTTTCATCAAGCGCTCCTGGAAGATCACGTTTATTGCCCAGGACGAGCACTGGAATGCCATTCAGTTGCGGTTTGTCTAGCAGAGAGTGTAGTTCGTTTCGCGAGGCTTCCAATTTATCCAAATCAGCAGCATCCACCATATAACTAGAATATGTATCAGGTAAATGACGATGAAAGTGAACTTAAGCCAGGTTGCTTACACAATTGCATTAACGCCTCGGCAGTAACGCTCCCACATGGAGCGGAAGCGAGGCTGACCGCCAATGTCCCAAACCTTAATTGTCACATTGCCTTTGGTGATTTTTCGCATGTTGAAACCAACTGTGGGTATCATATCCTCGGCGAACTGACCGGACTGTGGTTCACAAACAGAAAAATCATACAATTACAATTAATCATTTATTGCATACATGTTAGATGCCCCTATTTATTATATTCAATGTTCTGCTCGCCGTGAACGCATGACTCAAAGAGTCTATGACAAAGGTACCCGTTATTTATTGTTATATGTACACTTTAGAATTTCGATTGTAAGCTTAGAACGCGTCTTATCAGTAAATGAACTAGGGGGCGGTGGCAGAGTCTGGGGAGATTTAGCTGAAGTTGTGCTCATATTGTCGCTGATATTGTTATGCAAAGATACACAGTTCTCAGCTTGAAACATATTAATTAAAGTGATACAAAAAAATAAGTAAAGTAATAAAATACATTTAAACAGCATCTAATTATTAACACAATGAAAATGAACAGCAGTCACAGCTAACAAAAAATAATAAAACAATGATAAGTGTGTGACGTCGGCAACAAAGGCAAATCAATAGCAAACAGCAATAGCGTCCGATTTGTCACTGCCATCCCATTCCTGGGACCCTCACTGCGAGCCTGACAATTTAATTTTCGTACGTTTTATGATGAATTAATTGTCATAGCCTGCAACATACTCCGACCCCGCATAAAACAGCCGCCGCCCCATACAGTCATTATTTGCAAATATACTCACTGCAATAACATTAACGAACGTCGTTTTGCCTGAAAATTGCAGTCCGACCAGTGTCAGTTCCATTTCCTCTTTCCAGAAGATGCTCTTAAACCAGTCCAGGATTCTGTTGATAAGCGCCAACATTTTAACTCTGTTTTGTTAATTTTTTTTCCTTGCAAAGAAATGGCGTATGCAGCACAGCAGTAGAGTTGTTGTATCGAATCATTCGGAGTTAGTTCAATCGAGCTACTTACTGAACTGAACGACTGAACTTAGTCATTGAGCATTGTTCATCTAGTTCATTTAACGAATGAAAGATGTGTTGCAGTATGCTTTGCGATTGTTCAGTAACTTAGAAAATTATAATAATTTCCTTAATATTAATTATCTTTTGTTCGATCTTTTAAATTAGTTAACAGCTGTTAGCAGCTGTAAAATTCAAACTCATACTTAACAGCTGTTAACTAGTTCCATTAATTCGATTACGAACATCATGGCACAGCTGACATTATGCTTAGATGATGTACAACAACAATCCTTTGATAATCATCGGCCGATATGTTTCTAATTATTTTTGACTGTTTCGAATGCAAAGTAAAACAGAAATCCTTCGATTGATATTCTTCATTTGGTGGTATTATGTATCAGTGTTATCGACTAATCGGTATAGAAAAATAATGGTGACTAGAAATTAGTTTCTCGATATCACTCATCGGCCAGCCACCACAAACATTAAAATAATAAAATAAGTAAATATGGTAAGTAAACGTTTAATTTATATTTTTTAATAAAATAATCGAATACAAATATTTATAGGCTAGAAATGCGGAAAAGGCAATGTAAGTATGAACGCGAAATATGGTACATTGATTTTAATGTTCTATTATCATCTGCCGGCAGGACAACATTGGCGCGTTGGCGAGCCGCCAAGGAAGTTGAATCGGGCGAAAAGGAACGCCGGCCTTACCTGGCCTCAGAATGTCACGATCTGCCAAAGTGTGAGAAGTTTCGGCTGGAGATTATACGCGAAATATCTAAGAAAGTCGCACAAATTCAAAATGGTAAGTACATGCAACATGAATTCTTTTTACTGAATTTCAAATGATCCACGCTGCAGCCGGTCTCGGAGAATTCCGTATCCGTGACCTCAACGATGAAATCAATAAGCTGCTGCGCGAGAAGCGTCACTGGGAAAATCAGATATCATCCCTTGGCGGTCCCCATTACCGGCGATATGGACCAAAAATGTTTGATGCCGAAGGCCGAGAGGTGCCAGGTAATCGTGGCTACAAGTACTTTGGTGCTGCCAAAGATTTGCCAGGCGTGCGAGAACTTTTCGAACAGGATCCACCACCACCACCTCGCAAGACACGTGCCGAATTAATGAAAGATATCGACGCTGAGTATTATGGATACAGAGACGACGAGGACGGCGTACTAATACCACTAGAGGAAAAGATAGAGAGGGTCGCTCTGCAAAAGGCAGTGCAAGAATGGAAGGAGAAAATGGCACGCGATGGTCGCATTATTGACGATGAGGAAGACGATGAAGAAATCTACCCTCTCTCAGGCCCTGCACGCGAAGCTGCCGAGGATGCCAAAGCACGTGCGACTGAAAATGATCCGTTGGGTCTGCTGGCTCCACGTTTCACCGCTCACGTGCCTGTGCCAACACAACAGGATGTGCAAGAAGCTCTGCTGCGAAAACGAAAACTCGAATTGTTACAAAAATACGGAGGAGATACAAATTAAACAAATTTTAATAATAATGTTTTATAATTATTTGAATCAGGTATTAACTACCCTATAGGGCAATAGCTTGGAACAATCGTATGCTAAGTACAAATGTAGCTATAAATTTTGTCGCTTCAATGCGTTGTCTTATTTTGTTAAAACTAATTTGATTTTCGCTTCATTGCATACTAATATTATTCACTGGCCTAGTAACGATCACGACGGCCGCCGCCTCCGAAACCTCCCCCGCGTCCACCACCACCAAAGCTGCGTCCGCCACTTTCATTGGCGCGACGTTCTTTCATGGCCGAAAATCGCTTTGACATGCTCCGCAGTTCCTCCGGGACTTCCTGTTCGGCCTCCTCCAAAATATTAATCAACTCTTGAGCCATGGCCCAATCCTCTCGTGTAATAAAGCTGATAGATGTGCCCTTGCGTCCGGCTCTGCCTGTACGACCCACACGGTGCACATACTCTTCAATATTACGCGGAAAATCATAGTTGATAACGTGTCTAAGAGTAAGATTTGTAATGGAATAAAACTGCATTGTCATTGAATTGGCATACTCACGTTATGTCCTCAATGTCTAGACCGCGAGAGGCCACGTCGGTGGCAATTAGAATCCGAACGACGCCCGACTTAATGTCGGCTATAGCTTGTTCACGATCGCTTTGCTCTCGGTTTCCATGAATACATTGCGTTGAATATCCGTCCAATGACAAATCACTGGAGACATCATCAGCGCGTGCTTTGCGACCACAAAAAACAATGATTTTATCATCCTTTGTCATTTTCTTAACGAACGATTTGAGAGTACCGAACTTGTCTCTGTCGTCATCTAGCAATTCGATCACCTGCTTCACGGAATGTGTGGCTGCCAAATCCAACGAACCGACACACACTTGAATGGGGTTACTCATATAGCTCTGTGCCAGACGGCGCACACCAGGCGGCCAGGTAGCCGAGGTCATAATGGTCTGTCTATCAGGACGAATGTCAAGTAGAACCTTGCGGATTTGTGGCTCAAAACCCATGTCTAGCATGCGATCGGCTTCATCCAACACCAGATATGTAATTGAAGACACATTGATAACTCCAGCTTGCACTAGGTCATTTAGACGACCCGGTGTACAAATGATAATCTCTGCGCCGCGTTCCACATCAGATATTTGGGTTTGACGACTGCCTCCCCCATAGACGCACACGCTATATGAACGGGAGAAGCATATACAGGGTACAATCTTAAACGGATCACGCGGCAAGTTTCGCTTACGCTTTCATGTTGCGGAAGGAATACTTCTTCACTTCCATTTCGATCTGGAGAGCAAGCTCACGAGTAGGAGCCAGCACCAGAACGTTGGCGCCACCACGAGTACCGCGTGGAGTGCCCTGATACTCTGTGTGTATCATACCGGGTAAAAGAAAGGCCAGCGTTTTCCCTGTTCCTGTCTGGGCAATTCCAATCATATCGTGGCCTTTGAGCAGAATTGGCCAGGCCTGCGCCTGTATTGGAGAGGGTTTCGGGAAGCCTTGTTTGTGAATTTCGTCCAACAAATCGGGATAATCGGCAAAACACTGATCGAAGCGCCAAATCGGATTCGGAATGGATGGCAACATATCGCCCTCCTTCGCTTCGAACACATGCGAAACAGAGATATTGTTGTTCTCTTTGCGTATGTTGGCCACATCCATCTGCGATAAGTTGGCCACCTCGGGACACTCCTTGTAAAAGTTCTTTGTAAGTTTCGGACATTTAGCCCAACGTTCTGCCTGAGCTACTTCCTGGTTGAATATGCAATTATATACTTATCTGATTAGCCCAGAAATGTGATCTGTAACTTACTGAAGCTTTGTTCAATGCATCCCAATCAATTTTGCCCGTCAAGTCTCCATGCAACGGAATTTCTGCTGGCGGCGGACGTGTTGCAAAATCATAATTGCTGCGTCCTCTCTTACCACCGCCATATCCTCCACCATCGCCGCCTGATCGGTTATAGTCCCTTTCAGAACGAGCATATCCTCCGCCATCCCCACCGCCATATGAGTTTCTCTCGCGATCTCCGCTGACCTCGTTGCTGGTTTGCTTTTGTAGGTGGCACAAAGCATCTCTAATCCTCGACTTTGAATTCCCAGAAATTTTAACAATAAGATCAAATTTGCTTATATCGATTCGCACATCGTAATCGTTTTGAACACGCATTATATTCGATCCACCACGTCCGATGATGCGGCCTACCATATCCTCAGTGATATCCATCTTTTCATAAAACTCGAGATCTTTTCTCTTTGCAAAGCGCTTGTCTCTGCCATCGTTGTCTCGACTCTTGATTGCATACTTTTCCAAGTCTTCATCATGGTAAGTCTTACGTAAATATCCACCGGCGAATCGACGTCCGCGGGAATAATCGTCGCGATCATTTTTCTCGTCGGCGTATTCCTGATATGTCGAGTGCGATTGCTTTGTGGGCTCCTCAACGTAATTCGGATCATCCCAGTTTAGTTCGAACATTTTGGGATTGGCTCAGCACTTTATATTTTATGAATTGATAAAAAAATGTGCTGTCGAAGTGCAACTCTTTTTTTCTCTTGTAAGTTTTCTGCAATGTCAGCAATAAAACGGTAAACTTCCTTTGTATGGCAGGAAAATGGCGAGGTTAACGAAACACAATTGAGGACGCAATAAGCATTGTTGTATTAAAACGTAAACGTTATGCAGCAAACTCGCTCTGCAATTAATTAATAAATCAACTTTAATTAATTACCTTTAGAAATTTAGCACACATATCCGTACAATGAAAAAATCACACACAAATCAAATAGGCGCTCGATATGAACGTGAAATATTTCCCAGGGCTGCATGTTGACAGAGTCGTTTATCGGCTGAGTTTATCGTTTAGAGTTTCACAGAAGTGTTGAGCAATTTGAAATTGGCGCCCATATGAATGAAAATGAATTATTCAAAATTAAAGTCAGTTTATATTTGGTTACTTTATATGTTTTCTTTATACTTGACGCACACATTACACTTTTTGGGTGTAGAGCCTTAACTTAAAAGACTTAACGACTAAACCAAATGAATCTGATTGCATTCAACTTTCTCTCTCTCTCTCTCACTTCTGTTTATAAATAACTAAAACTAGAAAAACACAAACACAAAACCAAACAATATTACTTGCTCACTTTAAGAAATTTAAATACATACATACATATAGAATAATAGTTTTAAAAGTGTGACTGAGTGTGCGTATAGATGGCTGGGTACAGGTAGTTTGCATAAAACTTAGAACAGTTTTGATATATATATTTATGATAGTGATAGTACGCATCCCTTTAATTTGGATTTGGGTTTTGATGTGGATTTGACGGGGGTTCGTTCTGTGGCAAGGTAGCAGAAATATTTGCAGTGCGGTTCATTCAAATTTCATTGTAATGATTATTTGATTATTTTGTTTACTACATATATATAGTATAGTTAAGAATTGCTTAGTATCTATGCGGAGCGTTTTATGACAAATTATACTAAATTAAACATTACGAGGCTTTTAAACAATTTATAAGAGCAGCACAAGATCGCATTAGCGGCATTAAATATGTATACTTTTGGATAATATTTTTTTCCCTCTTATCTTTTGTATATTTAATTTTTTTTTTTTAAATTTATTTTATATTTTTGTAATTTTTGTGTTTTCTTTTTCGTTTTCATTTTTGTTGTGTTGTTTCTTTTGCTGGGGTCTAAAATACATTACAAAAGATTTAATATTACAAATTAGACTAAATATTCCTTTTATGCTCTTTGTTTTTGCCCCAAATTAGATTCTAAGCATAGTTCGCTTTTTATCTTCTTGCTTTTGTTGTTGTTACAGTGTTTTATGTGAAAACATATTTAGGTACAAAATATACACGCTCAATTCTCAGTGACTGACGTCAATCCTTTTCAATCATTGTGTCTGTCTGTATATAAAAATACAAATTTGCATCACTTAAATGTACACATCAATTTTATTTGATTCACAGCAAAGGGGCGACGACGACGGCAGCAGCAGCAGCAGCAGCGGCGGCGGCAACAGCAGCGGCTTCGGGGACGCCTCCGTCTAGCGAATCAATCACTCGACGTGGCCACCACCAGCTGGTTGTTGTTGTCTGGGGCATCTGCCAGGAGCAGTGATGCCGCTGGCGCCGCCTCGCATGTGGGCGTGGCTGGCGCATCTCGCTGCAGCGGACTGCGCAGTGTGGCATTGTGTATGGATATGCAGGATATGGATTTTGGTATGTTTGGCATAGGTGCATAGTTGGACTCGAGATTGAGCCTGAGCTTGGCGGGCGAGTTGCGCTTGAAGAGCACCAGTGGCCTCGTCGGTGACAGAAGAGCCGGCGATGTTGATGCTGTTGCTGATGAAGCGGGTGCGGGAGCGGGCACGTCACTGGCGGCTGGATAGCTAGTGGTCGCACTAAAGATCCTTGACCTCGATAAAGAGTAGACGCCACTGCTGCTGTTGGAGCATGGTGAGTCCAGATCGGCGGCCGCAGCAGCTGCCGATGTGCATGGCGTCTCATCTGGCGTAATGGGGGGTGATGTGAGCCGTGATGAGCAATTGCTACCCGCAAAGCTGCCAGCACCGCTATCCACATCATCATAGTCATACACATCCTCATCCATGGCCTCGCTGTCCGATTTAGATTTACTGTGCACGGCACGCGGCCCTTGCGCGGATTGTTCCAACATTGGTTGATTATCCTCGGCTGCTGCCGCCTCCTGCTCGGGCTGTTCCACAAGTTGACTAGATGGGGCAGCTAATGTGTGTTGGTGGCTAGTGACGGGTGTCACTGGCATTGGGGCCAGATCGCCACTTATGCGTAGACTCTGTTCCAGCTCCAGCAGTTGGCCCATAAAGTTCAGATTGGGCGAGATGATTGGTCGGGCCACTTTCACCAGTTTGTAGGCCTCCAGCAGCGAGAGCGACTTGTACCGCATGACGTAGGCAATGGCGATGGTGGCGCTCCGCGAGATGCCCGCGTGACAGTGCAACAAGACGCGGGAACCAGTTTTGCGTGCCTCCTCTGTAAAAGAAAAGACAAAAATGTTATGCATTTGGCAATTGATTCGTGGATGCATTCGCATTCAATTCGTATTCGATTCATTTTCGTATTCCCTTTTCGTATTCGCGTGAACTTATTTGCTTATCAGTTGATAACGTCGGCGTGACGCTGACATATCACAATGATTTGCATAAACAAATGCCAATTAGATGCGCTAACAAAATAAAAAAAAAATGAAAAAACAATTCAAATTGAAATTCAACATCAACTCGGAATTTATCGACAACGCAAAATGATTGCTATGTTGTGTCCCGCTGCCAACCTACACGATGCGCTCGCTACTCTCTCATTTCCATGACCATTACCATTCTCTCGCACACTCGCGCTCGCACTCGCTCTTGCTCTCTTGCTTTTAATACACAGTGTGTATTACACACATACAAGCATAGTTTCGTGCTGGGAGAAACTTTTCGCCGCGGGCTTTAAAAGCTTCGATGATGTTGCTGTTGATATTGGCGTTCGTTCAGTGCTGTCGATAATGTTGCAATTGTATTGGTGTATTGACTCTCAGTGCTGTTCTCAATGTACGTATGTATGTGCGCATCGCGTGTGTGTGTGAATGTGTACTGTTTGAATTGGCTGTGCAGTGGATGAGTCATGCTGCCCAAAGCGTTGCCGCTTTATTGACAAATACAACGTTGGAGAATATTTATATACAAACACACACACGCATGCAGAGTAAACACATGGGCATACACACACACATGTACATTAACTCATAATTTACGTTGTTATTTTTGGGCAAGATAAGCAGCAAGGCAGCGAGGCAGCATACGCAGCTCCTAACTTTGTGCGTGTGTTGAATTCTACATAAAGCCACCACCATCATTATCAGCAGCAGCAGCACCACCACCACCAACGCCCAACCCCCCGAAGCTTACCTAATATATAATATCTAATCAGAACGCGGGGGTGAATATAGCCTTGCAGTTGTTAACCAATGATTATTCATACATATACATACATATGCCGTGTGTGTGTGTGTGTATGTAAATGCAATCAAACAAGTCAACACTTGTCTTGATTTCCAAACAGCTGATAACCAGTGCTGAGCCTTGCCGTCCATCAGAATTAGTCATCCGTTGCCGTCAGCGGACACTTCGCCAGGCTGGCGCCTTCGTCCCCTAACGCCCCAAGCTGATCCACCCCATTTGCTATTTACATTGCACTCGGTCCACTGAAATGACAATTATTGTCGAGGCACTGTTATCAGTGATAAGCGCTTTCCACGCGTGTAAATCTAAAGCAATTGTACCTTGGAAATTTCGAGTTGTTCGCAAAGTCAATTTATCATAATACAACTCAAATCAACTCAACTCACACACATACTTGCATACACACACATATCATTTATCAATGAATAAGTGCAAAGTAAGCGCTGATAAGAAACATTTCTGTTGGTGTTGTTGTTGTTGTTGTTGCTGCTGCTGCTGCTGCTTTTATACTACAAGCAATGGCAGTAGTAATAGAATTCATCTTTAATTTCATAAGGTCTCAAGTGCTGTGCGGTTAATGTGAAAGTATGAAATCAAATCAAATTTAGCTATCGCGTTATCAGTATTAACCGGTGATAACCGTAAAAGTGTGCAAACAATAATGAAATGGCAACAATGAAATCATTAAGTGGAAAAACCATAATAAATAATTTATAATAATAATATAACTAAATAAGACAAGAACTCGTGCTTATTTCAGCCAAATCTAGGGACTCTTCTAGGCTGGCCAAAAATAAACACTCTCATCATGTGTGTGTGTGTGTGTGTGTGTGTGTGTGTAAGAGTGTGTGTGTGTCTTTGTCGTCAGCCAACGTCAGACAACTGGTCACCGTGCTCATGGTGCTCATAAATCCTCTTAGTTAATGACCCCGTCGTTCAGACAGTTAAAACGCGCTATAAACGCGTCCGCCCCATGTGACTCATTGCAGGCCATGCCACAGACAGTGGGCCAATGCTATTAGCTATTAGCTGCTCTTAGCCATTGGCTAGAGATTTGCTAATAAGAAGAATGAGAAGAATAAGTATGAAGAAGAAGATACTGACGAAACTTACAGAACAACTTGCTAAATCTATTGTGAGATCATTGTGCTTCATTCAAGTCATTAAATAAAAATAAAACTATTTTGTTAATATACCCTGCAGCAGGAAATATTCGAACTTTGTGCATAAGTATGTATCGGGGGACTCGACTGTAGTTCTTCTGATATGTTTTATGGTTAATAATATGATCATTCAGCATAATGCATAAATGAGTTCATTAGTCTTCTGGTGAACCAATCTTTGAAGGTTATGCGAGTCTTTCTACTGAGCTAGAACAATGTTCCTATTTACATAGATATCTTCAAGGGAAGTTGATGGAAGCAGCAAGTAAGGGAAGGGAAACGAAGGGGTTGATGCAGTGGGGGAGAGGGCTTACAGAATGCGGCCTTTGATTATCAAGAAAGGCGTTCAGGTGGAAATTGCCGTGTTTGTCAATACGCTGTCCGATACGCTGGCAATGTATGAATGTCATGTCGTGTATGTTCCGCATGCATATGCGATATGTGTTAATCCATGTGCCACCGGGGAGGGGACTGAATTAGTAATCATCAATTACGGTGCGACACTTATGACTAAACGTCGCATAGTCCGGCGATGAGTGTGGCTCGGATCGTGTCTATTAAAGCGCAATCCCAGACCCATTCATAGGGCTGTCGCGATGTCGTCGTGACTCCATTTGGGGCGGCGATGCGTAATGCCAACTTTGAGTAGCCGCTAAAGCTGAACGACCAATCGACCGACCGACCGACCAATGATGATTAAGTGCAACAGCAGCCGGTGATGTCGTCGCCGTCGTTGCTGTCGTCTGTCGTCCGTCGTCTGCCACCGTTGTCGCCTTCTTTTGTGAAATTATTGGCCGGTGCGTCGGGTGCGTCATTGTCGCAGAACTGGGCCAACAGACAGTCAGCCTATGGGATGCCTTATGTTATATGTTATATCTGACAATAATGTTCTCGCTCTCAGTCCCAAATCATTCTCACTTTTGCGGCGATGATGATTAAGACAGCCCAAGGGTCAAGCTGATTGCCGATACCTTGCAACAGAAACAGCAGCAACAGCTCCTGTGAGTCATGGCCAGATACAGAATCGAACAGCCAAGCAACCACCAGCAACAGTCGGCAACATGATATCTTATATGACTCCTCGCATAGGGTGTGTGTGTGTGTGTGTGTGTGTGTGTGTGTTTTTCGTCAGTCGTCTGGCAACAAGTAGTTTATTTGTTTTAAAATATTTAATTACTTTCCAGTTTGTGTTTGTGTTTATCATTGATTGTGGCCATAGCTTACTCAGAGCTCCGCTTTGGCGTGCTCCGATCCGAGATCCATGTTGCAATAACATGGCAGGTGCTTCTCAGGATCATGAATCATTCAGTCAATGCTACTGTGCTGTGCTGTGCTGTTCACAATGTTGTTGATGATGATGAGGCTGCTTGACCTTCAACTTGGCAAACCTCGTTGTCGACGAGTCATACGGAAACAAAGCACAGCTCCAAGTCCAACTTGAGATCCGTTGACTGCACTTTGATGTTGCCTTCAACCCGGCAACAACCAAAATAACAATAAAAAACAGCACCACCAACAATTGCAACAACAACAATGAGGGGGGCTTGTTTCTGACCAGCTTGCGGGGGCAACTCGTGATGTTGTGATTCATAAAAACGCGAAAAGTTTTCATAAACAAATTTAAGAATTGCGCGGGCAGCTCCAAATGTCTGAGTAAGTCCCATATTACGGGTGGAGGGATGAAAAGGGAGACGGGAGGCAAGAGGAGATGTTGACGGGGGCGTTGGGATTCCTTGTAATAATACTTATTAATACAATACAATGTATGATGAAGTGTTGTTTTTATAATTTTCTTTACATTCGCATTTCTCGTGCGCCCGGCACAACAAACCGACTGAAAATTTCAACAACAAAAAATTCCTGAATACTGAGATTTTGTTGTTGTTGTTGTTGTCGCTTGTGTTGTTTATAAATAGCTCGCTGACGAATATTGAAATTATGTGCACGGGGCCAACAAAAATGTCGCCTCGAGGCCGTCGCATCGTCAGTCGTCAACATTGTCGTTGCGGGGGGATTAGTCACCAAAACGAGCCCCGGGATTGGACCCGGGACAAGGATTACTAGAAACATAACGCCTCGAATGAAATTGCTCAAAGAACTGGGTGTATGTCAACTTGGTTGTTGTTGTTTTTTTCTTTTTTAACTTTATCTAATCACTGATCGTTAGACTCGTCTGATAAAACTCCTATCAAATAGAGATAGTACCATAAGGTATAACTGCTGGGGCTCAATTCGAAGTTTGTTTAGCTGTGCGTCAACTTTACTGCCAGCTAGTTGTTAGTCGGCCTCAAAAGAGGCCTCTGTTGGCTGCCAGATAGTAAGTTGATAAGTTAAGTGCACAAATATGATACATAAGTACATACATACAAATATGTATACTATATATGTATGCCTAGTTTATACATGTATGTGTGTATGTATAAGTACTCTGCAGGTACAGTCTAATCAGACAGGGTGGCGGTATTTTCAAATTGATTGAAAACTATTGCCGCCAGGCCAGGCCATGCTTGAGCTTCGCTTTGATTGCTTTCTAGGCCAAGTGGTTGCCTCTTAAAGCTCATTTATCTATCTATTTATGCTCAAGCATTGTTAATGACAAAAGCGAGTCAAAGCATAATGAGACATGAGCAACACATACGACAATTCACTCGGATTTTGACTAATGAGCAAGCTTTCAAGCTTCACTTAGCGGTGCTTGCTCTCTCACTATCTCCCTCCCTCCACACCTCCTAAATTACAGAGCAAGCAAACACACAAACACAACAGACACAATGTGCTGTTATATTGTGATGAATGAAACGCAGCAGCAACTGACAACAATGAAAAAATCATAAGTAGTATAAGAAATACAGACAATCATAAAAGTAATAATAATAAGCATAAGGTGACGACGGAGCCAACGAAAAACGAATGCGCAAAAGGCAAAGCACTGCTAGTGAACGGAACAACGGGCAGAGGGCGGCGACTGAGGCAAAATCATGACTCATAGCGCTCGTTCACAATATTTTTCTTCTTTTATTTCGTGCCTGAGTACTAATGTGTTTTGGCAGCACAGAGTGAGCAAGTGGTGAGAGCGTGCGAGAGAGAGAGAGAGAGAGAGAGAGAGAGAGAGAGAGAGAACGTGGTGTGAGAGAGCCACGCAGAGCATTTACAAAAATAACATACATACATACACTTGAGCATGTTTAGTAAGGGGCAGAAGAGGTGGGTGGGTATGGATATGCATTGGATTCTTCCTGAATCAGCAAGATAAATGAATTATGGAAGATGATCAAGCCAAAATAAAAATACAGGGTATAATAAAATAAAGAAAACAGATTCAGCTGCTCGATTGCTGAGTGTCGGCTTGGCCAACAGCTGTTGCTGCACACGCACCTGACAGCAACAGAGGTGTCTTTCCATGACGTCAACGCCGTCATTGCCGAGGCCACGCACAAGGATAACGCTAACAAAAGAAAGGCGGCAGCGACGCTGACGTCGACGCTAGCGATGACTCATAAACAGGAACTAAACGATGGTCGAGAACAAAACAAAAACAATTGACGGCCGTCGTCCTGAACGACGTGCGCCTTAAAAATAGAACATATGCAGCAGCAGAGTGTTGGCAGCTGGCGGGGGTGAAGTGCCGTTGGCAGCGACTGCGGCAGCGGCGCAATAAATAGCAACAATAAGACGAAAAAAAATCGATGTGGATGGCTGAATGCTACAAGGAGAGTGCCCCTGTGTGTGTGTGCGCTGTTCCACATTGTAGTGTAAACGATGCCGGCGATGAGTCATGCGACATGATTACAGTGGTGGCCAAAAAAGCATGGACAACAACAGCAAGCAGCGAGCGGGCCGCACGTGGCACAACCCTTATCAGAAAGGACGTTTGCGGCCTCCGCTGCCAATTTCCATAAAATTTCCATTCAATTCTGCCACACACACACCCACACACACACACGCCCACTTAGGGAATCTGTGTATTAGTGAAAAAGTGGAACTTTCGCCCTGACGCCATCGTCTTTGTCTATTATGCAAAGCAAACAAAATCAAAACACAGGAGTAACAGTCGCCTGATAAGTCGGAGTCGTAGTCGATGTCGAGGTGGAGGCCGAAGTCGTCGCTGTCACCGCCCGTTGCCGGCTGCCGAGTCGTAACGGCAACGACGACGACAACAATGACGATGGCGATGTCGTCGCAACCGTCGCCGTCGCCATGCTGTCTGCCAGTGCCAACACGCAACAATAACAACAACAACACCAGCAATGACGTCGAATTGCCAGCGAATGCCGGGGAAAGCGTAGGAGCCGCCAGGCGCTCAGAGGATGAGCTCCACAAGAACTGAGAGTGAGAGAGTGTGAGGCAGTCATAAAAAGTTGCTTCACTGTGTACCTATACCCTGTACTGGCAGGGAAGTACGACTTGAGATGATTTCGGAATGCAGAATTGATGGGATTTATTCAATATTTATATCAATTTGTACTGCTAATAGAACTTACGTTTAATAATCTAAATATCTGATTATATTTTATATTAAGCAAGTAAGATAAGTGTAATGTTATTAAACAATAAAAATATATATATATAACTTCGCAATTGAGCAATGTCTATAATTGTAAAGTACACTTTTGTTTACTTTTACTATTTAAAGAGAGAATCTTCTGATTTGGCATATCTATCCTAATTGACAAGTTGATCTTATTCAATTGTTTAGAACTATAATATTGACTCAAAGTATTTAAACAATACAATTGACAACAAAACCTAACAAATGCTAAGCTTGTGCTCACACGTGCCCCAACGTAACTAATAACAATAACAATAACAAATACAACACCAGCAAAATAAGCCCAACACATAATATATTGTATAAAATAAAATAAATTAAAATGAAATATGTAAAAAAAATCGTAAAGCAACTTTTGCCACGAGAAAATGAAAATGGAAAAATGCGATTGACGTCAGCAAAATATTCCACGGCTATAGATACTATAAGTATACGAGCCTGAGTCTGTGTGTCTGTGTGTATGTGTCTACATACGTATTACACTTAAAATTAACTAAATATACGAGTTTCTTTGAAAATGCCTTGAAAGACAAAAAAAAAAAAAAACACAAAAAACAGAATAAAAAAGCTTGCGCCAGCTAAAAAGAAAAGTAAGATAAAACCAAACAAAGCTACAACACAACAAAAAAAAAAGGTCAATAAGAAATTTTCCGCAGCCAGGGTCTAAAACCGTTACGCAAAGTAACCCCCGCCCCTCCTCGCGCTAACCTCATTAAACAGGCAACCAATGAGAGGTCACGTTTTAAGCAGTTATGACGAATGAATGACGAAGCTAAATCGTTTGAGACTTATCGATAATATATTTGAAGGTATCGATTATCGATTAGTTGAATGCAACTTACCAATGAACTCGAATGCCTCCTGAAAATATTGCTTGATATTCTGATGGGGCGTATCGCTGGCAGGTATTTGCATATACTTCAAGCCCTGCAGGTGACTCTCGCTGGGACTTTGGCAGGTAACATTGAGGACACAATTGGCCCCCCACGCTGCTGGGATCGTTCGCATCGCGTCCATTGCCCAGCAGCAGATGTGGAAATACTGGGGAAGCAGGATGTGTTTCGATATCTAAAAAACAAACAAAACATAACAAGTGATATTAATAATTTATTTATGATATTTGTCATAAAATTAGATTCAAGAGTTTCTAATGTTTTCTAGCCTAGTTTAAGCAGTTCCATTGAGTATGTTTTTGGGTCGGGCTACAAAGTTGAAATGAGACTCGGGAGGCAGATCTGTTTCTCAATCTCTCTCGTTCTTTCTCCCTCTCTCTCTCTCTCCATATACATCTCTGTCTGTCTCTCTGTCTGCTTTTTCTGGGGTTCATTTTGTCTGCCAATTGCGATGTCATGCAACAAAAGATCCATTGCCACAAATGATGATCATCATTATCTGCAACGTTCTCTTGTCTATGTGTGTGTGTGTGTGTGTGTGTGTGTGTGTGTGTATCTATTGTGTGCAACAGCGTCTAAATTTTCTACAACAAATTGTTGTTTGTTTTGTTGCTGCGCCTTCGTTTCGTCTGTTCATGTGTTGTGGTTGTCGTTGTTGTTGTTGTTGCATGAGTCATACTAGCAATCGCACTGTTTAGTTTTATTGGCAGTTGCTGTGTGTGTATGTGTGTGTTTGTGACTGTGCCTGTGGGTGGTTAGGTGGGTGGGTGCTTCTGCTGTTGTGGTTGGGGGAGGAGAATGCCTGCTGCCCCATTGTGGTGGTTTGCCATCTCACAACATTTTGCGTCGTTCACTGAGTTCGTAGCACTTTCAATGAGGCGCACAATCGTTCAGTTTATATATCTGTAGCTGTAGCTGTATCTGTATCTGAGTATCTGTATCTGTATCTGTGTATCTGTATCTATTGTAGGCTACGGTTAGTTGGCTTTGCATTATGCTGCCGCCGCCGACTGTTTCCAATTCATCGATTATTTCTGTCGCTCGCGTGTTAATTGATAGCCAAGGCAACAACTGGCCCATGTTTTGGGCCTATATACAGTACCGTACGAATGTACTTGTAATACGTTTGTGGGTCACAGTGTGGCACGGAAATCAATTGCATTAGTCATACAGTTTTGGGGTAAGACCCCGCACACCTACATATGTACATGCATGACTGAGTTTCGTCATCATCATTTGCAGAGGCAAGGGTATTTACCAGTCACTGGATGATAATAACACACACTTATTAGCATTGAGGGCTGAGTATTAAGTATTAAGTAAATGCAATTAAATCACAACTAAAAACAATATGTGCAAATATTTGCACAGTGACTCAAAGTGATAGACGTAAACAGGAATACAAAATGCATTGCCAGCCAGCAACAGAAGCAACAGAAACAACAACAGCAACAGCAACAACAGCAATACGAACGACTGTTTCGTGCGTAAGCACAAATACTAGAAGCTGTCAAAACGAATGGGAAGACAGGGAGAGTAATCAAGCGAGAGAGTTTTGTGAAAAATTTCAGCACTGTTGTCATAAAAAAAAATACACGACATTGAAATCTATTTGCATCGTAGCGCGATCACATGTCTCGCAAGTGACAACGGCAGCAGCAGTACACACACACACACACACACACACACACATACAAAAATTGGGCTTAACTCAAAGGGCTTGCACTCAAAGCTCTGTGCCAAAGCACAGCTTAATGAATAATTTGTAACGGTGCCCCACAACTGCCCGAAAGTTCCACTTTGAACATTTCGCTGTTTTCTTTATTAAATGAAATTGTTATTATTGTTGTGCATGTTCTGTTGCTTGTGTGCATATGTTAAATTCATATTGTGCAACAAAAAAAAAAAAAAAAAAAAAAAAAAAACCAAAACAACGAGAACGAGAGCAGAATGTCATGTTTATCTCACAGCACGTGCTAAAATAAAAACAAAAACAACATTGTTTATAATGTTAAGCAGAGCTTAAGAGCGCGCACCCATGTAGCAAAGATATGTAGATGGAGTGAGACAAAGAGAACAAGCAAGCGCAAGCGAAAGTTAGTTGCGATGGCGGGGGGGAAAGCTGGCCTAAGCTGGCCCTGACTAGGAAATGAAATGCAATGAAAAGCACAAACAGCGGACATGCAAATATGCAAAGAACAGACAAAAGATTTGACAGCTGATAGACGGAAGGTAATATGTATACATAACTCTGTATGTATACGCCTTTACTTAATACATACATATGTAAGTAAATCGTGTACTCGAACTGGAACTGAAATTGATGCGATCCGAACTGGTTCACATGAAAAGTGCTAATCAGTTGAAATGAAACACTCTCCACACATATGTACATATGTACATGACTACTTAGATATGCTTGCATTTATGTATGATATCTACTTACCGTATACCGCCGGACTGGAGCAGCTGCGCATGAGCGGCGGCGTTCGGCCGCCATTGCCACCATTCATAGCTGCGGTTGACGTTGACGTCGCCGTCAGCTGCTGCTCGTCACATGCCAGATTCTCCCTGGATCGCTTGTTGTTGGGATAGTCCTTGTGATTAGCTGAAATTTTATATTGCACATAGATATTATTATTTGGATATGTTATTTCTGGCTTTTATGCGAGCAAATGACGTCAACTTTGAATTGTGAACACAAACCTAAAAACTTGTCGCGCCGACTCACATTAAAAAAAACCTCAAACCGAAAAAAAACCGCAAATATTCGCCGCTGCTGTTTGACAAACTGACGTAAGACATTTATTTCGGCACGCAGCTTGATTAGCGCACAAGGCAGACGCAAAGGCAAAGCGAATCGAAATCGAAACCGAAGCGAAGCCCAATGCAAAGCTTCACGAAAAAAGGGCAACACTTGCTGTTGTTGGAGGAGCTTGAAGTTTGCTTATCATTTACATATGTATGTGTGTATTATCTGTATGTGCTAGTGTGAAGGAGAAACCTTATCGGTTGAGCGTAGCGCATAAACAGTTTCTAGTGCTACGCTACGCTTTTATGCTCTGCAGGCAAAACAACAAGCAACAATTTGTATAGAGTAGAAGTTCTCTTATCAGCGAATGTCGAAGCGAGCGACCTCAAAGCCTTAACAGCCAAAAACCAACAAAACTTTACACTCGCTGACTGGGCAGGAAATGTTGTGTTGGTTGTTGCGCTCGTTGTTGTTATTGTTGTTATTACTAGCATCGCTCTGGCTTTAGCCACCAACAGAAACAAGTCAAAACGCATGCCAATGCACTACACAGCAGCACACATACAGTTACACTCGTGTGTACTCCAACTTCGCCAAGTTTTCAAGTTGTTGCTGGCCGCTGTCGACTGAGGCTGTTGCTTTTATTGTTGTTGTGCCGACGAATTCGTACTCGAAAGGTCGTTTCAAAGCGGGTTTCGTTGCCAGCGTTGCCAGTTCGCTGCACAAACCTGCTTTGCTTTACATTTTTTTACTCAACCAGCCAACGCAGAGCCACAGCCAGAGACCAGAGTCAACGAAAAAGAAGCTTTTTCGTTTGCTTTTATTTCTGAAAGACACGCGAATGTGAGTCACGTATGAAGTAAGTAGAAAACGACTCTCCGCCTCTGCTTCTGCTTCTAACTTCGAGTCTGACTCGGCTGGTTGTTGCTTGTTTAAAATGTTGGGCAGGGCGGAAGAGCGGAGAGCAGGGCGGCAAGCGGCTACACGGCAGACAACCAGAGACAATAGTCGACAATGCTTACGCTACTGCTGCTGTTGCTGCTGCTTACGTGTTTGGATGCCTCTGCTCTTCCTCACCCTTTGCCCAGCAATGGATGCGCTTGAGCGCGCAAAGTTTATAAAGTAAACAGCAGGCATTCCAAGCGGGAAAAATGCTTCGTATTAATCTCAAAATACTTATGAGTAATTTTGCTAGCTAATATGCACATACATACATACCATACATACAAATGTACGTTAAATCTAAATTTATTTATACTTTTTTTCTTACTTACCACCAATGCGATTGTTGTTGTTATTGTTATTTGGGATTGGCATACATAACAGAAGACACGGTGCTTCTCTCTTTATCCGCATTTTCATTTCACTTTTATGACTCACGCTGTTGCTGTCTCCGTCGTGCTCACAGCAATTGCGTGTTGACGTTGCCGTATTGTTGCTGTTGTTTGTTTGTAGCTATAGCTGCTGTTGCTCGATTCACACACACATACAGAAACATGCACGCGCACACACACACAATCGCACACAGAGCTCTCAAACACTTGACTGGCAGGCGCACACGAGAATTGTTTAAAATTAATATTTATGTTGCCTATTTGGTATATAATCTTTTTATTATTTGAGGAAGTATAGGGTGAGGCTCAAATATATTATTGGTTTATTAGATAATCTCAGTGCTTATTGTAACACTTGTTGAGCGACTGCGAGCACTTCCCGTAGTTTTTTTTTCTTCCTCGTATTGACGTTGTAGTTGTATTTCCACTTGTTGGCTGGTGTGTAAGCGTTTTGAATTTTTAACACGCGCACATTTATTTAATTATTGTAGAAATTTGTACGTTCTAGTTTTTATTTCTGTTTAAGTGGCTACTATTTATTACGCGCAAAGACAACCTGGTCCATCTAGGGGTTATGTGACACTTGAATGTATCTAATCACGCTGTTTGGAAATATTTAAGCACTTTTCTGCTTTGGTTGCAACACGTATTTAGTTGTATGTCCGTCAAGTTCCCATGCTAGTCAGCAATATCTGTTTTGCAGTATATTGTTCAACAATATTATTAATTTCTAGCTCGAACGAACAAATAATACGTCCGCTCACAACGAAAGTCTCTCGCGTTATGACAACAAACGAAACGAATATCAAAAGAAGAAACGAAAGCGAACGAAGACCCGACACAAGTACGAAGCGAAACCCACGAAGCCACACACTTGCATACCAGTGCTGCCACTTTAGCAATTTAGTGGCTAGATCTAGCAACTTTTAAAAATATTTGCAACTTTTTTTTTCGAAATGCTATTAGCCACAAAACTAGCAACTTTTAATTTTTATTTAGCCATTTTAGCACTTTTTTTTAGTTTTTTTTTTTTTGCAAATGAATGCACTAATTGCGATTAATAATGGCTCACAAAGATATCGGAACTGGTATCTAACTCAGTGGTTCGATTATATGAACAACTTGCAAGTTTGTCTCCACAATTTTCTGTGTTTTGTAATTATTAAAATGCCAAAAGTTTACAAGCAAAATTTTAGAGATGCCTGGCTGCAAAATAAGGAGTTCAAACAATGGATTCGCATTTGTGCGTATTGCAAATCTCTGTTGCCATAACTATGCTCTACCATATGAGTACATGTCTTAAATCACTGGAAATGAGAAGTACGCTGATTTAAGTGAAGTTTTCGAACTAGACAACATTATAAATAGTCTTAATTTTGTTTAAGTTTTTTTTTAAGTACATATATATATATATTTGTTAAAAACGAAAATTTGTATGATTTAGCAATTTATTTAGCAATTTTCAAAAAAATTCTAGCAACTTTTTTTGCCAAATCTAGCAATTTTTGCTTCAGAGATTCTGGCAGCACTGTTGCATACATATGCAAAGATAGGGTGAATGGTGCAACTGTGACTGTGAGTAGCAGTGAGAGATTAAGAGAGAGGCAACAACATCTGTTCAGATTCAAAAATGACAAAATACCAAACAACTAAAAGAGAGTATTAAAAATGGTATTTTTCAATAGCCCTATCAAAAAAGTTATTCATTTTAACATTTCTATAAATTTCTACTAGGTTAATTATCTTAAATGTAATACAATAACGTTCATTTATTATCACCAAATTGTTACTGTATCGTTTTCGTAATTTTTTAGGACTTTGCTATACTCGCATTTCGAAAACTACAGTGCCGTTTGGCGGGCTTTTTTAGTACTAAATATTTCCGCAAGATGGCGTTTAAAAGAGTCCTCTATATGATAATTTTCATAAACCAATTAATGTTATATAAATTATATATTCATATAAGCTGACAAGTATTGTTAGTTGACAAATTTGTGCGGTGTTGCAGGCACCCAACCACCAAAGGCGCGCTCCAACTCAACGGCCATACGAAGACACAAACGATCCTGAAGTGGAGCCGCAATAACTGAGAAACCAATGGGCAAACCATGGTTGTTGATGCCCATGGGAACATGGGTTACCGGAAAGCCAAGTACATTGAAAATAAGGGTATAATCAACACCCCACAACTGTAGGGACGCCCAACCATGCCGAGGGGCAGTAGCATGCATCGTGGGAAAGAACAGGACGCCGTTTTCGCCCAGCAGGTGCTGCAGGTGAATGAAAGTTAAATGAACAATTGATAACAACAAATGTAACTACTTACAGTTAGTTCCTCGACTAGCTCTTGCGCCTCTTGCCTATAGATGTCCAGGCACTTGCCTGACATGAAGGCGTTCATTCGACGCATTAGATCGAAGATCAGGGCATTTGTTGTATGTATGGATTTGCCATAAAGGCTGCGCAGTAGTTGACGCAGCGTCTCTCCAACTTTATTCTGGCCCTCCACAACAAACTGCATATTCTTCAGACGGGCTATTCCGCTCAACGAAATCTCCATGGAATTGTTAAATCCTGGTAACTCGGCCCGCTGCACTTGTAGGCCAAGTTTGTCTAAATGTACCACAGATTTGAGGATGGCGGCTTGGATATCCTCATCGACAGATTGATGCATGCGGCCATTGTGACCTTTGAAACCCAGCATGTAGTGCACCCTCACCTGGCTGAGCTCTACTGGCTCATGCAGTCGCAGCTGAGCTGCATTATCTCCGACCATTATCTCTAGCAATTGAGTGAGATCAGTGGCGAATCGTGTAATAGGACCAAGCACCAGATACTTTTGAAATTCCTCGTCATCGGAATAGGGAAAGTGCCCGGCAACTGTGACCACGCCCCCCGTGGGCTTGTGTCCAAAGACACCGCAAAATAAACTGGGAATGCGAATGGATCCACCGATGTCAGAGCCAATGCCAAAGAGCGAGGCGCCTGCTCCGTTTAATGCACCCTATTTTAGATTCCAAAAGAAATAAATTTAATCGAATTGAAGTTGTTTATGCTGCTCACCTCTCCCCCAGAGCTGCCACCAGGCGTATATCCAAAGTCATACGGATTCATACAGCGCCCATTCAGCAGGGTGTCCGTATCGACGGAGTAACAGTATTCTGGTGTTGCAGACACCAACAAGGGAATAGCTCCAGCGTTGCGCAAGCGTGCAACAACAACACCATCATTGTCCGCTCTGAGTTGACTTCTATCCAGGCTGCCCACGGCAAAGGGCATGCCGGCTAGAGAACATGATTCCTTCACGGTGACCGGCAGACCAAGGAGAGGCTGCTTTCCAAAGAGATGCTCTAAATCGCCGGCAGCTGCGATAAGCTTATCAGCATCTGCCGCTTCCCGCAGAGCTGCCTCGAAGCGATCCTCAACGATGGCATTTAATTTGGGATTAACGGCTTTAATGCGCTCGATGTAAACGCTTACCAGCTCAACGGATGTCAACTGTAATTGAACAGAATCTATTATCACAAATGTTATCAGTCGGCGTAGTTTCTCACCTGGTGGCTGCGAAGTCGGTTGCGCAGCTCCTGGAGGCTGTAGATCAACAGGCGATTGCTGATTGCCGGCAAATTATTGCCCTTCGATTGACATCGTGTGCAAATGCGCAATAGATATTGAATCGGATGCAGAAATAAAGCAATAAGCTTAACGGTTATTAAGAGAAAACGGAGAAAAAGCTCCATTGCATTCCATCGAAAGAATGAAAAGAAATAAAGAAGTCTAGTGGCACTCGAACGAACAACTGAGCAGTTGGTAACGCACTGATTCGGTGAGTGGAATGCATCGAGCTTTAAACCGACTGAAAGTTTGGCTTAGTAGAGCGAGAGAGAAAGAGCAGCAGCGTATGTGTGTGCTTTGTAGTGAGCGGGCACCTAAGTGTATAAGCTTTGAGTGAACTAAGAGAACGTCTGAACACAAGTGCAATCTAAAGAGTGAAACAGAAAGAGTGAGCGCGATTATTTAATATTAGCACAGCTCACACTCACTCAATTTAATGAAAGCTCTTGTGGAGATATCGATATCGAGCGCATTTAGTTTTATGACACTCGAGCCGTTTATTTGTAAGTAAAAACTATTCCGTAACCTTAACTAACTATTGCAATTTCCGCAAATTTTATCATTTTATGGTTGGGTTTATGTGCTCATACTAGCTGATGGCGCACAGGCGGCACCCAGCCTTGGAATGCGCCCTCCAGCTCAGCAGCGATTTGCAGGCAGAGCTTATCCTGATAGGGCGCTGCTACGACCTGGAAACCAATTGGCATGCCACGATGATTATAGCCCATGGGAACGTGCGTCGCCGGAAAACCCAAAACATTGAAGATAAGCATGCTATCAATACCCGTGATATTCACCAATGATGTGTGGAAACAGAGTGCGCTGGTGTGAAACGTAGGCAGAAAGAGAACCCCGCGATCTCCAAGCAAATTCTGTGATGGGAATCAAAATATAAAAAAGTATAGAAAAAGTAAGAAATAATGACTTACGGTTAAATACTCTTTGATCTTAAGGGCCTCCTGGCGATAATGTTCCATGTTGTTGACGCACATAAGACCGTTCATCCGCTGCATCAGCTCCAGGAAGAGCGCCTCCTTGGTGAACAGCGAGTGGCCAATGATGCTGTTAAAGAACTCTATAATCAGCAGACGCATGTGAGGGGCTCGATGCGATTGTTGTGTTACAATACTTGGCAGACCCTTGATATCGAGCAGACCCACCATTGCAATCTCCATGGAATTGTTCAAGAAACTAAGATCCAGCTGGAGAAGAGATATTGGAATGATCTGACATCTCGGGGAGTGGACTAGACTCACCTGCTTGGCGTCGGCACCAGCATTGGCAAAGCATTTAATAGCGCGTGCAATGCACATCTCGATTTCGGTTTCCACTGGGGGATGTGTCAGGCCATTTAAGCCGGAGAATCCATAGGCATAGTGGATCTTAAAGTGTTAATTTCAATAATTTAAGGTTCTTATAATATGTCCTGTCCGTGTCCTACCTTAATGTCCTTGAGTGGCACCTGTTCGTTCAATTTCAGCTTATGCTTGTTGTCGCCCGCCATGATCTCTAAGAGCAGCGGCATGTCGCGGGCAAAACGTGTGATAGGCCCAATCTGCAAAATATTGGGAAACTTCTCGTCCTGCGTCGAGTATGGAAAGTGACCCTTGACGGAGATGAGTCCACCTGTGGGTTTGTGGCCATACACGCCGCAAAACATGGCTGGCAAACGTATGGAACCGCTTATATCGGAGGCAATGCCAAACGTGGAGGCGCCACAGCCATTCAATGCTGCCTCGCCGCCCGATGAACCAGCTGAAGATCTTGCTAGATCATAGGGATTCACACAGCGGCCAAAAGCCACTGAGTTCGTCTCGTAGCTCATACAAAACTCGGGATTGGCCGAGACCAACAAAGGAATTCCACCAGCTGCACGCACCAGTTCCACAACATCACCATCGCGAGGCGCCTTCATTCCTTTGCGCACCACACTGCCCACCTCATAGGAGAGTCCTTGCAGAAGAAACAAATAACCGGAGAGTTAAGGGCTAATCAAACGGGGACGACTACATTCCGGTGCTTACCCTTCAATCCGCAGGATTCCTTAACGGTGAAGGGAATGCCTAGCAGAGGATAATGTGTAAAGAGGGCCACGCGGTCAAACTCGTTGCTAGCCTTGGATATTAGCTCATCCGCATGGTTGGCCTCCCGCAGTGCCGCCTCGAAGCGCTCCTCAATGACCGCATTCAGAGATGGGTTCACTTCCCGCACACGTGCTATGTACGCCCGTACCAGCTGCTCCGACGTGAGCTGCTCAAGGAAATTCGATGGAGTTGATGGATAGAGTTGTGAAATGATTCATTCAATATTCCTCTTACCTCTTTCCGTCTCAATTCGGTGACCAGCTCAATAACTGACTTGAGGAGCAAGGGATTCCGGATTGGGGGATAGTCGGGTGCCTTTCTAGGTTGCATAAACTCTAATATCTTGTTAATTACCATTCCCATATAGCTTAGAATAAACGCCAATATACGTAGCAGTATTTCCATTGTACGTTTCTATTTGACGAGACGGGGTCAAAAGGTTGTCCTAATTCAAATGCGACTTTCGCGTACTTTGAGCTTCCTCCAAATGGAAAGTGAATTTCTTGAGGTTTACTTGCTAATGCGGTGTCTTCTTGAGAATCAATTGGCCTCCTATGCTGATTGTGCTTACTGTTCGCTTTGGTGTTTGATCGTCGACTACGCCAAATCGCAGCACATGAGGCCGGAGTGTGCGCGAGTTCCGCTGCGTTGACGACTGAATTTTGATTTGATGTATAGTGTTGTGAAACGTTAAAGTTTCGATTTTAGCCAGGGCTGGAAAGCGAATTCGAAACATTTTCTCTTGCCTGTCTAAAATAATAAACTTAACAAATTTATTAAGCGCGCTCGACAGTATAATACCCTGTGCAGTTTTCTAAATAATTATTTTCATTAAACTAACTAATTAAACTAAGAACATAACAGGTGTAATGAGTGTTACGACACTTCATATGCTTATGCTTGTAACGCAGTCGTTCGCTGTTTCGCTCGCACACATTTGCGGTCCGCAAAGGGCAAAGCACGAGAGATTCAAAGCAACATTTTGTTTTCTAGTTATCTCTCTTATTTATAGACTGCTCTTAATGAAACTTTCAGGACTGTTTTTATATGAATTTTTTTATGAACCTGCCAAGTTAGAAGGGCTGACTCTGAGAAATGTGGTAATAATTCGATTATTTCATTTTGCTAGAGAGGGGAGAAAGGTATCGAAAAACGAACATAAACTCGTTCTGGAGAGGGTCTACAGGAACCTTCATGCCAAATTTGGTGTCTCTAGCTCTTACAGTTACTGAGATCGACGCGTTCATACAGACAGACGGACGGACGGACAGACGGACAGACAGACGGGCATGGCTCAATCGACTCGACTATTGATACTGATTAAGAATATATATACTTTATAGGGTCGGAGATGACTCCTTCTGCCTGTTACATACATTTGCACAAAATTATTATACCCTTTTTTCCCATTTTTAATGGGAACAGGGTATAATTAGTTGTAAACGTCATAGGAAGAATTGAAATACATACATTATATATTATATTATTATAAAGTTACATGTTATAGAGATATACGATTTCTAACTTAATATGTAATTATAATAATTTTTAATAAGAGTGCAAACCTTAAATAACATGTTCTCATGTTTGTTTCAGAATTCTCTTTCTTAAAATGAACTTAAAACGGAGAATATCCTTGGCTTTACTTATAAAATAGCATCTACTACTAAAACAACGAAATAAATTGATTAACGAGTTACTAATTTAATTTGAAATTATATTCATGTTTAATTAAATGTTTTCAACGTCAACTAACATGTTCCCATATACGCTAGAAAAGTAGCATATCTTAATCTATAATCTATATCTGCCTAAGTTGCAGGACGAGTTTCTAGTAAGGATGCTATAAGAAGATTAAAAATACTCAATCAATCAATCAATTTTTAAATATTCTAATAATAATAGAATAAAGTTTTGGTTTTTCTCGGACATAATTAATGCATTTATTATATTTAATGTTGTAGTTATTGTAACACGCTTTACTTAGGTGCTAAGGAAAACGAGATGCTTAATTAACTAATTAATAAGACTATAAACAATAGTTTTATTATTCAATTTTTTAAATTTAACGAATAATAGATTTAAGAACAGTTTTTCAACGGAATCAACTTAGTTAGGCAACTTGGTATAGGTTGGAAAATCTGTGATTAAACAAAATCATTAACAAAAATGACATTTAAATATAATTAGGTCAACTTATTCAGGCAGCTCGGCATAGACGCGAAATCCATATATGTACATATATGTAAGTATGTATGTATGTATGTATGTACGAGTATGTATGTGGCATATGGTATACATTTATAATACAAATATTGATAGATATATACCCAGGTGTAGACCTTTCTTGTGGTTGTAAGTTGTGGGCTATCGATTATCGGTAATCAGTTATTAGTTATCGGATATCGGCAATCGACTTCAGAGTTTACCGTCTTCGCGCACAGAAATTGACATTTATACACGGATATTATAATTTCCAATATACATATACATTTTTATTTTTTACACCAATTGTTGTTGTATTTTTAATTGAATTATTTATAATTATTGGTTGAATATTCTGTTGAAATTGGCTTTCGGAATATGCATATGTATTTGTGTCTATTTTATAATAACTGGTATACGTTGTTGAGTAGAGAATATATACATCAATTATCTGATGTTATATAAGTAGAATTGAGGTCTGTTCCGAATGTCCTTTTCACACGACAGATTCCACAGAATTATTTAAACGAATCTTTTGCGATCAACAAATATAGACATTGAGATATTTTTAGAGAAACATTCGGAACATAACTCTTAATACACATACATATACTATATCTTTCAATACGCTCTGACAAAACAAAAGTTCTTCAATGTGTTGGATATGTTATGCATATGTAATCGTATCGTATCGTATCGGGGATATTATAAGTACATTTAGCTATATGCTATATAGTGATATATAGTGATAGTTATGTACTCAAGGGCTCATCTCATGTCATATGTTTGGTTGCATTGTTTCATAATATGATATAAACATTAATTTATTTATTGTCTAAAACATTCGCCTCAACTAATCTTAGTTGCAATCCTAATACCATCTACTCGTACTCCTATTGTAAGCAATAGTAGTTCCAATCTAACTAACACACACCTTTGGCTACTTAAATTACATTTTCTTAGCACACCTTTCAAATTTATAATTTAATTAGTGTCAAGTGTGACTGGGCCGGGAATCGAGGGTATAGAGGGGATAGAGGAGATCCGGTTTGGTGGAGCATTTATCTATAATCTATATATTGTTAATATCTAGATAGAGTAAAGGTTTGGACACACGGCATCCGGGGGCTCACGGGAATGCTGTGTGCCGTGTGTTGCAGTTGATCATCAACAAATGCAATGCCAAATCGGATCCAAAATCCTTATCGCCATATCGCCTTATCGCCTGTTCACCATCATTCTATCATTCTTAATTGTTTTGGATCGTTTACGTTTAGGTCATATGCAGATCTCCCTTGAGGATGCGCATGAAGGTCTTCTTGAACTGCTGATTGGCCAGGGCATAGCAGAAGGGATTCATTGGACTGTTGGCATAGCAGAGAAAGTATGAGAACATATAGAGATGCTCATTGGTGCACGGCGGATTCCGGCAGAAGCCCTCGACCAGGGCGAGCACATGATACGGTGTCCAACAGGCCACAAAGCAGCCCAAAATGAAGGAGATGGTGCGGAACGCTTTGCGTGCACGATTCTCCGACTTGGACTTCTGTCGGCTACCACCGATTCCCATTACCAGCGGCAGGGCCTTCTTGCTCTTAAAATGCTTGCCAATGGAGTGCATGAAGTGTCGCTTGCTGGAACTGCGATGGGAGACTCCGCCTTCATCGATTTCTTTGCCATCGTTTCTGCTGCCGCCGGCAAGTCCTGCAGAGCTGCTGGTGGTGCCAGATGTGGAGGCCATCTTGTTGGTATTACTCTCCGATGCCTCACGCTCATCTATGCGCTCCAGTTGAGTGACACTTGCAGCTGCTGCTCCACATCCAGATCCAGATCCTGATACTGTTGCAGTGCCTGTCGCCTGCTGTGGCTTTTGCGCCTGCGGTGGCGGCATGGGAGAGTAAAGTACGGCATCCTTGCTGCTGGTCTCCATTGGGCTGGATGCCCGTCGATGTGGACACTCCGCCTGCAACTTACCATGGCCACCGGGCACATCCAGTAGGCAGATGGCCTCGATGCAGCTCTCGCGTCGCACCTTGGCAAAGTCCTCGATGCCTGTGTATGAGACGAGAAGATGTTTTTGAATGGCTACCTGCTCCTGGGACTGGGATTGACTCTCCACTTGGCTCTGTTTCTGGCTGCTCTCAGCCGATGCGGTGGGGAAGCGGTCAGTTTGGTGCTGTTTACGTGCGGGTGGCGGTGGTGGAATGGCACTCCGTTGAGGCCCTGTTGTGGAAGCAGGCGTAGGCGTAGGTCGGGTCATAGAGCGACCGCTCTGGGAGCAGCTAACACTGTCATTGGTGGCCACCGAATTGGCCTGCATGGCGGAGCTCTCATCCATGTAGCGCAGCTCAGAGTTATTGGTCAGCAGATCGTAGGTCATGGCCAGTTCACTGTTGCCGGAGCTGTTACCAAAGGGGCGATCCGAGTAGTCGGATAGGGGAGTGGGGCATTGGAAAGCTTCGGGTGGTGGCAAGATGGCCTGTACTAGGCACTGTTGCACCTGCTCCCGCGGCACCTCAATGGGCGCTAGATCCACGGGTGAGAGAAGGTCATTATTGGCTGGGTCGGTGTTGTTGATGGTGTTGATAGTGTCGGTGGTGGTGTTATGGAAATCAATTAGGCGCTCATGCTCGGCTATCTGGGAGAGCGTTGAGCAGGAGGTGCGCTTGGGCCGCTCAAGTGGTGTATGGGCATGATGTTGATGATGATATTGCCCAAAGCCCACCTCCTCCTTGCTCTGAGCTCGCTGCAAACTCGACTGGTGTGATAGGTGGTGTGGCGATCTGCCGCCCATGGAGTGCATGGCCTCAATCGACTTGGAGTTGGTTGTGCTCTGTTGCAAGTTACCTTTGCTGCGTGTGGCTAGTAGTGCCGCCTGTGCACCAAACACCAGACCAATGGACGAACGCTTCCGAAGGTTGGACAGCTTTTGTTGGTTGAGCAGTTGCTGCGTCTGGTTCACAGAAGATTCCTCATCGGAATCAAAGGCCGGACTGCTGGACCGCTCACTCTTCTCTGCCTCAGCTGCAGCACGCTTCGACTCCTCGATCTTGGCCTCTGATGCACGTCTCTGCTCCGGTGTCAGCTTCTCGGCAATCGTTTCTGTCGCTTGCGCTAGCGGGTTGGCTTGGCCGGAGCCGCTTAGACGTTTCACGGCTGTGGTGCCGGTACCGCTGTCCATCTCAGTTAGAGCTCCAGAAAGTTGTACCTTGGTCTTCAGTATCTTCTCTTCGATGACACCAATGCCAGCAGCATGTCCAGCCATGCCGGACATTGCCCCAGCACTCAGTGCCACCATGGATTGCATCTTCCTCTGCTTGGCCTCACTCCGTTTCTGCATGTCGTAGGCCGTCTTATAGATGCCCGCGTATAACACGAAGAGCACAATCAAGGTGGTCCAGTAGTAGCCAATGATCAATGCCGTATTGAAGACCGGGTCCTTGAGGAACTGCACAGCACACTGGCCTGGCAACAGATCCCTCTTGCCCGTAAAGTGCTCCCAGCCAAAGATCGAAATGAAGAACAGCAGCGTCGGAATGATCCAAGTTATCGATACCATATAGATGACCCTTGACCTGGTGCGCCAACTCCGATACTTGGCTGCTATCTTCACGGAACAGTACCGATCGATAGTTATCAACAAAACGGTGTACTGAGAGACAAGGCAAACCGTGTAATCCACGGATAGCCACAGGTCACAGAGCAACGGCCCCAGATCCCAGTAACCCCTCAGCACATAGATCGTATAGAACGGCATTGAAACGGTGCCTGCAGATGGGAAACATTCTCGAAAATATGAAACAAGTGCAGAAGATTAACAGGGCATTACCCACCTATCAACATGTCCGTCGCGGCTAGAGAAGCTATAAAGTAGTTGCTGGGTTGTCGTATATTCCGGTCCACAATGAAGGCCAACAGCACCAGAATGTTGCCACCGACCGTGAGGATGATGCACAAAAACAAGCAGAGAGCAATCGCAATTGTCTGCCAGGTCTCAAATGGTGGCAACACCAAAGCGGGTCCACTGTCCTCTACGGGCGTAGTTGTTGTCTCCGTCGAGATATTCCTGCCAAAGTTTGTCAAATTGACCCCGAAATTGCGATACCATTGTAATTGCTCATTGGCTGGCCAAGAGTTGAAGTCAGTGATTTCCCCATAGATCTTGGCCGCCTCCAGCAATCTCTTGCACTCCGCGTGCTCGATGACGCGATTATAGAAGGCTTTGCATATATTCTCCCGTTCCTTGCGAGTGCGCCTAAATGAGAGGATGAGATATAGAAACAGATTATATATCTATATCTATATCTATATCTATATCTATATCTATATCTATATCTATATCTATATCTATATCTATATCTATATCTATATCTATATCTATATCTATATCTATATCTATATCTATATCTATATCTATATCTATATCTATATCTATATCTATATCTATATCTATATCTATATCTATATCTATATCTATATCTATATCTATATCTATATCTATATCTATATCTATATCTATATCTATATCTATATCTATATCTATATCTATATCTATATCTATATCTATATCTATATCTATATCTATATCTATATCTATATCTATATCTATATCTATATCTATATCTATATCTATATCTATATCTATATCTATATCTATATCTATATCTATATCTATATCTATATCTATATCTATATCTATATCTATATCTATATCTATATCTATATCTATATCTATATCTATATCTATATCTATATCTATATCTATATCTATATCTATATCTATATCTATATCTATATCTATATCTATATCTATATCTATATCTATATCTATATCTATATCTATATCTACATCTACATCTACATCTATATCTATATCTATATCTATATCTATATCTATATCTATATCTATATCTATATCTATATCTATATCTATATCTATATCTATATCTATATCTATATCTATATCTATATATCTATATCTATATCTATATCTATATCTATATCTATATCTATATCTATATCTATATCTATATCTATATCTATATCTATATCTATATCTATATATCTATATCTATATCTATATCTATATCTATATCTATATATATATCTATATATCTATATCTATATCTATATCTATATCTATATCTATATCTATATCTATATCTATATCTATATCTATATATCTATATCTATATCTATAACTATATCTATATCTATATCTATATCTATATCTATATCTATATCTATATCTATATCTATATCTATATCTATATCTATATCTATATCTATATCTATATCTATATCTATATCTATATCTATATCTATATCTATATCTATATCTATATCTATATCTATATCTATATCTATATCTATATCTATATCTATATCTATATCTATATCTATATCTATATCTATATCTATATCTATATCTATATCTATATCTATATCTATATCTATATCTATATCTATATCTATATCTATATCTATATCTATATCTATATCTATATCTATATCTATATCTATATCTATATCTATATCTATATCTATATCTATATCTATATCTATATCTATATCTATATCTATATCTATATCTATATCTATATCTATATCTATATCTATATCTATATCTATATCTATATCTATATCTATATCTATATCTATATCTATATCTATATCTATATCTATATCTATATCTATATCTATATCTATATCTATATCTATATCTATATCTATATCTATATCTATATCTATATCTATATCTATATCTATATCTATATCTATATCTATATCTATATCTATATCTATATCTATATCTATATCTATATCTATATCTATATCTATATCTATATCTATATCTATATCTATATCTATATCTATATCTATATCTATATCTATATCTATATCTATATCTATATCTATATCTATATCTATATCTATATCTATATCTATATCTATATCTATATCTATATCTATATCTATATCTATATCTATATCTATATCTATATCTATATCTATATCTATATCTATATCTATATCTATATCTATATCTATATCTATATCTATATCTATATCTATATCTATATCTATATCTATATCTATATCTATATCTATATCTATATCTATATCTATATCTATATCTATATCTATATCTATATCTATATCTATATCTATATCTATATCTATATCTATATCTATATCTATATCTATATCTATATCTATATCTATATCTATATCTATATCTATATCTATATCTATATCTATATCTATATCTATATCTATATCTATATCTATATCTATATCTATATCTATATCTATATCTATATCTATATCTATATCTATATCTATATCTATATCTATATCTATATCTATATCTATATCTATATCTATATCTATATCTATATCTATATCTATATCTATATCTATATCTATATCTATATCTATATCTATATCTATATCTATATCTATATCTATATCTATATCTATATCTATATCTATATCTATATCTATATCTATATCTATATCTATATCTATATCTATATCTATATCTATATCTATATCTATATCTATATCTATATCTATATCTATATCTATATCTATATCTATATCTATATCTATATCTATATCTATATCTATATCTATATCTATATCTATATCTATATCTATATCTATATCTATATCTATATCTATATCTATATCTATATCTATATCTATATCTATATCTATATCTATATCTATATCTATATCTATATCTATATCTATATCTATATCTATATCTATATCTATATCTATATCTATATCTATATCTATATCTATATCTATATCTATATCTATATCTATATCTATATCTATATCTATATCTATATCTATATCTATATCTATATCTATATCTATATCTATATCTATATCTATATCTATATCTATATCTATATCTATATCTATATCTATATCTATATCTATATCTATATCTATATCTATATCTATATCTATATCTATATCTATATCTATATCTATATCTATATCTATCTATATCTATATCTATATCTATATCTATATCTATATCTATATCTATATCTATATCTATATCTATATCTATATCTATATCTATATCTATATCTATATCTATATCTATATCTATATCTATATCTATATCTATATCTATATCTATATCTATATCTATATCTATATCTATATCTATATCTATATCTATATCTATATCTATATCTATATCTATATCTATATCTATATCTATATCTATATCTATATCTATATCTATATCTATATCTATATCTATATCTATATCTATATCTATATCTATATCTATATCTATATCTATATCTATATCTATATCTATATCTATATCTATATCTATATCTATATCTATATCTATATCTATATCTATATCTATATCTATATCTATATCTATATCTATATCTATATCTATATCTATATCTATATCTATATCTATATCTATATCTATATCTATATCTATATCTATATCTATATCTATATCTATATCTATATCTATATCTATATCTATATCTATATCTATATCTATATCTATATCTATATCTATATCTATATCTATATCTATATCTATATCTATATCTATATCTATATCTATATCTATATCTATATCTATATCTATATCTATATCTATATCTATATCTATATCTATATCTATATCTATATCTATATCTATATCTATATCTATATCTATATCTATATCTATATCTATATCTATATCTATATCTATATCTATATCTATATCTATATCTATATCTATATCTATATCTATATCTATATCTATATCTATATCTATATCTATATCTATATCTATATCTATATCTATATCTATATCTATATCTATATCTATATCTATATCTATATCTATATCTATATCTATATCTATATCTATATCTATATCTATATCTATATCTATATCTATATCTATATCTATATCTATATCTATATCTATATCTATATCTATATCTATATCTATATCTATATCTATATCTATATCTATATCTATATCTATATCTATATCTATATCTATATCTATATCTATATCTATATCTATATCTATATCTATATCTATATCTATATCTATATCTATATCTATATCTATATCTATATCTATATCTATATCTATATCTATATCTATATCTATATCTATATCTATATCTATATCTATATCTATATCTATATCTATATCTATATCTATATCTATATCTATATCTATATCTATATCTATATCTATATCTATATCTATATCTATATCTATATCTATATCTATATCTATATCTATATCTATATCTATATCTATATCTATATCTATATCTATATCTATATCTATATCTATATCTATATCTATATCTATATCTATATCTATATCTATATCTATATCTATATCTATATCTATATCTATATCTATATCTATATCTATATCTATACATACCATTCCGTTATCCAGTTTGACCTTATAGAGTATATTTCGGTTTTATTTCCAGCATCCAATGCGCTGAATCCATTTAACTCATCATCGCTGCCGTTGAAGCCTGAAGACTTGCCCAGAGAACGCATTTTGACGGGCTTCTTTGGCTTTGGCTTCTCTGCTTTGGCTACTTTGTTAATGCTGCTGCTGCTGTTGTTCTTGTTGTTGTTGTTGTTGGGTTTCTACTTCTTTATGATAATAATTTGCAATTTATTCTGCGTTATGATGAGGCTGACTGTGTGCATTGCCAACGTTCTGGGTGACGTCTTTGTGGTTGGCCTTGTCTCTGGCCAGGTGCAGCATCTGCAAGAGGCAAGAAAGCAGTTCATGGAATTGGTACTGTTACACTTGAAGGTAGTCTTGCCCTTTGCTTTCACTTCCGCTAAGTTAAAACTAATTTTGTGGCCGTTAACTGGCAACCAGCAACCAGCAACTGGCAAACTGCTGGCGAGTGGCAAGTGGCGAGTGGCGAGTGGCAACCGAAAAGAAAGTCGCGACAGGGAATGCAATTTACTTGCGACATTTGCATCCGTTGTTGCCGCAGTTGCTGCCACTGCTGTTTGTCCTTGTGGTACTTGGTGCTCATTATGTCGTGGCACGATTTGTCCTGGCTATGCCACTTGATTTTGGAGCACCCTCTGCTTTACTCTTCACTGATTTTCTCCTTCTCTTGTAATGCTATTTATTATTTAAAACTAAATATTCACAGGAATTGCCAACTGCGTCCACAGGTCGAGCTTCTTGACTGTTGCATCTGATGTCGTCAACAAGACGATGGTCGGGTGGGTGGAAGAGCAGGGGGAAGGGTAGAGGGGCTGACGGAATACAACTCTGATAGGACTTAAAATTGCAACGCCAAATTGAGTTTTCAAGTTTTCAAATATAATTTCCAACAAATCGATAAGTTTTCCTTGGCGCTGTGCTCTAAGTAAATTTCTCAGCATCAAATTGAGTTAAAGATGTTCAAACACATAGATCCAAAGGCATTTACTCACGTATACTCGTGTATATATGTATGAACATCACATTTGTTTGGTGTTGTTTTGACTTTTATGACCTGTTGATTAAGTGGAAATTGAATGACTTAAAACAATTTGTTACATTTAATTCCCTTTTACACACTGATGGCTAAGCCTTTGATTCGACCAAGTGCCGCAACTTTGTGCACTTTTGTGGCAGGTAAACATAATCCTGCCACATGTGCGCCAACCCATCGTTGACACCTGTCAACCCGCTGTCGGGTTTAGCACCAAACCGTTTCTTGCCTTTTTACAATCCTTTTACAAAATGGCATCTTAAGATCTGTTGCTGCACCTCAATCAAACTGAAACTCAATTTCTATGCTAATTGAGTCCTATCAAAACTGAACCACACTCGCTTTGATTGTCACCTGCACAAAATACTCGGTCAAAATATTGAAATGGGTCAACGCTTCTGTTTAAGGTCGTTTCAACTAGCCTAAAGTCTCATTTTTTGCTCAGCAAATGTCGAAAAATGTTGAAAATGTGAAAGTCTTTCAGTCACAATTTTGTCAAATTCAATTATGATTGGATTGGATATCTAAATTGGTTAGAACTATTATTGGAATTCATTGAACGTTAAGATTGAAGATTGACAGCACCTGACTCGTCATTGTTGTCTGAGTTTAGAAATATTTCTCTTTGGATAAGTTTAAAAATCGAATACTATTACTAAGAACTAGAACTGGAACTGTGAGGAATACAAGCAAACGGTCTCGACCTCCGACCGGTCGAGTCCTCCATACTACTTTGATATAAAACTAAGCCAGCTGTGTAATCCTTTGTCAGGAAAGTAATGGAAATAATCCTGTCTTGCAAAAAACTTCACAGTGCAACGACAGAGGGGCATCTGCGGGAAGAATCCCTGTGGTTTGCCTATTGACCGCAAGATGCTGCTCTCTTCAGGTTGTGAGACGCTGTTCAAAGGGTGAAATAAAATGGTTTTAAAGCTGCTTAAAGCGATGCATGTTGTGGCAGTATTTGCTCTTAATTATTGCGGGATTATTATATGTAGAAGAAACCCAGAAGGGAAAGCTACAGAATGATTGCTGACTTAAATCCGCAGTTATGAGCCTTTTGTGTTAAATGCCAATATGAAACACTAAGATACCCTCTACAAACTGGAGCATCAGTAAGTAACCGAATCAAGTTACCCCACAACCACATATAATCATTGCAAAAGAGGAAAAGCATATATACAAATGAAATGTGAATTTCACATAGCTACTCGGTATGTAATGAAATTTCGTTGTTCTCTGCCTGTTGACAAATCCTGAGCCCCTCCCTAGACATCCTTTGGATAAGATTTTTTCATAATGGCATGCTTTATTTTGTCATTGCCTTTTTCTTTTGCCTTTTCCTTATAATAAACTTATTAAATGTGTAAGCCAGCCGTTGTTATTGCCTTCAAGTGTCGTGGCTGGCTGGATGGTTGGATGGCTGTCTGCTTTCATTTGCCAAATAATGAAAAATAATTTAATCAAGCAAACAAAAGGCAGTGAGATGGGAAGAGACAATAATAAAAGGGGTAGCCAGGTGACAGGCAGCACCTGTATAACCGTTCAACTGCTAAGGTGCTCAACTGTTTGCCTGTTGTTTTGGCTAAAATGAAATTCGTCAAAAATTGGCTTCTTGTCAAATGCAAATTGATGGCCAACTGCGGATAAGCGCTATCTTTTGGGCCCAGCTGCATGAGGGCTACTGACGGGATTTGTGCGTACCAGCCTAATTGCGAGGCAGCTGCACAAAAGCCATGCAATTTACGGTCCAAATTCGTGTGGCTTTCAATCATGCGCTAATATCCGTGTTTGCTTTGACAGACAGGACTGGACAGGACTGGACAGGTCTGGGCAGGGCATGATAGTGCAGGACAGGTATGGCCAACAATGGCATGCTCAGTTATCCACAACAAAGTGTGTGTGTGTGTGTGTGTGTGTGTGTGTACATGCAGGTTGGTATTCCAACCCAAACTGTCAACAGCAGTGCTATTCTTTTGAGTAAAAGCCAGCAGCGCTTCAGCTATGCCGCAGATTATGAATTTGACAGCATTCCAGGCCTTGGATGGGGCTAGGATGCGGTAATCCTAGCGTGCCTGCGAGCCTGGGAGGCGCATAATGAACTTTCTGCAAGTATTATGCTTGGTAACTTTTAATTACAAGCGCGTCAGCGTCCTTCGTCTTGTTGTTGTCGTTGTGGTTGTGGTTGTGGTTGTTGTTCTTATTGTTGTTAATGCATAAGGCTGGCATAGATTTTTCTCCAAGGAACTCGCTGCCATGCGCTTATCGTGGCAATTTCCCACATAAAGCGTTTCTAAATTTTAATCAAAGTGAAATTTTAAATAAATATCAGAAGCAGCAAAGTGTTGAATAATTTCATTTTTTGTTCTTTAGTCAGTCTTAAAAGGCTCGTTACGCATACGACGCGTTGCCCCAGTCCGCCGACTGTTGCGACTTTGGCAACTTTGGCGACTGTTGCGATTGTCAAGCTGCCAATTGTCTAATGGCAGCGCAGAGACAATTTCAATTTTAGCTTGGCAAACACTGGCTGCTGCTGCGGGGCGTAGTTGCAGCTGACTTGTCCTTGCCACGCTTGTTGCATGCCAAATGAACTTGGATTGCGGTTTGCCTGGCGGAAGACGCAAAAACTCTTTGAAAAAGACGACGATGCTCACCGAAACCGCAAACTGTTGTTGTCACAGCCAGTGTGTAACTGTTGCGCTCATTTAACGTTCTTACTACACATACACACTCACACACACACAGATTCCTACATATACATGTGTGTACACGCTCGCATCCGCATGCAAATTTAACGAGCGCCAATGGCAAAATAGCGCCCCCAGGCCACTTAGCGTTGTCTTTGTGGCAAACATCACACACAGCCACACACACACACACTGTGTGTGTTCTGCTAGTTTTATATCCGGCATGAAGATAGCGCATAAATGCCAAATGCCGCCACAGCCCTTGCCATTTGAAATGTGCAAATTGTGCACGAAACACCGAGCGATCTTAACTTTTTTTAAGTTTTTATAACATTCTCTTGAAGGTATTTAGTAATTGCGTACTTAAAAAGTAACTCAAGCTAGCTTCAGCTACAAATGTTCTAATGCGTTATAAAACAAATTAAGTTGTTGATAAATCTGATTGATCTGATTAATATAAGCATTTTTAAGATTATTGCAAACTAGAAAATTTAATTTTGTTGTGTTTTTTCTTTAAGTTTTACATCTTAATGAGTCTTTAATATTATTTAATATTTTATATATTTATTTTATATTATTTTATACTCCTATATGTTCATTTTAAAAGAAAACTTTTGTATTTCTTCTTGGAAGGCAAGCCGAATAGTCGAGTGCACGCGACAGTATAATACCCAGTACAACTATCTATAATAAAAGTATTTTGATAATTATTACTATTAAACCCTATTTCCAAGATCGATTTTGAGACCGATATATTTTTAGTTGTAGCCGAAACTAAGCGATCTGATCATTAAGCTTGTTTTTGAATTAATTTAAATTTAAATGATTATTATAATATTACCAAATATTGAATCACAAACTATTTCAAATAATATAAAAAGCGTAATAGCTGTCTTATTTCTGGACCGATCTTTTGGAAAATTGCAGATATGTTTTCTAAAAGGTTATTCTTTAAACACCTGTTTAGTTGAAAAGGTGTAACAATGGATAGGAATAGGAACCATTATGACAAATGACCTGTTGAGATCAACGCGTTCAGACAGAACGACATAGAAGGTACAAGGCGCAATCAATACAGCTAATACTATTCAAGAATATATATCTTTATAGGGTCTCCGTATCAGTAGTAAAACTAATTGAAGAGGTAATCGCAGTAAACTTCTTTAAGAGCAAATTAACTTTTCAATAGTTCTTCAAAGTAATTTATTTTTGTTAATGTTGTTGACTTAAATGATTTCCTTATGTGTGGGAAATGTTAATCTTGACTCTATAGAGAGATTGTAAATGAGTTCGTAAGCCAATTCAGAAGAGTTTAAGCATCATAAACATACGTAGCTATGACTTTGCGTCGGTATCTTGAAGAAACTTGATGCACATAGATTTACTGCCTATTTAATAAAATATATATTTAGGATATGGCAAATATTCAGCATTTGAAATGTATATTAATTATATACAGAAGCGAATTGCGTTCTAATCAAATCTAATTTCGTTTTCAATGTGTCTATATTACTATATAAATATAAGAAAATCCTTGATGTGTATTATTGTCTATTATATCAATAAAATAAAGAAAAACTTTTGATTGCATAATAATAATCAATGCATTTATGGCTGTAGTAAGCATGTGACAAGTTTGGTTCAATTCGCACAACATCTGTGTGTGCTTTTACTCGTTGTCCTCTCATTTGGTCCCTCTGCTATGTGTTTTTATGATTATGACAATGATAATTCTATGGAACTTAATGCCGCCTTCTGTTTTTGTGCAACAACTGCAAAATGCGTTGGCGACACATGCTGCAGATTACATCGGTTCCCCCCATGGCTTCCCCCTTGTGATGTCAACTGTGTCGCTAGAATGGCGCTCATTTAGCGCTAGATACACAAACGATTCGAGCTGTAAATAGCTTGACACAGTTGTTGCATAGCTCAGGTTCTGGTTGTGATTCGGATTCTGGTTCTTTGTCCTTGTTCTTTCTAAACGAAGAGTAAACAAAAAGTCAGGCAGCAAGCAGCAATCGGCAGCAGTCAGCTGGGGCAATCAAACGGCGTCGCAACGGCCATAAAATGACAGAGCAAATGCCTGCCACCCTGCCGTAATGACACTGATGCGTTTTTGATGATGCCAATGGCTGGAATTGCTGCCTGCCTGCCTGCCTGCCTGTCTGCCTGTCTGCCTGGCTGCTTTTCTTTTTCTAATTGAATGTTTGCGGAGTAAACTGTCTCTCTCTCTCTCTCTTCTTTATTAAAACCCTTGGTACAACGTTGCGTATGTGCAATATGCAGTTGAGAGTCGGTCAGGTTGTTTAAATTTTTGGCATGCGCAATTAACGTGTCCAAAATGAATAATAATAATAACATTAATCATGTAGAGCAACGAGCAGCACTTTCGTTCGGATTTCCTCTTTGCTTGTCAACGACATTAATTATGCCACTGATGTTATTATCCTGCTGCGCAGCATCCTGTCCGTTAAATATTATCGACGTGGACGCTCGTGCGCCAATTTCTGTGCTACGTTTTATGAAACTTTCGCATATTTCATGCCTTTGCAGACAGCATTTTTGAATACGCAAATTAAAGATTACCATGCAAAAAGCGTGGCTTCCTTTCCCCCCATTTCCATCCTCCAACACCCATCACCCATCCCGTTCCCCCCTGTTCCTTCGACTGTCCCAGCAGAAGCCTTCCACAGTTGCGTGCCCTATAATTAATGTGATAGGCACCGCACATTAATCGATAAGCACTCAATTAGCAGGCCTTAAAGGCTTAGAGACCGTACGCAGCTGTAAATGAGTTTTCCTCTAAGCTCTGGCACAATATTGCGTGCTGCATCCTCGAGAATTGAACTTGGCCAGGCTAACACTTTCAGCTGACCAGTTGTGGGTGCAAATTGATTCAATGAGCTTAATTGTGCTGACATTTTCATGTTCAATCGATCGAAGATTGGGTGTGGGTGTGGGTGTGGTGTGTGTATATGTGTGTTGTATGTTGTTGGTAGTAATATGATACGACTGTAATGGCATACAGTCTACACTCCCATTTTAGCCCTCTCTGTTAGCCACAAGCCAAATTTATGCCGCTCCATGTGGCGGGGAATTGAATATGAGAACTTTATAGAGTTTGCTTTATTATAATCGCATAAAGTATTTGTCGTGCTGCGTCAACCAAACGAGCTGGGGACCAAGCTGACTTGATGATTGTGGCATGCGGGATGCGGGATGCGGTATGTGGCTTACGGCCTGTGGCATGGACCGGGTCCAGGTTAGTTACTCAGATTGTTGTTTTCCGTCAGCACCTCCATCTGCAACCCCCATTGTTAGTGCACGCGCCTGTCTCATGCATCTTTCATTTGGCCAACGATGTCGTTAATGTGCCTGACAGATGCCGCTTGCCGCAGCTACCAAGTTTATGCAACAGATTTATGGAAGCACAGTTACGTGGCATATCTAACAAGAGGAGGGGCAACAGAAAGAAATCACAGCACAGCTGACGGCATTCCCAGCACAGTTGTTAACATAGCACCACACAAATTGGCTTTGCATTTTGAGCGCTATATAATGATTGTGAAGTAAATGTGATAACTAGCAACTATAAACTACCAACTAGTAACTTGTAACTGGCAACTGGCAACTGGCAGCTGGCAGCTGATAAGTTGTAACTCAACAACAGTTTGAAAATTGTTACAGCTGCCGATTTCATTAGTGGACTCTGTCGACTCCGTGGTCCTCATCTGACCTCGTGGCCCAAAGGACAATGTAAACTTTTGCCTTCTTAATAAGTTGAAACGTGATGCAGGCAAGTGTATCTAAATCGACAGCAGAGTGCATATTTAATGCAATAATTGAGTACAATACAAGTTGCACCTGTAGCAGCTTAACATGTTTACTTATCTAGCCAGACAAACTGCACAAACTGCACAAATAACGAGAGATTTACAATGTGATGTCTTTTTTTTTTAAAAGAGACATTTATTGATTGCACTTTCAATTTTAAGTTGACTTCCCCATTGATGAGCTTCAGTTTCATTTGAAGTTAAACGTAACAATAGTATTTATTTCCTATATAGTTCCGGTCTTTCCATACCTTTATTTCCAATTAAATGAACTTTGAATTTCCGCTCAAATATTCTCTCGATTCCTCATTTGCCACAATAAAACAATAGCCGCAGGACGAGTTACTAAGTGTTATAAGTAATAGGAGTCCTTTGTGAGGGGAAATGAATTCACTTGCTGTTGTCTAGAAAGTATCTCCAGTTGTTTATTGCACATTTCAGTGGATAATCAGTTCGTATTTTAATGATAGTTTCAACCGTGGCTTGTCGGTAATTGACAACTGCAACAATATCGTAATTGCTTTTAGTGCTAATTTAATGAATAATTAATTACTTTTCAGCCGTCAAGTAAATCAAGTGCTAAGCTAAAAGCACTGCAATGTAGTGTAGTACAATGTATCTAATACTGAATTCTAAACAAACTGTCCAAGTAAACGAGTTGTTGATCGCAAATAAGTAAGGACCTATAAATTACGTTCCCTTACTTTCTAATATAAAAACTTTCTAATTTTACTATTCGATTCACTTTACTATTCGATATCCTTAGCTTCTGCTGTAATTTTACCGAATCGAATTACTTTCTTCCGCTTGTTTACAGTTGAGCCTCATTATAAATAAAACCCTTTGCTGCTTTATATTTTTTGTTTATGATTACAGGATAAAAGAAATAATTTACCATTTGATAGACGTCAGAGGGCTGAGCTAAATTTAGTGTATAATATAAATTATAAATTATGAATTACAGCCAATTCTACAATATAAGTGGGTAATCACAGTTAACCAAGTGTAATTACGGACCAACAGGATAGGTCAGTGAGTGTGTAGGAGGGAGCAGGCAGGAGGAAGGAGGGAGGGAATGCAAACAGAAAGAGAAATAGCATTGGGTGATATAAATTGTACTGTTATTATGATATTATGTCTCTATACTGTTTCTGTTGAGTAGTTTTTCATGTTTTTCATGCTTTTCAACGATTTTCTATGATTCGAGGCAGGCCTTTTGTTTGGCTTTTCAATTTCAATTTGTATCGTGCCTTCAACTTTAAGGGATTGCTGCAACATGCAAACCATTCTGTAATTTTCCACTGCACAATTTGAGTCCACTGTGGGAAATGGTTTTCATTTGTGTGGCAGCTTTTTGATTCCCAGCGTTGAAAAATCTTTTATTGTTTTTTTCTCTTTTTTTCTTTTTTTTTGAACAGTTGTGAATGGGGGCATGGGGCGCATTGCAATGCATAAATTATGCAGAAAATGCTGTTCTTTATTAAAATATCAGCTGCACAACCAGAAGGCAAGAACTACAACAGATTTGCAATGCCTATATACGAATACATACTTAAGTAATCAATGTATATATATATGTATGTATATGTACAAATAATTAGTATAGATAAATACAGTCCTTTCACAATTAAGCGATAAGAATCATACATCATATCCAAAAATGTGTTAGAAAATGTGTTAATAAATAAACTATTTGAAGAGTATAGTAAAGCCACAATCTATCAGTCCGACTAGTCTCTATGTATTTAATAATATAAATAATCTAATAAACTATAAAAGTATTTAATAATATAAATAATCTAATAAACTATAAAAGTAATTCAAATGTTAATACAAATATTTGGCGACCAAATTTATTGAATCTGAAGATTGCTTGGAATTGGGGATGTTAAATCAGTAATGAATGAAAAGTTCGGTGGAAAAAAGTAGTTTAATTTCCGAAACTTTGCTGATAATAGTAGTTATCAATATAGTTTTCATGAAGATACCCAGGCGGGGTATACTCAGTTTGATTCGGTTCGTTGTCGATTGAACAATATGTTCTTCAGCTGTAATGACGCTTCCACGTTTTATAAATGTCTCGGCTTCTGTTTTTTTGCCATGATCACTTTCATTTGCATAGCATATCGAAATATCAGTTTTGATTTAAAGTATAATATGAAAACAAGTTGGATTGCTGAACCATCACAGACAACAAAAGCCAAACTCCCACTGTACTATGTGGAGAATAGTCAGTGTAAGATGCCCAATATAGATCCATTTGCTGAGGAAGTGTTGAAGATCTACAAGCCGCAAGTGTTCGAGACATGTAGCAATGAGTCGGACATAGTCAGACCTATCTTCGATACGTATAGTAAACGCTATGTGCTCCATATCAACAGTAGCGTCATATCACAACTACTCAATTCCAGCGAAGTGAAATACTCTTGCTATTATCAGGAAATTACAAGCAGCGATAGGCAAAAGCCATATGAGTAAGGTTCTAGTGCGTTTATCTTTCTTATGTTAGCTAACTAGTGTAATGTTTATTAATTGGAACTAAATCTAATCAAAGTTAAATCTTTCTGACTTAGACATATCTAATGGTCAGTCTTTTGTACTCTCTTCGTTCTTCATTTTAAATGGTATCGAGTAAACCAAGTTTCTTCTATATGATAGCATATTTCTATTTATAATGCAGGAATCCCTTCAGATTGCACTCGCCAGTATACTTTACTCATGGTTATGAAGTACCACCTCATGTTGACGCCATGATATTAAATTGCTACGAGTCGGCAAATGTATCGCACGTTCTGCAAATGGATGGTTACGCTTTGGTTCAATACAAATCTCTAGCAGGTGGAACACCAGAGACTGAAGCCGGACAAACAGCAGGTGCAGCTGTAGGAGCAAAATCAGAAGCAGCGGAAACAGGACGAACAGCAGGAACAGCAGGAACAGCGGGAACCGCGGGAACAGCCGAAGGAACAGGCGAGTCAAGGAACTCGTTACCGCGAAAGCCAAGCGTCATAATGTTTGGCTTGGACACCATGTCGAGGATTAATTTAAGGCGCACCATGCCCAACGTTTACAAATTTCTAACCCAGAGCGGCTGGTATGAACTGCAGGGTTATAATAAGGTGAGGCCACACTCTGTAATTAATGCAGATTCTATAAATACCATTTTTATTCTGATCTAAGGTTGCGGATAACACATTTCCAAATCTATTGGCCGTTCTCAGTGGCTTGTCGCCGGAGACAGCGAAGAGTAAGGTCTGCGATACGAATAATTATGGTTGCTTGGATAATATTCCCTTCATCTGGAAGTACTTAAAGGAAGCGGGATATTTGACAGCCTATGCAGAAGATGCGTTCTTCATGAACACCTTTACGCTCTCAAAGCCGGGCTTTTTGACCCCGCCCACTGATTACTACCATCTTCATTTTATGCGAGCATTCGCCCAGCAGCTGGATGGTTGGATGTGCGATGAATGCACAATGGATTATTGCTATGGGCGACGGATACACAGTAGCTATGTATTTGAGTATATTGGAGTATGCGAGTCGCTACATCAATGAGCGACCCATTTGGGGTCTCTTCTGGTCAAGTAGTTTCTCGCATGATGACTTCGCGATGCCCTCAAAGATGGATAACTATATTTTACAGTATTTAAAAGACTTTGAGACGGATGGTGTGCTAGATCAGAATATTATCATATTCTTCTCCGATCACGGCACTCGCTTTGGGCAATTGAGACAATTAAGCAGCGGATTCTTAGAATCACGTCTACCAATTCTGTTCATTCATTTACCTCCATGGTTTCGTGCTCAATATCCAGAATATGCTCGTGCCTTAGAACTAAATCGTAATCGCTTGACATCCCATTATGATCTGCATAATACTCTCAAGCATATCATCGAAATAGGCGGACTAACCAAAAATACAACTCTGCCCAAGTCTGAGGATTGTCCCAAGTGTCAATCACTTTTCTATCCCGTCGCCGAATTAAGGACTTGCGACGATGCTGGAATCCCTGAACACTATTGCACGTGTGAGCCCTATAAACCAATTAAGAATCAATGGACAGATCGCATATCACATCTTGTTATCGATCGCATAAATGAATATCTATGGTCCAAAAATCTGAGCAGTCAATGTGAGATCCTCACTTTAAATCTCACTCAAAGTGCGGAAGTTAAAGTTGGCTTAGACATGAACGTTCATAAAGAAATCCCAAAAATGGACCAGGCTCAGTATCATATCACATTCACAGTTAAACAAAGTGGAGCTCAATTTTTCGCAACTGTAATTTATAATCATACTCGCGATACAATTGATGTAGATGTGGAAATGATAAGTCGTCTTACTCAGTATTTAACTGACTCTCACTGCATTAACGATAAATTGGCTAAACTATTCTGTATCTGTAAAATAAAGATATACAAGCCTGCAGTGCTCGTTGAAAGGAAAACGAAAAGAGTCATTCAAAAAGGTGTAAGTCCAGAAAATGTTGCCAAAGCCCGCAACAATCTCTTAAATGTTAAGGCTTGAATCTACAGATACTTAAATGTTGATGATTGATAAATATATGTTAAATCAGATAATCCGAGTTAAGCTGCATAGATCACACTTTTCTTTATTATGGCCAATAAATAAAAGAACATATTTGCGTAATAAATTATGCATCTTACCACGAATTAAAGCAGACACCATACCCACACTTGTAATTTATGTATACAATGTCTCTTCTTGCCTTTTTATTTTTGTTTTGTTTTGTTGCTTATGCTGTCAACACATTATGTAATTATTTATGAAATTATGAGATATGGCCCAGATCGTCTTAGCCACGTTTTTGAGAACGTGTTGTGTGGCACATTTAATGGCTGACGCGGCGTTGTCCTTGCAACATTAGCGCAAATGAATGACGTGGAAAGAATGGTAGACAGACAGCAATGGAAGGGCATTCACAAAACGATGACAACACATAGCTAGGAAGAAGGGGCAGGAGGATGTGGCCATGGTTGGCACGTGAGCCCCCCAGTGCATCGTTAAAGATTTATTTTGAAATTCCAATGGGCGACCAAACAACGCGTCAAGCGCCGCATCGTGTAATTGTGCACTTTATATGGTTGGCGGTTGAGGCTTTAGGGGATTGTGGAGGGTGTATGTGTGTGTGTATGTGTGTGGTAGAGTTGAAGTGGTGAGGTGGTAGGTGGGGGAGGCGTTCGTTTCGTGTCGTCAGTTTTGCTTACTTTTATGGTAATAATTTCAGTCAACGGAAACGGAAATGTAAAAACGTGTTGCCAGGAAGTCATAATTCAGCTTAGACAAACGAGAGATAGTAAATGTGTGGGCAAAGGGGAAGAGGGTGGTAGGGGACGCACATGCAATGCATTGTCAGCAGTTGTTGTTGTGATTGCTGCTGCTGAAGTACTACATCGCATTAATGTGGTTTTACAACATGCCGAGGCATAAAAATGAGAAATTGCTGCCACACATGCGGCAACTGTGCACCCACTCTGTGAGTGTGTTATCTGCGTTGCAAGTAAAATCACAGTCCAGGGTGTGTAATGTAGCAAGCAACGAACAATATAGTCGAAATTAGCGCAAAATGAATAATTAATGTGGCCCCAATAAAAAGGAAAACAAAAGGGACAGCAAAAGTAAAAAAATACTTGACAAAGTTGAAACGATCGAAAGGTCAACAACTGTCAGCTGCCCAAGCCGATGGAGATTTATGTTTAATTAAATATAAGAGTCAAGAAGAAGGTTTTATAGTTTCATAATTTAGTTTATATTTGCCGGAGTGAAGCATATGTTTAAAGAAAGAATAGGATAGAGGAATAGAAATAGGGGAGAGGGCAACTACTTAATTACGTATACGTATTTACACACTTACTTTTCGTTCTACATGAATAAATGCAGTACTTACTAAGATCATTTAATTAATCAATTAAGAATAAATATTTTAAATACAAATTTGTACTTATTATTTACCTTTACTACAACGTTAGTCTAAATAAACTTTATGTGAATAAGATAATGAGAATGTAGATCTCATGTACTAAGTGCAATCTAAGCTTATCTAAAGTTCCCCTTAAATATTATTATGACATTGGTGGATTCTTGAATATGATCTCTGGGATTCATATATGTTTAATAAATAATTCAATTGCTTATCTCTGACTGGGATACGCCTGCTCCCCTTTGCTTGTGCTCTGAGTTATGAACCATAACGAACGTGCAACTTTGGGGCACGCTGTTCATTGTATAAAGCATAGTTGAACCGACGCTTTATACGCGGCTTAAGAACTAATCCCTAACTGTGTTTGCAGCTGCCACAAAATAAAAATCTTTCAGCAACCATGGGGCAAATCTTTAAAGTCACAGCGTGCCACAGTTGCTGCTACTGCGTGCGGGAGGAATGGAGGCGTTGGCTGCCACTGTTGATGGTGGCTTTGCCGCTTCTGGCAATTATCACAACATCGTGTCGCAGTCATCGTACTTGCTCTACCCACTAACAATAATACCCCAACCGATGTACAGCAAAATGCTGCAGCCAATCAGACAAACAGTGTGTCCCACAACACCCATTTTTAATGTACGCGACTTGACTGGGAATGGGACTGTGACTGGGTCTGCCAGTGGGTCTTGGTATTGGTATTGGAATTTGCTGTGCAACTGCTTGAATTGTCTTGTACATATTTACACTGGGCAACAACAGTAAATTGACATAAAAACCAAATTGTCCATAAAAATGTATTTCCCTTTAGCCAGCAAAGATCTCCCCTAACATGTTTTTTCTCTGTTCCCTTTTCTTTTTTTTTTGTGCCTCGACGCTTATCGATAAAGTTCAACCAAACCAGCTGGCGCAAAGGCTCCTGAGAAGCAGACGAATCCATGGAGTCAGGGCGAGAAGGAGACTCCAGAAAGTTCACCCATCTGATCTGCACAACAGATCATTATAATAATCCTCAATTAACATGTATATTATCTCACCCAATTATCTAGGTTTAAGTATGTACATACAGATGTACATATTTTGTTGAAATTAAAATTCACTGTAGTATAAGTTATTATTAATAGTAACAGTAGGCTATAATGTATCAAATAAATATGATTTTAGGAAAAAAAAAAAAAAAAAAAAAAAAAAAGATAAAGTTCAACGGCTGGGACTGCCAACAGTTAGCGGGTGTGTGCTTGAGAGGAGAAAGAGGGAAGAGAGCTGGCCACTGGCAGCACTTGGCTGCCAGAATTAGTTTCCTGTGCCTTGCCTCTGCCAAAACCCTCAACGGGCTAGCCACACTCCGCTTCCGTCAACCATTTAATCAGTTCATCGCCATTGCCGCAAATCCTTAGCTAAAGGCTTTCTCTAACATTTTATTTTATTTTTATTTTCTTTTTCTTTTTTTTTCTTTTTCGTTTGTTTATTTGTGTAGACCCTTTGGGGTTTTATGTTTCCTAGATATTCGCACAATATGAGTTGGTTTTAGTTGACTTTTTATTGATTGCCAGTTACAGGAAATTAAAAGCCATACCTTCCATTCGACCAGTCAGGCAATATTATAGTTTCATCAATATTCTGTAGTGGCAAAAATATATATGCTAAGCGTAATGCTAATACTTGGGCAATAATTGTCGCAATTTATATAAATCTATATATTGATGGGGAAAAACATTTACTCTGTTGTACTTGATGATATCGGATTAATATTAATATTAATAAATTATGTATATAAGTACTATAATAGTGGAGTTAATTAATAATAAGTGTAGCTCTCTATTGATTTTATTCAGTTATTTAGTTCTCGTATTGAAATCGACCAGATCAAACTACGATTAATCTTCTTTCGCTTTAATATAGCTGCTAATATTGCTTTCCATCTTCATTGCAGTGCGGCAACAATGTAAGTACCACTAATTGTTTATCTGTTGATAAGAGATACTGATTATTATTGTGTTGCATTGGTAATTGAAACGTATCGAATGCAAAAACAGATGCCCCATCAACTGCCACTTGTTTTCGCTCTGAGCATCGTCATATGCGACCTTGTTTTTTGTCCCTTATCAACGCCCACACATCCACATCCACATATCCGTATATCCAGAGACACCGACACCGACATCGAAACCGACACCAACACAGACGCAGCTACACAGGACACGTTTACATACACACACGCACGTTGACTTTGAATGAGTTTTTAATAACATTGTCAGCGTCAGCGTCGTGTGATGACCACAACCTCGACCTCCGAGCCTGCTGAGGGCATGGGAATTGGACTCTCCTTCACACGTTAGAGGCTGACCAGGGGGACCAAAGGGGCACAAAACAATATGTGTGCATGTGAGTGTGAGTGTGTAGGTGTAAGTTGGCTATTTTTGTTTGTTTATGCCACGCCAGGCGCACATGTAAGCACGAACCTGGCCAATGTTTGCTTAACGCCTTGCGCTGCTCTTTCCCAGTTGCGCGCTCGGCCAACTTATTGAAAATTTCGCGTATGTGAAAATCATAGCCAAACTTCCCATCGAATTCATAGCTCTTGTTATTATTTTACTAACAATACCAAAAACAATGGCAAAAGCGATAACAAAACGCACAAATTGCAGTTGTGTAAAGTGTTGACAGTGATGATGGTAATAGATATGATATAGATATAGATATATATATATATCTATATATATAGATATATCTATAACTAAATTCTATTATGCCAGCTGGCCGGTCAAGTTACTTAAGCCTACATGAGGATAACTACAAGAACTATGAGTATTTTAGCAGTTATTTAGCTTATCCAAATTAGTTTCATAGACTCCATGGCGAATTCAAAAGCCCAGGCTGGCTCCCAGGCTCCAGCCTAACACTTGAGCTTATTCATGTTTGCATGTGAATTCATCATTCAGTGGCATGTGGCAGTCGCTGCAGGATGTGCTCCAACTGACTGCAGATAAAAGATGTATGTAATGGACAAAACAAAAAAAAAAAAAAGAAAAGAAGAAATAAAGTAAAGCAAACAAAGAAAGGCTGCCAAAAACAAATAATACGTTTTCTGCCTAAGCATGTATTGCTGTTGGTGTTGATATTTGTGCTGTTGCTGTTGCCGTTGCTGTTGTTTGTTTTTGTGTTTTTCTTTTCTTTCACGCACACAGCTTGTTGCAAGGTCCTCATATCTAAGCTCGCTGGCTGCCTGACTGGCTGACTGGCTGCTGCATTCGCTTTTTTGTCTGCTTACGTGCTGTTGCCATCACAGCCGCAACATGTTGAGCTGCAAAGTAATATGTTATAACAAAAGGCCAGGCACGGACTCAGCACATATTGTTACAGATACAGAGGCATAGAGGTAGGCGGAGGCGGAGGCGGAGGCAGGCAGCAGGGCCATGGGGCAGTGCGTCAGTTAGTGCTGCTAGTCAAGCAGCAAGAGGCTTAAAATCTCATTGACACGTTCAACGTTGCAACACTTTTTGTTTCTCTAAGCCATGTCTTCTTTGCCACGTTGTCCAACTGACTCCCCCTCATCTGCCTTTGTTTCTGTCTTCACGCTCGGTCTAATGTCAATACCCGTAAATGTTAGCTTTATATGCTGGCTTACATGGCGTATGCGTAAGAAAAGCACTACATGTCTGCTAAGAGATATAGCAAATCTTCCATTCAATTCAGACGCATCAGTGCGAATGAGTAATTTTGAATGTTCATATAATTGCACTCGCATTGCACTTTGCTAACTCAACTAAAAGAATTATAATTTGCATACAAGTAACATATAATAATAATTTAATTAACACCTGCTAAACTCATGAACTTAGGCAAAGTTCAGGCAATCGCATTAGTAAATTGAAATCATCTTATGAGTATAAGTTTTATATTTAATTTTATGGCAACAAAAGCCCATGGGGTGTGCAACTAAACTGGCAAACTGGCAGACAAAACGCCAACATCTTTGTGTCAACGAAGCTTCTGCAAAGTGCTTGAAGAAATAGTTGAAATGTTTCTATAAAATACAAATATAGTTTGTTTGGCTAGCTCAGAAAGCAATCACATGAAAGCATTTTCTGTTTTGGTGTAAAAAATATGACATTTTATGAATAATTATCAAATGACACAATCCCAGAACTGTGTATAGGGTGTTTTCTAATGCATTCGAGTATAAATTATGAAAAGCCTATAATCAATTTGTCCCTCTTGTTGTTCTAATCTATATGAAATTTCAAAAAATTGCTTATGACACGCAACCGAAGCTATAAAATGTCAGCCTTGGAGGTCATTTCTAGCCGGTGAAACTGGTTGGTTGCCACTACTCCAACTTCAACTTTTCTGAGTGTGTGGCAAGAGATAACTTGGTTTTGCGTGCAGATGTGTTATTCTCTCAGGTTGAACATGTACGTGGGTTTGTTGTGAAGCTAATACTTGTTTCATATGTTACATAAATCCCAGTGCCTCATTCAATTTCAGGCTCGAGTTACTTCTTTGCCATCAGCTCTCTACAATTGCCGATGTACTAATTAAGTTACGGCCAATCATTCATTAGGCCGAGTCGAAGCACTCATTAAAGTTTTGTAATCGCAACACAACTTTCTAATCCCGCAAAAGCCAAGCAAATGTCGCTTTTAATTATGTGCCTTGGTTGGGATTGAGCAACCAGAAGGAAGTCGGGCAGTCAGTCAGGTAGCCATTTAGCACCTCGACGCACGTCAGATTGTGTATGTGGCACAAATCGCGACCCAGCCCTTAGCAGGCCACACCCAATGTCAATGCATAGACTGAATGGCGCTGGGGCGCGCTCAAGGCTACAACCAAATGGTTTCTACTAACCGACCGACTGACTGACTAACTGAATGGCTGACTGATCGACAGGCTGACTGTCAGTTGGACTGTGGTTAAGCTTGGTGCCAGCTTATTTTTAAAACGACCTTCGTGCAAATCAAATGCAAAGTTTTCCTGCAGCCAGCGATACGCGTTTGCGTCTCATTAAAGGTCAAAGCTGATTTTGCGGTACTTTCTGTCTAGTATTATGTTGCCCCACCGATAGCTTCTATATACATTGATTGTGGATTCGTTCTTGTTGTTGTTTTCATTCCTCGTTGCCCTGTTGTGCGCTCAATAAACATAATTAGCATTTTGGCACTCAAAGTGGCCGGGCAACTAATGAATGAATATGTTGAAACGTGTTTCTTACGCATTTCATATGCAAAGTGAGCTGCTACAGTTTATTAAATATGCAAAAAGAGCTTAACTATTTGGTTGTAAAGCTGACATCCAGGTTACTCGCAAGTCTACATGGCAAATAAATAAACACACGCACCACACACGAAAACAACATGCACACAAGAGTCACTTGTGTGTAGCACACACTCCACTCTCAACACTTGCCAACACTTGCAAATTGCCAAGTGAACAAGCACATGGCATCAACACATGGCGTATACGTGTTGTGTCCTTTCTATGGAGCACTGTGACAGTTGCTGTTGCTGTCGTTTGCCTGTGTGGCTCTGTGCGTCTGTGGCGGCACCACAGTGTGTAATTAAATATTTTACAGGCAATCTACATTCTTGAGATAAACTCAACTTAATATGTGGCTGCCAACAACAGCCATAGCCACAAACGGCAAGTACAATGGGGAAAAGATGTGAAAGTTGTAAGCCTGAGTAAGCATAAGGAAAACATAATGCAACACAACGAAATTTACATACGCTAATCTGTATAATTATCGAAGTTACAACTGATTAATTTCAGAATATATATTAAGAGAGCAGAAATAATTTGTGCAATGGAAATAAGGAATAAGTTCATATTTAAATGCATAAATATGTAGCATACTTTTCGGCTTATTCCGAAATTAAACTAATTGCTCATCACATTTATATGTTGCGCCGAAAAGTATGCAACAAAACATTTATTCTCTTTAATAAAATGATAATCTTGTAGAGTTACAGGCAGACTCCATGAAAATGCTATGCTACATCCAGAAAGAGTATAAAAAGGACAACACTATAAAATGCCAGATTAATTTTTGCAGCTTACACTAAAACATTTCTAATACACACACATATACACGGGGCAATGTCTAAACCTGATGTTGCCATTGCGCTTAGGCTGCAATATTTTGAAGGTCCCCACGCACACACACACACATGGCACACATACACAGATACGCAACGGCACAAAACCAGACGGACTCAAGGGAGGATGTTGTTGCTCATATTTTTGAATTTGCTCGCCTTTTGTGGAATTCAGATTAGTGCCATTTGACTTTTTAGAGATACAAATGTAGCATGAAAAGATAATCGGCTTGCTGGGTAACCAAAAACATGGACATTCTGTGGTCTGGCCGATGCCTGTGCCTGAGCTGCCACATTCTAACGGCATTCGAATGTTGTTTTGGGGTTTTGTGGCTACTCTGGTGGAACTCGGCCTGTGCCTCGGCTGTTGCATATGCTAGTGTTGGAGTCAGTGGCAAAGGCAGCTCAAATTGGATTCTGTTGTTGTCTTCCAGTTGACTGCGATGTGTGGCTATACCTCGTTTATTTGGTCTGTGTGTATGTGTGTATTTGTGTATGGCATGTGCCATGTAATACCAGCTTGTTAAACACATACACGCGTGTTTGTAATTGTGCTTTGAGTTTGTATTTTGTGAATTGAAACTGTCAGCAGTAAAACTTTGTGTACATTTTATAAGCAAAGTTACAATGTGAACATTTGGCTAATATCAACTCCAGCTGTGTCCACCCTTTCCCTGTTTGAGATACGCCAACACAAGCAATAATCATTTTATATTGCACTTTAATTAACAATTAAGTTGAAATTGAATTAGCCTGCGTATTATTTGCATTTTATTAGAATTTTATTAGCAATTCCCATTTGCATTCGTTATCGCTTTTTATTTGCAGGCAGAGGTAAGCGGATTTTTTCACTCAAATTTAATTAAAACTGCATTTACATTGAAATTGACGCGCCTTTGCGTATCCAACTAATTAATAAGTTATGCCGCCAGCTCAGGCACCCTCAATCTTCAAAGGGTCTGCACACATCTTTGCCATGGCAACGAATCAGAGTCGTGGGAGTTTACGGCGTGAGAGAAGGATTGACCAAAGGTTTTAATTCCACCAGCAGTTGTAAAATGGGTCGAGGCAAACGGTCAACAGCCAACAGCCAACAGCCAACAGCCAACGGTCTGCAGCCAACACACATTCTAGGCACTTCTGTTGGCCTAATTGGCTGATCAAGTTAAGGATGTACGGCTGAGAGTCGTAGTTGCAGTCAATTCTAATGTAGTTGAAAGTGTTTTTGAATGAATAAATGGATTTCATTTAGCCTTCATTTCAATGCAATGCATAATACCAGTTAAGTTTATTTAGACGTTTAATCCTTCAAAAAGAAAAAAAAGAGGAGAATACTCTGACATTGATGTTAGTAAACGTAATGCCCACATTACACCTTAAGCAAAAGGATAACGTCTTTCCAGCTGACGCGTGATTGTGTCAATGTCAAAGGGAACGTGTTGCGCACTCATTCAAATACACACGTGCACACACACACACACGCTCACACTCGAATACACATACACAAGCACGCGTGTGCTGTGCATTAAAACTACAAAAGCAAAAACGGAAACGGAAATGTAAAAGCGTGTTTCAGCTGAAAGCCATAATTTTGCATTAGCAACGGCAACAGCAGCAACAGCAAACACAATCTGAGAGCAGCGTACTAGCTTTTATGTTAGCCACATTTCACTAAAAATGTTTGCGAACGTGATACAAATTTACATGCAACGCATGCAAAAAAAATAAATAAATAAATGAGCTCACGTGGAAGCCGATTTATATACTCTTTGCCTAAGGCATTGACAAATTGTCATGGCATTTGTGAATGAAAGACTCAGCCGACAAAAAAATAGATGACACTCAAAAGAAGATAATTTCTGACTGGTGAACATTAAGTGTTCTGTTAAGTAAAATGATCTATATGATTTTAAAAATAATTGAAAAAAAGTAAGGTTTACATAATACCTTTCACTTCCGATAAACTCTATTTATTTTCTAGTTTCTGAGTATTTTCAAGTGAAATTCAAAATATTCCTGCATTAAAATGTTTTTGTTTTTAATAAGAGTATTTCAAGTTCGTTTCGAGAGCTACTAATTACTATTTGTTTGTTTTATTTTGTCAAGCAAGTCTAAAATTTCGCAGTTATATGATTTGATTAAATTGTACACATAACGCATGAGTTGTTAGGCAACGACTCAGTGACTGAGTGACTTTTATGAGCTGAAGGACCGGGTAGAGAGTCGAGAAGTGTGAAATATGAGTTTGGTGAACATAATTGGAAAAATATTGTCCACTTCTTCTTCCATATTTATCCATCCAACCTCTCCTGGCTTCGCTCTCACTTGCTCTGGCTCGATATAATTAGTTTTGCACTAACTGGGGCGAAAAAAAAAACACACGCAGACAACACGCCCAGATCGAAGCATTGCCTGGACGCAAATCATTAAAAATATTTGCCTGCACGCGCTGAGCCTCGTCATCCAATCAGCCACCCAACACCAGAAAGCCAGAGAGAAGAAGAAAAAATGAAACCGAAGAGAAAAACCCAATTTGGGGCACAAAATTGTTGCTTACTTGGCAAAGATGTTTATCACAGAGCCCGGTTGGGCCCCTTCCCCTTCTGAAAGCAGGCCGTGAGGGGATCGTGAAGGAGGGAAGTAAGTATACGGGGAAGGCTAGTGGCTGCTGTGGCAACTGCGGCAACTGCGGCCGTCGCTGCGGTTGGCAGTGTAAATATTTTGGCATTTTGCGCTCGCGTTTGGGCTTTCTTTTGGATTAGTTTCGTTTATTTCATCATTTGCTCATCGCACTAAACGCAACCAGTTCCAAGCCATGTTTGCCTGTCTGCTTGTGTCTCTAGTCCATGTTGGCCATTTTTTGAGGCCTGCTGCTGGGGCATCCGAATTTAATCAGGCCGCTGGGGACTGTAAAGCCCCGCCTCTCTCGCACCCCCCATAAACAAAGATGAACTGAAACTGAAACTGAAACTCCCTTCCTGCGACTACCCCTAACATACGAAAATTTCCTTAAGCGAAATGCTGAAAATGTTGCCCAAGATGATGACTATGACGATGTCGATGACTAGCCTGCTCCGTGCACTGCGCTCTGCCTTTCCCTGTCTCTCTGGTCCCTTACTCGCAACTGCCAGTTGACCTCGTCTTTGGTCGCTGTTGGATTTCCTTTAGCACTTGTCGTGTTGTGTTCTTTCATTTGATACCCTACACTCATAATATTTGAGTAGGGTATAAGCTATAACAAGGGAGAAGATCTAATCAGTCTAAGCAAAAACTTTGATATTCAAATTACAAGCGTATTGGGAACTTTAATTTCCAAATATCATTTTAAACATTTTGGATGCTGAATATTGATGTCTGTTTGGATGCTTCGGTCGCTAGCTTTGGGTATCGCAAAGTCGAGCACACTTCATTCAAAATATTCTTAGCAATGTTTCTCTTTTTTATTTTTATTACACGTTATACAAGTGTGTGAAGTAGTAATTTAAGCGAGGGGCGTTGACACGCCCAGTAGCGGCATTTGGTGGGCATTAAATGCCGCCATCAGTTGGACCGTGTGGAGGCGTGTGCTCTCGACATTGATTTTTGTTCTTTGGTATGCCTTTAAAGCACATTTTTTTCTTGGAATTGTTTTCGGTTTCATTTGATTTCATGGTATTTCTGCAACATTGACTGACATGCGCTTCAATGGATAGGGATAGCATACAGTCTCCACTGCGATGGAGACCAGTCGGAAATCTGTGAAGTGCACAGCAGGCCATGCCTCACACCACATCAAAAGGTGGAAGGGGTGGAGAGAAACATTGCTTATTGCCTTTCTGATTTTCAGATGGCCACAGGTGAAGCTCACAGTAGTCGTGCACTTTTATAACTTTTCCAGATAGTTGGCCAGCATATTGAATAAGTTGGCCCACAATCATGTTAAAATTGAAATCCATTCAAAATTCAAATTCAAATTCTGAATTCAAACCTATTTAACTTACTACATATAATAAATCAAAATAAAAGTCAAAATTGTATTGTAAAGTATAAGCATTGTAAGGAAAATGCATCTATTGTCATAAATAAAAAACGAGTATAAATTCACAATGAATTTTACATTGAAATTGTGACTATTCGCTTTACTTTCAAGATTGTCGTGACTTCAATATTCATAATATTTTTATTAGAATTATCAGCTTATGATTAGAAAGATACTTACCTTGTATTTGATGAAAATGAAAATGTTAAATGAATAGTTTAAATACTAAGATCATATGTATTGTTGGCTTAAAACTATATTCAATCTAAAACATATTAAAGAGGTTCTTTTCCCCATCAATTTCTGAATCGCGTTGCTCTTCAAATTATTTATAAGTCATTAGTTGGAATTTCAATTTTAGATTCCGCAATTTACTCGTTCAGTCTCTGTCTCAGTTTCAGATTCGGCTTTAATCCTCGAGCCAAAGGCAGAATAGGAGGCTGCGTCTGCTTCCTTTACTGTGCTCTGTCCTCGTTTGCACTTATTTTTAGCATATTTTCTAGGCAGATGTACCTCAATAAGCACCTGTCTAGCTGAGTGTCTGTGCTAAGCGTTTGCTTGTGCCCCCAAATCGATAACACACTTCACATATCGTAACACATTCAATTTGATTGATCTAATTTAATGCCAAGATTGATGGCGCAATCTCAGTATCGACTGTATGACTGTGTGTTTGTCTTGTTAATATTAATAATGTTAATAAATATTTCATGCAACTTACATGCACAATTTGAGCAGCTGCAGCAACAGTTGCTCTCGACGCAGGCGCCACGGCCATCAATCGCAAATGCAACAGCAACTGCAATTGCCGCTGGTTGTTGCAACGTTCAATTGCACTTCTAACTTCCAATTCAAATTGTAAACTTGCCACAAAGTACTTCTTTTCAAATCTCTAATTTCCGTTATGTGGAGGAGTACTCAACGCGATGATATTGGAATTGTCTTTTGACTTCCGAGCAACGCGACTGAGCAGCCCAACGGACGACTGTGGACTGTGCCATAGCCTGGCCTTAACGCTGCCTATTAGCCAGGACCAATTCGGAGCAACTGTTGGTCGTGTGTTTATCGTAAACGGTAAAGCGCTCGGCAATCGGCAATCGGCACTCGGCTGTTGCATGGCCACGGCCGCGAATCGTTACGGTGGCATCGCATCTTCGTTTTGCTATTGCGGCACGTTCTTCGTCACACCAGCTCAGCAACAGCTTTGCAACAATCGGCGCCGCCGTCGCCGTCACCGTCACCGTCACCGTCACCGTTGCCGTCGCCGTTGCCATCACGTTGGTGTCGGCAGCTGTTTAACAATTTTTTGGTTGGTTTTCAGTTTTTCATGTGCTTGCATTTCAATGACAAATTGTTGCATCTGCTGGGGGCTACCTGCCCCCAAGTGTACCTGAGTGTGTATGTTTGTGTTTGAGTGTGTGTGTGTGTGTGTGTCTGTTTGGTTGTTTGTCTGACAGTGGGTGGAGAGCACGTCAGGGCCGCTGATGTGCAAGCTTGAATCAATATTCCGTTTACAGTTACCATTTCATTTTGTGTTGTGTTCTCTCAAAGTTGTTTTGAGTGATTTTGCCTGTTTCTTTCCATTGCATACTTTTTCGGGCCTTAACGGTACTTAGCAAATCGCTTGCTCAGCTGAAAGTTTGATCCATGATCAAGTATGTCAAAAAAATGCTGCGTATTTCATTTTAGAAGGCATCCCAGAAATCCTAGATTTTTTATTAATTCTTAAGAGTTTGATATAAATAATTTATAGAATGTGAAGATGCTACGCGCAATCGATAATTATCGATACAATAACATGTGCTTGTATATATGTATGTATCATGGAATTATAGGATATCTGCTAGTTGTGCTTACTTGATTTGGGACGTATGGTTTTTTACCAATTATAAATGTGGTGCGCACAATTGATAATTATCGATACAATTACATACATATTATGTGTCATGGAATTATAGGATATCTGCTAGTGTGGTTTCTTCTTTGGGGACGCATCTTTGATTATCAAATGGAAATGAGTTGCGCACAATCGATAATTATCGATGCAATTACATGTGCTTATATGTATGTGTGTGTCATGGAAATATAGGATATCTGCTAGTTCTGGTTTCTTCTTTGGGGACGCATCTTTGATTATCAAATGGAAATGAGTTACACATAATCGATAATTATCGTGTTTGAAATGCCTTTTGATACATCTAAGCCTTAATTGATATAAGTGCATTCAGCTGATCGAGAATCAAACAATTCTTCTCAAATTACAAGCTCATTGTCAATTGTAACTTACACACACTCAATGGGGACAATAACAGCAGTTACAACATATTTCATGAAAACGGCTAACAAGGCATTTAAATTTATTACACTACAACAACAACAGCAATAGCAACAATGGCAATGGCAATAGCAATAACAGCAACAACAACACGAACTGATAGCAGAAAGTTTAATGGGAAATGTAAATGTAACGCTATTGTATGACATACGACAATAAAATGAAATGAAACAATAGAATAAAACGAAGCCGATGCTGATGCTGATGATGACGATGACTCTGGCGCTGGCGCTGATGCTGATGTTGCCTACGCCAATGTTACTGATGACGCTGACGGTGCGGGGCCAGGCCAAGTCAGATTCCTGCACAGGTTGTTGGCTCCTGCAGTGCCATTGGCTTCGCCTTACTTTTTTATATGCCGTTATTTTTCTGTGGCCGTGGCCATATTTTACAGTAACAGCCGCAGCCACAGCGACAACAACAATAACACCACCAACAACAACAACAAAAGCAACAACGTGCGAGATACATAAATGCGAAGCTGAAAATGAAAGAGTCTAACAATGTGGCATAGCTGCTGTTTGCATAGCATCCCATCCCATCCCCATCCCCATCCCATTCGTAACCCCGCCCCCCTGATATATCCCATTCCCTTGCCCCTGGTGAGCCACCATTTCTATTTCAGTTACCGTTACGACTACAGTAACGTTGAAGGCGACGCTGTATGTTATGCAGTCAGAGAGTCAGATATTTCATTACGTCTCGCTCGATATGTCATGCTACAGCTTCAACTACAGTTGTGTTTGTATATGTTTTGGCCTGTAAGTGTGTGTGTGAGTTTGTGTGTGCCATAATTCAATTTCAGCTCCAGCATTGCCCTCTTGCCTGTTTGCATAGACTCGTCCCACTTCTATGTACGCCTCGTATACATAAGGCATTGATATGTGTCCTATAGAGCTTTATGGTTCCAATGCGTGTCGGCTGAAAAGTTTAACGACGCAACAACAAACATGGCAAACAGAGCACCAAAGCCATTGTCATTTTTACCGCCTGTTATCATTTGAACCGAATGACACCAAAATATAAATATCCAAGATGAAACTGTAGTTAGTTGCTTTATGGGTTGTTACATCAACTGTGAAAACTAAATTTGAAAACTTTGCAAAATTGCAAAGTCCTTGGCTTACATGATATGATATATATATATATATATATATATATATATATATATATATATTATATTTAATAAATATATCAATATATATGATTTTAGGACTTAAGTATTGTTGCATAAAATGCAAACTTTTTATTCGGAATATTTTATTATATAGTTATAACTTCTAATGTGACAATCAGAGTTCAATTAATCCTGTGTCAATTACTTAATCTCTAATAATAATAATAATAATACTTCTTCCCACATTGATTTAGAATCTTTAATTAGTAATCACCTGATAAGGGCTTTATTGCATTTAATTAAAGTATAAATACCTTGTCTGATAAGCCTCTTATCTGGCTGAACATATTGGTCCAACTTCGCAGTTCATCTCCTCGTCAACAGCGCTCACTAAACGCACTCGAAATTGCTCTATAAATCGATTAGCGTTGTGTATGGCATCCAATTCCCACTTCCCAATTTGCCGTATGCCATATGGTGTGCCATGTGTAATTTCCAAAGCAATTAACCTGCGCGTCGATAGCACATATTGCCCCAAGTTGCAGCAACATCCTTCGTGCATATTCTCCTATGCACCGCCTGTTGCTTGCCAGCTTATTGCCACTCTGTGTGGCTCTCTGTGGCTGTGATTTGTGTGTGTGTTTGGCAACGAATTGAATGGCCACTAAACGTAGTTAAATTAATTTGGAAACTCAATCAACTGACTTGTTTCTTACCAGTTCTCTTTGCGATGTCTTTACCATTAATTGTCACACTTGTTGTTAATTGGATTTTGTTGTTTTGACACTTGACCTGGTCCTCATCATGTATCCTGTCCCATTTCGATTGGTTATTTGGTTATTTAAATGGCTAAATTGCTTGTTCGTTTGTCGCTAGCCTCACTTGACTCTTAATGTTGCGCATACGCCGCATCTGCCCACTTACTTATGCCTTGGCTTGGCTTGTTAATGCTAATGAGGCGATTGTATGGCCTGAAAGGGCGAGCTTTTGTTTCAGATTTCAATTGAATTTCAGTTAAATAGTCGTTAGGCTCGTTATATATCGCGCTCCATACTCCATCAATAACTTTATTAACTCACTTAAATGGCAATCAATGACGACCCACGGGCATATAAGTACATGCGAGTACGAGTACACACAATTTTGTGCATTTAAGCGGGAAATAATTGAAGAGTTACCCTGATGGTTCTGCCAGCTCTCAGCTTCCTGCTCCCTATTGAAAGCACAAATTGAATTAAAATCGATGCACACACATTGCCAATTGATTTTTATATATTTTTATTTTATTCCTTTTAATTGACTTTGCCGCCGCATGTGCTGGATTAAGTGGATCGTTTTTAATTTGAAATAAAAAAATAGTAGAAAACTGGAACTGTCAATTACACGCTAGTGGACAGTGGGACAAATCGATGAATCTAGCAAAGTTTCTGTTGTTACAATAGGGAAACTCTGGCAACTCTCTACAATACAAATAATTTATTAAACCTGAATAGACTATCGAAATAAAGTCAATCTAAATTGCATATTTTGTTCCACTGTGCAGTGACAGCTACAATTGAAATTGAATGCCAATTTATTGGCATGCAACTAGTTGGCCTGTCAATGCAGCACGGAGATATAATATTTCAGCTTGCTTCAGCGAAAATTGAAGCAGCCCAAGAAAACGTTCCACACTTTTGGCAAATTTGTCTCCCTCCTTTTGTCGCTTTCGCTTTTTGCTGTCTTTGGATTGCCAGTGCCTGTGGCACGTGCTGGCTGTCCTAGTAAGTCCCAATAAGCTGTGGCATGGGAAGCGTGGAGATTGTGGACATGCATCATTCTCATCAACAGTGAGATGTCGTTGTTGTTGTTGTCGCCGTTGTCATGATGAAAATATAATTAAAGTTTATGACAGTTATCTTTTGCGAACAATGAGCGACACTTTTAAGCGTTTGTCGCTCTCTCTCTTTCTTTCTCTCACACTTTCTCTCTCTCTCTCTCTCTATTGTTATCTTTCTCTGTCGCTACTTGTGGGTGATTAATGACAGTACATTGGCCCAAAAGAATTTCAACAGCTGCCACTAGAATAAATGGCCGACAGATTGAGATGCACTGTTCGATTCCCATGCTCGTCTCTGCTACGATTAGTCATTGAGTTCTGCGAGCCTGTATATATTTAATTTGACCACAAACGGCTGTTAATTAATCCCCTTAAATTGGTCAACTAAACTGAAAGATAAATCAATTCGTGTAACCTCAAACATTATTTATCAATTGAAATTCAAGTTGAGTGCTGCATGGTGTGTGGGGCATGTGGCATGACGGCTGCACAAAGCCAAAATCATTTCCGTATGATTAGTGGAAATTGTGGCAAGTCGCATGGAATTTGTCAGACGAATAAATTAAAATCGAAAATGCAGCTGTGTGTTGCACGAATTACGTTTTGGCAACGGCAACTGCCATTTTCAATTCAAACACACACACACACACACAACCACTCTGCCCAGTTTGAGTGGAGAGTTCATTAAACAATCTCTTGCAAATTGGACTAGTCAGATGCGTAATTAGAACTTGCAGGTGAACCACAGATACGCATGGTTGGGAAGGCAGCAAAGCTAACGCTGTCGCTATCGCTGTGGCTGTGGCTGTCGCTCTTCCACTTGCAACTTGCCACTTGCCACTTGCCACATTTCCCATTAATTGCGTGCCGTAAAAGCGCTTTGATAAATGCAGCGAACGGATTACAACGCCGCAGAGCCAAAGTCCTATCACAGGTGTCTGGTGGCATCAGCGGCAGCTGTTGCTGTTGCTGTTGCTGTTGCTGTTGCCAACAACTGAGCCGAACCAGCTTATAAATATGTTCTATGCGTATGTCCTTGCAACATGTTTCTGCCATCTCGCTCGTCTCAAGCTGCAAACTTTTCACGGGGCCACAGTAAATCTTGTTGCCACTTACCAGCTATGTTGAGTGCGCAAAATAACACTTTGAAACAAGAATGACAACCAGTTATCTTCAGAAATAGATCTCAGACTTTATACATAAATAACTGGAAGGGATTTCCCCAGAGTATGGCACAACAAGAAAGCCAGAAGATTACAGACGGAGTTTATAATAAAAAAAAATATGAAAATATGAAAAATGTATAAATCTGATTTGCAAAGGTCGACCAAAGAATATGTGTATATTGTTATTACACGCTGTGGTAAATGTGGATTAACATCGAAAATTGAATTAAATGTGGCAATGTGTGCAGCTTTAAGTGCAACAGTTTTGGCCAAGTTGCACAAAATAATTTCGTTAAAGCCAGCAGGCAAATCAACTCTAGCACACTCTGTGTGTGTGTGTGCATGTGTGCGTGAGTGTGTATGTGATTGTTGTCTGTGTGTTGTCACAACGCTTTGGCTTGCTTTGCCATAGGCCGTGACAAGAAAATCCTTTTACACCATATTGGGGTTTGCTGTTGTTGTTGTTGTTGTTGTTTCTGTTATTACTGTGGTTGCTGTTGTTTGTGTGGTGTTTTGTTGTCTTGCTTATGGCACACACTCATTACAGCTGCAAATCATTTGGGCGCGTAGCTTTGCGGTCGCAATTAGGTTAAAATATTTATGAACATACGAAAGTGCCAAGTCCAACTTTTTAGGTAAAAAAAAAACTTTTTATACCCAGGCTAAATAAAATTAAAAATTTGTTTATAATATTATACAGCCATAGGTATAAGCAAATGGCTTTTCGAAATCTTACATATAATACAAACGTTTATTTGTTTTCAGTTATAATCAAGGCAGAAGATTCAGTTCGATGGCTCGTACCAGACAACAAAACTTGGCTATAACAATTTCGTATTTCAATCTACAAAAGTTAGAGATATTATTCTTCAAATTATTGCTTGTGATTCTATTGATTTCCCTTTGTAAATATAATACCTAGAGTGCACTTACAACTTACTACTAAATAGTTACGAACTATGAACTAGCATTTTTGTGATGTTTTCAATATTTAAGCCGATTACTGAAAGTTTTGTCAGCGTCATTTAAACATGCTAACAATCAAAATAGTCTCAACTCAACTGGTAACAAAATCAAAGGAAAATAAAATTCAGATACATGCTTTGTTGGTGTGTGCCACTGGCAACCCAAGCAAATTCCCAGAGGTCAAACTACTTTTGCTAAAACTGTCGTCCGCATCTGACAAACTAAGTGAAATGTTTACGACGAACGCAAAAAGTTGTTGATGCTGTTGGCGGTGCAACAAACATTAGCTGAAATAGATATACATATACACATACACATACCCATACGTAATTCTTATTTAAATGGTCAAAATGTGGGCGTGTCCTGTGTGTGGGTGTGTGTTTGTGCTCGCACAAAACCAAAATCAGAAGAGCTCTTAAATCTGCTTTTGTACGTTGTCAGCGTATGCATAAAGTTTTGTTTGGCACACGGGTCGTATGCGTAACAAGCACTTTTAGCCCCAGCAGTTTAAGGACACTTGATGATCCATTTGGCTGCCAGCACGTGGACCTACACACAAAGGACTGTTACCCGGAGCACATTGTCATTTTGCCAATTCAATTAACACAACAAGTTAAAAACTCGACAAGCAAAATGTCCAAAATCATGAAGACAACTTAATGGCACATTAAATTTTATGTGGCGCCAAACGCGAGCCGTACCATGATTAGCTCCACTCGCTATACAAATGCTAATTTTTAGGACATGCATTTTAAGTGGATTAAATCCAATTAAAACTATACCTACTATGCCTTAAATTGCATTTAAAGCGGTCAAAATTCAATGTGACAAAGGTAAACTTCAACATCCCGAAGTCAAGGTGACTTCTGGGCGTGAATGTTTGTATATGACTGTGTGTATGTGTGTTTGTGTGTGTGTGTGCGAGTGTGCGTGTGTTTGCATTTGGTTTTAATACTGTTATTAACTTTGCGCAGCTTACGGGTTTCATTGAACATCAAAGCGATGCGACTGACAAAAACAAAAGTAAACACATGCAAAATATTACAAAGCAACAAAATAACAATTGAATTCTACGCACCCACAACTTTAATGCACTTTCCTAAATTAAAGAGAGCGATTAATCTATGCTTTTGTAACTAAAAATTAAATTATATTTCAGATTGTTATAGATATGCTCAATTTTCCACCTACGTTATCAATTGCAACTGAATTATTAGAGCTTCGTAGAACAAGTATAATAGTTTAACTCGTTATTATAATACTAAGTTAAAATATATTATATAAGTTATTGGATTAGTGTTAATTTAATTGGAGCACACTCATCTGTAGCGTTCTTAGTTATATATCTAAATAAATTATGATTACTAAAATACCATCAATTCATCAATATAAAATTTATTTCCAAAAATAAGAATACCCTTGGTAAGGGTATAAAAAGAGGCAACTGTTTGTCAACTCAGCGGCGCTTTCGATTGGAAAAAAAAGGGAAAGCACATGCCCGTACAAGTACTTATATGCCATATAATGAGTTTCGTTTGAATGTTCAAAGCCTTGCGTTGTCCAGGCGAAAGCCGCAGTCTGCAAACAAAACGACAACCGTTGACACTTTGTCCGACCGAGTGTAGGACGTCTCCTCTGTGTGTATTCACGGGCCTCTATGTCGCAAGGCTGCTGTTGCTGCTGCTGCTGCTGTTGAAAGACTCATAATGTTGATGGACATACGCTTTGATTTGCTGCCACAGCTGCTGCCGCAGCTGCTGCTGTGCTGTTAGCCCGTTTATGCTTCAACTTTTTTTTGCCAGGCAAAGCCACACTAACGAGTTGCCATTTGATGTCATATGTGTGGTTGCGCAGGGCAGCCTCATGCCTGGCCTTATATCTGACTTAATCTCGCTCTCCTTCTACGTTTTATTTAGCTGGGCCTAGGTTTTTGTGTTTAAGTTGCGGTTCATAAAAACTCGTTGAAAACGCTTTGGGCAACGTTACGTTTAAAATCAATTTATGTGGCATACCACACAAGGCAAAAGCAGCATGAGAAAAAAAGTTATCCATCCTCTTTGTTGCTGTTGTCAAGCCCAATGAGACACATGAGCTTAGACATATGCAAATATAAACAAATTCACAGGTTCTCTATGTCCTTTTTGTGCGGCTGTTCACACTCGCACACTCATATACACTATACACACAGTGGCAGGCAAGGATCCTTTAGAGTATTTTTCATTTATTTTTCTTTTTACTTTTTTTTTTAGTTGACTCACCAGCTTCCGTGGTTTGCGCCCGATATGAAGGTCATTGCTGATAAGCCAGCCAAGCATACAATATGGAATGCAACATGGCGTATACGCATTATGTATGCTTTTGCTTCTGCCAGTTCAATGCACTGTAGCAACTTCCTGGTTTTGACCAGGCGGAAGCTGAAGTTCATTTGGGTCATGTTGACTTTGCTAGGGCAGAAACGGGACACTCAAACTGCCAACAAGTAGTTGGACGAGGTTAGCAACTAAATTACACAGACTAACAAATGAAACAACATATTTAGAAGTACTTTATTTATTTGCAAGCAATGTAATTCTTAGATATAAGAAATATAAGTTTATTTTAAGTGATAACAAAATTGTGTGTGAATGCTTTCGTTGATTTTCTATAAGTCGTAATCCATCATGTTCCCGCTTAACGTGGCTTTTCAGACTCTGTACTTTAAAAAAGTACATAGTCTTCTAAGTTTGACGAAAGCGATTTGTGCGTAACAGGCAGAAGGAGTCATCTCCGACCCTATAAAGTATATATATTCTTGATCAGGATCAACAGCTGAGACAATATAGCCATGTCCGTCTGTCCGTCTGTCAGTCTGTCCGTCCTTATGAACACCTAGATCTCAGAGACTATAAGAGCTAGAGTTACCAAATTTGGTGACAAGACTCTTATAGTGTGCAGGCAGATCAAGTTTGTTTTTGATTTTTGCCACGCCCCCATCCGCTCCCGCAAATCGAAAAAAAACGAATTATAAGAGCTACTGACTTGCCACACATGGCAGATTTGGGTGTGCCCGCGTGCGGACGTTTTCCGAAAATTTGATCACGATCGGACAATAAACAACGGAGATTTTAAAGAATGAATGACCAACAAATTCATGAGGGCTGAGCAGCATTAGAGTAACAACAACAGCAAGACTCGCTACGAGTACGCGGGTACAAATCTCGCTGCTGACAATTACAAAATTAAGTTTTATTTTTCAATTATTAATTAATTATTGCTATTTTATTTAAATATATATTATAAACTCTGCATAATTTGTCAGAAAGTAGCAAAATCTTTAAGAAATAGAAATACAAAAATTTAGTTCGCAACTCGAATTTATGTACACATCTGTCAAATGCTAAAATACGTGCTGCACAAGTATTGAGATTGAGATGTGAACGTTATAAATCAGTAGCTCAATTTAGAAGACGTAGGATTTGCAAGCAAGAGGTCTGGGTTCGAAACTACACCGTCGTCAGCGTATAAATTTCTTTTTTTAATTTTTGCCACGCCCACGCCACGGTCCATACGAAAAGTACAGAGTCTCCCACTGTCGACTGCGGTCGACTGTAGCCTTAGCCTCATTCGCATGCGCCTCGACTGATCCGCTTGTTAATATTGCAAATATAAATTTATGGATACTTATGCTCTTCTAATCTATGTGTATTTTAATGCATTTAATATTTAAATCAAATGTAATTTATTTTTGTTTCGATTACTTGTGAGACCACCCTCGTTGTTAGGTTTGTATTTGGAAAGCAAAGACAAGACTAAAGCATTTATTTCACCTGCTATGCAAGTTCAATTAAACAGTAGGTAGAGGGCAATGGAATATCGAGCCCACTTATTAAGCAAACTTCTTGCATAAAATTCACGACAGTGACGCCACCTGGCGATACGACAGTAAAAGTTTTGAGTGTGGGCGTGGCATATAAAATTATTCATTCGAAGTTTAAGTGTCGGCAAGCGGCGCGGCGCGTCGAAATGTTAAAGTTTTATGCGCCTCATCGCATAAGCCACAAAAACAGAGCAAATGTGACGAGTGGCAGTGCCCAAAGACACATTCAACAGAAACTGTCAAATGCAATGATCTAAAAGGTGCTGAAGCGAGAACAGAAGCAGGGAGAAAGAGAGAGCGAGAGAGAGGGGAAATGAGATGCCACACATAACAAATCGCACGAATATCATATTTCACTGCATACTTTTAGGCGAATGAATATCAAATTGAACCCGATTTTACATATGGAATTTTGATGGCCATCACAATCGATTTTTAGCACAGCAACCAAACCAAAGTCATGGCATGAAAAGTGATTTCCTGACAACTCCCGCTTTCTCACCTCCTCCTCATCCAAATCATTCTTGCTTTTTCTTCTTTTTTGGCAAAATTGTGTCCCGCTGGGCCCGCTTATCGCTCAATGAGGCAAGTGTCGGGCTGCTCTTGCGGTTGGTACAACAGTTTTTCAATGTATGCCGGATATATTCAACACTTCCGCATTTTTTATGTCTTCCTCTTTTGAGGAAAATAAGCGCAAAATAATAATATGTAAGTATGGGAGCAGCAGAACAGAAAGCTGTTGCCAAGTTGCATCGTGGCGGTTCCACAAAAATCCAAGAATCCAAGGCACTAAATTGAAACACGTGCAGATACAGAGTCAGCTGCTGGGCAACCCAAATCATTCGGCTCCTGTTTTATTTACCTTTGGCGCCTTCTGATTTTGCCCCTTTGCCTGATTATACCCAACTTTCATTCCCACTAGTGATCCACATCTTAACTATGAATGCGATTCGTATGCAAATGTGCTAAGCGAATGTGCTCCAGCACGTACACCAAAAAAAGAAAAAAAAAAAACCAGTCGAGTATCAGTATATATTCAAATTCTATAAGCGCAACTACAGCAAGCTGGGACAACAAATTGCATTTAAACAAGTCAATATTATTATAGCTTTGCCAAAGACGGCTATAAAAATAAATAATTCTGTCCATCGGCTGGCTTTGAAATAAACAACACATTTTACTGGGAAAGCTAAAGACATATGAAAGTACTAGTAGGCATATTGATAACCAATTATGTTTATATCATATCCTATTAAAATGAATTACAAATAAAATACTGTTATATCTAATTACTTAAAGAATTAAACAACTAAGATATTCAGCTAACTTTCTATAATTATAATAGCTGTTGCAAGGGTTTATACAATTATATTCAATTCAAAGCAATCTTCGTGCTTTTGTTACAAAAGTCAAGTTCATGTCAAGTCAAACATGCATAATCTAATAATAAGCCCAAGAGCAATTTGAGAATTGGAAATGCTTAAAGACCAGCTTTAGATATATCTTAGGACACTTGCATTTACAGTTGTAATAACACGGAGAATACAAGAATGTTGTCATATTGAATAAGCCGATTCGAATACAAAAGAATCAACTAACAGATGAGCAACAACAACTACAACAGCAATAACAAACCCAAACAATTGCTGTCTAAATTCATTGTGTTGGCTTTGTGTGTGGTGCAAAAAATGGATCACTTGAGATATAACGAGAGTGTGGTGTGGTGTATGGGTGTGTGTGCGTGTTTATGTGTGTCGGTGTGTATAGATGTATGTGTCAATGCATGTCTATGAATACAAAAATTTCCATGATGGCTCTGTCTCATTGTCTGCAATGGCGGAAATATTGTTTGCTTTTATAGTAACAGCAGCCTGTGTATATGTCTGGGTGTGATTCTGCGTGTGTGTGTGTATGTGTGTTACAAACAGTTGCCATTTGATTGTGTGCTAGCAAACACTTCACTTCACATTACTGTCGATGAAATAGCTATGCAACCGTTGGGCGTGGCTATTGATACAGTTTATTACTGCCAGCCGACTGACTATGAGGCCACAATGAGATGGTGAATACTGCCACACTGGCTGCCTCATTACAAATCAAGGGCCCATCGACTGGTGACAGCATCAACCGCGCCACGTGGAACATTGCAGTTCCATTGAGACAAGAATTACACCTAAACTGAACCTACATTAAAGTGCTTTTCATTTGAATAGTTCTACATAGCTGCTTTCATCATTATCGGGCTCTCACTTTGTGGCAAATCAACGACGCCTCCTGCTGCAAAATTCACATGAATGCAAAAAAGCTTGCACCTTGCATTCGAATAATTAGTTCCAAGAAGTTTAATTGAATGCCCAGAAAACTATGGTCAGTGGATTAAAAAAACTAAATAAAAATAAGTTACTCTTCAGGAAGAGTCGGTCTAACACAGAAGTCTACAAACGATTGTTTATTAAATAATATCTTTAATTATAATTAACATAATAAAAATCAGTAAATGTAAGTAAAGTTAATAGTTTATGGAGGCATCAACATTGTATATAATCGATTGCCAATTTCATCACTACGGCTAATTCAATCCAGCCGGAAGAAAATGTGAAATTTATTCCACTGTCAACATATGCTCATCAGCGTAAGAGGATTCTTTGAGGTAGCCAGTACTGTCATTGCCAAACCTCGCAGTGTAACAAATCAAAGGCCATGTTGCAATGACATTGAAAAGATTGAAATAAGGTTTAAAAAAAATGTAAATCTACAAATTGTATGCATCATTGCATTTACACTCATTGGAATGAATAAATATCAAAGGCGATGCTTTCATGGCCTTCAGATGAGAGACAAGCGGAAACGATTATGCTCTTGATAATAGTAGTTGAATATAATTTAAGTACTTATAGAGATTTAAATTGATTGACTTTTGAGCAAACTTTTTCTCCATGAGCATTCCACAACTTTTAGTATATACAGAATTTTGAAACCTTCAAACATTTCAGGGAGCAACAGTTCTCAGCTAAATGACACTGTCTGCCAAGTCCCCGACAGTCCTCCAGGACTCGAATAAGTTCTCTCTGAAAAAGTGGATAAAGAGATTTAACTAATCATAATGTAAATCTGACTTCTCACCCGTGCCATTTTCCTTGAACGAGGTATTAACTCTGTATCGTTTTTATACTTTGGCATTAGAATTTTATTAGTCTACAAGCAACTGTATTGAATAAATCTTATCAAATATATGCGGCTTCTAAATCATGTACTTACCTGTTGCCGTTCTTTCACTAAATTCTTTCCAGCTGCCAATATTGCTTGTCGATCTCTTATTGTTAGAAATTGTTTATTCCCATCAGTAATTTCAAACAGTACAATTGCCAGGGTAACTATATGAATCAATATGTTCAAGGATATTTTCATTTTGATTTTTGTAATTTCCAAATTAATACTGATTCTAACTTGCAACTACATCGAGTTTTATAGAAAATTATATCACAAAGCAGTAACAAAATACCTCAGGCAATTTGATTAATCTCTGAATACGCAAACATTTGTGGCAACATTAAGTAGCTACATCTGTATACCATATTTCATTGTGAAACTATTGATATTATTGTTATTTGATCACTGGTATTAATTTTTTCAAGAAACCAAGACAGTCTATTATTTTACTGTACTCTATAGTATTGTGAATATTAAACGCAGATAATGATTTAAATGATCCTCAAATGGGTTTCAGCTTTGGTTAAATACCTTTCAATAATAGTCGCTACGTTTACTTTTTATACCCTGTACTGGGTTATATTAGCTTTGTGCAGAAAGTATGTAACAGGCAGATGGAGGCGTGGCTGACCCCATAAAGTATATATATTCTTGATCAGTATCAACAGCCGAGTCGATTGAGCCATGTCCGTCTGTCTGTCCGTCTGTATGAATGCGTCGATCTCAGCAACTATTAGAGCTAGAGTCGCCAGACACTTCTGCTTACCATGTGTGCGGGCGAGATAGATAAATTAAGTGTCGTAACACTCAGCTTTTAATTGAGTATGTATGTATGTATAAGTTAGCTGCTATAAGCATGCAAGGAATTCATATGCCATATGAGAGTTTGAAAATAATATTATTTAAACACCTGTTGTGTACTTGTTTCTATTATAATCAAAGTACTTATCATCAAAATACTTTTATTCTAGAAACCTGTAGAGGGTATTATACTGTCGGTTGCGTTTGACTGTTGCCTTTCCGACTGGTCTATATAATAAAAGATTCAATTCCCAATTCTGAAGTTTTAAAGTTGCCCGCAAAGTTTACTATTTACAAACTGAAAGTGGTAAAATTTTGAGGATACGTCTCTAGTTAGTCTTCAAATTTAATTACTATGTTCACATAATTTCATAAAATCTATTAAGTCAAGGCTTGAAAGAGAAAAGTGTATCTCTTATTGAGAACATATTAACTTATGTATTTAAACTTGTTATAAATTAGTTGCAACAATTGATTTTTAGATAAATCATATACGTTCATAATTTTCATCTAACCAATCTATAAGTACACTTGTTGTAGTACTTCAAGCATTGCAGAGAACAACATTCCTCGGCCCGAGTGCAGTTCATTCCGCTGCTACGGCATAGGTCCGTATACTCCATACGCTTCATCTGCATAAATAAACAAATAGAAATAACTCATTGAAATATATATTGTATATATATATATAAATATAATCCCACCTGTGATAAGTCATCCGACAGTACTAATATTTCAGAATTATATTTCGATAGTCTAAACTTTCCGTCCATTTGCTGATACTTAGACATAGACGCTTCGAAATCAGTGGGTATTGTTGAAGACTTCTTAATAACACCGCTGTAGGCAATTCCAAAGAGAATCAGCCAGATAGACAGTACTAAATGCAGTGCTCTCAAAGTTACTTGCATTTTGACAGCTTCTCTTTGCCAATGGATATAATTCACAATTGTAGCTGCTTTTATAGGAAATTTTAACGATTGAGTTACAGACATAGTATATTCATAATGTTGAAGCCTGTTTTAATCAAAACACATGTGTCTTTAATTGTAATATTGTAGCTATATCTAAGTTCCAAATAGACGATGGCTGATATCAATCATAGGCGGACTCTGCCAGACGCTCTGAACAGTATCGACAGCCACGAGGTTGCGCCAGTCAGCAATTCCCTTGAATAGGTTGAGGAACATGGTTGTATATGTGGCTATATCCTCCGGGTTGAGGGATGGTTGATTATGTGGTGCAGGTGGCAGCATAGGGAGTTTAGGTCTAGTGTCCATAGTGATATTTGCGGGCATTGCCTGGGAGGACTACATTTGAAATAAGTGGGCATCAAGTCAAACAAATATTTGTCAAATGTCACTTACAGCAGCGCCAAGGAGCAGCAGCAATAGTAACATTTTTTTTTGTAGTTGAAATCGACTCTCTTCTAACTCGGAATAAACTGGAGTATGCAGCGAGGAACAGCTTGATTTTAATAGAAGTTTTTAGGTAAATGACCCCGGGCTTTAATTAATTGCCAAGATTTCTACTCGTTTGACATGCTACACTATTTGCCCAAGCCGGAGCATTTGCGACATTTGTGTCAAGAGTTCGAGATAATTGAATGTTGACCCAGTCAAGTTGCTTCGCAAATATTTAAAGTCTACGATATGAAACGTGCCAGGTACGTATAACAGATAACGATATGTTGATATTAATCAATGTTTGACTGCTGTTTGACCTTAAGGTTGCCACTTTCGTTGAAGTCTTTCAATCTGTTTGTTGTGGGCCAAGGTTCTTTTTAAAGACCTTGCTCACCCTTGCTGATTTAAAGTATTTAATAAAATCAATTCTGATTTTAACATTTTGTTCTGATCGGTTTTTGCACCTTAAAGTGGGTGTGTCACACCCCATTAAATATATACATTCACTCGATCTTAGTTCTGTCCGTTTCTAAACGAAGTAGTCTCTCAACTTTAAACTGCAGGCAGTCGATATGTGGGAACTCATCAGATCTGATCATTAGTTGTAGCAACCTCTTATTATAAAAAGTTTTGTTGTTTGTAGAGAATGTTCAACCAATCATACTGTGTGTATATGTGTAATTGACATCGAACTACAATATCATATAACTGCCATAGGAACAATCGTTCGAAACTAAATACTTTGCTATGCTAAACTTTCATACTTGATTATATTATATATATTATATACAATATATGCAGGCAAAGTTCTTCAACCGCAAAATTGCATTTATGCAAGACCTTGAGTACTTGATATACTTAAAGATATACTATATGCATAGGGGTATTTGCGAATATGATTATGACTTATCAGCTGCGATGGGTTTGAGAATTGTAAGAAATTAAAAATAAAATATTGTGGTATTTGTAAAATAAATACCCTGTAACAGATTATAATTTACACATCTGTATACTTGAAAATGGCTGCTTGCTGTATTTTGCTCTGTCTCCCTCGCACACATGTTAGAACAGAAATGGAAAGGATTCTTTTTTCTATTTTCTGAATACATTTTTAAAACGTTTTGGTTTGTTAAGTTGGAAATGTGTACGCATAGAAATAAAAGCGGTAAACACGTCGAATTTAGTGTCGCTAGATATCATAGTTGCTGAGATCGACGCGATTATACAGACAGACACACAGACAGAGTGATAGGCGGACAGATAGACAGACAAACAGACAGACAGACGGACAGACAGTTGGGCATGGTTCAATCGACTGAGCTGTCCATACTGATCAAGATTATATAAACTTTATAGCGTCTGTCAAGCTTCCTTCTGCCTGTCCCTATACAGAGTATAGAGAAGCGGGTGAAGGTTTGAGACCGCAAAAGAGTTTTCCCTCAGATATCGTAATACTCTTTACGACTCATATACCGACATTTAATTATCGTTACAAATACAAATATTATCCTCCCACCGGAGATACATTTACTTTAATAACTATTATAGTTACATAAATATTGTAGTTAGATATTGGAACACTCTATATTTTTACAACTGTGAGAATTTATTATTTATTTATAAATTTATCAATTGACCAATGTCAGAATATCAAACTTAAAGCTATATTATATCAGAGGTGAGTCAAAGCTTAAGACTCGCTGATGCTGTCTAGTTTGTTCTTATTAAAATGACACATTTATGAGAGTGTTTTTATTAGTCATACAGAATAAGTACAAATTGTACATGTATTATAGATACAAGGTTTGCTTGTCCCCAATTTAGGTGACACACCTATGGAGGTAGGTATGACAACGCAATGAGCAGCAATCCCTACTATCTGAGCACTGAAAGATCGAAAAGGGAAATAAAAGTGAATGAATGAATAAAAAACAAATATTCAGGCCAATCCCACTTACCATGTTTCCAACAGGTTCACATGTTCTGTTCTGCACTGAATCAACTTCCGATAAGTTAGTTGTTATTAGAGAATTGCCTGCTTTCTCCACTGCATAAGTGCCCGTATTGGACTTATCATCTGGTAGAGTGGCAATCTCAATCTGCTCTTCGGTGGGTCTCTTGTTATTTATAGTCCACCAGTTGGCTTGAATATAATTGTACTCCGGGGGACTGCGATAAATGACTGGGCTTACAATGGGTGCGCAGATATAGCTATAAGTCATGCATTTTCTGGAACAACACTCATAATGGGTTTGACACTGCAAATACAAATAGTTATATCGAATTCTAATCAAATTCATCAGACCATACTCACATATGCCCCATTGGCAGCGCAATTGGTGTTCGGCATACTGTTTTGGCGTGCCTTCACATTGTGAATGAAATAAATGCTTAGTAGAAACCAAAATAACAACAAGTTGCCGCGGCGAGAAATCAACATTTTCACAGTGAGAAAGTATAACGTTGACTGAAGCGTTTCACTTGGAGAACTTCAGACTATATTGTTACTGGTCTCTGGTACTGCTACTGTACCCCATAACCCAAAATCGGCCTGTTACTCTTTCAAAAAATGAGACGAACGCTTGACGAAGTTATGTGGGTAATTAATACAGTCATTTTGCGCACTCACTACACTGCAAAAAAATATATGCAAGTTGAAAAAAACGTTTAATAATAAATTAAACAAATTAAATAAAAATGTATTATAAAATAAACAATAAATCATAAATCACAGATATTTAAATAGCAGCATAATCATCTGGACACTAAGCAACCAAAGTTTAATATTCAACCGTTATCTGGGCCTTAAGTGAAGTTCATAAATGAAATAATATATCCCTGTACAGGGTATAAAAATTGTTTTATAAGCTGTTTTCTTTGCAAACTCTGCGTGTTTTCATCACGATCGGATCATAAACAAAGAAGACTTTAAGAAATGAATTAAATATAATTAGAACAATAACAACAAGCCAGGTAAACTACAAGATTAACTTTTAATTTTTAATAATTATTAATTATCTACTTTTATTTAAATATACAAATTTGTATTTTTTGCATATGCATACAAAGTATAATGTTTTTATAGTTTTATAAAAATCAATTAAAAATTAATACAGAAGCACAAGAATTGTTTATCACTTATTGCTCTGCATTCGTAAATGTTTTCTATATGTGCTACATATGTTGTTGCTCTGTTCCAAGAGCGAACGATAAAGAGTGAGCATTATTTCAGCAATCGAAACTTGCCGGTTTACCATTAATAATACTTAAGATATTTGACATATTTTAAAATGTTGTTGGTTCGTGTAAATAACAACCAAAAAGAGTATTTAAGAGAGCGAACGTAAGCGAATGTAAATAGAGTCAGTCAGGATGTCACAAGTGGATTCAAAGAACACGACGACGTAGATAATGCATCAACAGCTCGTTTCACATTCTATGTATGTATATGTAAGTAATAGCTTTCTGAATGTACTCTTATACGATCGATCAGGTCTTATCTTATCAGTCGAGGCTTAGTTCGCTTTGTCCGCAGTGTTCTCATCAGCATTTAGTCAAGTTTCGGTGCCCAACGTGAACGTTCATACTATAATCGTATTGCCGTAATGTTCACGTCGTGTGTTATAAGTGTGCTTATTATGGCTATGGCGATGGGATTGACATCCACAACGCCAACGCCAATGCTAACGCCTTCACCTCACATATTATCCACGCGTTCGCTGAGACTGCCGAATGATACATATCCATTGGGTTACCATCTACACATAAGCACCAATATACACCTTGGAGACTGGCGATTTAGCGGAAATGCGACCATAGACATTGAGATTAGGCGATCGACGAATGAGATTGTGCTACATGCTAAGAACTTAAGCGATATTAACGTAACGCTACGATTGCTGGACAACGACAGGCCTGAAGCTGGTGGTGAACTTTTGGAGGATGTGACCCACACATACGATCTGCAGGGCACATTCCTCGTCATCCATCCACGCGAGAACTATCAGGCCTTTGAGGCTGGGCAACGCTATCGCCTCGAGATACTCTACACTGGCCTGATGGGTACGCGTCCCAAGGGATTATACTGGATGGCCTATGAGGAGCCAATCTCCAATAACACTGTGTAAGTTCGTTTTACCCTTAATAATAATTGTGCGGTGTTGTTCTTGTTTCGATTTGATAAGCCAACGCAAGGCGAAAGTGCATTACTGAATAAAAATCATTTTACAAAAATTCACATAGCGCGTGCTTTCTTATTACATAATCACAACATGTATTTAAATAGATAATGAAACGAATGAAGAATGTGTCGTGAAAGTTATCGGCAGGTCTGGCGGGAAGTCCGGCTGTATATGTATTCAATATGTACATACTATATAAATAGTACTTGTGTAGGTTACTTAGGTCGAACTGATTAATGGGTATCTTCAAGTCAGAACACTTTGGACTTCAACACTATCTCGATCTGTGACTAGAGTTAGCGTTTATGAACTTATTACAATTTGATAAAGTAGCTTATATTTACGTCACTTTGTTGCATGTAAACAAATACATAAACACACACACGTACACACATGTATGCTATGTATATGGTTTATTTATAAACAGGCCATACATAAAGACTTCTTCATAAAGGGGAGTGACTGTGAGTATGAGTGTAAAAACCAACTGCGACTTTCGACAGCCCCTTATCGAGACCAGCTGAGACGCAGCACAGATAACGCTCATATATAACAACAAATATATCATTGTATTAATTAATTTATATTTATTTTGTTTTTACTTTTGAATGAAACTTACTCAAAACAAGGCAATGGGTTTGTTTTGATTGCGCAAAATGCATGATTTGTTTGTGAATAATTCAATTTCTAATTGCAGTTACGTGGCAGCCACACAATCGGAGCCAACCTACGCCCGTCTCATCTTTCCCTGCTACGATGAGCCCGCCTTTAAGTCACACTTTACCATCAGGTTGACCCACAGCAGCAGCCTGATGGCAGTATCTAATATGCCCGTGCAGCAGATTCACAATCAAGGGTAATTCATCGATACATCATCTTTGATTGCAATAGTTTTAATGTTATTTATATCGAGTACAGCGAGCTGACAACAACCGCTTTCCAGAGTACACCGCCCATGTCAACATATTTGGTGGCATTTGTGATTTCCAATTTTGATCACATCTCGGAAACATATCGTGGTGTTACCCAGAGTCTCTATTCCTCGCCTACAAAGAAGAACACGGGCCGAAGTGCACTTAAGAATGCTGTGCTCACGGTCGCAGCTCTGGAAGATTACTTTGGAGTAAGTTATTCGCTACCCAAGCTAGATCATGTGGCGTTGAAGAAGAACCAGGGCGCAGCTATGGAGAATTGGGGTCTAATAACCTTCAAGGAGGACGACATTATACCCCAGGATTCGTCGGATGAGTTCAGGCACATAAAGGACACTTTAATTCAGAATCACGAGCTATCGCATCAATGGTTCGGTAATTTAGTATCACCCGAATGGTGGACCTATGTCTGGATGAATGAGGGATTTGCCACATACTTTGCCTATATATTAACTGATTTGGTACGTATGCAATGCGAAAGTTAATTGAAGTATTTAACAAATGTTTATGCTCACAGCTCTACCCGAATCGACATGTAATGGATATATTTATCAAAGATGAAGCAGAGCACGCTTATAGCTTCAACAACTTCTTGGATGTACATCCTATGACGTACTATGTGGAGACTGAACAGGATATTATGAATATTTTCGATCTCATTAGCTATAAGCGGGCTGCCTGCGTTATCAAGATGTTCCATCATGCCTTCAATCAGAAGACCTTTGTGAGCGGCATCAGTCAATATTTGACGAAATTGTAAGTCACGGAGAGAATCCTATTGAACTGGTCAATTGCAATTGATGTGCCAAAGTTAAACGCTCTTCTAGCCAATACAGCGTTGTCAATGAGCTGGATCTCTTTGATTCGATACAGTCAGCTCTCTTGGAGGATGGGCAGTTCCAGAATCAATCGTGGATTCACAAAGTTCGCGATATAATGCTCTCTTGGACCCATAGTGAATGGCTACCCATTGTTTCAGTTCAACGGAACTATGAGAATGATACGATCACCTTTAGACAGGATTCGATTCATTCAAAAAGTGAACACTGGTGGATACCCCTCAATTTTGCCACCACTGAGTCGCCTAGCTTTGAGCACACACATGTAGAGTACTTTATGCCACCGATGATGGAGCTTACCCTGAGCCTGGGTGACCTCCATCTGCAAGTGAGCGGAAGAGATTGGTTAATTGTGAACAAACAGCAGACTGGCTTCTATCATGTGCTCTATGACACGGACAATCTCTATGCCATTGCTCGACAACTTCAACAGAATCACTCGGTCATCCATGCCATAAATCGAGCTGCTCTATTCCAGGATCTAGCTCCAGTGATTGAGCGCAATGAAATCGAATCTATTGATGTTGTGCTAGAGCTGTTCAAGTATTTACAATTCGAGGAGAATTTAATGCCCTGGAATCAGGTGGCTAATACTATGCAGTTCCTTGAGTCCAATCTATTTGGCACAGCTTCACACTCGATGTTCAAACAATTTGTGCGTCGCCTGGTCACGCCAACGTTTCAGCGTCTCTTCCGGAAACATGAGGCTGGCGAAGCCCACATGGATATTCTAGGACATGGGGATATCGTACAAACGGCCTGCGGAGCAGATCTGCCCGAGTGCCTTGACTATACACGTCGACTGGCCTACGACTATATATTCAAGAAGACCAAATTAGAGAGTGAATATCCCGACTATTATGCCATGCACGACGTCATCCTTTGCATGGGTCTGCGCCATCAGAGCGATGAGGATTTCAAAAAAGTAATCGATATGATGCATATTTCGGATCGTGACTCAATGTATTTCGATGATGTGATCTTATCGCTACGTTGCACACAAAATCACCGACATATGATGCAATATCTGAATCTGCTCATGGGAGAGAACTCGACGTATTCTATATTGAATGAAAAAGAGTCCCTCTTATATTTGCCCTATGTGTTCAAGTCAAATATGGCATCCCGATCTGTAATCTGGCACTTTATTGACCACAACTACAAGCTTCTCTCTCGGTCACACCTCTTCGTACAGGTCTTCAATGATATTTCCGAATATGTGCCAGAGTATCAAAAGTCTCAGGTGAGTCGCTGGTTAACATCGCTATTCTTACGATCTCTTACACTTACTCCTCTTACTTTTCAGTTTGCCATGCTGCGCCAAAACATCGAAACGTACATGCAAGCGGAGAACCTGAAACCAAAAGTTCCCTTGATCGAAAAGGACTCCAATCGGGTGGGCAAGAATATGAGGAATAATGAAAAGTTTGTCGAAAAATTCGAGCATCAGATACACAACTGGCTGCTCAAGGAATTACCTCAAACGGATAGTGAAATTATCTATGCGGCATCTCTCAGTGTGAGGAATGGCTCAAATAGACCTGGTAGTCTTTTGAGTACGGCCAGTAAAATGGTCAGAAGTGCGTTACGAGTGAATTTATCGTTGTAGCACTTGAGATGTCTAATAGCCATTGTTTGTATTAAGTTTCTTACTCTTAAGTGGAATTTTAACGAAAATAAGTTAAACACAATAGAACATTAATAAGTTGAAACAATAACATCAGTAACGCCTTTATTTTGATTGATTGTGATAAATTGGGAAGCGTTCTTCGTTATCTGCAAATTATAATTCAATGCTTGACTTAATTTTTGTGAAGTTGGAAAGTTAAGAGAACGAGAAAAAAAGAGAAATCTGCAAAATGCTCCAATTTCCGAATGTCATTCAATTTCAATAAGGCACTTAATCGATAATCGTCAACCGATAAGTATTGGGTTCATTGTTTACATGCCCATAAAGCAAAAAAATTGAAAGTCATTATCTATTATCAAAGTAAGTAAAGGAAATTGTAAGGTCGTGTTTTGAAGTGGAATGCACTGCACTAGCACTAAATTGAAAAATTTAATAGCAAGAGAACTAATTGAATCCATTTATAGAATATGTCTAGAGATAAGGCACGTCCAATAAGTGCCCATTTTAACAGGTTTATGGCTAATGCGGTTCTCTTCTAAATACAATTATTTTGGGTAATACGAACTGATGTATTCATAAAGAACTATCTTTATGACATTTGCTCAGGATAAGATTTGAAATATCCAATAAATATGCGATCATTACGCAGAGCCAACGTAATATTCATGTGACTTCAGAGCGCTCAAGATGGCGCGCTGTTTGATTAATTCATCGTTGCTTCTATTACTCCTGGGATTGGGTAGCCTGCAGGCGCGACTCATTCATCCATTGGATGTGGATTTAGTGCAGGTGGAAACCAAAGGATATCAAAAATTCGCAACCATTGAACCGCGTGCAGATGACAACAGCGAAGACAACTATCGATTGCCCAACAATACAGTGCCTGTGTCATACGATATTGAGCTGTGGACCGAAGTTCACAGTGGCGTACGTGAATTCAATGGCACAGTGAAGATCGATCTGCAAGTGATCGAAGTTACCAAAACAATCACCTTGCATGCTCGACAGACCGATAATTTCACAGCCTCGATCCTTAGCAAGGATACAGTTAACAGTACACCGATTCCGCTCACTGTGTACTATGAATCCAATCGTGAATTTCTGCATTTAAACAGCACCGACAATTTTGCTGCAAACACTAATTGGACGCTGACAATCAATTATACAGGCTTTCTGCGAACAGATCAAGGTGGTTTCTATCTCTCTAGTTACACGGATGATAAGGGAGAAGTTCAGTAAGTTGAGAAGCATCTAAACAATAAAATGTTATGCTGAAAATAGACTTTGATTACATCTGATTAAATCTGCAGCTATCTGGCCACCACACAGTTCGAGAGCACAAATGCCCGACACGCGTTTCCCTGCTATGATGAGCCGGCACGACGTGCTAACTTTACTATAACCTTGCATCACAATCCCAGCCACAATGCCATCAGCAATATGCCGGTGAATAAGGAAAAGTCAGCGTAAGTAAACCACAAAATCGATTGCAAGTTAGAAATTGCTAATTATGAAGGTTACTTGACAGCGATGGGGTAACTGCTTTCCAAACCACACCAAGGATGTCCACATATTTGATTGCCTTCATTGTATCCGATTTTGAGTCAACCGGCGGCGAACTGAATGGTCTTCCCCAAAGGGTATTTTCGCGAAAGGGCAAACAGGATGAACAGGAATGGACACTGTGGTCAGGCTTAGTGGTCGAGTCTAGTTTGGCCAAATACTTTGGAGTACCATTCGCTCTGCCAAAGCTGGATCAGGCAGGTATTCCGGACTTTGCAGCGGGCGCCATGGAGAACTGGGGCTTGGCCACGTATCGTGAAATGTACATGTGGTGGACCAAGGAGAAATCCACTGTTAATCTCAAGACGAGCATTGCCAATATTATTGGACACGAGTATGCACACATGTGGTTCGGTGATTTGGTATCTCTCAAGTGGTGGACATACCTTTGGCTGAAGGAAGGCTTTGCCACACTCTTCTCATATGAGTCCGATGATATTGCTTTTCCCGAGTGGAATATCTATCAAATCTTCCACGTCAACGACTACAACAGCGCCTTAATTAATGATGCCGCGCTCGATGCCGTCCCAATGACGCACTACGTGCAAACTCCAAGGGAGATATCGAATCGTTACAATACGTTTTCCTATGCGAAACCCGCCAGCGTCCTGTACATGTTTAAGAATGCGTGGACAGATCCTGTATTCCGTGGTGGCCTGAACAAATATCTGACCACATAGTAAGTTTACAAATTACACATTAAAATAGCACAAGTTTAATTAGATTCCGTTTATGCAGTCAATATAACTCGACCGATGAATGGAACTTGTTTTCTTCGCTGCAGGAGTCAGCCGATCAGCTTAAACACCAATTACCAACCTCTATTAACAACATATTCTCTAGCTGGTCGCAGCAGGCAGGATATCCCCTGCTCACCGTGAAGCGTAATTATGAGTCTGGCACATTTTCAGTCAGCCAAATGCGATATGTTAACGATAAAAACACAGTGAATGATAGAACCTGGTTTGTTCCAATCAACTTTGCGGTTTCTTCCAACTTCGATTACCGCCAAACATCCGCCTCCCACTATCTGCTCAATGTCAAGGACACTGTGGTGGATAACGTTAAGATTTCCGAAGACGATTGGTTATTGCTGAACAAACAATCGACTGGGTACTATCGCATTTTGTACGATGAGCAAAACTATCGGCTAATTGCCCAAGGTTTGGCAGAGGAACCCCATAAGTTCCATCCACGCAATCGAGCTCAACTGCTGGCGGATGCCTATCGGTTTGTGGATAGCGGTCGCCTTGGCATTGCCTCCCTGCTTGAGCTGATGGCCTATTTGAAGAACGAGGATCAGTATGCACCTTGGTCGTATGGTAATTCCATATTCTCCATCTACGATAGATATTTAAGAGGCGATGAGCATTACGATCAGTTCCGGGCATTTGTTATCGAACTGGTCGAGAATATTTTCTTAAAACTGGGCGTCAATGAACAACCCGGCGAACATTATCTGAACAACTATCTGCGAGTGATCACAGTTAGCCTAGCCTGTCAGGTGGGCAGCGAAGAGTGCTACCAACAGTCGCATAGGAAGTTGCAACAGTTTGTGCAAGACGGCATTCCCATTGAACCCACTGTTAGGACCCAAGCCCACTGTGCCGGACTTCGCAAGGCCGAGGATGCTACTTTCAATGCAGTCACTGCCCTACTCTACGCTTCCAATGTGAACACCGATCGCAGCTTATACATCTCCTCGCTGGGCTGTTCGCAGAATGAGCAACAACTTAAGAGGTTCGTCGAGAGTTCCATCGATAAATCGAATTCCCTCAGCTATTCGGAGCGCACATCTCTCCTGAGTGCCGCCTACTCGAGAAGCGAGGCTGGTCTAACTGCAAGTCTGGCGTTCCTCGAGTCCAATTGGAAGGCATATGCCGAACTCAGCACGACATCAGCCAAGCCATTGGACTCGGCACTACGCGGCATATCCACCTACATTGTCAGCGAAGCTCAGAAGAAGCGGGTAAGTGGAGAATCCTATGAAATAATCTGTGACAGCAATACACCAATATAATATTCTCTATTTTAGCACAATGCCCTAGTGGAAGATGTCTTGAAGAATGGAGAAGCCTATATCAATAGTGGACTAAGTGATGCAGTTAACAAACAGGTAGACGAGAACTTTGATTGGTTGAATGAACATCGTGATCCTCTGATAAGCTGGATTCTCGCCTATCGCAGCAATGGAGGCGCCTCACTCTCCGCCCCACTGATCACCCTCATAGCAACCTTCATGACGTTACTTCTGTACAAATTCTATTAAAATGAAATGTTCATTCCCGCATTGTAAATATTAAAGTCTCCTTAACATAAAATTTGATCATTTTCCCCAATTCTCACCAAATCACTAATAACACTTTGATTTAAGACGATTACTGGGAATTTTTGTTTAACAATCGCACCTGACATAATCAATCTTATCGTGGTATTCGTAGAACCAATAGAAACGTAATGGATCGTAATAAAGTTAACGTTGATGGCTAAAATCGAATGTCATTGCATGTACTAACTCGTGTTTCCCTCATAACTATTATATTATGAACAATTTATGAACTTTGCAGGTTTAGAGTTTTATAACTAAGGTCAAAGTCATAATTAAAAATGGTTATTTCTTTTATCTTTGGGTTATTATAGTTAGACATTGACCTAAAATTCATCACGTGCTTCTAATCAGGTTTTCTTTATCTAAACCCTTAATTGTCAAACAATCGGTTCAGTCGGGTGTGCGCGACAGATTTATATCCTGTGTCAGTCTCCCTAATAAATGCAAACAATCCTGTATAACAGGATTGTTATACATGCACCTGTTCGGTGGGAAGTGTATCCTCTGAAAAGTATCCACTATAATTGTCAGCAAAGTTTTCCAAAATTCACAAACTCTAATGGTTGCTGAGACCGACTGACGGACGGCTGCTGATACAGATCAAGATTATATATACTGTATAGGGTCTGCCACGCTTCTTTGTGTCTGTTACATACATTTACACAAAGCCATTATACCCTTTTTTCCTATATGTAAAAATGCCAATCTAAAGATATTGATCGAAGAAAATAATATAGTAAATGATCCGACAGTCATTAAGAGATAATATATTCAATAGTAGCCGACTGTCTCATTGATATAAGTGTTCTCTGTTATATGCTAAAATTAGAAAGGCTTTTTTTTTGTGTTTGACACAATCAGGCACAGATTAAGTATATTTAATAGTATCAGACCAACCAATTGAGCATGCTATTAACAACTGATGTTAGTATCTCTTAAGTCAACACACTTGATTTATTATCTAACACTAATAATACTTGACAACCATGACAACGAACTTTTAGAGTAGCTAACGCTAAAGCTGTTGGGCACATGCGTTCTAAGGCAGCCAATGCAATGATCGGTTTATTAATTTACGGCATTTTAATGATATATTGGGCAGCACATAAAAGGGGCGTGGCTTAGGCGGTGAAGGAGATGGAGATGTTGGCGACCGTGTACGATTAAATATAATCTATATGCTTAGGCTGATAAGCGGAGCAATTCCAGTAAATGTATACCTTGAAAATTAGCTTAAAAGTACGGAAAAGTATGATCGCCCCTCAGTTATTGTCCAGTTGTCGTCGCATCGCACTGTACAACATGGCACGCGCTCTCGTACCGCTTCTCGTCCTGTTCGTTGCGAGCATCTCGCAGGCTTCTGTTCTGCGGCAGTTTCCTCCCCCTTGAGCAGCTGCAATTGCTCGAGAATCCTAACCTGCGTGTGTCACCACGTGCTGACGATACAACCTATCGGTTGCCCAACAATACAGTACCCATCAGTTATGATGTGGACCTCATTACCAATGTTCACACAGGCGACAAGGGCTTCAACGGCACCGTAATCATAAATTTGGAGGTTATCGAAGCTTCCACAATCATTGTGGTTCATGCCCGTCAGTTGGCTAACTTCTCGGCAACCATAAAACAGGATAATGGTCAGGGTAATGAAATTGAATTGGAATACACAGAGGATGTGGAGCGTGAGTTTCTCAAGTTTTACGCCAAAGATGTGACCTTTGCCGAGGGCACCAAGTGGTTGCTGACCATTAAGTACCAGGGCAATCTGCGAACTGACAATGGTGGTTTCTATTTGTCAACCTATACTGATGAGAATGGTGCTACCAAATATCTGGCCACCACACAGTTCGAGAGCACAGATGCCCGCCACGCCTTCCCCTGCTATGATGAGCCTGCCAAGCGGGCCATGTTTACCATAACCATCCATCACGATGCCAGCTACAATGCCACCAGCAATATGCCAATCAACCCGAACAAGTCCAGGTTTGCTATTCTGTCAATAATCTTTAGGTTCACTCACTGAGCCCTTCAATTCTCCCTTCAGTGCTGGAGTCACTTCATTCGAGACCACGCCCAAGATGCCCTCATATTTGGTGGCCTTCATTGTATCGGAGTTTGTGTCTTCGGAGGGCAAACTGAATAATCTGACGCAACGTGTTTTCTCCCGCAAGGGAACCGAACATGAGCAGGAATGGGCCTTGACAACGGGCATGCTTGTTGAGAAGCGTCTCTCTGAATATTTCGGTGTGCCATTTTCTCTTCCCAAGCTGGATCAGGCAGCTATTCCAGATTTTGCTGCTGGCGCCATGGAGAACTGGGGCATGGCCACGTATCGTGAGGAGTATCTACTCTACAGTACGGAAAACTCCACAGTTAATACACAGACAAACATTGCTACAATTGAGGCACATGAGGATGCGCATATGTGGTTCGGTGATCTGGTTGCCATCGAGTGGTGGTCATATCTCTGGCTCAAGGAAGGTTTCGCCACACTCTTCGAGCACTTGGCCGTCGACTTGGTATGTTCTCGAATTGACAAACAAATTGTTAGTGCCAATCAATTGACATTGAATATATCGTGCAGGCCTATCCAGAGTGGGATATTTTCCAAGCGTTCCATGCTGCCTCATATCAGAGTGCCATGATTGCAGATGCTAATCCCAATGTCCGTCCCATGACATATTTCGTGGAGAAGCCATCTGACATCTCACTACTCTATGATTCAATTGCCTATGCCAAGGCGGGATCTGTGCTGGACATGTGGCGCCATGCATTGACGAATACCGTATTCCAGCGTGGTCTGCACAACTATCTGGAGACGAAGTAAGTGCACCAGTTTCTGTTCTAATAGCAAATTGCTAACTAAGGACCTTTTTAGCCAATTCTCGGCTGCCAACGAGACAGCCTTGTTTGACGCAATTGCTCTGGCAGCACGCGAAGAGAACTTCCCTGTGAAAGCTTCTATTGATGAGATGCTCTCCAGTTGGACACGTCAAGGTGGTGTTCCTCTGCTGAATGTGGTGCGTAACTATAACGATGGCTCCTTCACCATTAAACAAGAGCAGTACACCAATGACAAGGACTACAATAGCAGCAAACTCTGGTATGTGCCAATAAACTATGCCCTGCAATCGAATTCCGATTTCCGCAATACCATCGCTACCCACTATCTGCTAAAGACAAAGGAGCAGACCATTGAGGATGTCAAGGCAGACAGTAACGATTGGTTGATATTGAACAAACAGTCGACGGGCTACTATCGTGTCAACTATGACTCCCAGAACTGGCAGCTGATCACTGATGGATTGATCTCTCGTCCACACAAGATTCATCCTCGTAATCGCGCTCAGTTTATAAGCGATTTGTATCGCTTCGCTACCAGCGGTCGTGTGCCACATGCCACACTGCTGCAGCTGCTCACTTACTTGCCAAAGGAGGATCAATATGCACCGTGGTCAGCAGCCAACACAGCCATCACCCTATTCAATCGTTACCTGAGCAGCGACTCGGCCTACGAGCACTTCCAGTTCTATGTGCATCATTTGGTCAACGAGCAGTACGACAAATTTGGAGTTAATGATATTCACGGGGAGCAGCATTTGGCAAAATATACACGCAACGTGGTCATTAACGTGGCCTGCTTGGCCGGTCTGGAGAGCTGCCTGAGCGAAACGAAGGCCAAGCTGCAGAGTTTGGTCAATAGCGGTATCAAAATTGAACCTAATCTTCAGTCGCCGGTCTACTGCAATGGTCTAAAGCAGGCCGATGACAAGACCTTTGATTATGTCTATGATAAGCTGATGAATTCCAACGATCAGGCCGAGCGTCGCCTGCTCATCTCAGCCCTGGGATGTGCTCAGTCTGCCAATCAGCTGCAGAAGTATGTGAACAGCACTATTGATCAAAGCAACAAGTTGCGGTCTCAGGAACGTTACACGATCCTCAGTCCGACCTATTCGCGAGGTGAGGTTGGTCTCTTCGTTTGCATTGAGTTCCTGCTCGAGCATTGGGAGGAATATGGTAATTTGAATGCTGGTTTCGGTGGCGTTAATCCTCTCTATTCCGATATCTTGGGCATGTCTGCCTATGTGGTCAACGACAAGCAAAAAGCAAAATTGCAGGAACTTATCGATGTTGTCAAGGGTTCATCATTTGTTCCTTCAACCCTGCAGTCTAGCGTGGATGCCACAATTCAGGCCAACTTGGATTGGCTGACTGCCAACCGTGAGCCCATCATCTCCTGGGTTAGCGGTTTCCGCAACGGCAGCCCAGCTATCAGCGCATCTATTCTGGCCATGGCTCTGTGCCTATTGGCTTCCAAATTGTTCTAAGTTCTTAGTCACAACTTTAAGTTAGCATAAGACTAGCCCATTGTATTACTATATTTCACACCGCCAATAAAATCCCCACAAAATTATGATCTTGAAACTTGTGCTGATTACATTTATTACCGCGTTATGGTCTGATAACACAAAACTTACGCATTTTCAAAACATTTCATTTGAAGAACATTTAGTTTGATATTTCGGGTACTTTTAAGTTTTGCAAGGTGCAAGTGCCAACGTTTATATTCGTCATAAATATCTCAAATACTTATCAATAGGTAATTCGATCACATGGCAACAATAAGTTTACCTCAAATTTATCGATAAGAATTCAACTCAACTGCCAATCAACCGATCAGCAATCGGCTATCGACTAATCTGCCATTGATGAGCGCCATTTTAATTGTTAGAAATGCTACGTAATTAAGTAGTATTAGTAAATAGCATTTCACGGCTTTGAATAAGTCTTAAGTGTTCTTAAATACCCTTTATATGAAACACGTTGAATTAGTTTTTGATTAGCCTCGTGTCATTATCAGTTTATTGATCATATATTATGGACTATTATTTTATTAGACAAAATTGCATGTAATGCCTTTAACTATTATACTTGTTCCAATTTATGGTAGATAAGATTAAACATTGGCTAATTCCTTGAAAAACAGCTTATAAAATTACTAAGTGCGTGTGCATGGAGAATGATCAAATGATATGAACTTGAAATGATTTTCAGCGTTTGAAATTGAGTCATATTTAATTATTGATTGCATATTGATTATTTGATTGATATATGTTTAGTTTTATCGTTCTTCAATTAATATAAATAAAATGAGAATAATTTAGCAAGAAGATTTTACAAATTATGCATTTATTACTTTATTTTAAACTTAATAATTTGATATATTTATGCAAAATGTTCTTAAATTTCTCTGGCACATAGATTAATAAAACAGATTAAGAAAATGTTATGGAACAATCAGTAAAATTATATATATATATATATATATATATATATATATGCATATATTTGCTATTCAATATATTTGAATAACATTTGTATAAGTTATGCGAAATACTGCATACTAAATATAATTATGATATCGATCGAATAAAGTTTCTATTGATTTAATTGTTAAGGCTTATCAATGGGAGAGAGAGTGATATCAATTCTGCTTGTCTCATGCCTGTGCTTAGTTTGAGTATACTCACTTTTCCATTCATCAGAATAGTGCGTAGTGTAAATAAACTAGTATTGTAATATAAATGAATATTCTATTTATCTGAAATTTGTAAGGATTTCGTTGAACACTCTTGAAATAGACGAGCATTATTAACACTATTACTCATTTCAGTATTGCAAATTATTGTCCTCCTATCAATATATACATACTTCCGCCTGTCGACTCGTATGATTATTATATTATTGGTAACTGCGTTCAGAGAGCGTAAATCACCGTCTCACGTTCTTATCGGCGCGTCATCGTAATCGCCGTTTAATCTATGTGAACTTTATCTCGCCAAAATAAAATGTTTAAGGCTAGAGATAAATCGTTTATATAGACGGTTAACGCTTATATATAGTGGCGTCCATTGGTAGTAGGCTTTAGTTGTCGAATCGCGAACCGTGCTGCGTTTGAATACCTTTTCAAACCGTTCGAGTATCCAAAGTGAGTGTAAATGTTACATAATGTGATGAAATTGACAGAGTGATAAGAAATTCCAATAAAGCGCTTATCGGTTAATCATAATCCTACTTTGCAGAAGAAATGATCGCTCTCCGTTTGGCTATCCTCTGGGCAGCCTGTCTATCCGCCGTACTGGCAGACACCAGGCAATTGCAGCTGGAGCCACCCACAACATACGCCACAGAGGACGCGGCGTACAGACTATCGACGGTCATAAATCCCATTAATTATAACCTCACCCTGCGACCTTATTTGCTGGAAAGCGATGGCGTCAAGCGTTTCACTTTCGATGGTGAGGTCTTTATTGAAATCGTACCTACAGCGGCGACAAAGATCGTATCGCTGCACTCGAAGAACTTGAGCCACTCGGCTATGGAGTACTGGCAAAAGACTGCGGCGAACGTACAGCCCACTGTACTGAAGCTGACACTGGCAAGTCACAATGCAGACACAGATATCATGAATCTAAATGCACAAGCGGATCTGACGATCAATCAAACCTATATTCTGCATTTCACATATACGGGCAAGATGGAGGATGATATGCATGGATTCTACCGTAGTTCCTATGTGAATGATAACAATGAGACCAAGTGAGTTTGACTTTAAAATTCGTAAGATGTTCCATAGTTAACTGTGGTTCTTTCACAGATGGCTGGGATCCACACAGTTCCAGACGAATCATGCCCGCCGTGCATTCCCTAGCTTCGATGAGCCCCAGTTCAAGGCTACCTTCGACGTGACAATTAAACGCCATCGCTCCTTCAGCACTGTCAGCAACACACAAATTATCAAAACTTATAACAGTATTGAACCGTAAGTTGAGAGATATTCTTTGCGTATAGCTTTTTATCAATCAAACTTCACCTTTGCCTTGCAGCTACTACATTGTGGACGTGTTCGATACAACACCAAAAATGTCAACTTATTTGTTGGCCTTCATCATCTCCGAGTTCAGCATTCGCAAAGACGAAACCTTTGGAGTTCTAGCACGTCCCGAGTTCTACGCACAGACCCAATACAGTTTCAACGTCGGTCGTAAGATTCTCGACAAGTTGAGCGAATATCTAAAATTGAACTACTACGAAATGGGTAACGGTAAGATGGATATGGCTGCCATACCTGATTTCTCAGCTGGTGCCATGGAAAACTGGGGATTGCTTACATACAGAGAGCGGAGTCTGCTATACGATGAGTCAGCGACAACGTTGTCGGCCCAACAAGCAATTGCCGCCGTCGTGGCCCATGAGCAGGCACATATGTGGTTTGGAGATTACGTCACCTGCAAATGGTGGAGTTACACCTGGTTGAACGAAGGCTTTGCACGATTCTTCCAATACTTTGGCACCGCTATGGTCGAAACTGAATGGGAGCTGGAGAAGCAGTTTGTGGTTGATCAGATACAATCGGTGATGGCCATGGACTCTACCAATGCTACAAATCCCCTGAGCGATGAAAACACTTATACACCAGCTCATCTTAGCCGCATGTTCAACAGTATCTCCTACAACAAAGGCGCCTCATTCATTCGCATGATTGAGCACACCATGGGCACGGATAACTTCAGGAAATCCTTGCAAGAATATCTAGATAAGCAGTAAGAATTTGCATCTTGTTATCAATGAGCGTTAATAATTGAAACTTCTTCCCGCTTAGCCAATACGGATCATCCGTGCCATCATATCTGTTGGATGCCTGGAAAGCAAATTGGCCTGCGGATAGCTTCAATAGCAGTGCAGAGTATATCTTTTACAACTTCACCTCACAGGTGGGATATCCCCCTGATCAACGCTAAGCTGTCCGCCGATGGCAAAACCGTTGAGTTCACCCAACAACGTTTCCTGCTCAAGGAGTCAGATGGTGCCGCACCTGAGCTGAAATACACTGTGCCTATTAGCTTTACCACAAGTGCAGAGAAAAACTTTAACAATACCAAGCCCAAGTTTGTGTTAGCCGCCAATGCCACCGGTCCCCACAAAGAGACATTCACCAATGCGATCAGCTGGATTATTGCCAACATCCAGGAGACTGGATACTATCGCGTCAACTACACGGAGAGCAACTGGCATGCAATCCACAAAGCTCTCACCGAAAGCAACTGGGGTGGCATTCATGAAATTAATCGCGCTCAGTTGGTTGATGATCTACTCAATCTTGCACGAGCTGGACTCATCGAATACAGTCTGACTTTGGGAGTGCTGGAGTATTTGGAAACGGAGACCAATTACATTCCATGGACATCGGCATTCAATGGATACAATTTCCTGGCCATTCGCCTGGGCACGAACAACACCGATTTCAGTGTCTACATCAGGCAGTTGACCGAGAAGGCCTACAGTCAATTGGGCTTTGAGGAAACCAATACAAACAAGGCGCTCGATATTTATTTGCGCACCAAGGTGCTATCCTGGTCCTGTCGCTATGGCAATGCTGACTGCATCAATCGTGCTAAGAGCTACTTTAACTCATTGGCCTCGGTTCCCAAGAACATTCGCTCAGTTGTCTATTGCGTGGCCTTGCGTGAGGGCGGCAACACAGAGTTTGAAGCACTGTATCAGAAATTCAAGAACGAATCAGTGGCTACCGAGGAAACACTTTTGCAAAACTCCTTCGGCTGTGTCAAGACACAGTCGCTGATTGAACGTGTCTTTAATCTGGTACTCTCAAATGAGATCCGCAGACAGGACAAAGCCTCAGTTCTCAGCACTCTCTATACCGAGAATAATGAGAATGTTAGCCCTGTCTTCGAGTTGGTTACCAAAAATAGCGATGCTTTGGCCGAGGCGTAAGTCACTTGACTATTCCCAATTGTGATTATTTGATTTAATATACTTGATTTCTTCTGCACAGCATGGGCGGCTACTCCGCGGTGGCTACAGTCATCTCCAACATTGCTGCACGCTTCACCGAGCAATCGCAACAAGAGTCACTGAAGAAATTCAACGCGGCCAACAGTGTGAAGTTTGGCAGTGCTGCTTCTACCTTGACATCGGCTGAGAAAACCGTTCAAGAGAACCTTGTCTGGGCCGAAGCTAAACTTCCTTATTTCCGCACTTATCTGTCGAACCGCAACGGCAGCGCCATGATCAGCGCTTTCAGTCTCCTCACTCTGCTACTGGTTTCCTTTATCACATTGCTGCGCTAGGGCTAAACAAGTTAAGCCAGATTAGCCAATTGCCTGTCGCAATTGTGCAATTGTGCAATTGTCCAATAAAAAGTATTTCCACACTTTGTGCCTCTTCAAAGTCAATAAATTATCCAGATAAGATGTCTTTCAGTATAAAACTACAAATGTATGTTGCCTAACATTAACAATAAAATTCAACTAATCTATATAGCACCGTTCTTCAAATTGGTATATACGATCCATACCCAAAACGTGGACATAACTAAAATTACAGATATTATAGATACTCGAGTTGATTTCTTATTTCTTTCAAGTTCTTCAGTAAATATGGTATATTAGTAGTGTTAAGTTAATGATGAAATCAATGAAGAATATTTATTGAATTAATTTGAATTTAATTGATTTCTTTGCGAAATTACAATTTGATCAATTTTTAGTCTCAAAACTGTTTAGTTTTTATGATTGTTTGCTTTCTAAAGAAAATGCCTCCTCAACATTTGATGGAACACTTTTCTACAACCTACAAAACTACATTGGTTTTTCTTTTAAATAGAAAAAAACTATAACGAAATATTAAATGAAACATAATAATCTCTCATAGTATGCGTCTTAACTAAGTAATACATATTCAAATTTAACCAGCTAAATCCATGCCTATATACAGAGGTATATAAGCTCATATTGCTGTCGTAATTCGACAAAAATAGATCTCATTTCAGCGTCGCTTGAGTAACAACTAATACAATGATTATCATTATCATAAGGGGGGTTTTATACACCCTTCAGCATCAGAGATAGTACAATTTGATTAACATGAATACAATTAGGTCACATTAATTAATTAATTAATTAAATCACATTTGTGTATCAATAAATACACATATTATGTAATTGTAGATGAAATGTGGTTCAAAATCATGTATATTTATATATATTTATGATGCAAACAACGATCTTAGTTAGATTCAATTCCAGTTTTTTAAACTGATTTTGTATATGTCTAAAGCTGAATAAGTAAAAACCGGTTCAAGAAAGTCTTAAAACTTAAGATAAATAATAAAATAATGTGTCATCCACATTAAAATTTACTACTCGTAAATTACTCGGCATTGCCCGTGCATTTATAAGCCAAAAATGATTCACAGCCGATCTGCTTAGTTACAATATTTTGTAAACCTAAAAATGAGTTTGAGTCAGAAACAAATTAATATTTCACCCAAACTGCTAAGAGCCGCCCATTTGTCACATTAGATATGAAATTATAGAAGTATATCTTTAATGGTTGCTGCTTAATTATCTTATTGTATTTGACATTTAATTTCAATACAATAAGTAAACATTTTCTAGTTTGAATCAATTCGATGTAAATAATCAAATTAAACAGGCGTGTTTGGCTGTCAAGGGGCTAAAAGCATTGTTGGATGATAGTACTTAGTGAGAATTACAAGTTGAATCTTATATGTACATATAAGCGCAAACAGTGCGATAAGCACAGCAACTACAACAAGTGAACGAGGCGTGGCTGCCTAATCGTTATATCGATACTAATTTTCCATTTTATCTTATCAGCAAACACATAATTCTCAATTTTAGGGGAACTTTTATTATGTTTTGTTGTTCTTTTTTTGCTTTAAGCTTTTTTCATCAACGCAGAGAAGTCAGTATTGAACTTGCATTCGGCATGAAAGGTTCAACAGCTGGAATGTGGCTGCTTGCCAGTGTGTTATCCCTGACTCTGTTAGCCACAGCTGAAAGTGCTCAATATCGACTCAGCAACAACGTTTTGCCATCGCTTTATAACTTAACCATAAACATACAAGGCGATGCGACAAATCTTAATTCAAAATTCGACGGTGAAGTCGCAATAACTCTTATGACTGCTCAGACAAACGTGCTGCAAATAACGTTGCACAAGGATGCAATTGATATAACTGCATGTTCGCTTTATAATAAGGCAGGCCTCTTGCAACAGAATATTGCAACAAGTTCCCTACAATATGACCAGGAGACCCAACAGTTGACAGTGCCGCTAGCTCAGGCATTGACCGCCAATGAGAACCACACTCTGCACTTCACATTCACAGGGAAAGTTTCAACCGATATGGCTGGTCTCTTCTCCGCCAACTATTTCGATCAGGCAATTGGCAAGTCCAAGTCGGTGCTCTTAACACAGATGCAACGCATCAATGCCCGTCTAGTCTTTCCCTGCTTCGATGAACCAGCCTTCAAAGCGAAGTTCGAAGTGCACATTGGACGACCAAGTGGCTTCAATGCCTTCAGCAACACAAAGTTGATCAGTACCACAAATGAAGGGTAAACAATGTGAAATTTACTAACCATAAATCTGCAATATTACGATAAGATTACAATTTCAGCAATAATCGCTTTGTGGATCACTTTGATGTGACGCCCATTATGTCAACTTATCTGTTGGCATTTGTAATCTCCGATTATCAGGCACGAGGCAATGTCAGTGATTTTGCTGTGGTATCACGTCCAGAGTATTATAGCAAAACTGAGTTCAGCTATAAAGTAGGAGAACGTGCTCTCGCTGCCTATGATGAGGCATTCCAACAACCCTATAAACAGCTGGGAAACCAGGTGCTGCTGTTTGCAAGCTCTCCACGCTTTCCGCACAACGGCATGGAGAATTGGGGTCTAGTCATATACAGGTTGGTTTATCTTATTCATATTATGCGACCATAGATTTATCCCTGATCTGTCTGACCAATCAGTGAAGACGTGCTGGTGCAGGAACCTGGCTACACAGATGGTTGGAAGGACAAGGAGTTCACCACTCGGATCATTGCACATGAGACATCACACATGTGGTTCGGGGACAGTGTTACCTTTTCCTGGTGGAGCTACTTTTGGCTAAACGAGGCCTTTGCCCGTTACTACGAGTACTTCATGGCTAACCAGGTAAATACAAATACCTTCATCAATTCATTGCAGTCCTAATGGTATCCTTCTTTCGCAGCTTAACCCAGAATATAAATTGGATCAACAGTTTGTTGTACGCCAACTCCAAATGATCTTTGAAGCAGACTCGATAAACTCTACACAACCGATGAGCAGCCCAGAGACGAGCGTACAAACTCCCTCAGAGATTGCCAACAAGTTCAGCAGCATCGCCTATGCCAAGGGTGCCAGCATTGTACGCATGTGGAGGAATATCATGGGTGAAGACAACTTTAACAAGGCCATCAGAAGCTACCTGAAGCAACAGTAAGTTCCACCTTCAATAGAAATTATTGAAACCGTTTCTTAATCTACTAACTTTCAGTCACTTGGGAAACACTGTGCCAAGCGATTTGTTTACGCATCTCAAGGCAAACTGGCCAGCTGCACCAGAAGTGGACTTGGATGAGTTCTTTTCCGACTTCACCGAGCAGGTTGGCTACCCAATGGTTACCGTGACAATGGCTGAGGAGAATCGCCTAGTTGTCCTGCAACAGAAACGCTTCTTATCCGAAGGTAGAGATGGCAGCAACTCCTCATTGCGCTATACCATCCCAATCACATTTGCCACAAACCTGAAGCCCACTTTCCAAAATATGACACCCGGTATATACTTTAGAAAGATGGCGACTAAGGTTCAGTTGCATTCCAAAGACCCACTCGACTGGATTATCCTGAATGTAAAGCAATCCAACTACTATCGAGTGCTCTATGATACTCCGATCCTAGATCAAATTCAATTGGCACTGGAAAAGGATGGTCACAGCTCCATTGCAGTTGAGAACCGTGCACAAATCATTGATGATCACTTCAATTTTGCCCACGCCAATTTGTTGGATTATGTCGATGTTTTCCAGTTTATGGAGTACATGAGTAAGGAAATTGAATACATTCCCTGGTACGCGGCCTATCACGGCATGCAGCGTGTAGCAAAGCGCTTAACCCCACAGCAGCTGACTCACTTCGAGAAATATCTTAGAGATATTACAGCTGCTATCTACGAAAAGCTGGGCGTGAATTGGAACTCGCAAGATGAAGTGCTAGATGTCTACAATCGCAAAATGCTGGTATCTTGGCTCTGTAAATATCAGAATTCCAACTGCAACAATCATGTGAAGGACAGTTTTGAAGGGAACTCCGAGAAGCCATCACCAGATTATCGGGAGACATTCTACTGTGCAGCTTCCAGAACATCCGGCTATACCCGTGTCATGGACTTATACAAAACGGAAACCAACTCCAAAGAGCGAGATCTTCTCTGGCGAGCTGCCAGTTGTACCAGAGACTATCGCGCTCACTACAAGAATGAGATATTGGGTAACTCTACAACCGTATTCCAAAAGACTGTTGGCTTGGAACAAATGTACAAACAGAATCCGGACTTGGTAACTGATATATATCTTATGTTAACGGAAGACATTAATCAGTTACATAATGCGTAAGTTATTTAGAAATTCTCATTAGATTCGTAATATTAATTTGTTGAACTTTCAGTTTGGGCAGTTGGACAATAACAGCCAGAGTGCTGAGTGATTTGTCCGAGTATTTCACAACACCAGAGCAGGAAAAACAATTCTCAGACTTCATAGATAATAACTCTAAATTATTTGGCGATTCGGCGGCTCAACTCAAAACTGCTCAGAAAAATGTGGACATCAATTTGCAATGGGCTGATCAGAGATTGGGCAAGTTAGTTAAGTATTTGGCATCAAGGAATGGTGCAGCTGCTTTTGGGCTAACAATGGCTACCACGATACTGATGATGATGTCAACCTTATTAAGTTTATTTTGGAAATAAGAAATGTTATAAAATCTGTTAAACTTTAATTAAAACAAAATAAACACTAATCATTTCTAATATTGTTTCGAATCCTATAAATAAAATAAGATGATTATTGTAGTTCCGATGAATAATTATGAATTGCACTTATGTTCATATTTCTGGACTTAGACAGCATCGAATCTTATCTAATCAATATAATGATTAATTAGGTTTAAATATATGTTTCTGCGAAACTGTAACAAATTATTTCACTGCAATATACCTTTAAGTATGCTTATCAATTTGGGTATGACTAAATACCTCTTGATCATTATTAAGTTAATAAAAGTCTATAAATGTATTATTCTAATCAGAGCTCTATTATATTTTGTCATATAGATATAGCTAGACTGGCTAACAGTTGGAAACAATTATCTCTGAAGTGGGAAGTATATATCTTCAGTAATCGGCTGCAAATCTTATCAAGCAACAATCATCTATTTAAGGGGAGCTTACATCAATCTATTGAAATAAACGATGCCTCAGTGTGGTCACAGCTTTTAGTATGAACAGTTGTGGTTCAATAATTTGGCTTTTGGCCAATTTCCTGTTGGTCGCTTTAGTAACCACCTCTGAAAGAGCCGATTATCGACTTAATCTAAATGTATTGCCATCGTTGTACAATCTAACGATCGGTATACAAGGTGATGCTGATAATCCAGGTGCAACATTTGATGGCGATGTCAGAATAACACTGCAGACGAAACGGACGGATATCTATCAGATAACATTGCACACGGACTCTATTGAGATCGAGGATTGTTGGCTTTACAATGCTGCTGGTGGCCTGGTAGAGCATATTGTTGTTGCTCGGCTGATATATGAACGTTGGACACACAAGTTGACAGTGCCCTTGGCTCAGGCTATGATTAGCAATCAAAACTATACATTGCGCTTCAAGTACACAGGGGAAGTAAGAACTGATACAGCGGGTTTGTTCTCCGTTAGCTATGAGGAGGAGCAGACAGGCAAGACCAAGTGGGTTCTCCTTACTGAAATGCAGAATATCAATGCCCGTCGAGTTTTTCCCTGCTTCGATGAACCCGCCCTCAAGGCCAAGTTCGAAGTGCACATTGGACGACCAAGTGGATTCAATGCCATTAGCAATACAAAGTTGATCAGAACCACAAATGATGGGTATAAATAGAGAAATGCATTAGCCATAAGACTGCAATATTACGATAAGATTATAATTTCAGCAATAATCGCTTTGTCGATCACTTTGATGTGACGCCCATTATGTCAACTTATCTGTTGGCATTTGTAATCTCCGAGTATCGGGCACGAGGAAACACCAATGAGTTGGCCATGTACACACGACCGGAGTATTATAATTACACCGAGTTCAGTTATTCGGTGGCACAACGAGTGCTTCCCTTCTTCACGGAAGTATTCCAGACCTCCTACAAGGAGTTGGGCAACGAACTGTTTCAATATGCGACTACACCTCGTTTTCCCCACAACAGCATGGAGAACTGGGGGCTGGTGATATTCAAGTGGGTAAAGGAATAAAAGCGAAAGAGATTTGATGTGATTTATCTTGTTTCAGGGATAAAGTGATTTTGGAACAGGCGGGCTACACTGATGGCTGGTCACAAAAGGAATTCACCATTCGCAATATAATCCATGAAAACTCGCACATGTGGTTCGGCAACAGTGTGACATTTAAATGGTGGAGTTACGTCTGGATGCAGGAGGGATTTGCTCGTTATTATGAGTTCTTCATTGGGAACCAGGTCTGCTGAAATAAAAGATATGATCCAAGTAATCTGTTAGTCTACATCTCATCAATCAACTCATTACAGCTATACCCGGAGTATCAGTTTGATCAGCAGTTCGTGGTACAAAAGCTGCAACATGTCCTTTCAACCGATGCTCTAAATATCACACAACCCATGACCAGCCCTGAGGAGACCATCAATTCTCCCGCAGATATTGACTTCAAGTTTGGAAGAATTTCCTTTGCCAAGGCCGCCTGCATTGTCCGTATGTGGCGTAACGCCATGGGAGGAGACAACTTTGACAAAGCCATCAGAAGTTATCTTAAGCAAAAGTGATTTTAATAATCTTTACATTTTCGTGATATCATTATCTTAATCTTCTTCTTCTTCTCGTCCAGCCATTTGGGGAACGCAGAGCCAAAGGACTTGTTTGCCCACCTCAAGGAATATTGGCCAACTTCGCAGTATGTGAACTTGGATCATTTCTTCTCCGACTTCACCGAGCAGGCGGGCTATCCCATGATCATGGTAAACATTAGCCAAGGGAACCACTTAATTAGCCTGCAACAACAACGCTTTTTGACCAATCCTGAAGATGGCAGCGATGCCACATTACGCTACACAGTCCCGATCACCTTCGCCACGAACCTGGAACCCAATTTCCAGAATCTAACGCCTCACATGTACTTCGATAAGATTGTGGATGTTGCTCAAATATATTCGAATGAACCAATCGACTGGGTTATCCTTAATCTACAACAATCCAACTACTATCGAGTTTTCTACGATACTCCGATCCTAAACCAAATTCAATTGGCACTGGCCAAGGATGGTCACAGTTCCATTGCTGTTGAGAACCGTGCACAGATCGTTAACGATCTCTTCAACTTTGCCTACGTGGGAATGATAGATTATTCCGAGGTGTTCCAGTTTCTGGAATACTTGAGTAAAGAAGTCGAATACATACCCTGGTTTGCGGCCTTCGATAGTCTTCAGGACGTCACCCAACGGTTAACCCCACAGCAACTGATCCATTTCGAGAAATATCTTAGCGATATTACGCCTGCGGTCTACGCTAAGCTGGGAGTGAATTGGAGCTCTAACGATACCGTGCTTGATGTGTACAATCGCAACATGCTGGTATCTTGGCTCTGTAAATACCAGAATTCCAACTGCAACAATCATGTGAAGGACAGTTTTGAAGGGAACTCCGAGAAGCCATCACCAGATTATCGGGAGACATTCTACTGTGCTGCTTCCCGAATATCCGGCTATTCCCGTGTCATGGACTTATACCAGAAGGAAACCAACTCCAACGAGCGAGATCTTCTCTGGCGAGCTGCCAGTTGTACCAGGGACTATCAAGCTCACTACAAGAATGAGATATTGGGTAACTCTACAACCGTATTCCAAAAGACTGTTGGCTTGGCACAAATGTATCAACAGAATCCGGACTTGGTAACTGATGTATATCTTCTGATAACGGAAGACATTTATCTCTTAGCTGACGCGTAAGTTATCTACAATGTTAGTTATCTAGAATTATCATATTAATTTGTTAAATTTCCAGCTTGGGCAGTTGGTCGAGGACAGCCGAAGTGCTGAGTGATATGGCCGACTATTTCACAACACGCGAGCAGGAAAACCAATTCTCAGACTTCATAGACATGAATTCCAGAGCATTCGGCGACTCGGCGTTGACACTGAAGACGGCTTTAAGCACAGTGAACAAAAATGTGCAATGGGCAGAGCAGAGATTGGGCACGTTAGTCAACTTTTTGATATCAAGGAATGGCGCTGCTGCTGTTGGGCTGACAATGGCCACGACTATGCTGATGATGATGTCGTCGGTGCTCAGTTTTTTGCTTAAGCTATGATTTGATATGTCCATATGTGTGGAAATAAAGGAGCACAAGTCGCTCACTCAGCGGGGTAAATGCCATTTTCATGTATGCAATTACTAGGCAAAAAGGTTTGCTCTGGGTGAGCTTTATTAGGCAATAAGTCATGTGGTCAGGCGACCATTAAGACGACGTTCACCGCCGGAGCTGTCCGCGCTGAACGGCAACTATAAAAGACGTCAGGCAGTTTGGAGGGTTTTCCATTTGAAGGAGCCGAGACTTGTAGGTGAGAACAAAATGTTGCGGCACGTGCTCCGGAATGAGAACAACAAAATTTTTGTGCTCATTTTGTTGTATTGTGTTCTGGTGAGCCTGTTGAAGCTATGCATGGCGCAGGCTGACAGCTCGGTGTCCTCCAACGACAATGGTAATAGTAAATAAGGAGTTTCTTAACTATAAATCCGTGTGCTGAATTCTTTGGATTCCATTTCAGATATTGGGCACCTCGGGGACGATTGCAAAGTAACGCCCGTCATACATGTTCTCCAGTATCCTGGCTGTGTACCCAAACCGATTCCCTCGTTTGCCTGTGTGGGTCGCTGCGCAAGTTATATACAGGTAACGTCCATTGGATCACTGTGGGCTAATCTTGTTAACTTGGAATTCCATGCATCTCTAGGTATCGGGCAGCAAAATCTGGCAAATGGAACGATCCTGCATGTGTTGCCAAGAGTCAGGCGAACGCGAGGCTGCCGTATCTTTGTTCTGTCCAAAGGTCAAGCATGGGGAGCGCAAGTTTAAGAAGGTCCTCACCAAGGCACCATTGGAATGCATGTGCCGTCCATGCACATCAATCGAGGAGTCTGGCATTATACCACAAGAGATCGCCGGCTACTCTGACGAGGGTCCCCTCAACAATCATTTTCGACGCATTGCCTTACAGTAAAATCAATTTTATAATATGTTGCCCACAATTTGCACATTAAAATACATTTAATTGTCGCATTATATTCTATTTGTAAATCACTTTGGCGCAAATTAGAATGCGAGTGGATGGATCAACTCGCACATCCACGGTACATTCTTTAGTACCAAAACGGGTACCTTATTTCTTCATTTGTACCTTTTTTCAGAGTTGCCAACTTTTGTCGAGCAAAAAAAGTTGTCTTTAGTGGGAAGATCCAAAAAAAAAAAAAAAAAAAAATTTTGAAAAAAATCTGAAAAAAAAATCTTATGTTGGTTGCCTCGTTTTAAGAGCCTTATTTTTATAAAAAATGTATTATATCATCTAATTTGTGATAATTATTATCTGTGTCAGAGCTATCACTAAATTGTTTGACGCACAAACTGCCTTTATGATCAATTGGAGGAATCGCCGAGGGTTGCGCTACAAATAAACAGAACTCCGCCTCCTGCTCCGCCGTTTTTGGTGTATATGCAGCAAACGGTATTTTATTTTTTATTGGTGCCGGCATAGGCACGCAAATCACTTAGCTTAGCCGTAATACTGCATTTGCAATAACTGCAATTTACTCTTGTTGAATCAAACAAGTCTTTGCGCAACCAGGAGCTGAACTTCTTGCTGTTAAGCCACACATCCCCTCATTTTTGTTTATATTCTTTAGGTATTGTCTTGATAGTGACCATACATAAATGATAAATCTAAAAATTGTCAAAAATAAGGGATGGGAATCGAACTTTGAACTAGAGTCCTATCGAATAATCTATTTGAAAGAACTAAGTTCGTTATTCTTGTTCAGTTAATTCCACTCTTTGATCGATTACTTCGTTCATCGAAAATTAATCTAATGAACTGATTCGTTTTAATTCAACTACAATGAACAACTTGGAAAAAAAGCAAATTATTTTTTTAAAAAGCCAGAATTCCCGCTGCCCGCTGTTTGGAAAATTTTCCCGTAATCGGACTTCCAAAAAAGCCAGATTTGACGGGAAAAAGCGGATTTGGCAACACTGCCTTTTTTATTCTTCGCCAGTGTGGACACCCGCGACGTAAGTTAGAACCCCAAACTGAAGTCACATATGCAACCCCTGTTAACTAACCGTCCTGGTTTATTCGACAATTTTGAAAGACACACGGTCACATTAATATTGTTCGCGCGGTTTTAAAATTCGTAATTTTTTTTATTTTGCAGTTTTTTTAAAAAACCAGCAGCCGTCTACAATATTTTTCTTTTACCGTTCAAATCGCCTCTTTTAAGCTGAACAAGAAACACTAAAAAAAGAGAAACTTTTGGAAAAAAGGCGGGAAAAAAAACGAGTAACGGAAGTTTTTTTTCACTTTTCTTTTTCTGATTTCTTTCTTATTTGAGGACCGATATTGGTGAATCCTTCAGCACAGCTTCATAATGGTGTCCTTCATACACCTGCTAAGTTAGAAGTGCCTTACGTTGAGTGGTGTGGGCGTTATGAGTTTCTTTTTTAGGTACGATTTGCTGGTGAGTGGCAGAAGTTAACGAAAATCTAACATACACTAAATCTGGAGGGAGTATTCAGGAACCTTCATTCCTATTTTGGTGTCTCTAGCTCTTCTAGTTTTGCTGAGATCGACGCGTTCATGCAGGCACCTTTTTTTAAAATTTCGTTTTGGTTTTAAAAATTTTCATCAGGTGGCAACCGTGCGCACATCCACCACAATGGTTGCCAGATCTTCAGAAATAGGCAGCCCTACCTTGTACTCTGTTAGGTGGCGTTCATTTGAAACCGAATATTGACAAATAAGTGACGTTAAGCTTTCAGCATTCCATGGAATTTCTGACTGGTTTTATACAATTTTTATTAAATTGAAGAGATTGAGTATCTGGCGCAAAATGAGCCTGCTAAACGCATTAAAGAGCATGTTAACGTAATAACGAATGATTAACTTGGCGAGTACAGTGTTAGTTCATGTTATCTAAAATAAAATCTCTATGTTAATTTGAGTCAACGTTATAGATTATTTTTCGTGGCCGAACTCTACAGCAGTATTTTTACTGTTGCTTCCTTTTCAAAAAAAAACTAAATTAATTCATGTTGTAGTGCAATTAGCAAATAGGGTTGATAGTGATTATTATTGCGAGACCAGCAAGACTATCGATATGCCCATCGAATATGATATCGATGATAAAAACTGTTTTTACATTCCATTAACATTTTTTTTAATAACAAAAAAAGGCTAACAGTTGCTAGTCGAAAAAAAATCTTTGAACGCGACGTACATGCATCGCTTGTGTAGACGGTAGGGCGGATAAGTGTTGCGCGAGTTTAATGGTTTTTTTCACACAAGAAAAGCCAATTTCGCTTTGTGTTCTAATGCTGTTTTAACATATTTTAAGAATTTTACCAAATCGACGCAATTTCCCCATAAAGAAATGCAGATAAAGTGATATTTGAGTGGTGAAGAACACAGAAAAGTCACGCGTGTGTGTTGAAGGCAAAACGAAAACGAATACGAGGCAAAGTCAAGCGAAGCAAAGTGCAAAAGGCATTACAAAAATTAGCACTTAAAGCATTGCAAAAAATAGCATGAGACGAAGCAATTTCAAATTATACAAAAAGTGTAAAATTCGATAAAGTGCATTTAAAATGCCCAAAAAGTGAAATCTAACAACGCGAATGCAACAGTAGCGCACAGTTAAAGTCGAACCTATACTACTACACTACATACCTACCTATGTATATGTATTAAACTCAGTGTGGCCAAGCAGCAAGAAGAACGTAGTTCATATACACACACGCACAAGCACACAGAGTTGTTATTATGCTCTTTTAGTTGCGTATTTCTTTTGTTTTGCTTGGTCTTTGTCATACGCGCCATTTCGTTTATGTTATTGTTGTTGTGTCTGTGTCGCGCGCGTTGGACAAGGACGACGACGACGCCATCTATTGGAGCAAATCAGCGACAACTTGTCATTTGACAGAGATTAACAATCGTCAGTGTGGAGAAGGGGCACGGAAAAGGTGGCTTAAGTTGGCGTGTCATCAGCTGTAAAGCTGACGTTGACGGCTGCTGCAACGATTAAATCATGGATACATTTCGCAAGTGGCTAAACAAGCCTAAGGTGCGTATACAATGAAATAAACCACGCTGATAACCCAATTAGCATATGTGTGTGTGTATGTGGGCACATACCTACTGTTATAAATATACTTATGATAATAGTTGGATGACTCTCTCTGTCTTGGTCTTTTCTTATCAACTAAAAATACAAAAACAAAGGGAAAATAAATACAAAGAAGAAGAGCGACCTGTAATTAATTAAGAGTAACAGCGCAAATTGTGTCAGACTGAGAGTAGACAACAAAAGCAACGTCGTTTGTTGCGACTTGTTCATGCAAACTGAGTGAGCTTGTGACGTCATCACTGCGTTGCTTTGGCCCTGGCTATAAGTGCTCATTTTATTGCTCCCGCTCACCGTCGTCTCACTCATTCTCCTTTATCTGTCTTGCGTGCACAGCTAGCTGTATTTTAACCGCATTTTTATTTTTCTCACTCGCTGTAGTTGAAGTCAACTGCGACTGGGGCTTGCATGATTAATTTGCTGACGTTGTCAGAGCTTAAACAGCTACCAGAACAACAACAACAGCAGCAAATACAACGGCACAGCACAAACACAAAGTCCGTTGCATTAACATTTTGTGAAAATTGGATACGTTCCTTGTTCAGTTCAAATTGGAAATATATGCGAAAGACAACACTTAATGAAATAAAAAACAAAAACCACATCCACAAAAGTAACAGCATCAGACGCCAGAGTGTTCGTGCTGTAAATAACGAACTACGTATTGTAATTTTGAATCTGTTCTTGATTTTTATACAGATACGTAAGTGTGTACATATATGTACATATGTAAGTTATACCTACGTATTTACTTATGTGTGTAATTGTCAGAGTCGACTTTGAAAATGAAAAAATGGCAGCGCTCATTGGGAAATTCTCCGCAAGGCAGCGCTTTTCAATGGAAAATAACCTGGAATTTCCATTAAGTCGCTTGCAATCCAGTAATTTAAGAGAAATCAAATATCGATTGTACGTTTATGTATCGAAATATAGCTTTGGTATTTTTAGCCGCAAACATCACTCAACCAAAATAAAATACCAATACCATTTCATTGGAAATCTAAATTTGGCATACAGAAACAAATCATATGACGTTCACAGTTGCCTGGAACTGGAAAGTGTCCCGTTAAATGAAATACACTGTGGGATTCTTGATCTTTTTGGAGCTGTTCCAAAAATACTTTTTCCCCCAAAGTCAATTTAAGTGTTTCAGAGCGCATTTCTCCCTCTCTCTCTCAATCTTTCAACTCTCCCCCTGTGTTTCTGTTTCGCTCCTTGGATGCGATCGCACGTCAATCCATCAATCTAGTTGACGTTTTGATTGCCCGTTGCTCATTTCACAATGTGAATAAACTGTGTTCGACTGAATACAAGTCTATAAGTTTGAAATGAAATTAGAAACAATTTATACGCAAATATCCATCAAGTCAGAGGTGCATGTATGTAACCTCGCTAACTGGAGGTCAGTGGCGACTGACTGTGTTTCGTTAGTTTCACATCGAAACCCAATAAGCAACAACTACATACAAAGGGCTTAAGATTCAAACGAGAGGTACTCAAATCATTTGTGATACTGATAAGTATATGTGTATGCTCATATGCACACAAAAACATATTTATATATATGATAATGAAATATTAGATAAGATAACGATAAAATATTTGAAAACATTTGAATTGTATGAAGTATGCATGTACATTCGCCTGATTTCAGTACATAACAGTGTAAGGTACAGTGAAAACTGAACTATAAATAACATCTGTTTTATATTCAGTCATTTAGCATTACTCAACATATTTAATTGAGGCTTTGCAACACATTAATTTCCATCAGTTTGGAGCATCGAAGCATGGCTCTATCGATTTTGTTACTTCCCACTTCCCCTTTATTATTTTCTGCTGCTTACCCAATTTTTATAGCAGTTTTTATATTGCAATTTTCATTTTTCTCTCACTACTGCCATGCAATAAATTAATTTAACTTTACACTAAGAGACTGAAAATTTTTGAATGCACGGGTATCGTTAAATTAATTTTTTGCACAGAGGTATAAAATAAAATCAAGCAACTATTCCTTGCTTCACTTTCCGGTTGCTTTGCTAGTTTTTGTGCAATTTCTTTCAAGACTTTGCCATTGTGTGTTGTTCATTAACACACTTCTTTGCTTGCGTCTTCCCCTTTTAGCCCATTTATCTTCATAAGTAACGGTACGTTTTCCACAATTTCTTGTGCTCAAGCACGCGAACAGCTACAACAACAAAAGAAGAGGCAGCAAGTGAATGAAATCGCCGCTCGAATGAAATAGAAAATGCATAAAAGCTTTGTAGCTCTGTAGTATGTCTGGGTCTCTTCTCTTTCTTAGCCATTTTCATTGACTGCACATGTGTATTCCATCGTTTGCTTCCTGGATCTTTGTTGTGGTCGTCATTGTTAGTTGTTGTAGTTGTTTTTGCTGCGACTGTGTGGCAACTTTCTTTTGTTTGGCTTTTACTGCTATTCTGGGCCCAGGGAATTGCAGCATCTTTTCAATTGAATCACTATTGTCAGGGTTGCCAAATTTCCCAAGTTCTGCAGCCAAATTCATTGATGCTATGCAACCCTTTGTGTACAACAAACGGAAATTTTTATGAAATGAAAAACTTTTTAGTCTACAACAAAAAAATTCAGTAACAGTAAAACGGATCTCATTACCAGCTAAAATAATGTTACACTTTAGTGTTGCAATTACATATCGAATATATGCAATCGACAGCTTAGGTACAAATATACATGTGCATGTCTACATATATGTACATTTGTATGCAAACAATTATATTATATTATTGCAGATCAAAGTCTAACATCTTTATTTTTATACAAATGGATTTTACTTAGTATATCTTTTCACAATAAATACTGCATATAAATGTAGATATGCAAACTATTATGTGTGTGTTCAATAAACACACGTGTGTCTATTATTTATTTAGTTATTTATATGTTTGTATGTGTCGGCTCTCCAGTTCCGTATATAAGTGTTTCTTTAGTTGTGCATATCTCTGCCCGCTCTCCTCTTCAACCCTGCCAGCTTGCCTGCTACCTGATTTTCATATAAAAATAAAACACACATTGCGAATGTTGAATAAGCGCAATTTGCTATTATTACTCAGTTCTCTTTAGTTTACAAATATAGATATATATATATAAATATATATATTGTATATATACATATATAAAAATGTTTATATATATTTATGCCTATTTTATGTGATTTGGTATTTTTGGGAGACATATGCGTCATCAACTCATTTGAAGTTGGCATTGACTTGGCCAATTGCAGCTTAGCAAAAACAAAAGCAAGCCATTAAAAGTGAAATCTTTGGGGCCACGCTGGCTGTCGTAGTTGTTATTGTTGTGGTTTTTTCAGCGTTGTTATAGTAATTAAAGTTGAGGTTAGGCTACCATCGTAAAAGCGTGAATGTTACATTTATTTATTATAAACAGTAATAGAACAATGTAATAATAATAAATAATAATGCAATTTGATTCAAATATTTTAATTTTCTTTACATTTAACATTTGGATTCTTTCATTTCTGTATTCGGAATGTGTCGCAAGGGTAAAGCACTTAGTGTGCCAGCACAAATTGTCCATTAACACACTAAACTCTTACTCGATTATAGTCTTTTTTTTGTGCAACATGAATAGGCTAAAAGGCAAAAGCATTTTAAGCAATTACAATATGAAACTACAAAACATTTAACAGTAATTATTTTTTGACATTAATTTGGCCTAAAGAAAGCCGTAAGGTATAAAGAAATAGGTAGGTTTTGCAATCTCAGCGCACCGAGTGCCACTGCTGGGGCAACTCGTCCGCATGACACTCTAAAAACAGAGCCAGCCAGGCTTTTGAAAATTCACTTCGTAACGCTTTCTTAACCCTAAAAAAAAAGAAGTACATAGCGAGAAAATTATGTATTACAACTACTTGGGCAACCGCAATACCCATCAACTGTTGAGGAAGTAAATAAGATAAGTAGATATGAAATAAAATACGAGCACCCAGTGGCAAAGTACAGTTGCTAATTGTGTACTTCATATTGGTCATAGTAATTCTATGGCTACTTCTGTTACACGCACATACACTGCTCAAAAAAATCGACTGTAATCTGATGTCTGCATAATAACCAAAAATACAACCAACTGCAATATAAAGCTAAAATATTTTGTAGAATATGTAATATGTACAAACATATTATATATCAAAGAAACTAGCATATTTTTCTCTCCATGTTGGCTGTATAATAAGCGTCTACAAATAGACTTTATGAATGAGTCCGAAACGCATACGCCCCGTTAAACGTAGCAGCGCCAATGCAACGTGCTATGTGTGGTTGTGTTTGTATGTAATTGGTGTCGTCAAGTGAATGGCGGACGCGGCTTGTTGCGCGTGCCTACAACGGCAACAACAACAACTATACAACACCAGCAACAACAACAACCTGTTTTCTGTTGGCTCATAAAATTTGGGCCATATTGACATGTGCCACAGTCTCCGAGAACAACTTTTTCTCTGTAGTCGTAATATTGGCCCCATTTTCTGTTCTAGCAAAGGCCAGAGAATGTTGTCGGAATATTACGACATAACCAAAGGAAGACTTGGTCAGTTTCAGATATCATGTGATTGCGCTTGAATATATTTCAGAGTAAATCTTTCAACTGAACACACATGAGTATCTCAATTGATTGCACGTGGTCTTATCATGGAGAAAATTTTTCGCATTAATCAAAATGATATTTCTTCAAAAGAATAGTCTCGAAAAGTTCCATTGGGTACAATGAAAATTAGTACTCAATTTATTAATAATCCAAACATTTTTACATTTGTAATGGCGTTTAAATGCGCCCTTTGTGACGCATATGGCCCATGCAGTAAAAACAACTGATAACAATACACATTAAGACCCTCTGGGGCCTGTGGGGGTCTGTGATATTGATAGTGGGACATGTATTGTGTGAATTATCAAACTAGCAAGTTGAACGTTTATTTTTATACCCTGTACAGGGATATATTAACTTTGTGAAAAAAATTTTTGTAACAGGCAGAAGGAGACATCTCCGACCCTATAAAGTATATATATTCTTGATCAGCATCAACAGCCGAGTCGATTGAGCCATGTCCGTCTGTCTGTCTGTCCGTCTGTATGAACGCGTCGATCTCAGCAACTATAAGAGCTAGAGGCACCAAGGCATCAAGGCATCAAGGTTCCTGTACGCAGATCAAGTTTATTTTAAATTTTGGATACCTCCCCCCCTTCCCCCCGCAAATCGAAAAAAACGAATAATAGCCATTTTTCAACGTAGACACTTCTAACTTAACAGGTGCGTTAAGAATGATATGTAGAAGGAACGCTGAAAGTTTCATCAAGATCGGTTTATAAATAAGACAGATAATCAGCAATAAAAGTTATTTTTCCACGGAATCGTAGAGCAGCAGGCAGCACATGTGTGCGAGCGAGACAGCGAACGACTGTGACACATGCGTCTGCTTACCATGTGTGCATATTTGTGCGAGCGAGATAGGGAACTATTGCGACACAGGCATAAGTAAATTAAGTGTCGTAACACTCAGCTTTTGATTGAATATGTATAAATGAGAGTTTCAAAGGGGTTTTCTTTAAACACCTGTTATGTTCTTACTTTTATTTTAATCAAAGTATCTATTATCAACATCATTTTAATATAGAAGCCTGTACAGGGTATTATACTGTCGAATGCGGTCGACTGTAGCCTTTTCGACTGGTTTCATATATTTAAATTAACAGAGTGTGAATGGTTTATCTTGAATAAACGAGTACATGAAATTACCTATTCGGGTTTATTTACGAGGTGCACGATTGACGATAGACGAATGAAAGTCTTAGCCTTGACTGTAAATTGGCTAAAGCTCTTCACTACGATTTGTTGCCATATTGAAAATAAATCTTATGTGTTATGCGATAATACGAATTACGATTATCAGAAAAATGCTTGAAAGTTGTGTTGTAACTTTCAAATTGTAAATTATTGTAAACAACTTTGCAGGACAGTTTCATAAGTTTTTTATAGCCTGGCAATATCGATCACAGCTTGAATTGGCAACATTATGTTTCAAAAGGAATCAATAAATTAACAGGTTTGTTTTGCTTAACAATCTGGCAACCTGAAATTATTGCCTGTGTGCATTAAGTGGTCGTTCGTGACTTTAGCGTTTATTCAGGCTTTTAGCTCGTAAACATGATATGAAGAAAAGTTGTGTAAATTATAGATTTTTCTATAATCTGTTATTTACCTGTTGCTGTTACCGTATCATATCAATACGACTCGCAGCTTATCGGGTCTGTTATCAAAACATTTCACTCTGAAAGCTGTCCGTTTCCATTGTTGATATATGTACTTAGTTAGGTTCTGATTAGAGCCACTGCACTGATATTGAGTGCAATAGCAACATTTTACAATTATTCACCGTAAATCGCCCGGACAGACAGGTCATCGTTAGGTGGCTCGTCAGGTTGTCTGCGCCAATATGTCAATTATTACGCTTATGCTTTTTGCTCGACGTGCTGACAGCAACATTTTACAACCCGAAAAAAGTACATATAGAAATGTTTGTATGTACATAAATATATATACAAAAGCGATTCACTGGCCGCATGCATTGGGAAAAGTAAAAGCGGTGAAATTTTCCCATTCACATCGATCTCGTCGCATCGTCTTGGTCGTCGTCTGCATTGCGATCAGTGCAATGCACTGGCCAGCAGCCAATCCGTTGCTTTCGAATGTACGGCCTCAGAGATTGTGGATTGCTGCGCATTGGAACTGCAACTCATATTACCTAATCCCACAATACGAAGCTGTAGAGCAAGCATAAGCCTGAGCAAGCCGAGAGAGTGCCCTACAGAGCGCTTCGTCGACTGCTTATCAACAGCTCAAAGCGTGAAGCGTCAGCGTATTGCATAAGACCATGCGCACTGCCTCGCATATCAATGAGATCCAACAGCGGCAACTCGGGTATCAGACAGAGTCAGCTAGCAAACGAGGCTTTCCAGCTGAAACTGAGCGTGTTGCGAACAAAGCTTTTGGTAACACCCCCATATCGATGACTCCCCTTTCTCCTCGCATTACCAACTTTGCTAACTGAGACTGAATGGTTCAATTAGAGCCGCGTCACTTCCGAGTGCGGACAACGCACAACGAACGAACGAACGATTAAACGCTCGTCTGAGTTACGTATCGTACTTTAACCTCCACGCATCGAATTTGAGTAAAATAAAATTATAAAAGAAAATTAAATTTTGATGGGCAGATAGTTACTACGTATTAAAATGTAAAGCTTCAACAGCCACCTTCTCAATTTTCCTTAGTCTTATCGAATCGGAAACTAACAAGTTAATTTAATAATAAAGACATTATGCTATCATAATTTAAGCATTGATAGTCAGCTGATTATACCCCTTATTTTAACATTTTATAAGTCGAGGGTATACAAAAAAGTGAAAGCCGTTGCGGTTTATCATCTTTGTCATCAATGGGCAATACCAGTGGCGCCCAAAAATTTAAGTATTGCTTATACCAGATTCGTAGGCGACGTAGGTTTACCTATAGTCTGCTCTGATGTCACAGGATTGCGAAATTATCTTGGATTTGACGGGTTGAAGGGACCCTTGGAAAGTAGGTTTCATTGTGAGTAATTTAATTTTTGTGTAAAATGGATGTTAAAACGTATAACGTTATTCATATATTGGTCGTTAAAAAGACCAAGCAATAGGATACGGATAATCGGGTAATTGGTAATCGGTTTCCGTGATTAAAGCAAATATTTATATATATATATATCTTCAATTAAATATGGATACGTGACCTTCTTGACATGCAAAACAGATATGTCTAAGTGATTTACTGTTCCGTATCATATTCACATATATCATAATCTTATCTTGAAAATTTATATATAGACAGCACGCAATAATCGAAATCAACATATCTGTATACCCTAATCTGTTCTCTCTATAGGTATTTTTGTGTGAATCACGTTTTATTTTAAAATTACGCACATTTATTCTTTAAGCTTTAGGTATTTTGCAGCAGTTATTGTTACATTGTAAAATAGCTAAAACAGTCTGGCTCGATTGGCAATCGAAATCCCCCTTTAATTAAACAATTTAACAATAATAAACAGATTATATAAGAATGAGGGAAGGGTTACGTAGTATCGAATCGCCATGCGACACATATGAGTGTACTCATGAATATGTAATCGGGTCAACTCGACTGTTATCGCCGGTCTGCGAGCTTCGGGCCATCATCATGCCGTCTATTATTATCCAATTTATTGGCTAGTTTGTTTGTTGTATCGTCTTTCGTATAAGTTTCTTTGTTGTGCTCTCCCTTTTTCGACTTGTGTGTCTCGTTTCTTTCTTTTCTTGTGGTTTTGGAAATGTATGGAAATTTTGAGTGTTATTTGTTATCGAATTGAATATATTATGTCATAATAAAAGCGTTTAATTATTGTCGGAGGTGCCGTCGCCACATTCAGATTGCAACAGATAGAACCTGAACTGAATTAAGTTTTAAAAACAGATCCGTAAGGATTGACTTCCCTTTTACACAACCGGAACCAGACATTTATACTTTAAGAGTATTAAAGAAAAATTATAATTATTATGTGCAATTTAGGGAGGGAGTTGAATGCACTCACAATTCTCGGACAAAGCACTCTGAATTACCCGGAAATGTAAAAAATAAACACCGATTTTTAAGCAATTTATTTCTACTTTGATGTCGAATCATCATGAAAAAGTGAGTGTGAACGTGAACGTGACTGCAGTGTCATTTGAATCATTCGTTTTCTCAGATAGATGTTTATATTTACTTACTCCACATTCTCAATTGCCTATATTTCCTTTGTTATGACAATCGGCCTATAATCATTTCTTGGGAGATGCTGTGGAAGAGCGGGGGATCATCGCTTTGTTAATCTTCTTAATGAAAATAAATACATATATATATATAAATGTTTATTCAGAAATAAAAATAATTTGACCATGACTCACTTTCCATGCCCCATTAAAAGCGTAAGCGTTCTCCTTGTTTGGGGCAGTTCCCCAATTATCGACACCATTGCCAATCGCGACAATTTCACAATCTTTTGAGGTAACTCGATTTCCAACTTTGGCAGCTTATCGAAAGTGAAAATAAATATTCGAATTTACGGGCTTGTATTTATTTTTAATTGAATATCAGCTTGCTGGAGCGACATTAAAAGCTAAATGAATGCCCAAAAAGCTTCCCGATAAATGCAAAAGATGGCAAATAAGATCTGCCTGAAATGTGTGAAGAATAAGTTGTTATGATTCTTTCTATTGAAATCTTATTTCAAATGCTTTTACCCTAAGCTGTACTATTCACTTTAATTACTTTAAATAAAATCGAATCTATTTAAGCTAAAAGTTATATCGAAATCATTTTGATACTATTCAATATTTATAGAAAAAAGGACTAACCATCTATACTAGCGAGAAGTTTACAAATCTAATAGATTAGAAAAATGCAATAGTATAGGTCTCTTTCAACAGTTACTTACTGTATTGCCTTCGTTTAATTGTGAATCACTTTTCTTTATTTACTCATATTCGCGACGCATTTTGTTTGTTTCCTGTTTGGTGTTTATAACTTTTATGGCAAAATTAAAAAAATAAGGAATAAAGGTAAAACCAGATAATTATGGTGGATTTGCTTTTTCCAAGTGTCGTGTGGAGCTTTCACGTGAGTAACCGACTAAACTTGAAACTTTTTATGTGTTGGATTGACTATTGACTACGAGTATAATAAATAATACAACATTTCTATATAACTGATAAATGTTCGCAATTATCTTGAACTTGGAGCAAACCAGACCTGTTGAAGAGCTGTTGAATGCCTGATTATTTTCTCACCGTTTGTTAGGCTAGAAGAAGCAATTAAATTTAATTGATACATCAATAGGAGTATTAAAATGTCAAAACCCCCGACCCACTACAACACCCACCCATTCCGCGCAAACCGCAACCTCAACCGAACCGTGCAAATTGCCAATTAACCGAATGCTCCAGGTGGCGGCGAAGGAAGAACAATGCGATTGTTTGCTGAGTGTTATACAATCACTATAGACAGATGTACAATAATGTATACATCCATGCATATATATATATATATATATGTATATATATATATATACATACTCATAAGAAGGTCACGCTGTGGGGTTAACATTGGCTCTCCACCTCATTCTGAATCGCACTCGCAGTCGCATTTATATTCACATTTTTATACGTAATCAAGGCTTTCAATTGCTAACATTTCTTTTTCATTTTCAATTGATCAACTGATTGAGTGCCAGAAAAGATGAGACCTCATGTCGCATATTCAATGTCAAGTGCATTCATAGATAGGCAAACAGACGGCTTGTTATATTAGACAGAGAAAGCCATAGAAATATGGAGATAGAGATAGATTGAGATTGGGAAGTGCAGCTCAACAGTCAATGTGGCGACATTGCATGACGCTGAATCTACAGAGTGTTCAGGTTTTTTTTTTTTTTAATTTTCTTTTTTCTTTTCTTTTTGTTTGCACTTGTATCAGTATTTCGATTTCCAGCTGCAACTGATGTCAACGTCGAGGACAACAGTCTGACTCGTCCTTGTCCTGGGCGCCTCAAGGATATGCGCTTGCCATTTGCCTGTTGCTTGCCACTGTATGTTGACCACATTAACGAGGTCGTTCAGACTTTTCTGTGACGTCAGACGTTGTGGCCTTAAACGCAGCTGTTGTTCAGCCTACCTGTTATTGACTAACGTTTTGACATTCAAATTTTAATGCACCCAATCCAATCCAATCCACAACCACCTGTATGTCTGGCTTTTGATATGCGTGCTATTTATTTCCAGCAATTTGCTTACCCACATATCATTTGTAATAACATTATAATCGAATAGTTTTAAATAATTCAGTATGCATACTACAATTATTTCTACATAATATATTTTTAGCTATATGTATGTTCATGCGGGTTCCATAACCATTAAATATTATTTCCAAGAATTTTAATACCAGACGTGTTTGACCAAATCTGCACAAATACAAACACGTTCAATTCTACTCGAATACACTTGTATTTACTTTTATTGATTTATTTTATCGATTCGCATTCCAGACAAGCTCTTTTATTCAATCTAATATTGATTATATTTTGCTGATATTATATTTAAAAAATTCCCGATACGGGCAACCGCAGCGGCCATGACACTATGATATGCTGTCGGATCGACTTAAAGTTACTAAAGCGAAAATTCAAAGGGAGCCATAATTGCATGAACGCGTCGGTCTCTCAATCTATTTTCCGTTCTTATTTATCATATTCCTTACCTGAAAATTACTTCATACTGACTTTTACAACCTTATGCACACTCTTGGGTAATTAATAAATGAAACAGAGTAATTTCATGCGTGCCACATTAAAAATTGATCAACAACTTAACAAGCTAAAGTTGATACACTTCACACTCCACCAAACCTCGTGCACCCTTATAAATTTTACTTTTGTAATTGGAAAATGCTGTGTGATGTATGCATGAATAGGGGATTTATCTTAACCGTAATTAACTTTAAATAATTTAATTTAATCTTTTCATATTGAAACAGTATTTGAATATTATAGTATTCCTTCTTATATTATGATAATAGGATTGTATCCTTTTCCCAACATAAGCACAAACTGTAGTTCACTTGCCCGTAACAAACGCTTTAAATTAAATTTAATTTAACCAATTAATTATTGGCTTGGTGTAGGCCTCAAGGCTGGTCGATGACACAGCCTTTTGCTAATAAGTATACATTACTCATTACTCACATTTACAATGTACTTCAATTAATTATTCAGGAGAGGCTTTCAGATTTTAAGGCAATGTAATAAATTCATTAAAATTGAGTTTATTTAATAAACTACATAAACTGCTCTATAGAGAACAGAACAGGTTTAAATATCGCGTACTTCGCGGCCACCTCTAGACGCTGATTAACAAATGTATTTCGTAGTGTCGCAATTACCGTCAGGGCCCAAATTAAATAGCCATAAAGAAATCAACTGCGTCGTCTCTTTTGACCAAAAAATAAAGCAACAAAACCAATAGCTCATATTAGGAGAGTGAGAAGAGAGGTAGAAAGAGTAAAGCAGTGTGGTAGAGAGAGAGAAGGGATGTAAGAACGTGTCCGACAGTCATTGAACTATTTACGCACGGCCTTGCACACATGCATAATTAAATACGAGACACATACACATACATATAAACACATGTATGTACGTGTAGTACGTAATGCTTTAAATAAGAAGACATGGGCAATAGAATGAATTGATTATACCTCAACAGATGGCAGAGACCTCACACAGCAATACTCACTGTAATTGTGTGAGTATTGTGTGCCTGTGTGTGTGTGTGATTCGAGTTGCTTGCGTGTTTGTTCGCTTCTGAGGTTATTTCGCTCGTTGCACGTTTAATTGTTGTGTAAACAAATGAAATTGCCACATGCTGTAGCAACAACAAATACAACAGCGACGCCGCCGTTAACGTCAACATTGAGTTGGTGGAACGCTTTCAGGCCAAACTCTGTTAGTCATTTCATATGCAACATTATGATCGTTATCATCATCGATTCACGCTTAAGTTGACGGATTGTGATTCATGTTTTGGTCAAATTGATCTATTATAGTTGTACTTTTTGTTGATTACACAAATTTCGCTTGAAACTAATTTGTGCTCATTTTTCAAAGCACAGTTTTGCAATTGAGTTTGCTTAGAGAGTCATCCCCGCGCACCCAACCCCTGATTGCCATGGTTTCTCCGCTGTCGAACTGCGCAGTTTGGAGAGAAGTCAACGCTTTTGACGTGTTTGCCTTTTTAATAAACACATTTCGTACTTTTTTCCTTCCATCGTATTTATCTTTAGCTTTTGCTTTTCGGTCGCTTTTAATTTCATATTTAAACAGAGCACAAATGCAAAAATACACGACAAAAAAGTAGGAAAAAGACGAACAAAAAATTTAAAACAAGTTCAGCTGCCGTTAACTTGATATCTTCAAGCACTTAAACGAGAGAGAGTGAGCGATAAGGTAAATGAGGAGGCAAGCCTTGGTCTCTCTCTCTCGGATCTCGCTCTTTGCATCAAGTTGGCAGCACCATTTTAAGTTCAGAGTAAAACAAATATATTTGAATATTTATTGCGTTTTAATGTACAATGATCCCTAATAAATTTATTGCTGTTACTTGGAATTTGAAGCAATTTATTTTATTTTATTTCATGAGAAAACTAATGTAACTAATGTAACATTAATTTCCACATATAATAAAATTAACCAATTTATATAGAATTTGTAAATGATTAAGCACACGAATGCAATTAAGTGTTCAACTATTTGTAATGCTCTTATCTTGAACAGTGTTCTATTTACTATTACTTTGTTAACTAGTATAACTGCAATAAACTAACGACATTCATTCATTTCGAATGTGGACTGTGCCTTGAATGTTATTCATTTATTATCACAGGTTGTCAGACACAATTGCTTCTGGATTACTCACCTGAGTTGGGTTCGCACTACTAACTCGATGGGTTGCTCAATTACGTGATGCATCGCTTGTGCAACGAATGAGCCTGCATCGCAGTTAATGTGGATTGCGTCAGAGATTAATCTAAATAAGTGTATATATAGTTACTTATAAATCCTGTCACAAATTCAATAATACTTACGCCTCCTGTTTGACTTTATACTTTGCAGGCTGATGACAAATCGCTGCTGGCACGCTTCTATCACGCCGATCGATCGCTGACTGCGGTGGCCAGTGAACTGGACAGCTTCGATGGACGCGCAGAGCCGGATCGTTGTACGCGCTTGGTCAGCAGATTGCGCCAAAATCAGGTAAGGAAGTTATACTAATTTCTAGTTATGTAAAATAAATATGTAAAATATTTCCTGTTGCAGGACAAAGTGCTGGCAATTACAAATTTGATAATGGAAGAACTGCTTGGCGAGGAGCGTGATCCACGTGCTTTTCGCGCCAAGTTTCCAGAGGAAGTGCTGCAGGAGAATCTGGCTGGGCAGCTGTGGTTTGGCGCCGAGTGCCTGGCCGCCGGCTCATCGATCTTAAACCGTGAGTCGGAGAGCAAAGAGATGCGTCCACTGGCCCAGGCGGTGACCAAGAGTCTGGGCAATGTGCGCGTACTGCTGCGCGATCAATGTCTACGCAACAATGTTCCCAACAGTAAGACACTGCACCTAGACTTCAACGACTCTACCACCGAGCAGCTCTACGAGAGCCTTAAGATCTTCGATCATCTCTTCGCCGAATTCGAGTTGAGCTATGTGAGCGCCATGGTGCAGGTGAAATCACGTCACGAGTATGAAATGCAGCAATGGATTGGCGTGCTCTTCTCGGAAACACTGCAACGTGCACTCAAGACTGGGCTGCTTGACCAGGACATGGTGGATGCTTTTGACCCGGGACTAATGTTTTCCATACCACGACTGGCCATTGTAGCAGGTTTGGTCATCTATGCGAAGGGTCCGCTGAATATGGACATGCCAGGTGATGAGTTATCGGAGATGTTTCGACCATTCCGTACAATCCTGATCAAGATAAGGGATCTGTTGCGTAACCTTAGCAAACAGGAGCTGTATCAGCTGGAGAAGCTGCTCTGCACCAATGAGGAAATCAACACAAATGTAATTTAAATGCCTCGTTCAACAGACCGCGTATTAAACTATTATATATGTTCTTTCGTTCTAGGTGCCAGTGGGCTCCAGCAGTATTGAAGCCCCCAGTCCTGAGCATAACAACAGCAACGGCAGCAGCAACAACAATAACGGCAGCACCAATAACAACAGCAGCAGTTGCAGCAACAGTGAAAAGACGAGCACAACAAACACGCACAGGGCTGTGGAACGCTTGGTAGATCAGCGCAACAACAATAGCAATAATAGCAACAACAACAGCAGCAGCAGCAGCAGTGGTACTGCACCAACTCGGGAAACAGCTCGCTCTCCGTCCATGTTGTCGCTATCGGCCAGCAGCACGCCGACAGCTTCACCAGCACCATCGCCCACGCCTTCACATTCCATTGCGTCCACATCGTCGGCAACAACAACGTCTACGAATCCGCCAGCCAACTGGAGCGACGTTGACGACGATGATGGTGATGGTGATGACGACGACAATGCTGACGTTGAGGATGAGGAGGAGTGTGGTATTTTGGACAGCGATGATCAGGATTTGAACGATGACAGCGATAGCGAAGTGGATGAATATATTGAGGCACAATTGAGGGCAATTGTTTCAGCGGCCGACTGTGCCTCTGGATATCTCATACCAAACACAAATCTGGGTAATCTTCTGCAGCCACAACAAGTGCCACTCACGGATAACTTCGTGGCCAGCGAAGACGATGAGTTTGGCAGCACAACGGAGGAGCAACAGGTGCAGCAAAAGGAGCAGCAGGAACAAGAACAACATCTGCAACATCGGGCGGAGGATGAACCGAGCACAAGTGCAGCTATGTTGGCCGCACGACGGACATTGCAGCGTCTACGTCTGCCGAGTAGTAGCAGTGACAATGAGCCGAGCAGCAATCAGCGGCAGACAATCAAATCGCCGACAGAGCAATCGATACGCAGTAATCACCATCGGCACAGTCATCACAGTCACCATCATCGTCATCACCATCATCATAATCATAATCACAGTCACAATGCCCACACGCGCCATCAGCCAGCCCAAAGAGAGCTGCACAGTCACCAGAATCATAATCACAGTCATCATCCGCATCGCACAAATCGCAGCGGACGCAAGCGTTGCAGCCAAGAGCACTGTGAGGTAACAACAGAACAGCAAACGGATCATAGTCCGCCCAACGCTGAATCTAGCATCGCCTCGTCGTTGTCAGATGATGTGTCGCTGGCCATGCGCAATACCACAGCAAGGCTTAAGTTCAAGTGAGTATCCCAATTTCACTGGAGGATTTGTAGAAGACATTACTCAACATTTTAATCCTTTGCAGGAGCACTGAGAATTTGTTGCATCGGTTGTTTGTCTGCATTGCCGGTGTGGCCGATCAACTGCAGACAAACTTTGCCTCTGATCTACGTCAGATATTGCGCAGCGTGTTCCTTATGAACATGTCCTCGGCCCAGGAGGAAATTGACATACCAGAAAAGACAAAAGAATCGGAGCTATTCGAGTTTCGCGCCTCCGAAAATGATGTGATACAAGAAAGCGCTGGCTCCAACCAAAGCATTTATTCAGCCGAAGAAGTCAATCCCGAGCTGGACAATGTGTTCAACACCGGAACATCGACACGACACTCGGCCGGAGCTGCCATGCAACGCAACAATACCATTGATCTGGCCGCTGTGCGCGATGCCAGTGGCGACAGCAGTTCAAACAGTGCAATGCCAATGCCAACAGCATCAGCTCGCAGCCATGTGGCGCGTAGCCGCAGTTTGGGCGACCAGGAGGCAGCCTCCAGCAGCAGTCAAGTGGAACAGCAGCGTCTGCAGCAGCATGAGGCACAGATGCAGCTGCAAGTGCAACGGCAGCGCAACAATTCCGTGGGTAGCAATTCACCATCGAGTGCATCCTCGACCAGTTCCAGCTCAGAGCACAATTCACCTGTAAGCACACGCAGTGGCAACCGTCGTCGCTTGCAGAGCAATACCAACACTCCACTGTCAGCAACTACAACAGCAACATCATCAACAACACTGGCGCCGCCTGCATGGATACCTGATGGCAAGGCACCACGCTGCATGTCATGTCAAACGCCATTCACTGCCTTTCGGCGACGTCATCATTGCCGCAACTGTGGTGGCGTCTTCTGCGGCGTCTGCTCTAATGCATCTGCGCCATTGCCCAAGTATGGACTAACCAAGGCAGTCCGTGTCTGCCGCGAATGCTACGTGCGCGAAGTACGTCAGTCGCAGGCACATGCAACGACTCACAGCCAGGTCAGTAGGCCACAGGCAGCTAGTGCCTCTTAGGGCTGGCCAAAAGCGCTGGCAGGCGCAGAGGTCATGACCAGAACCAGAAACAGATCCAAGACGAGAACTAAGACCACGACCAAGGTGAAGACCAAACAAAGTGCCCACTTGGTGCGGAAATGGATGGAAAAGCAAACTGTGAATCGCAATCGTTCTTCAAAATTGTTTTCTATACTTTAGACGTAAATCGAAAATCATACATAATAATTCCTAGACAAACTGCACTATCGCAAGTGCATATTATATTCGTATATGATATATACATAATAATGTTTATTTAATACCAAGTGACCAACTGAGTGTCTATCAAATCTGTACAATAAAGCTTCGTTCTATGTATTATATCCATGTAACAATACCATTCGCAAACTCTGTAAAAAAGGAAGAAAAAAAGCAAATGAGAAATAAGCTTTCAGTTCATATCATATATATCAATCGGACATATATATCCATGTATACAGATGGCCTGCATTTCAATAGATCTTTTCGGTTTTGGGACTGCATTAGAAGGATTGCAACAGATCGCAATCTTAGCTAATATTGTAAGCTTTTAATTGCAATTGTTCTGTCATTAGCCAACATATGATTTAGGTATAGAATATAATGTATATATATTTTTGTAGCATGCGAAGCGAGCCAAGCTGAATAATAGACATAAATTCTAGCGACAAATTTGCAAAACATTATTGTGATTTATTGTTATTTATATACCCTGTACCCAACAAATATTAAATGAATAATTGTATACAACTGTACGAAAGTCTATTCAACACTGATAACTATATAATACTATATGCTGTACAGGAGATATAAATCGATAGTCGGTGAGATCCGACTATAGTCTTCATACTTTAAATGAATACATTTTTTGTTAAAACGTTCTTTAAGCTAGCAGGAAATTGATTTGAGCCCTAATAAAACACAGTTTTACATATAATACTTAGTATACAATTACATATATGTAAATGTATGTACATATGCATATATTTTCTGACTTAAACGAATCAAAACTAATAAAAAAAAAATTAAAAATCTATGTAATGGGTTTTGCTTAAAACAATAAGGAAACGATTATAAAGTGCAAACAGTCTGAATAATGCGAAAGATTTAAAGAATTTAAATTAGATTATTAATTTCCAGATTTAAAGTAATGAAGTTTTTAATTTCCACAGCTTATTATAGATTAGAATTTAACTTGAATTTGTTTGATATCGAAAAATCAAATTGTTTAAACTTGTTTTTTGTTTTGTTTTGAGTTTTCAATGTTAGTTTACAATTGAATTCTGTTCATTTATGTTTTGATTTTATTTATTTATATTTTTTTGGCGTGCCTTTTTTTTGATTTGCGCGTTTTTTACTACCCTTAATTGATTTACCTAATTTCGTATCCATTGTCCTCGAAAATGGCATTACGCAAGTCGCGCAGAAAGAAGAATGATGCTTCCGAGATGGCTGAATCGGTTGAGGTATTGATGAAGAGACTTGAAGAGCAGTTTGACGATAATATGAATGTGGCAGAATTGAATCTTATTAAGGATCTGAACAGTTCCTTCTTCGCCAGTTCGTATGATCTGGTTCAGAGGCTGTGTCCAATAAACGTCTTTGCCGCAGGCAAGATGAAGCAATATGTTGACATTTTGGCTAGAATTCACGCCCGTTACACAGAGGAGGTGGCATCTTCCGCTAAAGTACAAAGCAAGGTGGACATCGCTAATGAGAAACTGAAGAAAGCCTTGGAAATAACTAGCACATCGAATGATATGATTGAGCGGATGCGAGAATCCTTGGCCGAAGCATGGCGCACTGCCGATGCAGCGCAACTTCGTGAGGCCATGATGTATGGCAATATTGATTACGCATATAATTATAATTCGTCAAAGCAAGGTATGGATTCAGATGCCGCTAAAACCCAGTAAGTAGAGGAACAAGCTTAAGATAAATTTTCTTAAACGATTCTCACATTCCCTTTGTCCACAGAGCTGAGATGCGTTTGCGTGGTGTGGTCTTTCGTGAACGGGATCGCCTAGCCAGAGAGTTGAAGGATCACCAGAAACGTTTGGAAATGAATCGTGTTTATTCGGAATCCTTGGAGAGTATCGTAAATGAACATCGCCATACAATCAGCAGACAGCAAGCGCGTGTTAAGTACTACGAATCAGAAGTGTTTAAGCTAGAGCACAAGTTTCGAGTTTTTGTGGAATCTTATGAGGAGAGGATAAACCAACAAAAAAAGGAAATCGAATCACTTTCTCTAATTAATCAGAGTTTGCGCATTGTTGAGAAGAAACACATAGAGTGCAAGGCCTTAAATGAGAATATGAAGCTGACAATTGATAAACTTTTCCATGACAACTTAAGCTTACAAAAGATCAATCATCGCAGCGAGGAGGAGATTTTTCATGTTAAAAATCTAGTGACTAGTTTGGAAAATGAAAATAGAGCGTTACGTCGCGAAAAGAGTCAACTGGAATCCCGGGTCCGGGCGAATATCCGTGAGTTCAAAAAGAAAGAGGAAATATACTTGATGCTAAATCGACGTTTCCGTCAATTGGCCAAGAAAAACAGTGAGCTCAATGAGCAGCAAATGCTTTTAAAGTAAGTTTTCGAAATTGCTAAAATATATTAAAGTCTGAATAAGTTATTATTCTATTTAATTAGGAACCAACTAACTGCTGTCGAGAAGAAACTCTTAGTGGTTTTGGCTCAACTGGATGAGACCCAGCATTATAAAGAGGAAGGGGATCGTCAACGGGAGAAGTTGCGTGGAGAGATTTCAAGTCTTAACGATGGCCTGGCCAGTTTGCGATACGATCTGGCCAATCAGCGTAGTCGAACCCAGGATGTTCAATTCCTTTTAGACCGTGCTCACATCCAGTTGGATGAAAAAGACGCAAAGGTGCATAAGATCACCAAGGAGCGAAACGAACTGTTGGTGGAAACCAATGGTCTCAACAAGACTATTGAAACATTGGAGGGTAATTTTTAAACATTTGCGGCTCAAGTCCTAAATAAATTACTCTTTATTATTTAGATCATGTGGCGGACAAAACATTGACGATCAACAAACTGCAGGAGCAGCTTCAGCTGAAGATACACGAGTTCCAGGGGATCAAACAGCAAATGGAAACAATTCATGCGGAGAAGACACTGCTGCAGAAGAGCTTTGGGGTATGTGGACAAGATCGCCAGACGTTGCAGAGCATCAACGGCAAGCAGGCCTTCCAAATAGATCAACTATGCACTCAAGTATCCTTACATGAGAAGGATACCAATTCGTTGAACAAGAAAATTGATCAGCTCAACAGTCAGATTAAGCACAAGATGACAGAGATTCATCTTAAGGATAGACTGTTGAAGTCCACACGCGCGGAACTGCTCGAGGTGAGGATGCATTCGGCACAACTTCAGAACACAATCGAGGATGATGAAAAGCGCTTTAAAATGGTCACTAACATACTGGAGGATGAGAAAAAGTCCAAGAATCTGGTGGGGCAGCAAATGATGAGGCGCAACGGAGAGTTGAGCGTACTGCAAGAGAAGTTGACAATGATGCAATTGGCGCTCAGCCGGGGCACACTACAATACAATCAGCGCATTGAAGATATACGTCTGCTCAAAACGGAGATCACCAATATACGCATGTCAAAGGATTGCCTGGAGCGCGCGGTTTCCAGCACAGTCAATATGCGCCGCGAGGTTATGCGGCTCGAGCGTCACCTCGTTCGTGAACGGTTGCACGTGGCAGCCCTTACGGAGGAGATGAAGCATCCATATCGCATACATCGATGGCGTGTAATACGCGGCACGGATCCCCACAAGTATGAGCTCATCTGCAAGATTCAGGCGCTCCTCAAGCGCAACATACGCCTCACCGTTGAACGGCGCAACCTAGAGAACAAGGTGCAAGATGTACAGCGTCTTTACGATACACTCAAACAGGAAATGAAGTACGTGCCCGATCCCGGTGTCAAGGAGCGTCTGTTGATACAGCAGCGCATCAATAAACGCCAGAGCCGCAAGGTGCGTGCCATGAAGGCTGAGCTGGCCATCAATGAGATTGATCTGCAGACCCGTGATGTCATCATTGACGAGTATCAGAATGCTTTTAGGAAGCAAAAGAAACCCAATCAAAGTATAATTAATGCCATAGCCGGCGATTTCAAGGAACCCACCAAGTTCACGGATCCGACATTCAACAGCAGTTCCTCATCATAGCACAGTCACATTTTATACTTATATAAATGATATATGGATATGGGATTTATTTAAAGCAATGTGCTGATCATCTTGAAGCCGGCACCCAAAGTCCGGGGAAGCTGTGCAGGAGCTGAGTAGCAATGTGCCTGCATTTGCTCCAGAAGCTGACGTTCCTCCAATAGCTTCTGCTTGCGTCGCTTCTCCTCCAGCAGCTGGGTTTTGGTCTGTGCCAGGCTGCCCCGCATCTCCTCCAGCTTCATTGCCTTGGACTTGTCGTCAGCCTCCTTGGCGCTCAGCTCGGCCATGAGCACCTTCAGCTTGCGATCCTTTGCGGATAAACTGGCCTGCAGGCAGATCAAATAGAAATCATGATACGAAAGTGTTGTAAACTATTATTAATAATTATATTTTAAAATAATAGGAAAACATTGGGTAAACTACCTTGATGGTATTCAGCTCAGCCTGCACCTTGTGGCTGGGCAGTTTCAGCATAAATTCCTTTAAGGCCGCATAGAGTTGCTGGGCCTCGTTGAGGGCACGTTCCTGCTCCAGGGCAGCCACATTCTGTACGAGAAGCTGTTTGCGCAGGATATGTATGCGCTCGAGGAGGTCCATTTTTTCAGGATCCTTGCCGCGCAAGAGTCGCCAGCGATGGATATTCATGGGGGTCATCATTTCATCCTGCAGAGCACGTGCCTTTATGCGCTCCTGATTCAATAGACGTTGCATCTGCAGCAACTCCTGGCGAAGATCGGCGGCACTTTCCCGATCAGCCCGCAGGACATTGCGTTCAGTACGCAAGTTCTTAATCTCGACGGCCATCAGACGCATGTCGTCCTGGCACTGAGAACACTCCCTCTCCGTTTGATCGTAGGCATTCTGCAAATTTTCTAGATTGTGCTGGAGACGAGCATATTCCTCGTTGCGTTTGGTCAATGCCGCATTAATGGAGTTCTTCTCATTCATCAGGTTGTCCACGTCCTTGCGCAGTCGAGCCAGACGCTGTTCGTCCTCCTGCAGAGACTTGGCATGACGATCATTCTCCTTGCGTTTGTCCAACAGCTCCGCCTTGGTGTGCTGCTGACCCAACTGAGCATGACGCACGTCGTTGCGCAGAAGACGACGCTCCTTCTCCATGCGATCGATTTGCAACTGCAGTTTGCTTAGCTCACCATCCCGGTAGGTAATCTTACCCTTCAGTGTTTCGATCTGTGACTGCAGATTGGCCACTTGATCCCGCAGCTTTTGACGATCCTCGTCAGCCGATTGGAGAGATCTCTGCAGACTTTGGCGCTCATTGGTCAACAGATCGTGTTGTTGTTGGAACTTCGAGCACTTGGCTTCCAGATCGCTTATTGTGCGCTTCAACTCGATCTCGTAGTTCTCCTTAAGATGAATTTCATCTGTTTGGTGGCAGGATTAAAAAGTATTAGGAATGGGAACAGTAAAACCTTAAGAAGTTCTCACTTTGCAGTAGGTCGACTTTGTCAATCCAGTGCTGAATCTCGTCCAGTTTCTTTGACTTCTCCTTTTTGTGCTTTTTGATGTCCTCCAGTTGTTTTTTGACTTTCAGATCCATGCTACTGATAATGTCCTTGAGAGCACGCACCTCATGCTGTGACTCCTGATGCAACGCGGTGCTTTGCTCAGCGGTTTGATGCTCGCTTTGCAGATCACGCTTGAGTACATCCCGCTCCTTAGTCAGATTCTCGTTGTTCTTCTCGAAATGATGCACCACACGTCGCATTGACTCCAACTCCTTGTCCTGTGTGCCCAACTGTGTTCTGTGTGTGTTCAAACCATTCAAATTAATATCCTCTTTAAAATAGAGAATCATAACTTACTTCAGTCGCATGTTCTCTTGCTCCACCTCCTGCTTGGACATCTCCAGGCCTCCATACTTCCGTGCGATAGTCTCCTGTGACTTGGCCAGCTTGGCATTGTCCTGACGCACCTTGATGAGCTCATCTTCGCGTACCTTCAGAAGATTGATGCGTTGTGTTAGCGCACGCTTGTTTTTGTCCCGTTCCTGCACCGTGTACTCCAGATCGACCGTAATCTTGGCCAGCTTATTGCAGGTGCTGTTGTGCAGAGTATTGAGATGCTCCATGTTGGTCTTCAGTGAGAGAATTTGCAGATTCTGACGCACTTTGACCTTCGTGAGATGCTCGTTTTGGGATTTGATGTGCGCTATTTGCTCCAGATACTTGGTCTCCTCGCTCTTCATCATGCTGAGCTCCTTGGTGAGAGCATCGCTTTTTCGCTTCAAGTGGCATGCATCACTGGAGGTTTCCTGGAATTAAAGACAATGTCTATAAGTGAAACCAGAATCTGATTGCTTGTCACATACATCCAGCAACTTGAGCAGCTCTTTGTTCTTGCCCTCCAGTGTCTGAATGTTGGACTCCACTTCGGCCGTGTAGACGCGTTGGAGCTGCAGTCGCTTGTTCAGATCTTTGATTTCTCCATTGAGTCTTTCGCACTCCTTGCTATCATCCCTTTTGTTGCTCATGGCCGTGCCTTTCTCAGTCAGAAATATCACCATCTGCTCTGCGGATTCCAGTTTCTGTCGCAGCCTTAATCCTTCGTCCTGTGCCGTCTGCTCGCGTATTTGAGCCGCATCCTTCTGTTTCCAGGCTCCCTCTTTTAATCATTTTGTATAAATTTTTTATCGCATTCTCCTTCACAAATCCAACACTCACCGATAACACCACGAAGTTCCTCAATGGTAGCCATGTCCAATTTGCTTAGTCGCGCTGCGTTTTCCAAACGATCCTCGAGTAATGCGATCTGCTCACGCAGCTCCTGCGATCTTTCTTCCTCCATGCGCAAATCATTCTTATATCGTGTGCCACAAATGAGAAGACGCTGCACATTGTCCGCATTGTTTGGAGTATCTTTCTGACGCAGCGCCTTTGTTGCCTACGGATTTGTATTAATTTATTAAACTGTTATTTCATTTCTAAATTTACACAATTTTTCACCTCTGGCATCTTTTCGCTGAGCTCCCTAAAGAAGTCATCATCAAAATCTTCGGGCACCAACGGCTCATCTTCAGAGCCTGAAGCCTTCGACATCCTTGAGTATTTAAGTTGCCTGTAAATATACTTTTATTCTCCACAGCTTTTGCTATTGACAAAACCAAAGGCATTTCAAATCGGCGTCCTGGCAACAAGTTGCCAACAAATCGGTTTCCAAGGTTTTCCAAGTAATGCCTCAACTCAACAGGTTAATAACTTGTTCAATTTGTTTATTTAAATAATTGCTAACGCTAATATCAAGTTCGTGCTCATTATCTCTATGGAAACGCTGAATATGAAGTCTTGAAGCCTTTTATAATATTAAAGTAATCTATGGATTGGAATTAATATTAGTAAATGCTGTTCTAATATAAATATTTTACTTAATACTATTAATTCAACTAATTATATTGCTATGCTGACATCACAAAGAGCTTTCATTCTGCACGCAAACTCAGACTAAGGACTATGGCCACTCATCCGCGAAGGGTACATCGTGCACAGTGTGAAAGCTGAGGCCATTACCTTCAGGTTTGTGCCATGATGGCAACAGCACTGTTCGCCAAAAAGATCTGCAAATTAAATTAGAATGTGTAATAATAGTTTGAAAGATTTGTAGAAAAGTTATTCACCTGCCGCGCACGAGGCCTAGAAAGAGTTTCCAGTTCTTTTTGGTTCCAAAATTGTAGGGATTGATGTAAATGCGCTGTTGCTGTAGAAGACGCTTAGTCTCTGCCTCGTTAATGTGCGCCTCAACGCTTGTCTCGCCGCGTGTTATTAATTTTGCGTGCCAGGTGCAAAGGCTGCCTAATGCAATGACCACAGCTACGTTAGTAATGGCCATAAACCACAACGCACGCCGACGTGACGGTGATGATGTGTCCGGATCTTCTATGGGTGTGGGCAGATTGTGCACAGCTGGCGGCAGTAAGATGTCATCGTACTCGTTTGGATGCGTCTGCAAGGTGGGTTATGAAAACATATTTTGCCATCGAATTTCTTTATAGTCAACTTACAACAGCTATAGCATGTCCACTCAGATTAAATTTGACTGGATGGCCTTCTAGAGGCTCTAGCTCTTTCCAGTTCTCACTGTGATCCATCCAAAGGTATTTGTGTCCAATCTCCAAGCCAGCCACAATAAGAAACAGGCAGCCTATCGTTGTGTACAGCATATAAAGGAAAAAGTAGCGATGATTAGCATACCCAACGCAGTTATTAAGCCAAGCTGTAACAAAATCTGTTCCATTAAGTCGAAATGTGGCTTAAGTCATCAATTAACTTACGACAATGATGGTCCATTTTTAATATGCAGCGATTGCACACGGAACAGTGATGAGCCCGTGGCGGCTTTGGCAATATGCATTTTGCACACATGCTAACCGCCTCTAAATGGGACACACCTTCCGGCGGGTTACCAGCGGGAGTTATCACAGCCATCACATAATGGAATGTGATATTCAACAGCAGCCAGTTACCAAAGATGAGCAGAAAAATTGTTATAACTTGACTCTTGGCCCACCAAAATGGGAAGCCAATCCAATAAGCGATGCTGACAATGGCAGTGGTCAAAATCGCAACACCGACAACGAAAAACTAAAATGAATATAATAAATGAAAATAAGTATGCAATTACCAAGAAATACAACTCACTGGGCCAAGACAATACGTATAGTTGTCCACAATCCACATGATCGGCGTCATGCACACATCGGTTGCATAGCCAGAGTTCATGTGTGCATTGAATGTCAGCGAGTGCCAGCAGTGCTTCATGTAAGACCAGCGGATGAGAAGTGTTGAGCTGCCGGCAATCCATCATAGTCTTTATATACACATAATGAAATATATAAAACTCTGCATACTTACATTAAACTCTGGATGGAGTTAGCACGCCAAGTAATCCGCGCCATTTTTAGACCTCTTCTTATATGTATTTATCTTTAAAATATAACCCAATTTGCATTCTTTTCTGTTGTTTACAATCAGCTGCTAAATAAAATATGAAGTGTTGCAAAGGGGTCGTAGAGCTGAAAGCCCGGTTGCCATCTTAAATATATGTATATATATTTTGTACCATATTTCAAATAAAAAATGTACCATAAATACATTTCTTGGTTTTCTAAACATTCAAAATTTAAAATGTAAAAGTAAATCAATTCACAATGGATTTGTAAATTATTGATCTTTTGGCGAATTGTGGGAAATAAATAAAATTACATATTTCCAAATCTTCAACTCTTTTAACTTTGGCATAACTAGACCGATTTACTTCCGGAATGTAAATTTGGTCATTATTTGGTCTCTTAATTCATCTGCATCTCTTGCATCTGCATCCTATTTTGCGAATAATTGTGATCGTTTTCAAACTCATAAAGTTGGCAAAAGAAAAGATCTAAAGTACCATTAAATAAAACTAGATCCATTTGTAACTCAAGAGGCAACAGTGCTGGAAAGTTTTCCATTATTTATTGATTGGCCATCGCAACTTCAAAAGCTTCTATCGACCGGCCACCACATTATTAATATCGCTTTTAAAAGTATATAAAATTGACTATTTCGAAAATCTGAAATTTAAATTGTTTTGTATAAGGAACAATAGTACTCCAGCAACCGTTGAGTACATCTTGTTAACCATTGAACAATCCAATTCAAGAATACCCATAGGCATCAGTTTGAGATTAATTGTACAGACTTCCAGCCAGAATGCATCAACTACTTGTTTGAAGCGTGCATCAGCGTGGTCCAAATTCATTCGTTGCAGCAAGTTACCTGTTTCCTTTGCCTGAATATAGAGCAAATCATCAATTTAAAGTTAATTTTAAAGTACAAAAAATAAAGTACTTACTTCGTTTAGTTCTTGTTGACTTACGTGTGCAATTAAAATGATTTCGAAAAGTGGAATCAATAGAAACACAAAGTGGGCCATCGCTCGAGATACATCATAAGCCTCTTCAATTGTAATGTAATCCGCAATAGCTTGATACTGCATATAACAGCCTAGTATCGTATTGAACAGATTGATAGCCATCGATATTATGAGAGAGAATGATGTAAGGACCAAATGTCCCCTTGAGTAATTAGCTGTTAGCGTATACTTGGTGGCTAGCTCATCTAATTGATCCGCAAGTTCGCAGAAACGTTGCATACGGTAATAGGGTTTGTGTAGGAGTATTCCCAGTGGTGATTGCATTCTATTCACTTCTATGATCATAATTCGCAGTAGCTTGTTAATCTGCATGAACACTCCCTGGGCTATCACAATGCCCCCAAAGAAACAATTGTTTAATTGATTTCCAAGGATAATCGGTAACATTGTTTTGCTCGTACTCATCCAACTAAACCCTGGATGTTTTTGTTTCTGGTACAAAAGCACAGTTAGTTGCATCAGCAATGGAAATCCAAACATTTTAAGGACTGCAAACATAACGGGTCGACACATTGACATAAACGAGATTTGAAAATAGTTAATCGTGCTGAACAAGGGCAAGCTGTTCAATAAACTCTGAATATCTTCCATTATTGCCCATTGTGCCACGTAGTTAAGCAAGACAGCTATGCAGTTTAAATAGCAATAGATTTTAATTACATCCAGTTTATCGAATTGGCCACTTGTGAAGTCTTTCCATATGAGGTCGACGTAGAATACTCCGAAAATGGTGGCGACGGCAAAGCAATAAACTGCCATAGGCTTGCAAAATTCGAACTTTTTACGTCTGAAGCAGAAACGGTACGGAAAAAGTCCGTAGAGATTGTTTTGCAAGATGCAAATACTAATGAAAACCAGAACCACCTTGCTGATCACACTCCAGGAGCTATAGAATCCAGTCGAATGCCACGCGAAACGTAGGCGTCTTGTTGCTTTTAGGAATCGCATGGTACTAAGGCTCTGCACATAATCAATGCTTTAATTTTCCGTTTTATTAAAGTCCATCCTTATCGCATATTGACATCCCCCATGTAGTACATTAAATACATAATTACTATTCATCTAATTAAAGTAATTAACAAATTAAAGTAAGATAACGTGCTTCCATATTATATTACTCTTTGGTTTATAAAGAGAATGGTTCACGACACCCATTTTCCGTAGTGTGTGTATGATTTGGGGATTGGAACGATACAATCAACAATGGGACTTCAACTCACACACTTCCATTTCTGTGGTTGAATTAAACTCTTGGTACAACTGCCAGACTAAAGAGAAGTGAAATCGTGAAGTAACAGTTATTAAAGCTTATAAAGAATGTCAAGTCCTGCTAGATAATGATTCATCTCTTATCATCCGACCTCCACAACACATAAAATACATAACAGTATGATCTTTTTTGAACATTATCAATTACTTTAACGAAAATCTTATCGTTAAATCGTTCTGAATGAGGAACAATAAAAATCCAGCAACCGTCGTGTACATCTTGTTAACCATAGAACCGTCCAACTCAAGAAGACCCAGAGGCATCAGCTTGAATTGGATTTCACATACTTCCAGCCAAAATGTGTCCACTTCGTGTTGGTATCGTATATCAGCATATTCTAAATTAATTTGCTGTAGCAAGTTACCCGATTCTCTGGCCTAATTAAGGAAACCGAAAAGTTTTTCTATATTTTACATATAATGAATCTACTTACTTCATCCAGTAATTGCTGACTTTCTCTTGCTAGTAGTATAATTTCCAAGAACGGAAGGATCAGAAAAACAAAATGTGCTAATGCTTGGGTAATATCATACGGTTTTTCAAGCATAATGTAATCAACAAAGGCTTCATACTGCATGTAGCAACCCATCGTCGTATTAAATAGATTAATTGCCATTGATAACACAAGAGAAAAGCCAGTAATCCTCAAATGGTTCAGGGAGTAAAGGTTTACAAGAGCATATTTTGCTGTCAGCTCATCCAAGCGATCCGCCAGATCACAAAAGCGCTGCATCCGATAATAGTGCTTTTGGAGAAGCATCTCTAAAGGAGTTTGCAGTCTGTTAACCTCCAACAGCATCTCTCTGAGCAATTTGTTAATTTGTTTGAAAATTTCCCTCGCAATCACAACGCTGCAAAAGAAACAGTTGCTTAACTGGCTACTAATGATGATTGGAAGCATGGTCTTGATTGTGCTTATCCAACTAAGCTCCGGGTGCTTTTGTTTTTGATGGAACACCAGGGTCAATTGCATCAGCAATGGAAATCCAAATATTTTGAACAAAACCAACGTCATGGCGCGAATCATCGATATTACTGAGACATTAAAGTAGTTGATGACTCTAAAAAGAGACATTTGATTCAGCATCTCCACAATGCTCATTGATATTGTCCATTGATGGAGGTAGTAGAGCAGCCCACCGCAGGCATTCATATAGCAATAGATCTGAATGGCATCTCGCTGATCGCTTTGACCGCTTATGAACTCCTCCCGTATATGCTTCACATAGAATACTCCAAATATCGTGAAGACGGTAAAGCAATAAACTGCCATAGGCTTGCAAAATACAAACTTTTCCCTCTTCATGCTAAATCGAGCCGGAAAATATCCATAGAGACAGTTAAGAAATATCATCCAGGCGTATCCAGCCAGAACCAACTTGCTAATCGGACTCCAGGATCTAAACCTCTGAGGAGTACGCAATGTTGTGCGTAAGCGTCGTGCAGCCGCTTTCAGGAATCGCATGATACTAAACCGTGAAACAGAAGCATCGATTTAATTGCTCTTAATTAAGCTGCCTTCTTATCGATCTACATGTAAAGTTACTGTACAAAGTTGGCAATACAATTACCAAATTAGTGGATAATAATCTGCATTTTATATGCACAAACTATATTAAAAGCTAAATTACAAGTGAGTTACATAAGCTTTAAATGGGCTTGTAGTCCAGTTTGGTTTCCAGCTTCTTGTTGTCGGCGGTTTTGCGTACAGCCTTCATGAAGTCCTCGTGGATAACGTATTCGCGGTCCTCGCGAAGTGCAAATAGACCAGCCTCAGTGCAAATATTGCGCAAGTCGGCACCATTGAACATATCTGATAGCTTGACAACAGCTTCGTAGTCGATTTCGCCTTGTTTGGCAAGAGGCGCAGCATGAATCTTGAGAATGTCCAAGCGAGCAATTTCATTGGGCAGCGGTATTTCCAGTTTGCGATCCAAGCGGCCAGGACGCATTAAAGCTGGATCCAGAGTGTCAGGACGATTGGTGGCCATTATAATCTTGACTTGACCAAGAGCATCAAAGCCGTCCATTTGGTTAAGCAGCTCCATGAGAGTGCGTTGTATCTCGCGGTCAGCTGATGTGCCCTCGGAGAAGCGACGACCACCAATGGCATCAATCTCGTCCATGAATATAATACACGGCTGATGGTCGCGAGCATAGGAGAACATCTCGCGAATCAGACGTGCACTTTCCCCTATGTATTTGTCCACAATAGCCGAGGAGACTACCTTCAAGAAGTTGGCATCCAGCTGGGAGGCAATAGCACGTGCCAAGAGCGTTTTGCCGGTGCCAGGTGGACCGTATAGCAAACAACCCTTAGGCGGATTAATGCCAACACGTATGAATAGTTCAGGATTCATCAACGGCAACTCGATCACTTCACGCAGCTCACGAATTTGATCACTGAGCCCACCTATGGCCGAGTAATCGACATTGCCGGGATCCTCGTGTGACATGTTGTACACCAGTGGATCCACTTCGCGCGGCAAGTAACGCATAATCGTCAACGTAGTGATATCCAAGGCCACACGTGTTCCAGGCTTCAACTTTGCCTTGTTCAACTGTCGACGACATCCAACCACATAACGTGGTCCGTTTGCAGACTTGACAATGAAGTTGTCGGGTGTTAGTTGCTTAAGTACTTCACCCAGCATTTGTCCGACACTCTGTAAAGCCTTTAGATCATCCTCAGACTTTTGAAACACCACCTGCGATTCCCTATGTTTTTCTCGAAGTGCCTTCAACCGTGACTCAATATCGCGATGCTCTAAAAGCTTTGTACGGTATCCAATTAACGCAGTTACGCGTTCATCATCCATTGGAGGACGTGTGGTTGTTTGTAGGTTTGCCATCTTTCGTTAATTTGTAGTGCTTTATGTCAAATTTTAAAAAAATTTAAGAAAATGTAATACATTCGAACAGCACTTCAAAAATTGCAAATCACGTCTAACGATTTTGACGTTTCAAACTGAGTGGGACTGTGAAATGGCGCAAATGACATCTATACCAGGGCTGTAAAATATTTACTTACGATATCCTGTTTTAATTTAAGTAATTAATATATTTTTTTTGAAAATTATGTTTTTATTTTTAACTTCCACACATTTAGTTAAATAAAGGAATAACTTTTGCATAATATATTGTATAATTGAAATATTTTCAACAATTTATATTCTTTTGTAAATGCATTAATTAAAAAATAAAATATAGCTCTTATAAAAATTAAAAGCTGTTACACATTTTAAATCAACGACTTAACGTACTCAATAGTACTAATAATTATATCGATAGTTTGGTGAAATATCGATAGGTAAACTGCTGATTTGTATCAGCAAACTGAACTCAAAAATTAATTGAAATTTTTCATTAAATTTAAGTATATCGATCTTTTAGTAATAATTGTATTTTTTATAAGCAATAAACCGATGTTGTTCAGTTAAACTACTTATTTCTTATTGCTTACTGTTAATAACAGCACTGTAAAAGACAGTTTTATTGTCGCTGTTATGGTTCACTGTTAAGTAACATTCCACCTGGTTAGTTGGCCGAATTTTTGTAGTCCACAAACGCGTCGCAGATGAATTTTTTTCCGTAAAAATTGCAAAAAAATGCTTTTCCGTGTCCGTGCTTTAGTAAAGAATGTTCAATAATGTGTAGCAAAACGGATAATATAACTATAACTAATTGTGATGCATTGGAAATTGCACGACTCCAGTGTGTGTATGTGCAATTGGGTGCTGGGAGAGCGAATATGTAGACATGAAATAAAAGCAAAAATTTACAACGAACTGCGAAAAGCAGCAGCAGCAACATCAGCAGCAGCGCACCCAGAGCAACGCTAGCGTCGGGCATTCGTTGCTAATAATTTCTCCGGGGGCTCTGGTGCTCCGCTGGACAAAGTGTGAAAAGAAAGTATACAGTGTGTGCGTGTCTGCGATTTATTAATGTTGTTTAGCAACGAAATCAAACGAATTAGTTTAAGAATGTTTGTGTGCAAATATTAAGTATAAGAAACGCAAGTGCAAAATGTTTACTAAGAAATCACATGCAGATGTTAAAAAGTCGACGGCCAAGCTGCAAGATTGTAAAAAAGGATTCAGCCTCTCGCCTTCGACACCTGCGCACAATTTTAGGTAATGTACTCTTTGCTCTTTCATCAATTATTAATTAATAACAACGCAATGGAAAACTCAACAAAACTGGTTGAATTCATATGCCTCAATATATAAATATACATATGTATATATGATTGTTATTTACCTTGACTTCGACAGTCAGGTGGGTGTTTAGCATTGGCCATTGTTGTTGCCACAGAAATGAACCAATTTGGTTGGTTATTAACAAATGCTGGTTATTATTATGAATAACTCTACGGCCCACTGTGTTTAATGCTATTTCCTGTTGGGAAAACTACACAGCCACACATATAGACACACAGATGTATGGCTATATACTAAATAGCATATCTCAACAAATGGCAACCACATTAATTTATGCAAAAAGTGGAAACACACACACAGATGGATTCACACACAACGCGCAATGTGTGAAAAACGTCAAATGATAAACGCGGCACAAATTATTACGGAGCTAACCAACTGGCGGCAACTGTTGACTGAGTGGCAACTTTGTTGTTACAATTTCAACACCATCCAAATACATGTGTCTGTTGTATGTGCATGCGAGTAAATGTATATGTATGTGTGTACTCGCTGTGTAACTTTCTTTTTGTGTCATTGAACGGAGGAGCTTTGAAACCACCCAACGTGGAACAACAACAGTTCCAACAGGTGCTTTGCACCCGCTCATTGCTCCATTGTTGTTGCTCGAGTTGTTGGTGTGGCAAATTACACGCAGTTTGAACCGCACACACACACACACTCATATATATACACGCATTGGAAGTTCTTTTTCCAATTGTTTGTAACTTTATCAACATCATCAGCGTCCCATTTTGTTGCCGCTTTTTCGTTCGGCCTTCTATGAAACCAGTTTTAAAAGGTTTCTTGGCCTACTCTTTTCCCTCAATGTTTAGCTTTCTTATGTTTTGCAGTGTTTCGTTGATGACAGCAAAGCCGGCGACTGCCTCTCCGTCACCCCCCTTTGCCAGCCCCATCCGCTCATGCCCGCTGGCACTGATTCATCAAACGTTGTTTTTAAACGCATTTTTTGAATCCATGTCAGCCGACTTCAGGTTGCGGTTTTCATTTGTTCATTCGTTTATTTGTCATGAGTGTGTGTGTGTGGTTTGGGTTAATTGTTTATTTTTACAAGTCTGCAATAGAACAAAGTTATAGGAGTCGAAGACCCATATGAATTTACCGTTATCGGAGTGCATGTACATATATGGTGACTCTTTGTTTACTTACTAATCAATGATGATGGCATTGCGTCACCATCGCCACATTATATTATTACCCAAGTAAGAAGCATTCGGGTTGATATTAATCTCACAATATCTCGCTTCCTGATCTCTCTTTCAGATAATGTAGATTACGAGGAGTCAAAGTCGCTGTTCGAGACGAATTATAGCCATGTCTACTTTATACTTTACGACACCTTCATCCAGGCCGAGGCGAATCTCAAACAGAAAGGTAATTTAAATACAAACACATATACATCACGCATAGAATATTTCCTCTTTTGTTTAAAATATTCTTTTGTTTTATATACTCTTTAGTTTGCTCGTCCTAATTTTGGTAATCTTATTTTCTGCTAATTAAGAAAGCAAACCACATTAAAATTAATGGTTGCTTCTTGTTTTCGTCGTTTTATCTATGTTTATGACGCTTGGCCCCAATTAGTTTATGCAGAGTTAAATACAAGAAAGAATTGAAATCGTTTTCTAGTTTCTATATAATTACGTTTAATAAAATATTTACTCTAAATTCGATTCCTTCTATTTTTTGCACTCTCTATTTTATACATTTACCGGCAGAACTTCCGTTTCACATTGGTAAGTTTGTGTGTGGTTTTGACTTATTGAGTAATTCATCTCATTCCCGAGTTTGCTTTGGTATCAGATATCTACATATCATCTATCGCTGCATTCGACTCATCTTTATCTTTAAAATTGCCTTGATTTTTATTATTATTCTCCCCTCTTCCTCCCGTCCTCCCACTCTCTCTCTATTTATATAACAGAATCATATAAATCGTTTTACATATTTAGTTTATTTAGTTTCTTCACCATATAGCACATAGTTTGCAGTTTTATAAATATCATTTTGGGCTTCGTTAGAGAAAGTGCAAATCGGAACAGATCGCATACAAATTACCAAGCTTCCCTCTTTTCTCACATTCTCGCGACTGCATTCATTATTGCGATATTTTGGCGAATACAAAAGTTGAAACACAAGATTACTCATCAACTCTTCCTCTCACACATTGTGTATCTCCCTATCTCTCTTGCACTCGCTATTTTGCATCTTGTGCTTATACCGACCGATTTGCATGTGCTTGCTTAGGTATCTTGGATTGTCTAGGATTTGAATAGATTTGATAAGATTTCTAATGCATATTTCTCTCTCCATGCAGTGCACAAGGCGCATCGCGAGGAACTGGATGGTTCGTTATGGCTACTGGAGAAAATACTGTGCCTGCTCCCAGAGTTGTTGGCACGTCGATGGCAATGCCATTCACTCAGCCGCATTATGGCCAAACTCTTGCATTTGGGCAACTCGCCCAAGCTGCGACGCGAGGGTGTCAAGTAAGCTAATCATACTTTTCTTTGATATTCTCTTCTCAACTAATTCTCGATTGCTTTCTAGGTACTTTCTGCTGTGGTACCAGACGCTGGGTGAGAATGCGCCTGGTTATGTGCACGCCATGTATGCAGATTTGATACCCGGTCTCATAGTGCCCCAAAAGGGCGTCATGGGTCCCGATACGGAATTCAGCGCCACAGACTTCCTATCGCATCCCAATATGAAGGCAGATGGTGGCATGGCATCCGTTTTTCATGACAACGCGTTCTCCCATCCCGTGCAGAGCTCCGAGGTGGTTGCCCTGTTGCCGCCATCGTCGAGCGAAAAGTCTGCGCCACCAGATCCACGAGATGGACTCGAGGTGCTGCTCAACAGTATGGTACAAACGGCGGCCTGTTTGCGCTGGAGAGATAATCGCGCTCAGAAAGATCATCGAGCATTTGCGTTTCTCTTGCAACGCTTTAAGGAAGTCTTTCTGCCAGTATTCTCGCCCAGCTTCGATGCCAGCACATCGATCTATAATCCGCGCTTGGAAATGCCCGTAATGCGTTCAATACACAAAAAGGAGGAGGTGATGGCGTCTTGTGTTGTGGTGCTCATCAATTGGGTATCGCGATTCACCCACGAGCGACTGTTAAGCCATCGCTTGGACTGTGCCCTGCAAATCGAGGGTGTGGATCATGCGCGATTGCTTGGTTACCAACAAGGACTCATTGTGCGCGATGTCTTCTACGTAAGTCGCGAGAATATCAACTTCGTGCACGAGGTCTATAGGCAGGCGTTCCTCTTGAACTTCACATCCAAGGCTCAAATCGAAGCCATACGCACGGCCATTGCTGTCTATCGGGATTGGATGACTGGCAGCACGCCGCCTCCGTTTCTGCTGGAACCAAATGACGAACAGACGGCGACAACACCATCGAGCCTCTCCAATGCTGGTGGCACACCACGTAGTCAACGTCTACGTACGCCGTCTTATGTGGGTGCCATGCAAGGAACCAAGGAACAACAGCAAGTCGTGAGAGCGGGCATGCAGAACGTGTTGCAGGTCTTTGTCACCAATGCGGCGAATGTGTTCCTCGTGAACACAGCGAATCTAAACATATGTTTTCCCACACGCTCGCGCGATTATCGGTCGACGCCATTGCAGGAGCAGACTGAGATTTGCAAGAAGGTGCTGAATGTGTATCGTACCATGGTGATGAACACGCGCATGGAGTCGCGAACCTGGGAACAGCTATTGCTTGTACTCCTGCAAGTGACATCGGTTGTGCTGCATCAGAATCCTCCACCCAGTGGTTCCAAGAGTGCCAACCTAGGTGGCATACTCGGCTCAGCAATATTCCAAACGTTAATCGTCACCTGGATACGGGCTCACACCAACGTGGCTGTCAATGTGGTGCTCTGGGAGAAGTTTCTCACCGTGCTGCAGTCGTTGACGCATCGCGAGGAGCTCATCGTCGAGTGGAGCAAAACCATTCAGACGCTGACACGCGTCTTTTCGCGTTACACATACGGCATTAATCTGCTTGACTTGCCACTGGATCGTGTGGCCGATCGTGGCAAGCGGCGACGCATTGGCAGCGTCTGGCAGGGATCAGGAAGCACCAGCGCAAGTACTATTGCTACCACCAGCGTGCAGCGGGAACGTGAAAGTATCGCCGAAAGCAATAGCAGTCGCTCCGACGAGAACTCACAAGCGGGTAGCAACAGTCAAGCTGCGTTGCTGCAACCCGTAAATCGAACACATCACCAGCATACACAATCCCATGGTGGCTCTTCACATGGGTCACGTCCTGTTCCTTTAACACCTTTGCTGAGCCGCAGCTACAGCGAGGGTAGCTTGGCCTCCGCGGCACGGAATTCACGCATTCGCCGTCGACGAGCTGCAGCACCAAAGGTCGAAGCTCCAGTGGACATACGATCGTATTTGGAGCACTCATTGAGTATGCAGAATAATATGCAGGATTTGCGTCGAGCTATGTCCTTGGATTCATTGGCGCCTGTACGCAAAAACCGAAGACGACGTGGCTCTCAGCAGGGCGTGGACGATGTGGATGGCTATCAGGATGGGGATCATGTGGAAGACAACGAAAGTGGCGCCGGCTCTCGCAGTCCATCACCCACGGCCAGCAGCGGTATCGAAGGCGGATCCATCAAGGATGCCCAGCTGCACATCGATGTTCTCGCAGCGGACTCAGGCAGTCTCGAGGATGGAAATTCAGGCAGCTTTGGCACTGGCAGCTATGGCTCCGAGCGTCGCTCCATAATGCTGGGAGGCACGGCAACTGGATGGCTGCCCGACTCCACCTCCATCATGTGGAAGCGTATGTTGGGTGCTCTGGGTGATGTGAATCGCATACCCAAATCGGAGCTGCACTCGCAGGTATTCAGACATTTGCTGGAGATGACACAGAACCTCATCAAGATCAAACAAAATCAAGGCATCTCAACCGATAACCAAAGCACGCCGCCACAGCCGACTCTGGTGCCGCCCATTGGGATTGTGGCTCCATGGTGCTATGGCGCCTTAACCCTGGACCGCAGCTTCAAAAAGGGAAAATTGTGGGCGCTGCAGTTGCTCTGTGCTCTGGCCCTTCAAGGTGCCGTGGGCATGCAACAGTTGGCTGTCTTTTATCACGCACTGCATCAGCTGCTCACCGGCGAAGATCGTGATCTGGTCTATGCCATCATGAAGCACCTGGAGGGACCACGCCTGCTCAGTTTGCTGCTGCCAGGACACACACTGCTGCTTCTGGATCTGGTGCATGCTAGCGCCATATTGTTGACATCTCTGGAAGTTACACGCAGCACGCCCCGTGCCGAGGTAGCTGCTCTCTTGGGCTCGCTACTCTCGTATCCGCCCACGTTGCTGCCACGTCCAGTGCTGCAGCCAACGGCTCATCAGTTTGAGCTGATGGAATGTCCCGATCTGCAGGATCACATACTCAACATAATGTTACGCTGTGCTCGTCGGGAGCCCTCAGCGAAGGCGCGTTGCATTGCTCTCTGTCAGCTGGGACAGTGGCTGCTGTTGCGACTGTCGCAGCCCATCCGCAACGTGTCACAGCGGGGACATTTCCAGCAGGCAGTGCCGCATCCCAAAGACGTGTTGCTGCCCAAGGATACAAATGCCAATAGCTTCCATCCTCGCATTCGCGAGGTGCTGCAAGTGCTCCTCCAAGCTCTGCAATTCAAACATCATACTATCGCCGTCATCGCTGTGGACGCTTTGAAGTTGTGCGCGGAAAGGGGTCGCCAATTGGCGGCCATTGAGCGTTTGCCGCAGCTGATCATAACTGCACTGTGCAAGGCTCTGGAGATACAGAATGTGAGCAAGCCCAAGGATGCGGACAAGGTGGTGCTGACATCCCTCATGCTTTGTCTGGGCGAGTTCTGCATGTCCATTCCAGCTGCTCTCATGCTGGAACCGTTCAATGACCAGGGCGTCACATTGGTGTTGCTAGTGTTGCGCGTTCTGTTGCAAGTTGCCTCTGGAGCCCCGCGACACGAGCGAGTTAAGCTTACGGCGGATGACGACTTTGAAATGCACATTGCCAGCGATGATCTGCAAGGCGACGGACGGCTTCCAGAGACCAGCTACCAAACATCGGAGACCATCCATGCCTGCATCTCGGCAATACGACTGTGCGCTCGAGCTGTCGCCATGCATCTGGTCACTCATTTGGGCCACTTTCCCATGGGCATTGGTGCTTCCCGGTTGAGCTCCATGGTGGAGGAACAAGATGACATTTACAGCGGTGGTATCGTCGGCGGCAGCATCGGTGGTAATCAACTGGAGCGTCGCGACTCCGTGGAGTTGCCCTCGGTGGTGAATGCCCAGAATCTGCAGCTGTTTATGCTTAATCCAGGATTGGTGGCCAGTTTCATAGAGCTGCCAGCACTGAAGTTACCGGGAGGTGGCATCACAGCGGGATTGGTTACCGCCGAGAAGCAGGTGCGTGTGCTGATGCGTGATCTCAATGGAAAGTCCTGTTGGGATGCTTCCATCCTATACTCAGAGCCAAGAAAGGGCGAACCGATACCAATGCCAGCTCATGCTCCGTTTAGTTCGGAGCGCTATGATGGACCATCCAGGCATGCGAAGGTGTGTCAAACTATGGACTCAATGATTGGGCACGACATTCAATTGCCGCGACACACGCTGCGTCATCGTCCAGCCGGCGTTCTGCCTCTAGCCAAGGATGTGGCACCTGATCTGGACCAGTTAGATGACATGCTCGCGTACATTGGACACACTAGTCCGGAATGTGTGCCGCCCACAGTTTCGGAACTGAATGCACCCAGTTGCAGTCCATTGAGCAGTGCCCAGGAGGCGCAGGCCATATCCGTCATACTCAATCAGCGTGTCCTGGAACAAGAGTTTGTGGCGCACTCAGCACAGCAAGCGCCCACTTTGCGGCATGCTGGTTCCAATTCATCTTTGCTGCAGCCCGATCAACGCTCACTAAACAGCGCGTCCGCATCATTTGATTCCTTTACGGGGGCTGGCAGTCTACCCAATCGGGTCGAGACGCCATTCCAATATTGCCGTCTGCTCTTCGCCCATCTGGGTCTGGCTGGCTGGGAACGTCGTTCACGCACGCATCTCCTGCAGCGCAGTGAAAAACTGTTGCGGGAATTGCGCAACGTGGATCTGCAAAAGTGTCGAGAGACACACAAAATGGCTGTAATCTATGTGGCCGCTGGGCAGGAGGATAAGACAAGCATTTTGCGTAATACAAGTGGCAGCAATATGTACGAAATGTTTATATCTGCCCTCGGCTGGGAGATTGACTTGGAGACACACAATGGCTTTCTGGGCGGTTTACCGCGTCAGGGTTGTGGGGCAACGGCGCCGTATTATGCTACGCCCTTCCTTGAAGTTGTCTATCATGTGGCGACACGCATGCCGTCAGACTCATCAGAGGCTATGCTGCTGAAGACTCGGCATCTGGGCAACGATGAGGTGCACATTGTTTGGAGCGAACATCATCGCGATTATAGACGCGACATTCTGCCTACTGAGTTTTGCGATGTCCTCATCGTTGTGTATCCCCTGCGTAATGGACTCTTCCGTGTGACGGTCAACCGAAAGCCAGAGGTACCTTGGTTTGGGCCACTTGCCAACGAGAGTGTCGTTAGTGGCGCCTGCCTGGCCACACTTATCCGTGCCACGGCCATCAATGCGAGTCGAACGAAACGCGCCGCTCTGCCGCTTTACCAGCAATTGTAAGTTGTTGTCCATTTGATTTTTGGCTCGAAGTAAATGTCTGAATTTATTGTTACAGCTATGAGGAGCGCAATCGGTCTTTGGACAGCGTCTCGTCGCGGTACAAGGAGAGCACAACTTTCGAGGACTTTGCCAGTCGCATTTACAATCCAATGCCATTGTCCACATTGAGCACACTGCGCGAATCCAATGCCAGCAGTGCTGGTGCTCCGCTTGCCGCCGCTCTGATCGATCATAATCGTGCCTCTGTCAAAGGTAAATGCAATTATACTTACAATCCAATCGGTGTCATATCTCATTCACAACTAATTGCAGGCTGGGTACAGGCATCCATTGATTCGACACCTACGCTTGGCATTGCGCCATCCGCTTCTGCCGGCTCTACGGCTGCCATGGAGGCCAACACCAACAGCGGCATAGCCTCGGCATCGCCACGTGGTCCGCGTAAGCTGGGAGCGCCCTTCAAAAGTGTGACCAAGAAACACTCGTTGCAACAGATTGTTGTTGGTGGCAGCTCTGGTGGAAGTGCTGGGGGTGATACACCTCCTGAGAGTCCTACGCTGCCACTGAGACGTATCAAATAGACTTTTGGCACTAACGAATTGTCGCCCATGGTTACTATTACTACTACAACAAGAACTACTCGTACAATTCCCCCTAACTATACTCATTCCCCGATATAACAACCCAGAGCCAGGCTGATTCTCGAATACTTAGCCAGTCGTTTAACCAATTGTGCGTCTGGTTGGTTAGAGCAACAATGCGTAGTTCGATTGAAAATGATTAGTATTGTTATGTTATGTTATTTTTGTAATTTATTTCAATATTGATGCTAATTTAGTCTAACTAATTCACTGTATTTAACTATTTATTTACTACAATTCCAATTGAAAACGCAGTTACGTATTTATTTATGAGTTAATGTTCAATTTGAATGCGATTCCATGTTACGTCCACTAAAATCTAATTGATCAACTGTGCACATCAATGTACAACTTTCGAGAATTAATAATGATATTAATTATCTACATTATTTACATAATTATTTATTTTTATTGAGCTTATGAATATTTTAATTAGCTCTTCAATTTATAAATTAACTAATTCTTATTTATTGTAATTCTGTGTAACCATCACTAATGATAGTTTTATATTATTATTCAGGCGTCCAGGGTCCAAAGGACTCCTGTTAATCTATCGATATAATTTCTAAATTTTAATGTTTTACGCGTCAAGATACAAGTTCTTGGAATTCGTCATGTGTTACGCACAAAGCAACAAAATCAAAAAAATATTAAAAAAAAACAAGTTATTTACACTCTTGAGATCCCAATAATACAATGGCTCTACAGCTCTGTCCATTAAGCAAACAGTTACTGTTAATATTATGTAATCGAGCTCTGTATGTATAGACAATCTAGTTGTAAGTATTCGAAATAGGGGTCGTTCCGAAATCTTTGTCAATCGATCGATCTATTTACCAACATTGTTCAAGCAATCGGGTTTTAATTATATGTAATGAATGCAGCAACAAGCAAACAAACCAACAAATTGTTAAATGATTTAATACAAAAGCGAGCATTGTTTTATTGTTCGGCCAATAATTTCAACAAATTGATCAAATGTATATTTATATACGTTAATTTTGTATTTATTTATAGAACGGGCAAGTGAAAAAGTTAATGCAATGCGTTTTTGTTGCACAAATGTTTTATGAAATTTTAGTCTAATTAACACAATTAATATTTAGCAATTATCTATGTGTGTAAGTTTTTTGTATAAAACAATAAAATCCTAGCTTAAGCGAAAATGCAAACGACAAATTTTTGTAACTAACACCAAGTACACCACGCATTATACAACTTATACTTATTAATTTATTTAAGAAACAATCAAGTATTTTTCATAAAATAAATGCAATTTAATTCAATGAATTTCAGCTTTAATTTGTATCTACCCAAAGGTGTGTAACTATAAGTAAATAGACGCCAGGTGTTATATTTTGAGTGCGGCACTTTTATACTAATTAAGCATTAGTCGACCTGGGCACGAAAACGCACTTTCATCTAGAGATGGGCGCGTGACACGCACGCCAGACACTTATTGTACATATTTATATATTTATTAGAGTATCCATTAATTACTTCACTATTTGTGATTTGCTATATGTCATGTTGTTTCTTGTTAGCATACAGAATGCATAATAGACGAGCACAGCTAGTGGAGCAGTTCCTGTTCGTGTCACGATGCGACACGACGCTTACCCAACTCTACTTTCTCCATACTCACATTCTATTGAGGTGTCCCGAAAGACTGAAACGGTCGGTCATTGGCATCGGTGCGTGCAAGACTTACAATTAGGGGTGACTTTTGGCTAACACACATACGCGCACATAGATTTACCCTAGAGTCAGCTGCCTTGCCAATAGAATGTAGACAGACTGACTATCTGGCTGGCTTGGATCTATGCGTGGTTTGTTACCACCGGCAAGTGACGCCACTAAATTAGAATTTTCCACACACATACGCACAGCAAAAAAACACACACATTTAGAGACTAGCTCCGTCGTATGCTTGTGAACGGTGTTCGCGCCTCTTGGACTGCGCACAGTTCTCGTCGAGCAGCTGCTTCGTTTGAACGTCAATTTGAACGCGCTCGCCTCCATTTGTACGTCTTTGGGTGCTTCCCCTTCAATCTTTATCGTTGTCGTCGTGAGCTCAGAGTTGGCTCCCAATTCAGAAATAATTAAAATGCGCAGCCAAGTGCTAAGCTTTTGCATTGCAATCTTGTTAATTGTTTGCCTCATGTAGAAGTGGCACTTATGCGATTTCTGTACAGTATGCGTTGGCAATCAGCGCTCCACTGCTAAAACTGAAATGGCTGTCAATACGTTGAAGAGTACGCCGCAAAGGATTCGCCAGATAGGCGAGAGCCTGCAGATGCTCAGCAAGGAGGCACATCGCGAGGTCTTACGCTGTGAATGTAAGTGATTTTTGGTATTAGTAAAGAATCTAATTATTTGAAATTGAAAGAAAACCTTTAATTTAGATAGAAAAATTAATTAATTTTTAATTATTATTAAGTATTCGCCGTAAGCTGGAATTACTTGCTTTGAAGCGATTTGTCAGTGCTGTTGTTGGACTCGCCGATTGCGTCAGAGCTTGTTATGTCCTTCAGCACTAGCATCAGCATTAACTCATGCCATTATGATTGATTACCAATCGTAATTTACACCGGTTAATAATAGTTGTAGCTATGTGTGTATCTATTGCCTGTATAGTTGTAATATATTTATGACCCGCCGCATCGCTGTGTCAGCTATTGCTAATTTGCATAACTGGGCAACGTCATCGCCACAATCAGCAACGTTTCGGCTACATTATTTACATAAATTTGTTTATATTGCTTTTGAACTTTCCATTAGGATATCGCCAAAGTAATATTTATTTTATGTGTGTGCAGATTACGGAATTGTCATAATGTTTACAGACGAGTCTAAAACAACATGCAAAGCAATTGAATTCATTCGTTAAACTACGCTTTTAGGATAAATTATAAATGGGGTTTATAAATCTAAATGTAAATATCCGTCGTTCTAGTTTATTTAGACCCATATGTATATCATGTGTATGGCATAAGCATATGCTTCAATGTCAAAAATTGTATAATGTTCTTGGGGTGTTTCATGCATGACAATGCTTATAAATATATAAAAAATTCTGTTGGTAAAACGGGCAGATAAACTAATCGGAGGTATCGTTTCTGTAGTTTAAAATATGTTTCTTATCTTTTGCAAGTTAAATTTTGCGAACTTTTTATTAAGAATTGGAATGATGCTTGTTTAACAAATTCGTTTTCAGTTGATAAGTTTTAGCTATTTAGCTTAATAATTTCAAATAACATACCATAAATGTGTAAGGAATCATGGGGAGCTCGACGGAAATGCCCCTGAGAGAAATGTTGTGGTTGTAGATGAAGTTTGCGTTCAACAAAAAAATTGGAGGTCTGCTCGGCACGCGATTTAAATACATATCCTTTTCACACACACACACGCATATATGTATATATATTTAGTAATATGTGCCTTTGGGCATTGTGGTTGTTAATTAAGCTCACCTTGAGCTTTGATGGCGGCTTTCATTTTCAAGGTCATCGACGATAATTCCATAAAAATGGAAGAAGACTTTCAGAGGCCCCAAGTTTGAGTAAAGAGGTTTTAAAGAAGAGAATTGTATAATGGTAATCACAACAGGAAACGGCTCAAAAACCTTCCAAAACCACAACAAATTTGCGCATTTAATTGCGATAAAGCAAATATTACCCATACGTTCCGTATACTGCGTACTGGTTAACAAGCCACAGTTCATAGAAAATTATATTCGAAATTTAAATAGAATACAATAGTGAATAGCATGAGTAAGAAGAAGCTCCCACACATGCTCGCGAAAAATAACAAACAACAATTAGAAAACGAAATCAAAACAAAAACGAAAACGAAAACAAAATCAAAAACAACTTGAATAACCAGTTGCAAGCGGAGACAATCAAAGCAAAACTCAAGAAACTCTCTCGCGGTTTCTCTCTGCTGTTATTCTGTTCGCTCAATTTGCTGTTGCCAAAGAGCATAATAGAACGCTGGAGAAATATGTATGTTCAACGAGCCACAAATGTTGCTGCCACCGCTGCCGCCTCAGTGTTTGAACAACTGCGTCGAGTTGTGGTTGCTTGAAACGTGCTACGCGTGATTTCAGTTCGTATTTTTCGTTTAAATTCGCCAATTCAACAATCAGTTTGACAGTTTCCACGCTTGGGCGCTTCAATGCAAATTAAGGATTCAATAAAAAAACAAAAAACAATGCTAATAACATAAATATTCAATGCAACTGCCTTTTGAGGGTGACCGTGCACTGTTACTTCCGGGAATTGGAGTTATTGCCTAAGTTTGAGTGTGTGTTAAGCAAAGTTCTATTTATAAGCCCAGAACACACGCCAAACAGCACAAATAGAGCACGAGCTCAAAACTAAAAAAAAGGTGCTAATTTCTACAGTGACGTATACGTAATATGAGCAAACAACTTTACTTAAAACCATTAAAAAGAAACAATTTAAAGGCAAGAAAGTATTACAAGAAAAACAAAATTTATTTGAATTTTATAATTTGGACATTTGCATATTGCTTAAACTAAAATGAAATAAGTAAATAAGTCAAAACCAAACCACATTTTCTCCGCTTCATTAACTTTTGACTGCAATATCGAACAAATACCAATTAAACTTTATTCACGGCTGTTGTTAATATTTATTGCCCTTCGCTGACCAATTGTTTATAGTTTTGTTCATAAATCTGAGCAATATATACAGCTGGCTAATGCCACGATTAATCCGGACATAAATATCGCATAAAACTAAACAAATGTGAAACATAAAAATATAAATAAGGTGGTCTAAAAAGCGTGTTAATGCTAATGAATATATAGTTTTAGAGTTATTTACAGTAGTTGACATTTCAAAGTAAACAATCGCGCATATCGAATCGAAAGAAGTCCAAGAATAATCGCAACATACATAAATAATGTTACTATGGAGCTGATAAGAAAATACAAACAGGGAAAGTTAACAACTGGCGATATACGCAAATTGAATCGTATGTTTATTATTTTAATTTTTATTCTATTATTATACTTCTTGATATTTTTCTGTAAAACGCGTCATTTACGTATATGTAACTCAAAAACTATTTTGTCAGTTTGTCGACCTGCAAAGGGGCGACAATTTCGTTTTTTTCGTTTTATTTTTGCGTTGTTTAAATATTTAACAGCCTTCGGACTTGTGATGGCCTTTGGAAACGCAAAACAAAAATAAAATTGGAAGTTGACAGAGCTAATTGAATTTTATTGGTAGAAGCTTCTTTGGATACATGGAATTGACAGCAAATACTTTTATCAATTAAGGCGACATGTACGCTGTCTGTCTGTCTATCATCGTGTGTGTGGAATGCGCCTTTCATCAACAATGTTTTCAAATTGTGCTGAATGATAAATGACATATGCCAAGGACGCATGGTGAACTACATGGCGTATACTTATTGAAAACCGATCAAGACATTGCTGTTAATCTCTCCAATACGGTTAACTATTCATATTGATAAACTGTAATGAAATTAATGTACTAAAAGGTGCTAATTTACCCTAAAGGCTTTCAATAAGTGTTAATTTGGTTTGCTAATTGGCCACTGAATGTAGCTTTCTTCTGCGTATCTTTCATTTACCTCTGCCATTTTCTATTAGCTATTTGTTTGTGTTTGCCGAAATATTAATAAACAATTAACTTGTTCAATTGTATGTATAAAGTGCCGAGTGGGTGTAGTTCATAAAAGTATGCGTATGCACCATCTGGGTTCTTTTTATGGCATTAACAAATAAGTTGAGATACAAAACTTCCGGGCTTAATTAAGATTATAAAATATTAGCTTGCCATTTTATACACAAATTTGCATTGTTAGACGCTTCATGGTTCTGTGTAATTATAATTCAAAACTAATGCGAGTATAACTCATAAGATCTGTCATTGTCTGACTTTGACTCTGTTAGTTTCGTATCCAGTTTGAAATCGTAATATTTATTTATACCTCACTCGATGCTTTAAACATATTACGCCATCACCCAGAGCGCGTTCCCCGCCCGGCCCCACCCGATCCCGTTGTGCCATATTCAGTTACACAAATCGGCAATTTGACTGCCCAAAAATAGAGCTAATGACACTCTAGGCTAACGTTGTACCCGTTTACCCGAGCAGATGAGCTGCCAGTTGGTTGTGTTGGTGTAGAGTCTCAGAGGCAGAACAATAGCCAAGGTTTGGGTCTATGAACGCTTTGTTTTGAACGTGGTCCACACCCAGATACAGACGGAGTTGAGGATGGGGATGGGGTGGGGTATGATGTCATGATAAGTTGCTGCTCTCGACCGTTTCATGTAACTCTCGTTGAAAACTATTCACAATAAATTGTATTTCAATGAAGTTTCAATATCGGAAAACAGAATTAATTTTTAATTTAATGCACTCACTTATGCATGAAAATATTTATTATATATTCTCAATTCAGTTGAGTATGGAATGCTAGTTTTATACATTATTTTATCAGTCCTTGCAATGTGCAACATGCCATAAAACCAGACAAGTCCAATAATTTTTCCACTTTTGGCGCGACAGAGAAACGTATTTTCCTTTATTTTTCTGTTTGGACTTTTATTGTGGAAACATATTTGAACTCGTAAATTTGTTTGTTGACTTTTTGCCACAATGCATTTCACATTTGGCTCTTCAAAAATTCGATAATTAAAAATATTTTAGCCAATGTTACGACGATGAGCAATACATCTGTCCGACCGTCGGCATGACTGAAATTTAGCATCAATTGAAATGGATTTTATTGAGCAGCTCTGTCGCTAATTTCGACGTCATCAACAAACGATTTGTTTTTGCCATTGTTGTTGCTGCTTTCGTGGCTCGTTAACCAAGCCATACAACATCTGCCATGATATCATGCCTCCAATATAAACTCAGGCCCGCAGCACACACAAATGCTAGTTTATTGACTGTGTGTTTATTTTTCGATGTCTTCGAGTAATTTTACGAATAATAAATATGTTTATATGTGTATGTATGTGTGCATACTTGTATGTACATACATATATTGACTAGACGCCGTCCCATCTCTGGGGTAGCTACCCCTGATCTACCTTGAGTCTATTGTAAATAGTGCTTTCCGCGCTACTATGCGATGCTTGTCAAGCAGAAGATTCATTCAACAATTTATCATTCGTATCTTAACCTTACCCAAAACTAATGTCTAATATTTGACAATGTATCAAGAATAGATGTCTTAACAAGCGAATCAGTCGAGCGCGCGCGACAGTATAATACCGTGTGCAGTTTTCTAAATTTAGTATTTTGATTATAATAGAAGATAGAACCTAACAGGTGTTTAAAGAATAACCTTTTGAAACTCTGATTTAGCATATGAATTCTTTGCTTGCTTATATCAGCAAGCTTTCACATATTTATACATATTCAATCAAAAGCTGAGTGTTACGACACTTAATTTAAATATGCTTGTGTCGCAGTAGTTCGCTATCTCGCTCGCACACATGTACACACATGGTAAGCAGACGGGTGTATCACAGTCGTTCGCTGTCTCTCTCGCACACATGTGCTGCCTGCTGCTCAACGATTCAATGGAAAATAATTTCATTGCTGATTTTCTGTCTTATTTATAAACCGATCTTAATGAAACTTTCAGCATTACTTCTATATGATATTCTTCAAGCACCTGTAAAGTTAGAAGTGTCTACGTTGAAAAGTGTGGTTTTTTTCGATTTGCGGGGAAGGGGGGGAGGTAACCAAAATTTTAAATAAACTTGATCTGCGTATGGTATACAGGAACTTACATGCCAAATTTGGTGTCTCTAGCTCATATAGTTCCTGAGATCGACGCGTTCATACAGACAGACAGACGGACGGACGGACGGACGGACGGACGGACGGACGGACGGACGGACAGACAGACGGACATGGCTCAATCGACTCGGCTATTGATACTGATCAAGAATATATATAGTTTATAGGGTCGGAGATGCCTCCTTCTGCCTGTTACATACATTTGCACAAAATTATTATACCCTTTTTTGCCCATTTTTAATGGGCACAGAGTATAAAAATAAACACCTTTCGCTTTATGCCTAATGCAGTCAGGTTGAGGGCTTAATTTGCTTTAATTAATACATTAAATAAATATTAAAGAGTTGAAGTGTTGCAAATTGGGAATAGAGATGTTTCTTACTTTCCTGTTCTTTTTCACTCGTCAGAAAATTCATGTAATACCTTAGATATAATATAAACATATGAAAGGATTAGTTGACAACGATTTTAGTGTTATAAAATCTCCGATAAGTCGAACCTAATATCGAAATTCCGAGAGTGTTTTGCTAAACATCAATCAGTAGATGTGTTCAGTGGGAAGATCACAAAAATATACAATGAATTGGCGGATGGTTGGATATTTGTTTTACGGCACAATGGTATTATATGCGATCATGTTCTCACCCAAATTCTCAATGACGATTTCATTGGAGACCAATCGCCCCATTAGCGTCAATATATTATTACAGTTCTCATTGCGGAACGTTGTCATTGCGTTTGGGCTCAGCCTATTGGCGTTTGTGCCGGCCTTTCAGAAAATTGCCAAGAATCCTTTGAGGCAAAAAATGTGGTTTAAGATCATGGTGGTGCCCTGGTTCAGTGCATGTGTATTGAAGTTTTTGAACAACATTTTTCTATTTCTTAAATGTATTATTCTCACCGAAAGTATTCCCGTTCGTGATAATCTACTGAAAGGCCTCATTTTCTACATTGCAATGATGGGATTCGCCATAGAACTGATGTGTCATTGGCATGCGGTCTACCGTTGTCAAAATAGCAACGAATGAATAACAATAGAAATCAGAACGAATTATATGTATTTTTTCACTTTATAATAAATGTTTTCAAAAATAAAAATTACAGTAAAATGATCCTACTAAAAATCTGTATTGCATTCTTAGTTATCAATTTAGACTTGACTTGAATTCTTCAATTGATTTATTTTTTATTTTCTCTAGATATAGTAATATGTCTTATGGTGCTTGTGGCGATATTCTCCATTATCTGGAGCGTTTCTCTTCACATGTTGTCCGGGGATTTCTACGATGGAATCATCAGTGCCAAAGTAGTCTTTAAGGAGCGCAATTTCAATCAAATGGATAACAGAAGCAAGGAGATATTTCATCAGGATCTTCAGAAAGTCGGTCACTTTGCCTATGAGCCAAAAGAAAAACCAGAATCGCTGAAGAGTGAGAGCCGTAAGTAAAATTTGACAAAGCTCTAGATTGCCAACAGATGTCCAATTGTATTCGAATTGTGCAGAAACAAAGAAGCCAAAATATAAGTTCGAACATATCTACGAGCCAAAGGATAATGCTCCGCTTTTGGCGCGTTTGGTAAGCCAGCAGGAGCAGGAGGAGACGTCGCAAGAAACAACTACAAATTCACCTCCAGAGATTGTGCCCAATGCTGAAGCGGATCGCAAGTTTCTGGCCAGCCGTGAGTACCAGATATGAAAACGCTGCTTACCTATTGTGAATACAACAAAAATATATTTATTTTGTATATATATTCAGAGTCCATAGATACGCATGCCACACGCTGGAGCCGCGGCATTGGAGCACAGTTTGTCTATGCCTTTCCGCTGATATCGGAAATTGTGGCCATCATTTGGACGGCCATGTGTCTCATCTTCCAAACGGGCAACAAGAAAACCTCGTAAGTATGACCTTTTCACAACAATTTGGCAACAACTTGAAGATTTTTCTATGTGTGTTTCAGAGTGCTACCCAAACCATGGCGCATTGTAGTGCCCTCCATAGCGATATTCACCTTGATGAGCTTGGGCAGCACAGCTTATACGATACTGACCAACGGCTATCTCAGGCGTTTGTGCGGCAATTTGAGGCAGGGTCTTACCAATCCCTTGGCCATCAGGTAAGTCAAACCTCATTGCCAAGGTCCACTGTCTAACCTTCTGATTCTTTGTTTTAGCTGTGGTGACGCCATCTCTCTGTTGCGACCTCTCATACATGAGCACAGTGTCTCTCATGACGCATACTTGGATCTGTTCCGTTGCAGTTATATCATTAGCATGGTGCTGTGGATCATGGCTTTGCTGGTCATGGTCCTGCGATACATCTTTGCCATTGATTTCCAGCTGGTTGACATCGATGATATGTTTGATCGACGCCCAGCTGTTGCCCTCCAGCCTATTCAGCCAGTGTACACTGAGGTGCTGCAGGGTAGCCCACAACATTGCCAGCAAAAGGAAAGACCCAAATCGGATGAAGACTATCAGAGCGCCAAGTCGCGACTTAGCGATTTGGCCATGCCCCTGATCGAGCTCAAAGCACAGGAACAAGCAACAATGCAACAGCCGCGATCACAAAGTCAATTAACAACTGTGACCTAAGGCCTTGACCTTGTCGTCAGTTTATACAGATCAGAAATCTCAGGTTTATTTTTATACAACGTCCTAAGAAGCAAAGCAGAGATCAGAGAGAGAATCAAAAATCCGATTTCTTGTGATAAAACTGAATTTCCCTTTCTCTTCTTCATTTAAATGTACATCTATTTAAGTGAATGGAATAGTTTACAATGGAAATGCTTCCATCTGGCAATACTGGACACATTAGTCTTATGGCGTCGCCACAGTAATCACAATATCTAAATTTCATATCCATGAAGATGAGAAATCCAAATTTAGGGATATGAGAGAATTTTAAAATGAGAAATTGAAAGTGCTTTAGATTCAGTCAGATTTGAGATCTGTTCTTCTGAAAGGTTTCGAACAAATCGATGATATTATCTAAGTGTAAGCTAAGTAAACTCGTGCCTCGTCATTTTATGTAATACTATATGTAGTATTTTATATAGTTGATGAATAGTTTTAATTGAAATGCAATAGTCTAACCAAAAAACCAAAAGGTGCACATAAAATTTAAATATTCCATGAAGATTTTCTTGTTCTTCACTTTACAAGAGTTTCATTGTAATGGTCTTGGTCTCCAGGTAGTTATCCAGACCATCCTTGCCCAGTTCGCGACCAATGCCCGAGTGCTTGTACCCGCCGAATGGAGTCTGGGGCAGGACGGCGTCATAGCAATTGATCCATACGGAGCCGGCATCGACGCTGTTGGCAAACTTCATCGCTTTGTTGATGTCGTTGGTGATGATGCCTGCAGCAAGGCCGTATTGTACATTGTTGGCCCGATCAATCATCTCGTCGATGCAGCTGAACTTGAAGATGGACTGAACTGGACCAAAGATCTGAAAAGTAGCTTACAGTTATCATGTTTGTCTAACAGGTTGATCAAATGCTATCTGACCTCCTCCTGGGCAATGCGCATGTCATCCTTGACGTCCGAGAATACAGTGGGCTCAATGAAGTAACCCACATTGCCAATTCGCTTGCCACCGGCCTGCAGCTTGGCACCCTGCTCCTTGCCACTCTGAATGTAGCCCAGAACCTTAGTCATCATTTCCTCATCGATCTGTGGACCCTGCAGGACATTCTCATCAAAGGGATTGCCCACCTTGCGAGCCTTGGCCTTGGCTGCAGCCTTCTCCACGAACTTGTCGTAGATCTTCTCGTGCACATAGGTCCGACTGCCGGCGCAGCAGCTCTGGCCGTGATTGGAGAATAATGCCTCGTGTGTGGTGTCCACAGCGTAGTCGACTGCAAAACAGAATGTGTAAATATGAATAAAGCCAACAGAGAGCTTCACACTTACTGTCCGCATCCTCGAACACCACCACAGGACTTTTGCCGCCCAATTCTAGAGAGACGCGCTTCAGGTTTGATTTGGCTGCCGCCTGCATGACAATGCGACCAATGTCGACAGATCCGGTGAATGCGACCTTAGAGATTTCAGGGTGCTCACTGATAGCTGCACCAGCGGTGGGTCCAAATCCGTTAATCACATTGATAACGCCAGCTGGGAAGCCAGCCTCCTTGGCCAGAGCAGCCATGTGCAGGGCTGTAAGAGGCGTTTGCTCTGCCGGCTTCATGACAATTGTGCAACCAACGGCCAAAGCGGGACCCCATTTCCAAGCCAACATCAGGAGCGGGTAGTTCCAGGGAATGATTTGACCCACAACTCCAACGGGCTCCTTGCGAGTCATGGCAATGAATCCACCAGCGGGAATGGTGTCGCCAAAGAACTTGTCGGTCCAGCCGGCATAATACTGCAGCGTCATGATCGAGATAGTCACATCGAAGAGTGCCTCCGCAAAGGGTTTGCCATTGTCCTGGGTCTCAATGCTGGCCAAGAAATGCTTGTCGCGCTCCATTAGTTGGCAAAGCCTGCAAGAATCAGGCGGTGCTTACTCTACAAGGATCCCAAGGGAAGCCTTACTTCTAAAAACTTACTTGTGCATCAAATTGGTGCGCTGAAGCGGGCTCATTTGACGCCACACGGAACCACGATGGAACGCCTTCTTGGCTGCAGTTACGGCCAGGTTTACATCGGCCTAAGGGATTAGAGATATTGTCATATCTTTCGTGCTTACATCGAAGTGGACTCACCTTATCGCCCTCGGCAACCTGAATGATTTCCTTGCCTGTTGCTGGGTTGAAGGTGGCAAAAGTTTTGCCTGAAGCAGCGTCAACAAACTCATTGTTAATGAAGAGCTACAAAGATTAGATACAAGACAAGCCAATTGATTATAAAGAAATATGTTCTAACGAACAGTTTACCAGTGGCTGTCAAACTGTAGGCATTACCTCGCTGTACGTGGGTTGGCAATTTTCATAGTCCGATTGGGAGCGTCTGACCAGCCACTGCAACCGCACCTGGCGTGCCACTAAATTATGCCCCTGCCACCCCGGTTTATGCATGCCCTAAGTCCAACTAACAAGCACTTAACTAAACTTAGCAAATTGTCAGTCGATTCCACTTTATGAGACACGCAACTGTTTTGTTCATTGTAAACAAATTTCGAATTCTCGTCACGATTTAACAAACAATGTCAATCTCAATGAACATCTGAGTTCAAATAGTATGTATAATGATTGCCCTTTTATAAAACTTACACTTTTAAATACAATTCTAAGACATTGTGTTTCAATTACAATCATATTTTGTGTATTAATAAGTAATATGCAAATAAGTGCTAAGTTCCTTATCAATTCCTTTCTAAAAATAGGTTTAAATTGTTTGAACTGCATATTGTTGTTTGTTGTTTTAGTAGAATTTTAAAATAGTCCAAAGATTGTGAATTCATCACGAGATATATAATGACCACAATTCAGCAATCTAATCAGCTAAATTTGTTAATACATAGGGTATGTAAAAATCATGGCATACATATATTTGTGAACTCTTTAGAACTAAGATAATGTTATATTCTGATGTTCTCTTATCATCATGCTGATTATCAGACCATGCAATTGCCTGTATAAAATTTATACAATTATGTACTTGCTGTATAACAACATAAGCATTGGCATAATGTATTAAGCATACCCTGTATTTTTATATGTATGCTCGCAGAGCTTGCATAAATTCAGAAAATTGTGTGCCCAGTATATCAACTCTATTCTGATCGACTCTATTTTTTATAGAGGTGATCAGTCTGTTAACTGGCTAATACATTTTTAGTAATTCATTTTTTAAATCACAAGTGACCTAAAGTAATGAAAATTATTAATTTAATAATTTTATTAAATTTATTTATGTTTGCAACTGATAAGATTTCACATCTGCCAGTATTTGTGTCTGTTTATATTCTTAGTATATACATAATATACATACACAAGCATATAGAAACGATCAAATTCCTGCAATTTGCTAAACAAAAAAAAAACAAGTTTTTATAACTGGCGCGAGAGTTTAACAAACTGTATACTCAATTAGAATCAAGAAATGCAGTCCAAGGTTTCGATTTACAGCGTAATTCAGAGTAAGTTTCCTCAGTTTGTCGCCAATTCAACTGAAGCTCTCGTAATAATCATGTACATTATGCAGATGACAACAGATATACTTAAGTAGCACATTTTCAATTGTTCTATTAACTTACTTTTGTGTACTTGGGCAGGGCGTTAGAGTTTGCCATATTGAAGGGATAAATGTTAAGTTAACTGGGAATACACTTTATTAGAACCGTTTGCTGCCGACTGTACGAGAGTTCGCAATTGACTGAAGCTGCGATTGGTTTGTAAATTCGTTTTATACTTTTGTTTTGTTGTGTTGTGATAATTTTCGTCCACTTATTTGCTTTGAAGTGCTTTTTATCATCTAATCGCCCTTGTTCTACAGTTCATCTATATTTGTTTCACCGGCCGGCAACGCAGGCTACCTGCAAGTATGCAAAAATACACAATACTCATGTTTATCACCTGTAATTGCGTTCCTTTGACTTTGTATTAAGCTTGTCAATATTATAATTATCTAAATGGTTTTATTATTTTATAACTCTTTTAGGGTATAATTTGATATTATTTATATAGTTTTACATTTTTATTTCATATGCGTAGCGCACTGAGAGGTGCTTTAAGGTCCGTATGCTTAATCGTGCTCTTCGTTTTGTGCGCTGATTCGCCGATTATTTAAGCTTTACAGCTTGTGCTTTTATCAATGTTATTGGGTGCTTGTCTCGGCTTGTGCTTTTTTCAAGCTAATTCAACAGTATACAGGGTTCTACTTTAAAATATAAATGCGTGCTGATTCCTTTGCTTACGTTACGTGTCACGTTGCTTAGAGTCGAGTGGTAGTTGTCAGAGGAATGTCGTAGCTCGGAAAGCTTTCATAGTTGTAGGATCTTTCTACCAGACCATGATCAAGAAACTTCAGTTTACTTAGCGCTTGTGCAATGAAATTGCTAAAAAAAATAAAATAAAAATAATTTGAGATTTTAGCTTCTCTTTCATCTTATTTGATCGTTTTTAGAATCGAACCTGTAGTACTTGTAGTCGTATTGTAAGTAGGTTGAGAATGGCTGTAAATGTAGACCATCGGGGCAAATGGGATTACCATGTAGGCTAAGGTATTGTAGGTTGGGAAATAGCCGCTTGATCAGCTTAACCGTTGCTGTCAGATCGCTGAACTGCAATGGAGATAACCAATGAGACATCAGATAAGGGGGCATGAACTTGATACTTGCCTCATTTTTGTTTAACATCAGTACCTCCAGCTGTGGCAATGGCATGGTCAGTGTTCGCAATTGCGACTCATGCATTCGATTGCTGTCCAGTATCAGATAGCGCAGTTGCTCAAACTCACCCAGCCAGGATATATCCTTGAGACAGTTGTAGCTTAAATCCAAATGCTCAGTATAATCCGCATATCGCTGAACAATTTCCGTGGGCATCGTTCGCAGATTCTGTTGCACCAAAATGAGCTGGAGAAACAAATGGAATTTGAGGTTGAGAATGTGGCGAGATAAGGTTGAAGTGCTTACCTTGTCGCTGTAGCTGTCGTCGTCATCTAATGTTTCCATATTTCTCCCAGCAAACAAAGCGAAAGTGGAGTACTACGAATATTTAGATTTCCGATATGCCGCTCGTCGCTGGCAATCTTTACGGGCTCAACTGCAATTGATAACTGCCCGCATTTGTTTATTACAATCTTCGTTTAACGTTGTTTTTTTCTCTCTCTCGATCTTTCATTTTCCCTCTCTCTTTCTGCTCGTGTACTTATTGTTTATTTTCTTTGGCTTCTTGCGTTCGTTGGCGCCGCTGCCGCAGCTTTTGCTCTGAACTTGTTCAAGGTAAACAGTAAACAGAAACTCAGTAAACGGGAACGAAAGCGAAGTATCAGCTGAGATATTGATAAGCTGACTAACTCTCGATATGTAGATGGCGGCAGTGTGCGAATTTAGCAGTTTCTTTGATTACACTTGACTCCATTCGATAGTCTATTATTTAGATGGCTCTTTTCTTCATATGTTTATGTGTGCAGTGATAATCAACTAAAAAGTAATTATTCTTACAGTTTAAATGATTATTTATATTGATTATAATTATAATTAATTGATCATGATATCGGCCTTTACATATCTTATATTTATTTGTAAAATTCAAATTTATATATCCTTAACTAAGCACTCAATTTATTTATTAACTGATTTAGCAGCATTACGTATACGACATGTTTGCTGTGTAAACATCAACTTTAATTAGAGATAAATGCAGATTAACATGTGTGCGGCTAAACTTACCTATCTGCTCCTGCTTTGTTATAATTCCTCGTTAGAGAGAAGAGCTTGTGATGGGCCACAATGGCAAAGTGCCAGCAAATATATTTTTAATTGCCAGTTAGGCCGAGAAACACGACGTGGTGAACTGATAAATTGAAATGACGGCCGAGAGCCGCATAGCTAAAGAGCTAAAAAGAGCTCCCCCAAATTAAGCGGGGGCGCTGACGAGCGCATTTGTCTGTGGGGCGCACAATGGAACCACAATTGCAAAGGCGGTGGTGATGGTAATGGCGGTGGCGGTGGCGGTGGCTGTGCCTGTAGTGATGGTAAATGCGATTGACTGCAAATGGCTAACAAAATGTTGTTTTGTATGCTAGTGTTTACACTGGCTAAACATAGTGGTATTCCACTGGTAGCATGGCCAACTAGCGGGGCATTGGTAACGGGGCTGATAGCGCCAAACAAAAGCAGATGACAGCGTAAATAAACAAAGTGCGAGATACAAATTACGGCAGCAACAGCAGCATTTAACTAGGCATTTCATTCAATGAAACATGACACAGGCTCGTACACACATACACACTCACACACACACACACACACATGCACACATGCATACAGAGATACGAGCTGACATTGGGCATCTATAAGATACGTCACTGAAACTAATCGATTTGTAAGTGCGCCTTGTTTGCCGCTGCCTTTGTCATTAGAGCTCTGGCACATGCGACAGCTGTTGCTGTTACTTTTGCAGCTTGGCACGCCCCCTTCTTGTCCATTGTACGCCCCCTCTTAACACACTGTCTGACGACTGTCAGTGACATTTGAGGCCTTTTGTTGCATTCGTTGATTTGATTGGGCGGCTTTTATCCCCGCCTCCCACTTATCCTTTCCCACTTCCGACTTTTGTAAATGTAGTTGTTGCTATTGTTTTATTTGTTGTTGTTTTTGTTACTATTGTGGGTTGTCGTTTGTGCGTGTTTGTTGATCTTTATTTCTTTTCACGTACTCAATGCATTTATTTATATATTGTTTATGGTTATTGTGCGTTATATTTGGCAGTATAATTCAATGTCAATGTTTGTCCTGTAAATATATTTAACATTTCTTTTGGTTTCGGTTTCGGTTGGTTCGGCCTAGGGTTTTTCAGTGCCCATTTAATTGCTGTTATTATCTGCTATACAACTTCTGAACTTTAGCATTTGAATGATAATTAAAACTTCACTTAAATCCAAGAACATTTCCTAGCAACAACTAAAAATAAACACGCAAAAAGGTGTCACAAAAAAAATCATTGACAAAACAAAAAATGTTTAGTTTAACAATTTATGGAGTAGTTAAGCCATTCGTTTATCAAAATTTCTACTATTTACCTTATGCTATTTAACGTAGAGTTTTCATTAGCGGTATTTCAAATTGTATTGCAAATTTGAGGGCTTTTGTACTTTTGAGCGTGGTTTGCGGTTTGAGACCCTTTAGCTGGCACCCATAAACACTCATTATTCACTGTAATGGAAATGCCATGGATACCTCACATTACATCACCAGCAGTAACCCACCACCACAACCAGCACAATCCGCCTTAAACCACCCACCCATTATTATAGAGAAGTGGGAAAGTCAAGGAATGGAGCAGGTGGGCGCTTACAAATAAGAAGCGCTCGTGTTACTCCAATTTAAATTACTTCCTACGAGTCGTATACGTTATATAAGACGCCGGCGATAGCTGCTTGATAATTGTGTTCGTTTAGCGGCAAATTGAATGACCTTGTGTATCGTTTGCCTTTTTGGTCAGTTGCCCAGCCTCCCACTGAACCCAATCGCCTTGACGCTAAAACACGCAAAGTATTTCACATGAAAAAAAATATTAAGCACAAATCACTTGACTCGAAGTTGTAAGCGTTGAATGTTAATTAACAAGATAATCGTTGCACACTGATTCGAAATGTATGAAATACAAATACAATTAAATAATAAACAAGTTTAAATATATATATTTCAATTGGAACAAAATGCGAGTACAGTTAATGTTTTCCCATCGCATAAGGATTATGTTTAGAGAGCTTTACCAAAATATAAATGATCTTAAATAAGTTATAAAATTCCATAAGCTGGCGTCACACTGTAATACGGTTTCGCTACCTGTTCATCATTATTATCATTATCTGGCTAAGCCATTAAGTAATTTGCTTGAACGGTTTGTCAACAAACATTTTGGTTTGCTTTGCGTGAACGATGCGTCGGCTCAAGTTGCCGACCCGGCTTAGTCTTCCTTCAGTTAAGTGCCGATGATAGCTGCGGGGAAGCGCGACCAAGACACTGTGGAGAGGGAGGGAGTGGGCATGACACTCATTTATAAATTGTCATAATTTGTTAAATGTAGGTTGAAGCATTTAAATGTGTAACACACTTTGGCATGATTTGCATTATTTGTTGAGTCTGTGGTAAAAGTAAAAATAATAAAAACAATAAGTCCACAATTAAAAATAATAATAAACTTGCTTCAATTATTTCGGGGAATTTGTCAATAATTTTATAGAAATGAAATCATATTGGAAAAGTGAGTAGCTATGATCTCATACCTTGAGATGAGTCCTTGATGAAGCCTCTGTTAATTCTATTAGCCATTCTGATTCACACTGGTTCCCTTTCATAGATCGAATCTTTGCATTTTGAATGGGATGCTCGAAGGCATTGACCAACTAATCGACTTGTAGGGTCGGATCTCAATGACGGGGCCTCCAAAGCGAGCTCCCTCACAAATACAACAATGCTGATGCTGATGCCAAAGCCGAGCAATGTTTTGTAGCAATGACAAACAATTTCAAAGCGAGTTGGCACTTGAGTGCAACAAGTGGCAACAACGGTCCCTCAAGTGCATTCTTCAGACCCGCATCGTCTATTTTAAGCTCCCAGATCTTGGAAATACCCAATACGAACTGGCAACACACCTAACAGTCAATCGAACCGAAGGGCAAACGCAAATGCCAATAAGTACGAGTACGAGATGAGTAGACCCAATGCCATGAAGAGATGAAGATGAAGAAGAAGACAAAGTCGAAGTCGAAGACGAAGACAAAAAGTCGCCGCTGTGGCTGCCACTTGGCTGCTACTGCACAAATGACCTTATTTTCAATTCAATCCCTCAGCGATGTCGCAATCAATGCCTCATTTGTTGCTGTTGCTGATGATGCAGCTGCCTCTGCACAGATCTTTCTTCGCCCTCTACTTTCTACCAGATGTTGATGTTGATGTTGATGTCGACGTCGAGTTGTCTTGGCTACCTCAGTGTGCCCAAGTGCACCAATTTCAATGATTCGCGCACACTTCGCTGTTGATGACGTAAAGCAGACCTGTTGCTCCAGTACATTCACATACATACATACATACATACTTATATATATATATATATATACTTGTCTGTATATTGGTCTTCAATTTGGGGGCCCTCTGCACAATTTCTCTCGCAATCGAGATGGCCTGCAATTACGATTAATAAATTGTGGCCAGCGTGGTGGACAAGTGTTTAATTTCGTTTATTTGCTTTTCATCATGTTTCTATCTCTGTTTTCCCTCTCTCTTCATTCAGTGGCAAATCAAATTTATTTTATATTTGTTTTGGTAGCTTTGTTTTCTTTTTTTATTTGTTTTATTATTTTTTTCTCTTATTATTATATAGCTGCAATTATAAAATTGTGATTTCGATTGTTTCGAAATTTGTCGTAGGTGTTGAAAGTGAATTTAGTTGACAGTTTTGAAAAGATCTTTTTGAACATACTTGGCTCATAAACAATGGCATTGAATAGCTATCTACAAAGATCACTTTAAAAAATAAAATGTAACATTTTGTAGTCTATGCAATTCTCTGGACTAGATGTAATGATGTTAGTGAATCTTATTAAATTGCTCTGTATGAATGAAGCTCATCAATGGAACTGCATCAGGGACAGGGGCTAGTGAGACGGGTGAGCCGGTGAGCCGGCGGAGTCCGAGTGTGTGATCGTGGGCCACTTTCGATTTGAAGACAACGTTTTCGAGTATGCTCCAATTGTGAAAATAACACTTGGCACACTCAGGCGAAGGTTGTGTCTGCGTATCCGTAAGACACAAGCGATATACAACAATTTGATTTCTTAACATCGTTGAACGTCTTTGAACGACCTTAAGGCTTGAGGTTGAGGTTAAGTAAGCTTCACTGGTGTCGTTGCCACGCCGGCATGCCCCGTGGGGCAGGCAACTGGCCACCTAGGCCCTCTCAGTTGACCCAACACAGCGACCACATACTCGATTAGCAGCAAATAATTGTATTTCCAGTTTTTATTCCTGCTCCAATTTTTCGCTTGGAGACATCAAAAGACACACGTGTCGCTCATACGTTGTTCCACTGTACCATGGCTGTTTTGCTCTACTGCAAACTCTTTTGCTTAGCTGCTGCTCAACTGCTAGGTGTCTTTCGATCTGTATGTGTGTATGTGTGTATGTGTGTATGTGTGTGTGTGTATCCGTATCTGTGGCTGTGTGCGTCTTTTGATGTTTAATTAAATTCATTTTTGTTGCGGCCTTTTGTAATGAGATTTTGGCCTGTTGCCGCTTCGCTCAGCGTGTTACGGGCTTTGCTTTTGTTGGCTGCTTCGTTTTGACGTTTTGACGCTGCTCTTCCAATCGAATCATATAAATGCTCGACGGCAAGTTCATTGGGGCATCAGTCGAGATTTGCTCTTTCCAATCGAACTACAGCCACAGTGTGAAGCAGTGAAGTTGTTCAGTCTATTAGTCCATCATCCAATTGGTCCATCAGCCAATCAGTCAATCAGCCCACAAGGATTACGTGATTTAAGCTAAGCTAAAAGAGACCTAAAGACTTAAGTGTTCCCACTGCCATTACCATGCGTGCTTCCTCCCTCTTTATTGCCTGTGTGGCTTTGTTTGGTGCCGTTCACGCTAGTCCTGAACCACCTTCGCCCTATTATGGATTACCACAGCAGCAGAGCCAGCGCGCGCTGCCACTGAATGGTGAGTGTCTGATAGAACAACTGAAGGAGTGATACACAAATGTGACTTAAATTCTCCCTCTCTGCCGCTCTATCGAATAACAGGGCATCCCGCGTCGCCACACAACTACCAGGCATTGCCCCAGGAGCAGACATTCGCCAATTTTGGCGTGCCCCAAGCTCAGCCACAGATGAACTACTTGCCACCTGTCCAGCAGCAGCAACAGCAACAACAGCAACAACAGCAGCATCAGCTTCAGCAACAGCCACAACTGGATGAGCAACTTGCACCAGCTGCGGAGCCACTTAATTCTTATGACGACTCCTACAACATGGCCCATCGTCTGTCGGGTGTTCAACACGCGAGCGGTTACAACAACGCACCACAAGAGACTCGTGTCCATAAGCACATCTATGTGCATGTGCCACCCAAGGACTTTGAGGAGGAGGATGCTGTTGTCCCACGTGTACATCACGAGATTGGACCCAAACAGAAGCACTACAAGATTGTCTTCATTAAGGCACCATCTGCACCTGCGCTGCGTCCACCAGTTGTCCCACCACCACCACAGAACGAAGAGAAGACTCTGATCTATGTGCTGCACAAGAAGCCCGAGCAGGAACAGGAAATTGTCATTCCCACGCCACCACCTACTAAGCCATCCAAACCAGAAGTCTACTTCATCAAATACAAGACCAAGAAGGAGGAGGCTCCCGTCTATGGACCCCCACCAGCTGATATGGATCCTCGCCAGGCTACCATCGATGACTTCGCTCCCATGGCTGATGTTTCTGATATTCTGCCCACCACCCTCGCCCCCGAGCCAGAACCAGAACTGCCCGCAGCTCTGCCCTCATCCATCTATGGCCCACCCACAGCTCCAGCCTACACTGGCGAGGAGGTTCAAACTACATTGACTGCGCCATCTAATCAGTACCTGCCCCCAGCGACTGCACCTGCCTCTTTGGCCATCGATGATTCCTCTCTAGCGCCCATCATTGTGGAAGAGCCCGACCAGCGTCAGCCTACTGATGCGCCTGCTCCCGCCCCATCTCATGTACCTGCTATCAACTATGGTCCCCCCAATCGCTTTTTCCTCAAGAAGCTCAAGTGAATAACAGCGCTGATTTAGCGAATACTTAGTCTAATGGCGGGACGCCCCCACGGCACGCCCACATGCCACACTCACACTCACACACACCCACGCATATTTCAATTGTTGCTTTTTCATAAAAAAATTGTTAAATTGTTTGTTAAATCTTGTAGACAATAAAATTCGAATTTACTAAAGTTAATTCATGAGTTTCATTTTCTGCAATTGCACACAAAAAGTTCGCTTACTTTGACGTTTTATTAGCACATTAATGAAAGTTAATGACAATCGGCCCTGCTGCAGTCTTAAAACTTGACCTTCTGACTTTGAAGCTACATCATTTATAGCTCGTTTAATTGGTTACGTTTTGTTAATTTTTGAACGTGTTTCATGACTTTCCGCATAGCAATTTGCAGTTTTAACTTTAAAGTATTGTATAAATATAGATGGCATCCTATGTATAATTAAAAACCACTTGGTGTGATTGGCTGACTTAGAGATAGGTGCTAATATTGGTTTTTAAGTATTAAAAAGAGGGAAAATGCATTGCTTTAAATATTTCTGGGTAATCAGCATTAAAATAGTTGATAAAGATTTATGCCAAATGTGAAATATTTCCGATAATACCAAAAATTCCTTACGAATATTCTAGGTTGATTGAAACTATTGTTAAAACCAGTAAAAAACATAGTCTAAAAATGCTGCATTTTATTCGTATTGGCAATAAAAGTGTTTGCTTGACATCATAAACATTGGCTCGCAACATGGATTTCGCAGGCAACATATTTTGTAGCAACATGTTGCCAGGCTGCTCGCCTTTGGCGCCAAAATGCTAGCAACTGTGTAAATGGCGCAACCTGTGCTGTCAAAGGCTGCAGCAGTAAGCACTCGTGTCTCGAGTTCGTGCTCTGGCACATTGTTTAGAACTTCGTTCGCCGGCTGATCTCCAACGGTAATGGCAACGCCAACTCAAACGCGAGTCACGCAATTCCATTTCAGTTCGCTTTCTGAGTTCGTGGGCATCGCAACGTGGCGGCAGCTGCTGTTTCAACATTCATTCTTGTTGTTGCTGCTTTCGCCAATGAATATGGCGTTTACGTCACTTAACGCGCTTTCAATTTCAGTTTCAGTTTCGAATGTCCGTTTCGTCCGGTGTGCGTAAATTTCTCCATTTGATATTTTCCAACGCATAAACGTGTAAAGAAGCGCAATTCAAATATAACAAAAACAATTACATTTTGTTTACTTTAAGAGCCAATTTTAATGTGCGCAGCACGCGAACAATAAACGACGTAATTAACTAACTATTTATTAAGATACTTAAGAAGGTGCGAGGAGTTGTTGCTCAGGCTCAGACAGCTCAACGCCTCATATGCGTGTTTTGCGAACAGCAACAATTTGTTGTGCGAGAGTGTTGTGCCCTGTGTGTGTGTTTAATAAGTGTGTGCAAATGCAATTTTGAAATTGAGCACGTAACTGGACGTCGTTGTCGTCGGTTCATATAAATGTTTGTTTTTGCAATTGCGTTTGGCATTGGCATTGCCGTTAAATGCTAATTTCGTCACCTGGGAACTGTTCATATTGCCGGCCAGACTGAGTCAGTCTCTAGTCGGGGGTAAGTACTCTAACACCCCCCTTTTCATCCACCTTAATACTTTTTTCGATGCTAACCAGTTCGTCCTCTCTCGCCTTCATGTTCTTTGTTATTTTTGTTGTTAGCGCTCTGCAATTTTCACATATTCTGTTACATCGGCTGCATTTGATAAATGACACTTTAAGTAGCCCAGTTAACAAACAAGCTTTCCATGTTTCTTTTGAATATCAGACGAAACACATTTGAATTTCCACTGAGGCCTCCGTGTCAGCTGTCAGATGTTAACCCAACACGTGCCAGTCACTTATTTTAATATCCCGATTAATAAGTTACAGTGAGATACAGGGAAACCCCATGGATTTGCAGTTTACCCTTCTCAATGTAATACTTATTAAGGAACTCAAATGTCAAAATTAAATTTCTGAACTTCTTTTGTTTTCAATTTGATAAATTCGCTAGCTACAATTTCACTTTCCTTATAAATTACAAAATTTCTATAACGCTTATATTAATGCATTGATGTATGGCAATTGAAAGCTGATATCTGACAGAGTGAAGATAAAACCATTGAATTACTTCAACACAAATTTGCACATGCAACTTATTGTTATTTATTGATTGCCTGACTCTCAGATAAAATTTATATCAATCAGTCTCTTACGCATCAGGTTTGTTCAATTTACAGTCATTGTTGGAAGTGAATAGTGGGCAAATTTGAAGGACAACAGGAAGTGTATTTTATAATAAATAACACATACTGAATGTTACACATACGCAGAGTGGTACTGCATTTCTCGTTCACGTACGCATATAAAAGGACTGCCTGATTTCATGCTTCGTTGTCTGACAGCTGGCAACGAAACGAGAAGCTAGTTAATTATAAATTATGAGCTTCTGATGCGGGAGGTGGGAGGTGGGTGAAACACGATGAAAGTGTGCCGCCGTTGAGGCAATTGTGTAGGAACCATTTTGGGTTTTTGCTGCTCACATGTGTTTATATTGTTTTGTTGTTGTTGTTTTTGTTTTTGTTGTTGTTGTTATTTTTGCAGGTGAGCGCATATTTTATCAGCAATTAACCGTTGAATCCAGTTGGATTACATTCAAAAAGCATTTCAAGCTGAGCCGCGCCTAAAGACAGGCAATGCCTTTTAGCTATTTAGGCTTTGAATGCTCGCCCTACGGATTTAAGAGCCCTTTGTGCTATTTCCTTTGTTTGACAGTAATATTTACTGTTTGCTACCCTCACACTTAGCTGGTTTAATGTCAATCGTTTTAATGTCAATGCGTGTCATGAGGGCGTTCATCTGCTCTTCTTAGATTTTACGACTGTGACTTTTGTTTGTTGCTTTCATATATTTGCAATGAATGAAGTGGAATTCTGTTATACTTATGGCTAACCTTATGGCTTCCATTATTTATAATTTTTAAAGAACATTTGTTGCTTTAATTAAATTTAAGTCAATAAAACAATCAGTCATTCCGGTTTATGGATTACATTTCCTGTTTTCCGAATTCAATCTTGTGGTAAAATCATTTATATAACATTTCAGTGGCGGAATCGAAATAAATTGAACTTCCGCTTTTGGTGGCAAGACCAATGTTGCACGCGTGTTAATAGTTTCAGTTGAAAGGACGTGACAATTGACTCAATCGCATTCCCAGTTTTTATGCAGCTCTTATAGCTTTTTATTTTCAATGTGATAAATTTTGTCATGTTCAATTTAAGCATTTCTTTTGAAGCTTTAAGCTTTTTGTGTACAATGAAAATTAATTTATCCCCTTGGCCTTTTTTATCTGATGATGCTTGGCACAGCCTTTGTCTCATTTTAGAATGTAATCCAATTTGAAGCCAAATTATTTATCATATTTGCTGAATGAAAAATTGGCAATATAAATATTAATTTGAAGTGCTAAAAAATGTTGTAAAAAATTGTTTTGAAATACGTTTAATATATAAGCGAAATTCCATAATCGAGGAAATATTTCCGCTCTTTGGAGAACGAATTTTTATTTTGGAGCACACACACATGAATCAACTAAACAATGTTATTAGCCAAGGTAAACATGTCCGAAATTCGTTTAAATTGTGGTTGTTGGTTTTCTAGTTTCCTCTCTCACATCATGTTAACTTCTTTTTCTATTCTTTTTTTTTTTTGTATTATTCTGTTGTTTTTCCCAAAGCACTTAACAGAATGTATCAACAGCACAAAGATAGCAAAAGCAACGCTATGACATCAACAAATTGAATTTGTTTATATACGAGTACATCACAAGGTAGACACCTGCAAAGAAAAACTTTAAAATAGTTTGTAAACTCAGACCGAAATAAAATCTGAAGGTGTTTACAAAATGCAATATTCTTGACAACATAGAAAATAACTAAATTTTTAGTCAACTACATATTGTTTGCTCCCTTTTTTTTTTCATATTTTAAACCGCTTTTAATATAATCGGAGAACAAGCTGCAGGATGCAGTCAAGCTAGTAAGGCTTTAGAAATAAGAGTTAGTGAGATGCATTTGAGAACTATGAGTGAGCAACAGTAAAAAAATGGCATAACTTTTGAGCTTTATTAAAAATTCCTTGACAAAGTTTACTCTTTGCGTTACTTCTTATTGAGGCTTTGTTTGTTTTCTTAGAACACTAAGGAAGCTGCCTTTCATTTTGTGATACTTATACCTCGCTGTAAAACTTATTTTTCTCGTTTACTTGCATTTTTTTTTAATTTTACGTGACATTATTTGCTGTCACATTTACTTTAACATTTCTCAAATTACATTAGATTTAGTGTAGAACATAAACCAACTTTTCAATAATGTGTGGAATTGCAAGGGAAAATATTAAATTGAATTCTATCAAAACATGCGACGCAATCTTGAGTGCAATATCACAACATCTCTCCATACTTTGTGTTTTTTGTACCCTCTACCCTTGAAGAAAGCATATTAAACTTGTGCAAAATAATATAAAGAACATAAAGACCATAAATATGTAGATTAATATAACAACAAGGAATGCTATATGCATTTAGAACTCTTTAAAATTGTATTTCCATTGTTAAATTGAAGTATACATACTTACATGGCTTTTGCTTGAGTTGCCTGAGGTTGGCGCTTATCAGACATGTGACATGACAAATATCGTATGTGTTTCTCTGTTTGATTTTGTTTGTTTATTTTTTATGTTATTCGATATATAACATAAAATGCAGAACAGTGGAGTCCTGAACAGACTGTCAAGCTAAGATGTTCCGTGCTTTCTTTTCCTTTTGGCTGAAAATTCATAATTATTTACATACTTAAGCGCAGTGAGGCATGCCATATACAAACAATATATCTTCAGCACGCTTGACTTGCGTTGCTGTCCAAATGATTTGGCCAAAACTATATAATAAAATATAATCATAAATTATTTCAAATAAATTTGATATTTCATGTGAATTTAAGGCGTTTTAGAAGAGGATGTGCTGTAGTGTGGCTAAAAGGACCTTCTTTATGCTTCGCAGGACCTTTTGAAATATATAAGTAGTTTTTTTATTTCATGGGTTTTCATTGAGATTCAGCCATGGATAATCTTGGCCTGCTTTTATTGGGTGCTTCACTAAATGTTGAGCAGATTAAGCTGGCTTAAAGCTTATTTAAACATTTGATACAAATCTAGCTACCTATTGTATCGAGTATTGAGTATTGTTACCTGCTTAGGAGTTAGAATCCTTTAATGCATACACCACTTGTGTATGTCCACACTCAGCGGTTGGCAATTTCATTTACTGTAAATTCCCCTTATCGAAGAGTTGATTGTCCTTTATTCAAATTGGAAAACCTTTTGACAGTTGAACAAGTCATGGGGGATCACAGGACAATTGCTGGTTGACACACTTGTGATGGAATCCTGTGGCGATGTCATTAGGTGTATGGCCACACCAACCACATGTCCATGTCCTTGTCCTTTCCTCTACGAAAGGGGAATACAGAAACAACAACACTCAACTCTGTGAGTATTTCTCAAAATAACTTGCAAAACAATTTCCTGTTAAAAGTCTGCACCAACAGCATTTAGTATTTATTGCTGTTGAGGATTGTCTACATTTTTTTGAAACTAAAGTCGACAGACAAAAGACAGAGACATCGGAGAAGCGTCTTCCTCGGTTTAGAAAGTCAACTAATAATAGATTGAAACTGACATCGCTGAGTTGTGATATGTTTTGATAAATTAACGTAGGGAACAACAATGATGGTATCCTCCTCTTGGATAGGCTTAAGAACTTTAAATATGCCGCAAGCACAACCGTGTACAACACACGTTGCTTTCATTCACCAATGTGAATAATGAGTTCTCAAGCATTTGACCGTGTTGCTTCCACAAATTTTACGCTATTCCCATATCCAAGTTTTTTCTTCACCGTTTGGCGCTGAACGCCTTGAGGTCGTTAGGCTGTCTGACCTTTCAAGCGAAAGCAAAGAAATACCCAAAGGTGCCGTTAGGCATGTTAATTTTATATACGTTGTATCCATTCAAAAATTGACAGTAAAGGGTGTAATAGACTTTTGGAAATGCATGATAAGAGTTAAACAATATTTGTTCTTCATCAGAATTAACTTGAATAGAGACTACAAATTTGGAATGCAGATTTCTTATGCGAATATTTTGATGTATTTCCTGACTGAATACAGGGTAACTCTTAGGCAAGCCAGCTCAATGAAAATACTCCTGTTCTTCGAGCTTTATTGAAGGTCTACAGTTAGGGCCATTTGGCAAGGAAAAGGTGTGACTATGTGGCCAATTTAAAACAATGCGAGTGTAAAGCATTTTCAGGCGAAGGAGATTTTCAGCTTAGTGAAAAATTGAAAGAAGGAAAAATGCAAATCATTTCACATGAATATCTGAAATTGCACACACTTTTAGCCGCACCTGAAGTTCTATTGCTTCATATGAATATTTTACAAAGAACATCAAAGTCATTATACAGATCTGTCTTGTTCTTAACATGTATTCAACCTTACTTTTTTCGATTGTCTTTCTAAATCAGCGGAATTTATTTATTTATTTTCTTTTGTTAATTGTATGACACAAAGAAAATGACAATTGTGTGTTTGTTTCTTTTTTTACACATATTCTCATGTATGTAATTGATTTAGAGTCCTAATTGTGCCTTTCTTTTCCTACATTCCAATGTAGGCGAATCACCTATGATATATTCCTTTTTGATCAATACTAAGATCTATTTGTTTATTCAGTATGACTAGACACATGTAACTTGTGCACAACTTCGATAAGGAATCTTTTTACAATGTCTTATCATTGCAACGCAGTGTAAAAACTCATTATTTTAATAGTTTTCAAAGGTATATAAGCAAAATATTCGTTAGTTTGAGCTCAGTTCAGTTTGTATACTAAAGAAAATGACGCCTCAACATGTTTGGATGATTTACTATTATGGTGAGCAACAACAGATGGAATAAAAGAAAGTTATCCTAATATTTTCTCATTGGATAGCGTTTCACGTGTTTCTTGTCCTTTATATGGTGCGTCCACTTTTAACTTTGAATATCGAAAGGGAAAATCCTAATGTCTGCGATGAAGGCACAGTGAAATCGGACCCAGAAGATTGTGCTAGTTATTACCAATGTCTGGACGGAGAAATTGTGAAACAGAAATGCCACAGTGAATGCTACTTTGATTCAGCATGGGACGTATGCGTAATAGACTCTGATGGAGTCTGTACGCCTCTAACCGTAAACTGCACAGAAGGCAATCTTGAAGAGAACCCTGCGAATTCTTGTGGCTACTTTAAATGCCTGAATGGAAGCCTTACTGAATTGAACTGCACCAGTGGAAGTTATTTCAATTCCACAGTGCAAATCTGCCTTATTGATGATAATGGAGTCTGCTCTTCTATTTCTGAAGAATGCAAGGAAGGGGGGATTGAGGAGAATCCTGAAGACACTTGTGGCTACTTGAAATGTGTAAACGGAAGTTTATCTGAAGTAAACTGCACCAGTGGAAGTTATTTCAATTCCACATTGCAAATCTGCCTTATTGATGAGAATGGAGTCTGCTCTTCTATTTCTGAAGAATGCAAGGAAGGGGAGATTGAGGAGAATCCTGAAGACACTTGTGGCTACTTGAAATGTGTAAACGGAAGTTTATCTGAAGTAAACTGCACCAGTGGAAGTTATTTCAATTCCACATTGCAAATCTGCCTAATTGATGATAATGGAGTCTGCTCTTCTATTTCTGAAGAATGCAAGGAAGGGGAGATTGAGGCGAATCCTGAAGACACTTGTGGCTACTTGAAATGTGTAAACGGAAGTTTATCTGAAGTAAACTGCACCAGTGGAAGTTATTTCAATTCCACATTGCAAATCTGCCTTATTGATGAGAATGGAGTCTGTTCTGCGATTCCTGCAAACTGTGTTGATGGAGAGATTGAGGAAAATCCTGAAAACTCTTGCGGTTACCTGATTTGTAAGTACGGAAGTCTATCTGAAGTAAACTGCACCAGTGGAAGCTATTTCAATTCTACATTAAAAACTTGTCTAATCGATGAAAGCGGAGTCTGTTCCTTAAATCCGGGTAGCTGTATTGAAGATGAGATCGTTGAAGATCCCGAAGAGTGTGGCGGATACTTGCAGTGTATCAATGGAGAATATGTAAACCAAATGTGTTCATATGGTCGCTATTTTCATCAAACATTGAAGAGTTGTGTAATCGATAATAATGGCATTTGTACACCCTTAACTGAGACATGTGAGGAAGGTGATCGGGAGATAGATCCTGAAGATTGCACATTATATCTAGAATGCATGGATGGTGATTTTGTTGCACAAAAATGTGCAGAGGGGACTTACTTTAACAGCAGCATTAAGGCATGTGTTATCGATGAGAATTGTGTGTGTATTCCTCAGGTGGAATAACTGAAAACGAAAATGAAATAAAACATTAGTTAATTAAGCATGCAGTATTTTTAAATATAATGACGTAATATACAAGTTTCAGATACATTTGTGATAATTGAGTTACATCAGAACGAGAGAATGTAGCGGTCACATATAATATAATGAATGAATGATTGGGAAGGGGAGAACCTCTCCCGATGAGCTGGCGGTATCAAATGGTCGATGAGGCTTAAGGCAAAGTTTTTGGAGCAGCTGCGCCTATTTAACTTTGTATTAATGTGATATCATAATTATAACATTTGTTCTTAATTTGATAGCTGTTAACAAACTGTTCCTATCGCTAACTTTTGGGCAACAACTGGGTCTTTATTTAAAGGGAATTAACAAGATGTTAAATTAACTGTGTCCTAATGAGGAGCTGGGAATCGAGACAAAGGGAATAAGGAATATGTGGTCAGCTGTCGATTATACTCCTTAACCATGAAAACAGTACGTGACATGCCCTACATAATTTCGCAGCACATACTCCGACGTCCTTGGGCCTTAGATTAAGTCTGCTCTTAATTAAAAGTATTCCCGCAGTGAAAGCTCAGGGCACGCCTTGACTTAACCTGCAGTGAAACACATCAAAGCGCATTCGATTACATTGTAGGACTCGTAATTAAAGTCAACCTAAATTCAGCCGCATTAAATTAAAACAGAAAACAAAACTTGGGCTATGGACTTGGTACGAGTATTTTGTTCCCGCTCTGTGCACATCAAAGATATCATCCTGCAATTAAGAAGAGCAGTTCGATTTCAATTTGACTTTATTGGAAAAGCCTTTGATTCCTTTGCTATTACAGATTAATTCAACTTCTCCTTGTTGACATGGGCATTTACGAATATTAAATTCAGTATATAAATGTTCGTTGGATGGTCTTTTCCATTGTCATCCTCAGGTGAGGGTGTCGTTATTGTAGTTTCCTCCCCTGAAGTTGAAGTTGACAGGACGGCTGTTGATGTCTTATCCTCTTCAGGCGCAATCGTAGTGGTGTCAGGTTCAGTTGTGTTTCCGGGATCCGCAGTAGGCTCATCGGTCTCCTTTGTTGTCGACTCATTGCCATTTTCATTAGCGTCTCCCAATCCATAAGGAGATTCCTTATTCACAGGCACATAAAACTCTCCAACGGCCACAAGCTCATTCTGCAGTGAACCCATGCGAACCGAGCTGTAGGTGCTGCCGCAGTCCTTCTTGATGGCATACTCATACGAAGGACACCTCATGCTGGGAAAATTGTTCATTTTCAGCGATTCAATGTAGTAGGACACGGCACGTGTGTGGGAGCATCCTCCGGTTAAGTCGATGCCACAACCAGGCTGCGATTTACCACCATTTGGATAGAAAGCAGCTCTGCCAATTGGCTTCGTGTATCCCAATGTGCCACCATTTGTTTGAATTGATTCCACGTAATAGGCGTCATTGCTGGACAAACGCTTTGCCGGTTTATCATAGCTTAACATTGGCATCGCAGGATCGAGACCCACCACTTTCTGCACCTTTCCAGTAGCCACTTGCTTTGCAGTGTGCCCGGCAACGTGGGCACCAAGGCTAAAGCCCACAATCTCAAGTGTCTCCAGGGACATGCCATACTCCTTTACCAGAAAGTCAACAAGATTAGCAATTTTCTTTCCCGTGGCAGAAACAGCTGATACCGATGAGGCATATTCCAGAGAACGACCACGTGACCAATCCACTGCAATCATATTGTAATTGCCATAAAGGAACCAAGCTGCACGAACTCCACTGTTCACACCATCCTTATAATTTGAGTTCCAGCCGTGTATGGTTATTCTGAAGAGAGTTTCTTATGCTCAATCAAATATTAATAGACTATTTGAATAGGGTATACCTAGTGGGGTAATGGGGATTGAAATTTGAGGCATCAATAGACTCCCTTGTCGTTTTTATAACGTCTCCTTCGTTGGGATTACGTTGCGTATACAAATAGAAGGTAACTGCATTCAGGGATAAACGTTCACTCATCTCAAGATCATTGAGAGTCTCATATGCTGCCAACTGCTCCTCAGCATCCGACATGCTCAGCCACTTGAGAGTGCCATCCTCCTGAGGCACATACCATCCGTCTTCTCCATTAATGCGTTCATCTCTGTCCTTTATGGACATTGACCTGACTGCACCTTTGGAATTGTATGTTAAATTATTATTTTTGTTTAATCTTAAACATAATATTAAGTGCAAAGTTCTTACTGGCCAGCACGCAAACCGTTAAAAGAAACCACAATTTCATGCCTGCCATGGGAAAGTTATAATGACTCGACCTAAGAGGCCAGCACTAAATATATAGGCAATAATATGCTTAGTCAGGTGTTATAAAGCCAATTCAGTCGATTAGATTATCCCTAAAATATGACGCCGATTTGTATTAGAGTGAAAGCTTTGAAGAAGCTTTTCCCAAATATATAAAAAATATGTATGCGAGGTTAGGCTGAAAAGTATCTGAATTGCTGATAAATCATTTGGCCTTTGTTCAAATATTGTACAACGAATAACTAAGCTATTCCGTATGAGAAGAAGAAATAAAAACTGAAAATTATTACTTGTACTCAATAATAATAAGCTGAATGGGTTAAAAAATAGGGGAATGAGAAGATAAACATAATATTATCTGTTTAAAATATATTTTGTCCTTTCGAGCAACACTTCAACCCGCCCTCTTAGGTATTTGAGTGCCCAATTAGCTGTCTTCAATCAAATCCAAATCCTAATATTTATGAGCATTATTGTGGTAGATAAGATTACACCTAAATATACTTTAAATAAATGACTCGAAGAGCTTAAAGATAAGTACTTTGCGGATGTATAATAAAAGCTCCTTATTTTTTTTTTTGCAATATGATTTTAATTATTTAAAAACATATTCAGTTTATTTGCCATAACCATAGGGATACTGGCTATTGACGGGGACATAGTAATCACCGGCAACCATGTAGGCGTTTGAAACGGCGCCCATCTTGACGGAGCTGTAGGTGCTGCCGCAGTTCTTGGCGACGGCCTTCTCGTAGTCACCGCAACGCATGGTAGGGAAGTTGTTCTGGGAGACGGACTCGGCATAGTAGATCACGGAACGGCTGTGAGCGCAGGAACCGGTCACATCGACACCACAGCCAGGCTGAGACTTGCCACCGTTGGGATAGAAGGCACCCTTGCCGATGGGCTTAAGGAAACCCAGCATACCGCCGTTGGTCTGGATGGACTCGACGTAGTAGGCATCGGTGGAGCTGAGACGTTTGTTGGGGGTATCGTAGTTGTACAGGGGAAGGGCGGGATCCAAACCGATGATGGTGTGGACTTGACCGTTCTTGACGTTCTTGCCAGCGAAACCGGATACATGAGCACCCAGACTGTGACCAATGATCATGGTTTTGTCCAGGGACAGACCATGGTTGGAGCGCAAGAAGTTGATCAGCTCAGCGACCTGTTCACCGACTCCGGGAACGGCCAAAACAGAGGAGGCATAATCCACGGAACGGGCACGTCCCCAGTCAACGGTGATCATGTTCATGTCTCCGTGACTGAACCATGCGTTACGAACGCCATAGTTGACGTAGTCCTCGGCACTGGATGTCCAGCCGTGGATGGTGAAGCGAGTGGGGTTGTTGGGATTGAATCTGGATCCCGAAATGGAGTTCTTGTTGGCCTTGATTTCCTGGGGTGAGTTCGGGTTGGACTTGGTATACAGATAGAAGGTAACGGGGTTCAACACATTGCGTTCACGCTCGGCGTGAGCTTCCAGATAGGAATCGGCGGCCTGTTTATCGACCCATTCAAAGGTTCCATCGGCCTGAGGCACATACCAACCATTTTCACCATTAATCTGATGCTCAGTGGCGCTGGCTGTGAATAAATAAATCTTTAGAATGGATATTGTTAGAGAGAATCTTCTAAAGCAATTTACCCGCCACCACGCAGAATGCAAAAACCAAAAACAGCTTCATGACGCTAACAAAGTCAACCTCAACTGATGTTCGGACATGCTGCGGTTCTTCCTTTATATGGGACACGGCAGGTTGTTTATCAAATCACGGGCACGTTCAGCACAGCACTTGAGATTTGCTCAAGAGATTTTCAATCATTCCATTCCCCGTTCTGATAACAATGATGACGCCCAACTGAAGTGAGTTTACTTCTATTCGTCTATTGCTTTATTTTGACTCGTGTCCGATTAACATGTTTGCGATATGACTCCACTTTAATTAGACCCATTTGCTCATATGTATTTGGGTAATTGAACTATTTTGAGAGATCGCATTTAAAGATAATTGCTTAATGTGTATCCTGTAACGAGCAAAAGTTTGCTAAATATATAATAATAGAGGCTATGTAACATATTTTTCCATTAACTTCAATTAAATTTGTGGAATTCAACTATCATATGATTTGAAGATCTAAAATAGGATAGATTCCCCTGTACCTCACCATAAAGAAATTGAAAATTGATTGCATTTCGAATATAAATAAAGCTATGATAAGTGTCTGATGAAAAGTTAATTAAGATAAGCGAGCCTATTGTTAGTTTTTGCTTGGGTATATAAACATATATATATATATATATTTATTTATTTATTCCTTCAGCACATAACTCGCCCAAGTTTAGCCCAACTGTTAGCACAAATTTCAGCATCTATGATATTATGCCATAAGGTGCCTCGTTGTTGACAGGCACATAGAATTCACCCTTTACCATGTAGGCATTGGTCACTGCACCCATGCGTACCCCCATGTATTGGCTGGGACACTCCTTGGCAATAGCAGCTTCATAGTCGGCACATCGAATGCTGCCAAAGTTATCCCGTTCTACGGCTTCCACGTAATAGATAACTGAGCGTGTGTGAGCACAAAGGCCATCCAAATCTTCACCACATCCGGGTTGCCGCTTGCCACCGTTGGGGTAGAAGGTGCCCCTTCCGATGGGCTTGACAAATCCCAGTTTGCCTCCATTGGTTTGTATGGATTCAACATAGTATGCATCTGTATTGGATAATCGTTTTTCTGGTTTATTCCAGCTGAAGAGAGGCATTGCTGGGTCTAGGCCCACAATGGCATGCACTTTCTCAGAATTCTCAGCAACTCTTTTGCCTGCAAATCCTGCCACATGGGCACCTAAGCTATGTCCAATCACTTCAAGATTATCCAGGGGCATATTGAAGTTCCAATGCAAATATTCAATCATCTCTCCCACTTTATATCCTGCACTTCCCACAGCCTTTGCGGCACTCACATAGTTCTCAGTACGAGATGCTGCCCAGTCGACAAGGATAATATTGAAATCTCCCCTGGAGAGCCAGGCATTGGTAATCCACTTGTTCATGGCATCCTTGTAGCTGCCCTTCCATCCATGTAAAACAAACTTCGTGGGTCGCTCGACTCGAAAGTGCGAGCTCCGAATGGACTCCCCATCGTAAGTGAGCTGATGCCCATCCATAGGATTGTTATTGGTATACAAAAAGAAGGATACTTCTGAATGAACTTCCCTTAATCCGTCGCTTTCTATTAGCCCCAGCCAGGTGCCATTCGGTAGAATCCAACCATTCTCTCCATTTAGCTGCTCGTCCCTCACCGGATGCGCCCATGCTGCTTTTATCAATGTTTGCAATCAGAAATCTCATCGCATGCTGAATGCCAGACCAATCAATTTACCTCCAAGCACTAGGAATGCAAGCGTAAACAACACTTCCATGCCTTATTTATAGAATGCGCTTATAGCAAAAAACCAACCCCCTTTTATATCCCCTCCAGGGGTCTCTCGCTAATCTCTGACGTGTGTCTGTGCACTTGATTCCCCAACAGACCCCAAGTGGTCTGCCCAAGTATCGAAACTTGACAAAGATAACAGAACAACGCAGTACTAATACCACTACTCATTCGAGTATTATCAAAATTAATTTTCTCGCTTTCGTTCTTTATTCATAAAAATAAAATCGTTAGATAGAAGATCTATTTCAAATTGCCGAATGGCGCTTCGCTGTTTACGGGCACATAGAAATCACCTGCAGCCATGTAGGCATTGATATCAGCTCCCATGCGAACACTGCTGTAGGTGCTGCCACATTCCTTGGCCACGGCATTTTCGTAGTTGCTGCACTTGATGGTTCCAAAGTTATCCTGGGCCACAGCCTCAACATAGTAGGTTACTGAACGAGCATGGGAGCATGTGCCGGCAGCATCGACTCCACATCCTGGCTGTTTCTTGCCTCCATTGGGGTAGAAGGCACCTCTGCCAACGGGCTTGAGGAATCCTTTCATTCCACCGTTAGTCTGAATAGACTCCACATAGTAAGCATCTCCGGAAGATAGGCGTTTACTTGGCTCATCATAGCTGAATAAGGGAAGGGCAGGGTCTAGACCAATAATAGTGTGAATCTTGCCAGCGCCCACGGTTTTGCCAGCGTAGCCTGCGACCTGGGCTCCCAAGCTGTGTCCAATGACGTACAGAGTGCTCAAGGACATGCCGTGACTCTGTTGCAGATACTTGATCATATTTCCCACTTGAACACCAGCATTGGGGACAGCATTTACAGAGGAAACGTAGTTCGCAGACTGAGCTCCATCCCATCCCACAACAATGATATTGTAGTTGCCCTTAGATAGCCAGGCTTTTGTGATTTGGGTATTCATGCCGTCAGTGTAACGACCTCCCCAACCGTGAATAACGAAACGAGTGCCATGATCCTTGTTGAAGTGTGAGTCACGAATAGATGCTGCGCTCGCCTCGATTTTCTTGCCCACAGTGGGATTCGACTTAGTGTAAAGATAGAATGATACAGCATCAGAGCTTCTCTCCAGGTTTCCACTATTCAGCAACAGTTCGGCCTCCTCACGATCCATCCATACGCTGGTGCCATCTATACGTGGTACATACCATCCATTCTCTCCATTAATGCGCTCCTCAATTGGGAGGGCACTCACTGGACATTATAAGAGTTGTTTGCGAAGTCTATTGGAGATATATTGATGTTCTTACCTGCGGCAAGTAGCGCTGCTAGAACAATAAATACTTTCATGCTTAAATCGCAACTATGATTGATAAGTGAACAGCGACTCACGCCTTTTTATAGCACCACTCAATCAGATAATTTGCCACATTTCTGATAGACAATCCTAAGTACACATAGACCGATTGATAAGTCTTTCGTCTAATTGCCAGAGAAATGAATTTATGCAATCTTGGCGATGCCCGGTCTAACTCAAGATTGAGTTGATTGATTGAGATTTTAGATAGAAATTATCAACAAAAGTGTTCTTTAGCTTTAGCTTTAAGTTGTTTATTTAGATTAACTAAATAAAATGATAATAAACCATTCATGCCCATCAAAAGATCTATTTTCTAAATGAATCCTAGGATTATGTACTTGTATATATCAGTATTCTTTTCTCCAACATATTATGTAATCAGCACAGCGTGAGTATTTTCAATAAATCTGTATATATATTCTTGAGTAATTAGTAATATTTAATGAATGATGCCGAATGGGGCTTTGCTATTAACGGGGACATAGAAATCTCCAGCGACCATGTAGGCATTGGTATCGGCGCCAAGACGAACACTGCTGTAAGTGCTGCCACATTCCTTAGCCACAGCATCTTCGTAGTTGCTGCACTTGATGGTGCCAAAGTTATTCTGGGTAACAGCCTCAACATAGTAGGTCACAGAACGTCCGTGGGAGCAGGAGCCGGTGGCATCGACGCCACAACCTGGCTGCTTCTTGCCCCCGTTGGGGTAGAAAGCACCCTTGCCAATGGGCTTGAGGAAACCCAACTTGCCTCCGTTGGTCTGGATGGATTCTACGTAGAAGGCATCATCGGATGATAGGCGCTTGGCGGGTTTATCGTAGCTGAACAAGGGAAGAGCGGGATCCAGGGCAATGATGGTATGAATTTTGCCTTCACCAACAGTCTTGCCGGCATAACCAGATACTTGGGCACCTAAGCTGTGACCAATGACGTAAAGGGTTTCAAGGGACATGCCGTGGCTGTTGTGCAAGTAGTCGATCATCTGTCCTACTTTGGCACCTGCTCCAGGAACAGCCACAACAGAGGATGCATAATCAATGGAACGTGCACGGGACCAGTCCACGACGATGATGTTGTAGTTTCCCTTTGACAACCACGCCTTGGTGATTTCAGTGTTCATCGAATCAGTATAGCTCTGGGTCCAACCGTGAATTACAAAGCGTGTGGGATAATTCTTGTTGAAGTGGGAATTTGATACAGAGGAGCCACTGGAACTGATTGCCTGCCCGCTTGTGGGATTGGACTTAGTGTACAGATAGAAGGATACGGCATTGGTGCTAATGCGTCCTTCCAACTGTTCTGCATTTGTGAGCAATTGCTCAGCCTCATCCATATCCATCCAGTCGCTGGTTCCATCAATGCGAGGGATGTACCAACCATTCTCGCCGTTAATGCGCTCCTCGATGGGAAGGGCACAGACTGAAAAGTAAAATAATAATTAATTGGGAAATCTTCTAGAAAATGAATTAACTCGAAATACCTGCGGCTAACAGTGCTGATAGAAGAAGGAATAGTTTCATTTTGGAATTGCCACTTATGGTCAGCGATCGCTTCTCTTTTATACCCCCAAACCCGAGGCAAACTTATCGCATAAACCTCTTAATATACACTTCAGATTCTGCCTAGTATATTCGATCAGATAATTCCAGTTTTGATTGAATGCTGATCCCGATTTGGCACTTCCATTTGCGAAGAGTGCTGAGTGCTTTGGAATCAAAGCAAAATATTTATGGTTAATAGCTTAGTATTGAATTTTGTTGACAGCAGCGAATTGATATTCTGATATAGGGATAAGCTTTATCAGTAAACAGGTAGAAGTTTGAGTGCTTCTTTAATCAGATATAATCTCCGTCATGGTTTACCGGACGCGGCAATTAGATCCCCCACGAATATAAAAAAAAAAAAAAAATACAATTAAATATTAATGTATTTGATTGAACATTATTTCTTAGTTCTGTTTTAGTTCTTATTTTTTGTTAAATTACATTCGATCTGCTGATCCAAATAAAGCAACCTGAGATTCTTTTAATCCCCTTGAGAGATGGTCCAAGTAAAACGTCCTGTTTCACTGGAAAGCAATTTCACTAATTCTAGAAATATCTTCCATTATCGTCCACACCCATAAATCGGAAATATTTTAAAACAACTCAGGTGTTTATAATATTATAGAATGAAACTTTTAATAAGTTGTTTATAGTATCCACACATTATTTGGAGCCCTGTTTATTTATTTACCTCATTTGGCTCTAAAACCATAGTTAGAGTAATTGAACATTTTGAATTTTGAACAGAATGCGTCATTTATTTCTTGAAATCTTTTAGTGAATCATACCGAATGGTTCCTTGCTATTCACAGGGACATAAAAATCTCCATCGACCATGAAGGCGTTGGTATCAGCGCCGAGGCGAACACCGCTGTAAGTGCTGCCACATTTCTTGGCCACAGCGTCTTCATAATCGTGGCACTTAATAGTACCAAAGTTATCTTCGGTGACAGCCTCAACATAGTAGGTCACAGAGCGTCCATGGGAGCAGGAGCCAGTGGCATCGACGCCACAACCTGGCTGCTTCTTGCCCCCCGTTGGGGTAGAAGGCACCCTTGCCAATGGGCTTGAGGAAACCCAACTTGCCTCCGTTGGTCTGAATGGATTCTACATAATGGGCATCGTCGGAAGATAGGCGCTTGCTGGGCTTATTGTAGCTGAACAAGGGAAGAGCGGGATCCAGGGCAATGATGGTATGAATTCTGCCTTCACCAACAGTCTTGCCAGCGTAACCTGAGACATGTGCACCCAAACTGTGACCAATAACATACAGGCTGTCTAGGGACATGCCTTGTTTCTCATTAAGATACTTGATCATCTCTCCTACTTTCTTGCCTGCACCAGGCACGGCAATGACAGAGGAAGCGTAATCCACAGAGCGAGCACGGGACCAGTCCACAATAATGATGTTATAGTCGCCTTTGGACAACCAGGCCTTGGTGATTCTGGTATTCATTGAATCAGAGTGACTCTGAGTCCATCCGTGAATAACAAAACGAGTGGGATGATCCTTGTTGAAGTGCGAATCGCGAATAGATGCTTCCTTGGCTTCAATTTTCTTGCCGGCGGTGGGGTTGGACTTAGTGTACAGATAGAATGATACGGCATTGGTGCTAATGCGTCCTTCCATCAGTTCTCCGTTTGAGAGCAATTGTTCAGCTTCTTCAAGATCCATCCAGTCACTGGTTCCATCAATGCGAGGGATGTACCAACCATTCTCGCCGTTAATGCGCTCCTCGATGGGAAGGGCACAGACTGATGAACATGAGAGCCTTTTATAAGTAATGTATTTGTGGAAGGATTATAGTACGTCTTACCTGCGGCTATCAAAGCTGCTAAAATATAAAACACTTTCATTCCGGAATCTAAAATATTATTGAGGGTCTGCTCGTATGACTGGCCTTTTTATAGTTCCAAACTCGAAAACATGCCGAGATAATCTAATTTAGATTTTTAGAAACTCTTCAGATTACCTTTGTATTCTGTCAGGCAATTCTCAACTTGTTGAACGAAAATCAGTATTTTCACATTCTAAATTGATAATCAGCTTAATCGCTAACTCAGGAAGATAATGGGGTTTTAGTTTTGGGAGTAACTTATGCTGGGATAAGCTTTATCAATCTTGATAAAAATGGCAACTAAATATCAGACGGTTTACATTTATACCCCACCTGAAGCATTGAGCACTTCACATTTATAATCAAAAGAATGATAATGTTATATATGTCCGTTTATTACTCTTCATTTAAAGAGTCCATTAGTTAATATTGCCAAATGGAGCGTTGCTGTTCACTGGAACATAGAAATCACCGTCGACCATGTAGGCATTGGTATCGGCGCCAAGACGAACACTGCTATAGGTGCTGCCACATTTCTTAGCCACAGCATCTTCGTAGTCGTGGCACTTAATGGTTCCAAAGTTATCTTCGGTGACAGCTTCCGCGTAGTAGGTGACAGAACGACTGTGGGAGCAGGAGCCGGTGGCATCCAGCCCACAGCCGGGCTGTTTCTGACCGCCATTGGGATAGAAAGCACCTTTGCCGATCGGTTTAAGGAAACCCAATTTGCCGCCATTGGTTTGAATAGACTCCACATAATGAGCATCGTCAGAGGATAGACGCTTGTTTGGTTTGTTGTAGCTGAACAAGGGAAGAGCAGGGTCTAGGCCAATAATAGTGTGAATTTTTCCTTGGCCAACTGCTTTGCCAGCGTAGCCTGCTACCTGAGCTCCCAAGCTGTGACCGATAACATAAAGGCTATCCAATGACAGGCCGTGGCTGTCGACCAGGTACTCGATCATGTCTCCAACTTTGCCACCAGCTCCGGGCACAGCCAGAACGGAGGAGGCATAGTCGACGGAACGAGCACGGGCCCAGTCCACAATGATGACGTTGTAATCTCCCTTAGACAACCAGGCCTTGGTGATTTCAGTGTTCATCGAGTCCTTATAGCTTTGTGTCCAGCCATGAATCACAATGCGAGTACCATGATTCTTGTTAAAGTGGGAACTAGCTACAGATGAACCCGTGGGCTTGATTTCCTGCCCTTTAGTGGGGTTGGACTTGGTAAACAGGTAGAAGGATACTGCATTAATACTGATTCGGCCTTCCATCCTCTCCCCATTTTCCAGCAAGTCTTCGGCGTCCTCCAGATCGATCCACTCGAAAGAGCCATCAGCTTGTGGTACATACCAGCCATTCTCGCCGTTAACTCGATCCTCGACGGGAAGAGCACTCACTGAAAGGTAAAAAATTTCTTGTCTCACTGTTGACAGTTATAAAGATATTAGAATTACCTGAGGCTATTATCGTTACAAGTCCAAGAATATAAACTGCCTTCATATTGAAATGACAAAGAAGTTGTGACTTTTGGGAAGAGATTCTCGTCTATTTATATTCCCAAAACATAAACTTTTAAAATTAATCATTTTCATCGTTTTGTAAGCACTTGAAAATTGATTAAAATTGGTCAGATAAAGTTGATTGTCTGATTAAAAAATCCATTGTTTGTCTTTCCTTGCGTCGATTCAGCTGATAGCAAACCTTTATCAATGAAATCTAATTTGTAAGATAGATTGATTTATGAACTGCGTGAGAAACGTCTTGAAATTAAATTGAAGTCTCATATATACTTGGGTTATAAAGTGTTTTCTAAGTGATTGCTAATATGGCAGCTTTATCACCAAGGAAATACTCCTATAAGCCATGTTGATATCTATTGGTAGGTGAGCCATTCAAGGTTTGACATTTAGCCGTTGGATTAGGGTTATAAATGTACTATAAACTAGATTAGGCACCTGTGACCGCAAAATGAGTAAACAAACATAGGGTGTTTTCGATAGAACAGTTTTATTGTGTTATACTTTATTAGTTGATATTGCCGTATGGAGCCTTGCTGTTAACGGGAACGTAGAAATCGCCCTGGACCATGTAGGCATTGGTATCGGCTCCCATGCGAACACCGCTGTAGGTACTGCCACAGCTGTTAGCCACAGCATTCTCATAGTTGTCGCACTTGACGGTACCAAAGTTATCCTGGGAGACAGCCTCGGCATAATAGGTGACGGAGCGACCGTGGGAGCAGGCACCGGTGACATCCAGAGGGCAGCCAGGTTGGGTCTTGCCGCCGTTGGGGTAGAAAGCTCCCTTGCCAATGGGTTTTAGGAAGCCCAAAGTGCCTCCGTTGGTCTGAATAGATTCGACATAGTAGGCATCAGTAGAGCTGAGACGCTTGTTTGGCTTGTTGTAGTTGAACAGAGGAAGGGCGGGATCCAGACCGATGATAGTGTGCACCTGACCGTTGGTGTTCTTGCCAGCGTAACCGGCGACATGGGCACCGAGACTGTGGCCAATAACGTAGAGATCGTTGAGAGACAAGCCGAAGTCGGAAACGAGGAAGTTGATCATGCTGGCGACCTTCTTGCCAACCTTTGGTACAGCTACAACAGAGGAAGCATATTCAACGGAGCGAGCACGAGCCCAGTCCACGACAATAACGTTGAAGTCACCATGGCTCAACCAGGCATCGCGAATGTTCTTGTTCATGCCTGACTTATAGTTCTGGGTCCAACCGTGGATGACAAACCTGTAAGTAGTCAGTTGGTCAGAAGGGAAGACTACTTAGATATACTCATCCTTACCTGGTGGGGTTAGCAGCGTTGAAGTTGGATGCGCTGATGGACTTGGAGGTGGCTGTGATCTTGGTGCCCTTGCTGGGGTTCGAGCTGGTGTACAGATAGAACTTAACAGGGGTTGTGGTAATGGCGCGATCCTCCATTATTTCCTGGCGATCTAGCCATTCCTCAGCTTCATCCATGTCAACCCACTCAAAGGTGCCATCCTGCTTGGGCACATACCAGCCGTTCTCTCCATTCTCACGCTCAGACTCATCCAAAGCGTAGGCCGAAGCTGTTGACATATAGTAACACAAGGACTTATAAGTTAAGGATTGTTAAGGATTATTTGTAGGAAAATTGCTGAATTTTACCCGCAAGTGCAACGAATGCTAAAAGCCAAATAGTCTTCATGTTGGGGACTCTTCAATTGAATGTAGGTTTCGGCCAGCTTTGCTCTTTTATAGGCCACTTTCTGAGCTTATCGTAAGGCCCACCATGACCGATCTAATCAGTATTTTCTATATAAAGCTTAGACGTACAAATTAGCATCTGATAGTCATATAGGGAACTCGGCAAGTGTTTTCAGACATTTATCTTTTAATTTCTACTTGGTTGGTAAGCTTCGCATTAATATTTCAGTCTTTGCTGGGTGTCAAAACAGTCTCGAGTGCTTCAGTCTGATTAGAATATACGCGTATGCAAACTGAAAGTACTTTGAACGATGAAATGCGACAAATGCGACCAATGTGGGTTCGATTTGAGTATGAGTGTGTATTCTTTTTGGCGATTCAGACAGCCATGAGTTGGATTTCTTATCAGCAGCACCAGCAGTGGGATTACTTTGCCTTAGACCTTAGACCTTTCGGCCATATCAATATCGATTACAACGCTTGTTTTCAATCAACATTTAATGCCATAATCTGCTGTAAGTAATTCTATTGAGTGGACTTAATTGCGCATACTGTTTAATGTACATTAATTGATCACTTCAATTGCTTTGATATGAATAGATTCTTATTCAAATTTATAAAACAAAGTCTTTGCTAATACCATTCAACTTGTGTCTGTCAGTTGTATTTAGCTTGGAAGCTAGTGTCAATGAGCGCAGTAAACAATTTATCGGCTGACCTAACAAAAGGCTGGCAACAATCATACACTGTTAACTCACACTTATCCCTCTCCCCCACTCTCCCTCCAGCTGATTTTTCTTATGCACATATAATCCCGCTAATGAGTTTTTCGTGCGCTATCGCTTCATTATCCTGTTCTTGTTAATTTAGCTCATAAATTGAATGACTTGCCAAAGTTGTAGAATCATTACAAAAATATCGAAGGTCGAGTCTCAAATGTAGCATACTTTTGGGAATTCGTTTATTGAATATGGACAAACATTTAAAGCCTTTATGACAGCATGGAAAAGGAGGAACAAAACTAAAGCATACTCTTAGGCACAGTGTTTATTCTCAGTATTCAAGGTTCAGTAGAAAACGTTGCATACGTTTAGGGAGAACTTTATTCACAATGGTCACCTCAGAGTTTTGATTTTACTAGTAATTCGATCTTTAGAAATAGATTTCCAAATAGCGCTGTTACATGCAACGGAATATAGCTTCATTTAATATTACAACGCTTGCTGCATTTAATTAACACAATTTCGATAGAATTTGCATCTATTGTTGCACACCACTAAAACTAACTTAATTAAAATTGAGGGTCTGATGAATGAGGCAGCCTTTGGTCGAGTTTCCAAGAACACAGACGGAAGCTTATCCGTATAATTATGGTAAATATTTTAAAAAGCTACCCTTATGGACACTGGCAACCTTAGAAACAAAGGAAATGACATCAAAGAGACGAAAAATTTCAATGGAATTCAAATTAATCGCAATTTTTATTAAAAGTGTCACATTTCAGCTCTTGCCAGCTCCTTTAAATGTTTTTCGCACCTGATTAACAAAAAGGGGTGGCTATTTGCTCGATTATCATCTAATCGGCTTAGCTAGACTTAACGTGACTAGATTCGAGTAGAATGAGAGTGCAAGTATGATGTCAGCATAACATTTGATATAGGTAGCTGTCCTGCCTTTCTTTCCTAAAATTCCTGACTGACCCAAACTGTTTATTGTATTATTAAAGCACATAAATCAGCATTATTATCAATTAAATAGCAAGTCTTTATATGTATGAATGTATGTAAAGAGAATAAGTTAATACTCATGTTCCATAAATATTGCACACTCCAGCAAATCTTTGGTAATAAGATGATTACTTATCTGACAAAAACGTGAGGAATTACCTTACGAAATTCAAACAAAATACGAGACAAATACGTACAAAATTCTAACTAAACCCATAGCTCAAGATTGGCTAATTAGCCCACATGATGGGCGTTTGCCTACTGAACTCAGTGGCACCAGGAGTAGCCCATTTAAATATCAGTTAGGAGGTAAACTAGTGCTTATAAACAATCATCAGACGTTACACCCAGCCCAACCCAAAGGACGCATCTGTCTGACGCAAGTGACAATGTGTCGTGAATGGGGCAGGAGCATATGCGACCCTTACCTTTCTCTATTGCCTTAGGTTTGACAGCCAAGTGCGCTTGACGCTGCTCATTAATTATAATTACAAGAGCTTGGAAGAAACCGAATAAATGAATGACTCAGATGACGACGGGTGTGGGATGAGTACAGTATATGGAGAATATACAAAACAAGGAGAGAGCGGTATTGCGGTTAACAGCATGACTCTAGGCCAGCAAAGACAAACAGAAGTAATGGGAGTCATTGGAGCCACAGGACCTGCAAATGTGTTTGCTCATGAGACGGAGCGAAGCTGGGACGACTAGTTTTTACTTTGTGTCGGTTTCGAAAGCAATTTGGCAAAAGCAAATGTTTTGTACTCCTCTCTTTGACTGTTCAGCAGTGTGCTGGTATGCTTGTCTATGGTTAAGATTACCACAGATGCATTTTGTTTTATTTGAGACTGTGCCGAGTCCGAGTTCCTTTTAGCACTTTTGTCTGTAAAATCTTTGAATACAATAAACGAAAAAGAAAAGAAAATATGAGCACCAGCACGCTTTGAAGATATTTAGCTGAATTTCGCCCTTGGCATATTTTGTACACTCACAGTTTTTGTTGTGCTGCCTTTTTGTAAATTGAATTTATGTGCGTAGCACCTGATTTTATCCCCGGCTTTGGCTTTGGCTTCTGCTCCCTCTCGTTTTACCATTTTCGCGCTTCGTCTAAGAGCTAAATGAATTTACATGCAACTAAGCCGATCAAATCTGATTTACAGCCGCTTCCTCGGTAACATTTTTGGCTGTTCGTTGGTTTTCTGCCCCACGTGCTGTGATTTCATTTCTGTACGTGATTTTCCTTGCTTTGCAATTATTTATTTTGTATTTTTATTTTCTTCAGAATATTATGTTCATGTTTTATGTGAAAGTCAAGTGATTTCTACTTGGCTGACTACGCGCAGCTCGTCTTGCTTTAATTTCGACTTCGATTTCGATTTCGATGGAACTTTTTATTTGCTTATGAAGTGCTCGTCATGCGATTGGCATTATTTTGAGAGTTCGTTCATTTTCCATGTTAATTAAAGATGTTGTTATGCTACGCACATCCTTCAACATGTTTTCTAATATAAAATTGATGAGTTTTCATTAATAGACTGACACGAAGGTTTAATGATACATGGCCACATTTCAAATGAGCTTTACCTTCATTACTTGTGGTGTATATGAAATGTGATGAAAAATAAGGAACTATCTGAAGAAGAACATGTCTCACATAAATTAAAAATTTATAGATTTTATACGAAAGGAATTTGCGTCGGAAATTATTGCAGTCGATAAGATTTGGAGTCGCATTCTTTTAATTTTCCCAAGTCGGCAAAAATGTCAAAAACAAATCCTCAGGACCTGAAATGTCTGTGGGAATGTTATGAAGCTTTGACGGGATTTTAGAATTTGGCAAGATAATTGATAATACAAACAGGCAACAACAACATGAGGAGTAGACGAAGCAGTGACAAATATTCAAGTCATGCACATACACCCATCCACAATCCCACACACATTGGGACTACGCCTTGGCAAGTGCCTCATTATTGTGCTGAGATAAGCAATTTACTTGATATCCTTTTCCTGCTTTGCCAGCATATACAGGAACAGCCAAGATGAGTATCTGAGGGAGGATTTGAGGCATTGTCAGTCATTGGTGCCAGAGTTTATTCAACGAGCCATTAAAATGTTGAGCAGTAAAAGTTAAAATGACTTCTTTTGACAAACGCCATCCAGAATATTTCAGATCTCATATTTATTTTTGCGTACAATTCTTGCTTGTTGCTGAGCATTAATTGTTGACATAAGCTAATCTCCTTATCATTTCAATTTATTTATTCCATTAACACAAAACATAAATAAAGCTGTGCCACACACTCAACTCTGTTTCATATTCGAATGGAGTGAATCCACTCAGTAGCCAAGCTGTCTGAGGTTTCCTTCAGCCCATTAAAGTACACATGTTTCTCACTTTTCGTCCTACATAGTTTTCAATTGCAAATAAAGGTAAGAAAATATTTGTATAGCTGACGTTTTTCCCTGTTTGCCAGGGCGCACTTAAGTGGAAATATGCATATGTTAAAATGTTGCTGTTAGTTTCCATCATGAATTGAATTTTTTTGCCTGCCTTTTTGGAGTTTACTTCCATTACTCAGCACAAAATGGAGTTTGAAGTGAGTGCGACACATTTGTTATTAGAGTGTGTGCAACCAGCCCCATTTATTCTTGTTCTCTCTTATTTCTTAGTAGAACTTTTCATTTCACTTGTGGGTGGCATTCCGATTTATTTACAAGCATTTCAACCATGCCTCGCTGATTTGATACTTCCAAAAATTGTTATCCATATTTGATATATTCGCACACAAGTGCTATACTGTGTTTTACCCAAAAGCATCTGATGTGTGAACGTGTCGATCTCAGCAACCATAAGAGGTTGAGACACCAAATTTGGCATGAAGGTTCCTGTAAACCTGTAAACCTCACCAGATCAAGTTTATGCCAGATTTTCGATAACTTTCCTAACTAATTATGGTTGCGTAGACTTTTCTTAGTCAGAAATTGCTTAAACAACATCATATAGAAGTAGTCTTGCAAGTTTGAGTTTAAGTTTAAGTTTAAGATCTTTCTATAAATAAGATAATCAGAATAGTAATGTTGCAATGAATCTCTTGCGCTCTGCTCTTTGTGGGTAGAACATGTGTGAGAACAAGATAGTGTGAAGCGTCGTAACACTCAGCTTTTGATCGAGTATGTAAACATAAACTCCTGTTTTGTTCTTACTTCTATTATAATCAAAATACTGTATTTAACAAACTGCACAGGGTATTATACTGTCGCGCGCGCTCGACTGATCCGCTTGTTTTCTATGTTATGTTGTATATTTTTAAGTATTTAAGTTTCATTTATACATTTACACATTTTAAAAGCATTCGCCTTGTGGTATTTGAATTACAGCTGTATGTTCATGTAAAAGTTGTAAAGTTCTCATATCCTTTTCCCTCACAGGTTGTCTTGCATAGGAACGAACATAAATGAAAACTGGAAATTACTTATACTTAAACAGAAGCAAAGTTTCAACAAAATTATAATGAGGCAACAATTTGCGATTGGATTAAGTTGTTGTTAAAAAAATTTGCTATCAGCTTAACGATTTATATACCAAAAGTTGGAAACAATAATGGAGTTCTACAGCTTGACGTGGAACAGCCGTCGCACGGGACTTGAGCGCTTAATGCTAAATGACGAGCGAGTATTTTACATTGCCCCAGAACAGACATTGCTGCGCAACGAGGAAGATTACCAGAACTCCACTGGGTTTTTAAAGTACAGTGAGAACTCCACAGAGTTATCAATGAGAGCTGTGGATGTCGCCTTCACATCAACAACAGCCAGCACCGAGCCTATCAATGTGACCGTCCTGATGAACTTTAGCTGCATTGATGTGGAACATGAATCAGATGATATATGGTCCAGTGCATATTTCAAGAGCATCGTCTATCTCTTATACATTCCCATCTTTATCTTTGCCTTGCTCGGCAATGGCATCGTCTGCTACATAGTCCAATCCACGCCACGAATGCGAACTGTAACCAATTACTTTATTGCAAATCTCGCACTTGGAGACATACTCATGTCCCTGTTCTGCGTGCCTTCCTCCTTCATCTCGCAGTTTATTCTAAACTACTGGCCCTTTGGCATTGTACTGTGTCACTTTGTTAACTATTCCCAGGTGGTCTCCGTACTTGTCAGCGCCTACACGTTGGTTGCCATCAGTATTGATCGTTATATCGCCATCATGTGGCCACTGCGACCTCGCATCACAAAGCGGTAAGACAACGAACCTAATAGTCAATTATTAAATTACTAAGTATTTATTATATGGCATATTAATTTAAATTTAAATAAATAAATACAAGCTGACAATTAGCACTCGAGTTAATTGTAGGCGCATAAACGCTAATTGAATGTCGGGACAATAGCCTGAGATCATGGGAAGGAGCTGTGTTCTGGCGCCATTAAGTGGCCGCTTGCGTATTTGCATTGCCTGGAGCCTTAGGCATTTGACCGGCTCTCGGTCTCAGCTGGGACGCCCCCAGAGACTTCAACACGCAATGCTTTTCATGGCTAGCACGTACTACACTCGGGCCTCGTCGTATTAATTGGTTTAAACAGTAACCCAAGTCAGTAGAAAGCGACGCGGCATAGCATAGTATGTGCTGCAAATCCTGCACGGCTGGGCCACTGGCTGGGCCGCCCCATTCAATGTCAATTTGCTTTGTAACCGGATATAAAGAACACTTGTGACCCACTCCCTCACCTCACCCCTCATATATATCAACCATCCTACTATTTAGCCAGCTAGTTGACTTTGGCTGCTTGTTGGCGCGCTTCTTTACGCTCGGGCGCTGCTTAATAGCGGTTAAATATGTGGGTAGTAAGAGCTGCTCGATGGGGGACGGTAGATAAGCCAATGGAAGGCAAAATTTATGACACGCCCTGTCAATGCGTGCGTGCGCACTCAAAGGAGCGTAGCTTTCGTGGCATGTATAAATATTTGCGAGACATAAAGTAAATAAGGTTTATAATTATCCAGTCCGACTGTAATTCACTCACACGCAGCTCACTTCACTTGGCCAAAGATCACGTTAGTGTGTTGAGCTTCAACTCGTCATACTGAGCGTATGCGCAATGTGCGTGAGTCATGAGAACAAGATTAACTTTGATGGCTTAATGCTAAAAGGAATTCAATGATAAAGCGAACTGACTATTGTTATTAAATTAGCTGTTAAGTTGATATCTTAAATATTCAATTAAAATAAATTATGAATTAAGAATTTAGCAACAACAAAGGAAAATGTTTAAGTTAAATGACTATAAATAAATTTAATTTTAGTGCTATTATTTTATTTCATTTATTGGATTCAACTGTCCCACTCAACTGTGCGTATCCGTACTATTTGACAGTTGACATGACATGTACTTAATCTATACTTACCAGAACTCTTTCTTCTTTTACAGCTATGCAAAGTTTATTATAGCTGGAATTTGGTTTATTGCACTGGCAACTGCGTTTCCCATACCCGTCGTCTCTCGCCTGGACCTGCCCCACTCGATATGGCACGTGAAGTGCGAGAAGTAAGTATGAACCATTAAGGCGGCACTATAATAATAACCTTGACTGTCCTGCACGGATTTCCCAGTCTCTCTCTCTGATTCTCTTTCCCTCTCTCTTGGCCACTCTCTCAATCTTTCTGCATTGCTCCTGCGTGTGTGCGTGATTTAAGTGTAGCATAAAGAAAATGATTTTGTGAAATAGTCTGCAGAGTGGCAGCACTTGAGACGATGCATGGGAGCATTAATGTTGGCGTCATTCGGCTTTGCCAATGAGTTTTGTAACAGTATCCCGTTTCAGCCTGTTGATATTGACAGCCAGAAGGCCCGAACCGATAAGATACATTTGTTCTAAAGTACTGCTTGTGGATATTTATATAGAAATGCAGGAAATTACTCAGAATTCGTTCCATCATTAGTTCAAGTTGAATTCAAATGAAATGTCTTGAACTTAGTGACAACTGACCTGAAAATATACCATAAATGAGGAGAAATGCGGTAAAGGAAATAAAGTTGTTTGCGGTAGGCAAAATTCATGCTAAAAATCATATTAAAGTGTGGCCCCAATGATGATGGCCCTGAATGGGTTATTCTGCATTGAATTAGTGTTATCAACATAGTTTGTTGCACAAATGACAAAATGTTAGGCACCTCGACGTTGCATATGCTGGCCGTCTGAGCTACACATGTATAGACTGCAAAAGAACGTGCCTAATTACCACAACATCAGCTGGTCCAGTGGTCAAAAATGCGTTCATTGTAAAAGCCATCAAAAACAGACGATGCTGGCATGACACTGGACACAATGGGCACCTAATGAAATGAAGTGCGACAAAAAAAAAAAAATTTTATAATATTTTATAATATGCAAACTAGTTACACTTCATATTTGCATACTCAGCAATAGTAGTTGAATCAGCCAATGGGAAAAAATTAAATAACAGCAGAATTACATTTTTTTCCATTGTTGTTCCCTTTCTGCAATGATTTTATGATGGCAAAGTGGCGAAAGCGTGAGGGGAGGCACCCTTGCCAAGAGCTTAGCATAAAAATTAAACTGCGCGGAGCTGTGTACATGCTTGTGTATGTGTGTGTGTGTGTGTGTGTTGCTGGAGGGAGCTTGCACATGACAGCATCAGAGAATGGAGAGATTTTGCGGCGTATTTAACATCCCTATCCCTATTCCTGTCCCTATCCCTGCCGTATGCTAGCCGTTTAACTAATGCAATCTTTTCTATTCCCTTTTGTGTCCTTTCTCTCTTATTGCATGCACACGATGTATCCTTGTCTGGACTTGGAACTGACCATCAGATACATTTGCCATGAGGTTTGGCCGGAAGGGGAACACGATTACTACTACACTCTGGCGCTGTTCACGCTGCAGTTCATCGTGCCACTTTTGGTACTAATATTCACATACACACGCATCGCCATCGCCGTTTGGGGTAAGCGCCCACCTGGCGAGGCGGAGAACTCGCGGGACCAGCGCATGGCGCGCTCCAAGCGTAAGGTAAGTCGATCCAAAAACTCACTTTTAGATAGTCGACCACAAAAACTAATTTGTTGCCAAATGGTTTTGGCTCTGAGTATGGCATCCTACAAACAAGTCGTATTAATTGAATTGCAAATGCAAATTTTGGAATCCTTTTAACCTTTTCTCTCTATGTGATATTGAATTTCATTTTGGTTTTTGAAGTGGTCTAGCCTATTTTTAGGATATGGAAATTCCTTGAGTGAATTTACTTTAAATATTCAGAATGTCCAGCCAATGTATTGTGCATATTCCGACTCAATGCACCAGCAGTCATTGGAAAACACTTGCTCCGAGTATGAGGACGAGTTTCCAGATATTTACATTTTATACTTTCAAGTGCAAAATAAAATATTTCAATGGGCTATTACTTTTTGTGTTCTGCGAAAGCGAAAATAGTTGAGATTATTGTGGCAAATACTACAAATTGTTAACAAAAAGTCAACGGAAAGAGAAGACTTTGTGCTGTTCAAGAGGAACAGCAATACTTTACATAAAGTAATCGACAACAAAGCTAATGCATAAGCCAATGTTAAACATTAAGTCAATTGGTATCCAATTGAATCCTAAAGACGAGTTCAACTCGAACCAGACACAACTCTTGCATGGCAACTACCCAAAGACAGTCGACGACTGGGGGGCTATGAATTGAGTAGAGGTTAAGCTTTTCAGCATTACAAATCCCATGCAATGCTCATATAATCATCAGGCAACACATCTCAGCTCTACCTTCAGGTGGTACCCAACCCAAGCAGTTGGCGCACCATTTGTAATGTATGTATTTTAAATAAATAAGTAAAGATTTATGCAGCCCATGCAACGGATACTTTGTGTCGAGTACGTGAGTCGCCTATCAGCTGGTAGAGGTGCTTGCAAATGGCAACTTGCAACTGCGTCTAAAGATGCCACCTTTGTCGCTAAGGCGATGATCAGTTTTGTGGTTTCCAGGAAGTGTTTGGGTCACAGCAGGCGGAGCGTTGCGGGTGACGACTACGTAACCAGTTGTTAAATGAGCCTTCTCGCTTTATGGCCAATTGAATTGTGGAATTTCCATAGAGGACGCCTGTCTGCTGTCACACACAAATGCCAAAGAAATGCCAAGGAAAGCCTGTTAGAGTACATATTTATATGCCCACGTTGACCTCTAGTCCTCAACGACGCAGCTGGAGAACTGGACAAATGGCAAATGGACAAGTGGACAACTGTTCGGTATGTTCACTTCCGATACGAAGTATTGGCGTCTCTGGCTGGTTTTTATTAACATTTGGTGGGGCTTAATTAAGCCATGTCATAAGATTGACATGCGCATCCATCAGCTTGTTTTTTGGACTGGCTGCTTGGCAATTATGTTCATCTGGCCATAATTCAGATTCAGTCAGGCATTTTCCCTGGCATCATGTGCATCTGCTGATTGAACGGCAAAATAAAAGAAATACCAATAGCGACAGATTCCCTCAGTTGGCGCAGCAACAAAGATAAATATAATAATGGACAGATAGTTGAACCTCCTTCCTTCTCTTCGTCCCTTTTTGCCTTCTCCCCTTGTCACATTCTACCATCTTTTCGCCTCTGCGGCCCCAAAAAAGATTACCCAATTCGGGCCCAAGGCAACATCTGCCATTCACTTTTCTGCCGTCTTGTTGGTCAATCTCAGGCCATCATGCGATCCTTTGAAATGCAACACCAAATAGAGCTAAAACATCACAGCATTTTCTCATGACTGTCCAATTGACAATTTCTTCCTAGTTGCCACAGCTGGCATAGTTGGCCAAGTGGCAGCTGGAATGATTAGCAAATTTCGATATGATGACGACAGCAGCAGCTTTTTGCAGTGACTGGCTACAGCCTCTTCATATCAGCTAATAAATATTGCAAGCATTTAAAAATATATTCACGTTGCTTATACGTGATACAGAGCAACAAACAACAAATCTAATTGAATTATAATATATAATTCAACTGTAGTGGCAATCATAAGCTTCTTCATTGCTTTAGCTGATTTGTTGAATGCACTCGCAATTTGATGGAAATATTTGCGAATCGCTTACTAAATTCGTATTCGTTTGCTCGAGCTGCAAATCAAAGACGACTAATTGCTCGACTGGGCAGCAGCCGGTCAATCTATGGGAAAAACACATGAGCATGAAAAGCCAAAATGTAATGCAATAAAAACAATCAACTAAAAGGAATAATAAAACTGCTGACTTACGGTGATGACACGCCACAGTTGACAATCAACTTAGTTGCCAGCGGCGGCAAATGTATCTCGATGCCACAAATGCACCTAGTGGCCACTCATCGATGCCCGATCTGAGCTACCCATTTGAGCTGAGCTGCATCAGAGTCACATCAGAGAAGCGGTCGCTTTGTCAAATCGATGCCAGCGCATAGGAAATTTGCTTCATTTGGCTGCAATTGCAATTGCCACTTGTTCGCATGTAAAACTTTAATTGCATAATTGACTGCAAGACGCGACCCTCTGCCTCTCTCTCTCTCTCTCTCTCTCTCTCTCTCTCTCTCTCTCTCTCTCTCTCTCTCTCTGAGTGTGTTTGTGTGTGTGTGTTTAGTCAGTAAGCCCCTTATCCTAGGTATACGATGAGCATGTTGAGTGCTCGCTGACCACACCACAACAAAGACTGATGACTTGCCCGGCAACAGACCAGGCCAGACCGGGCTTGTCCAAATGCCTCAACAGAGGCGGCAACTGTCTTCCTATTTGATGCATCAGCTTTGTTGCTGTTGCTGTTGCTGTTGCTATTTTCATTGCTTTTCATGTGGCCAAACTATCTTTCTTTCTTTCTGCTGTAGTTGCAACTGCAACGTCGTTGTCTGCTGCTGCTGCTTCTGCTGAATTGTGTTAAAATGTTAATTTCGTATTACGTAATCTGTGTCATATCCAGCAGGCAGCATGCAGCATACAGCAACCAGGGGCTCTTAAGGCGGCTGGGTTGCAGTTACCGTCCCAAGTCGCATCATCTTCATCATCGTTGCACACACACACACAGAGGCACACTCACACAGAGGCACACTCACACAGAGGCACACTCACACAATGGCGAGTGCTTGGGAAAAAAAGTGAGAGGATTCCCAGGCTTGGCCTGGTCTGCAGCTGTTTGGCTCTTGGGCTCCTCAGAGCACCTCCATCCACACCCACACATGCACTCAGACAGACATCGAATGGTTCGCACATTTTGTGCGTTTTGTGCAAATTAAAAGATATCGCAGTCGGCGGCAGCAGCGGCAACAAACAACAGTTACACAGCTTGCAATTAGTTGCGGCCTGCAACCGCATCCCTCTCCACCCCTCTGCACACACGTGTTGCATGCCATTTGTTTATCTTCCCAATTGTATCTTTCTCTTTATTGTCGGATTCTCTTTGCATTTTTTCCCCTCTCTCTCTCCCTGTCTCTTTCTGTGTCTGAGTCTCTGGCATTCCTTTGCTTGTCTGGACCTCCACTTGGATGTTGACTGATTTATTTCTTGCCAATTTGTTAGCGTCAAATACAATTGTATTAAAATGGCTTAGTTGCTGAAGGTAAAATTGTGAAATTTTGTGACTAGAATTTATATTCAAAACGCTAACGTAATTTTTCATAGCATAAATTACTTAAATATCGTTTATTTTTTTTCCATTGAAAGAATCAACTTTCCATTGAGTCTGCGTTGGCTGTATGACAATTTGAGCGATGACCAAAGTTGTTGCAACTCAGAGAGCTTGTGTAACATGTGAACATTTGTCTAGGTATGCTCAACTCAGTCGTTCAATCACTTAACTTCATGTGCTCCTTGTTCAGTTAAGCATTCAGTTTGAAAGTCATGACATTCTAATAAGTTTGTATGCGTTGCTTGGAATATTAAGTGTGTGAGGATATCCTGTTTCCAAGCTGCAAGGCAATTTCAACTGTTCTATCCATTCCCTACTCTTCCCCAATATCACCTAAAATATGCAATAATTTCACATTAATCGCTTAGTGTTCATTTATCATATATTCCGAATTAATTGGTATTCTACCCTCCTCGTAGTAAATATTTATTCAGTTGTGTATTTATCAATTATGAAATAGTCATTCGATATTTCATTTGGTTGGACACCTCTTCTGCTAAGTAGAGTCCAGTGGCCATTTAATTATCTGTGGCATTTGCCAAACAAATGGAACTAAACTGTGTATTTGGCTCATAAATCAGCTAATTAAGGCTCATAAATGTAATTGTAATTCAAATAAGCTAACCACAAGCTGGCAAAAGTATCTTACAGCTACAAATGCAGATACTCCTTGTATATATGTAGTTTCCCTCTGGTTTGGACAGAGCCATTGGCGGCTTCTGCTGCAGTATCCAAGTGGCAATTGGTAAGTGGCAAGTAGGTAGGAGGTAGGTGGTAGGAGGTAAGAGGCAAGAGGCAAGTGGCATCAGCATGACTTGCTTCATTGCCATGAAGGAGCAGTTCCTGGCAGATGACTGAGTCGAAAGGGGAGACTTTGGAGTCTGGATTTTCCATCTGGCAGCTGTCGCTGAATTTGTTGTTACATCTGCTCTTTGTTTTTGCGATTGTTGTCGTTTTTGTCGTTGTTGTCGTTGCTGCTTTGTATTACATAAAGAAACATCTTGTCTGTTTCTTTGGCCGCCCCGAACAAGTTTATTCTACACCAAAAAGTGAAAGGCATTGCACTTGCAGTTACGTTTATTTTTTTTTCTGATTGTGTTTATTTCTTTTTTTTTATTTGCATCCAAATTCGGGTCAGTGACGCACTAAAATCTGCTCAGCAACAAAACAATACTGTGCAATCGGCATGAACTCACAATTATCATTAAACAACATCATATACGCAACAGTTTGTGTCTTGATCAGACAGTTACTCGTAGTATTAGTATGAATATTAGATACGTGTGTATGGTCAGGCAATTAACTCTTGTAGGAAGTTCGCAATTTAAAGACTACAGTTCATTCTATTGTATAAGCCCGGTCAAGCTTTAATGGCTTACAGGCGCCAACACATAAAGCCGTTTTCGAAACGTTCAGAGAGCCTGCGAACATTGTAGTAAAACGGATTATTACAGAGACACAGAAGGTAAGCATATCCAAATCCAGAATGAACGACTATGAGATACTGTCGTCTGATAAAATAACAATTTACCAAGAGCCGATTTATATTTGCATCTTGGTAGTAGATAAATAATGAACTCTTTTGGCTAAACCATTCCAAACTCTTAAATTTATATTTAACATTACAACATTTGTAGTATATTCAGCTTTTCAGCGATAGAAGTTAGTAATCACGCATATATATATATTGAATTGAGTTTAGTATTTAAAATGTCGATGTATATGTATATGTAATTACAACTCTATTACGTATACCCACGCTTATCCTACCTAGATGGGTATAGGGTATAGTTGCCGCCCAGTGAAGTTAAAGTTGTAATTAAAATGTTTACTACACCATGAAATGAACAAAAGGCTACTGAATCGATGTACATTTTAAATTGAAAATCCCAAAAGATACGACGCTCTTGCACCGATTTACATGTTCCCCATCGTCCCTCCTCGCAGTCCCGAGTGTGTTTAAGTGTATGTGTTTGTGCTCGTGTGTGTGGGCGTTCAAACAGAAAAAGCTTTAGCAATGATAGTAAAAGCAATAATGTGATATCACGGGAATGGTTTTTAATGCATTCCGTGTACAATTAAGTTGAACAGTGTCAACAACCTATACAAAAGTTAACAATTTATTGAGACTTTTAGGCAATAGGCAGATAGTATTTGCCAACATTGTAATGTACTTTAATTGAAAATGATAATCTAGCATTCAATAAGGCGATGGAAGAGCCACGCTATGTTGCAGGGGCAGCCGCAACATCGGTTGGAAGTTAACTTAACGCTTACTTGAATTCGCATTATTTGTCTGCAACCAGTTGAAACCCGTAATTAGTTTACACTTGCGGTAATTGCGGCATAAATCTTCAGCTGCAAAGTGTCGTAATATCAAAGGTATACACACTCACATAGATATAGATACTCATGACATTTGTATTGTATCTGTGTTGTTGGGCTTGTGCTTGTGCTTGTGCTTGTGTTTACAAACTCCCTGCACACACAACTTTATTATGTAGCGCGTCCCTTTCCCCGAATCCCAAATACAATCGGAGGAGCGTGCAGCATTATCCCATCCCAACTGTGCCTGCAAAATGATTTGTAGCTCTAATGGGTGTAAAGTCAGTTGGTGCTGTGTGGCACTCAACTTCGTGGCAACTAAATGAACTGCATTAGAGGCCAGTAGAGTGCTCGAGTTGACGTTCGAGTTGCAGTTGGAGTTGGAGTTAGGGTAGCAATGCTGCTGTCACGTTATTTCCAAAAAAAAAAAGCCACAATAGTAAAAATAATTTCTTTTGTTGTAAATAAAAGCATAAATATTGCTCTTCATTTTGTTTCCCAGTGGCGCTTTGCTTTGCACTTTCTTGGCCGACCGTTTCCCTTTGTCCCTGCGTCCATCTATCTCATGTCTAGTTGCCCCCCTAGACGGAAATAATGTTGTGCTATCATTGCCGTTTTAATGCCGAACCTTTTTACAGACTGTGGCCTCAAGTGGCTCCACTTGGCTCCACTTCAAATGCCAGCCAACCGCCAATGTAACTCGTATTCGTAGATAGTTTCTGGGTTTGTGTGTGTGTCTCTGTGTGTGTGTGTGTCGTATAATGTTACTATTATTGCTGGCACGTTTTATGGAGCTATTAAGGATACGTCTAAGCAAGCATTGAAATATCTGCGTACCTGAAAGGGACACAGCATTCGAATTAAAATATACTTTAACTTTAACTCCAGAGATGCGACCCAAGTGAAAATTAATTAACCTGTAGCTATCATTATTAAACAAAAAGAGTTTTTTACTCTTAATTAATTCGTATTCAACACAACGATTGAAGCCACCCTCACAACACTCGTTGATTGCCATGTATCCATCAGATACAGCATACAGCATACAGCAATCGCAATCGCCTTCAGTCAGTTTAATTAAAACGTGAGCCATTGCTGTAATGAGTTGCACGCTTGATTAAAGGCGAGATACTTCACTTGGGGCATGAATTTAACTTGGCAACACAATGTGGCATGCACAGATGTAACAGATGTGGCGTTGAATGACCCCAAGGCAGACCAAGTGACAATCCATTAGAGCAGGATGCCTAACTGCATCGACAAACCATGCATTTAGCATAGGCATGCAAGAGTACACCAATCTCCACTCAAATTACATAAGTTGCACATATCCAGGCATCCATAAGATACACTTTTGTGTCTACCTCGACAATGTATCTGAAGGAAACCACACATTATCTGTAAACATTTAAAAATAAAATTATTAAAAATTTGTTTGATTAGAGATATTCATTATGGATCTTAAAGTATCTTTGAAATACTTTTTATTATTAATAGTATTAATAGCGAACTGTTTGAAATGTTGTTGAATGCTAAATGCATTTTTTTATTTTAAAGCCCTGAAGCTTCAAGTTATATATAGTTATATATATAGTATAGAGCAATGAAATCTTTAACGTTTATTATTAGACATTCATATATTAAATATAGAAAAATATAAAATGATATATTTAAACATATGATTTGTTTGAATAAAACATAGCCAAGTACTTTTCTTCAAGTTTCTTGAAAAGGGAAAAGGCTTTGATGTGGCTTGCAACCTTTGGCCAAGTCAATCGATGTAAAATGCGGCTCTTAGATTGTGGGGCCAACTGAAGGCACTTAGAGTGTGCTTGCCTTGGGCCTCGTGCTTCATTTGGGTATTTCCTGCCACGTTATGTGTGCGCCTGTTGAAAGGTTAAGAGGCAAGCGGCAAGCGGCAAGTTGCAAGAGTCAAGTGGCAGAGCGCCTTTCATTTGCCTTCCTTCGCCTTGGCCTGCCAATCTTGCTTGTCGCTGTCGCTGACGCTGTCGTTGTCGTTGTAGTTGTAGTTGTTATTGTGTATTGTGGTTGCATTTGCAACTGTGGCAAGGCCTACAAGGTTAAGTCTGTTGGTGCGACCACTTGCGGTTACTGTTTTAGTTTTTATTGGCAGCTGAGGGGATGCCGAGGTTAAGGGGGGTCTGCAGTTTGAATAGGGGGCGCAAACGAGAGGGTTAACCACTGCAACTTTGTCTACATGTTTTCGTTAGTCAAAACCAAAACCAATACCAAAACCAAAGCCATAACAAAAACCAGTTTAGCCACTGACCTTTTCGTGCCGCACACAATTTTCTTAATCCATTGCAAAGTCTCTAATCGAGCCGGGTGTCAGGTGCGTGTGGCGACGTAGGCGATCCAGGCGGGGAGCTGCAAGCGTGAAGATAGAGGCGTCAGCAGGCCTATCAATAACTGAGAGGGAAAAAACTAAAAAAATGTTTATAAACTGTTCAGAAATTCAACACGCAACATAATTTGCCACATCCGACAGTCAAATGTTGCCCCAAGCTGACAAGATGCGACCTTGCCACAGAGTGTTGCCAAATGCAATGTTGCCACAGCTGAAAAGTCGCATAACTTATGGAGCACAGCATGACTTGACCATTTTTCCTTTCCCTGTCTGTTTGGCTGGGCAACTTTTCCGGCACTGAATGAAGTCATTTCGTTGGGCCATAATTATCACTCCATAATTTATAAGTATACAATCACGTACATATATGTGGCATGTGCGGCGGATGCCTCATTTACTCGGAGATGTAAGTGGTTGTGCCAACAGCAGTTGCCACAACTCAAACACGTTCGCTCAATAATATTTACGCCGCCAATTGAAGCAGTTTCTGTTTGCTAAACGATGACAACAACAGCAACAACAACAATAACAACTGCTGCAACATTGTCAACGTTGCATGCAAAATGGAAAACAAGAGTCGCATTTCACCTGCAGCTTTGCTCATTAGTCCTGTTGCAACATGTAAAATGCATTTTATGATCTCTCCCGTTGTTCAGCTTAATTTTGCAAAACCTAGGAGGCGTTGCTTTCCAAAAGATCAAGTCAAAGATACCCTGTATTTGGGTTGATATAGGTTTGACATAGAAAATTCTCAGCACTTTATAGCATCAAATACTTCCCTCTGCATGCAATGCATATTGACTCTTGACTCGGCAAACCCCTTCAATACATTGAGCGCTACAGGGTATACAAATTTTCTATGCATGATGCATCCCAATTGTCTGGCATGACCAAATGTTGGCCAAATCTATGACTCGTGCCCCCCTCGCCCTATTGAGGGGGAGACTGCATAAATCACGGCCGTCTGTCATTTGACTTTGTCTTCACTGACAGGGGATCCTGTAGCGAACATTTAAATTAATTTTGGACCATTGCATAGTGTTGTGGCAGAGGAAGGCAGACGCAGCAGCGACAGCGGCGGCAACAGCAGCATCTCTGCGTATTGGCAGATGGAAAGCGAAAGTTTCTTAGCGGTTTGGTGGGAATCTCAATCTGGCAACGAATTGGCCATTTATCTTAAGCTCAATTTACGCTCTCTTACCTAATCGACGATTGTTGCTGGATATTGAGTATTGGCCAGGCTTGACTTAACTTTTGAATTGACAACGGGCTGAGGAGTTGCAGAGTTGCGGGAGGTTGTCTGGTTGTCTGGTTGATTGGTTGGTTGGTTGGTCGGTTGGTTGACCCGTCTGACTCGTAAGCTGTGGCATCCTTGTGGCGCATTTGCCACGCGTTTCGCAGCCATAAATCGCATTGATTATCGCACCTTTTTACAGACACATTTTGGCGCACTTTCAATCGCATTTCGCAGCTCTTATATAACCTCCAATGACTGGGACTTTGCCAGGTTGCAGATCTCAATTGTTGGACATTCTTTAACTTTCAGTTTTCAGTTTTCAGTTTTATTGTCGTTGGCCCTAATTGATTTTAATAAGTTTTATGCTTTGGGTTGTGTTCCATTTGTTTTTGTTTCGAACCTTCGTTTATTTTTGGTAATATTATATTGCCAGCTTCATTTTCAGCTTCAGGCTTAATGCTATTCCCCCTTGGCCTTGGTTAACTGCTGGCTGCTGGCATCTGGTCTTGTTGATGGCTTTGCTTTCCATTTGGATGGCTTTTGGGCGTGTTTACGCTTAATCAATCTTCTGACCTCAAGTTTTTGACTCTTGTTTTGCCAGCAGCCTGTCCCAGATCATTTTGCTGAAAGTGTTAAAACTGAAAGCAATTTACGCAAAATATAATTTCGTGTTTCATTACTCGTTTAACTAGTTACGATATTTTTACAAAATAAATATAATACAATTCTTTAAATATATATAAAACATTGCTAAGCAACTATTGACAATAAGCTCTTGAAATGAAATTGCTTTTGCTTTTTGTCAAGTTGGTCAAGAAAGCTCTTAATTTAATTTTGTACTCTTACCAAATTGATGCTCGTTTTTGTTTTGGCTTGGCAAATTCAATTACAAGACTCTTAAGCCTAATAATGCTTACTGTTCCAAATTGAAATGCCAGAACATTTCCCTGAGTGCCTCAACAATTCTGGAACCAAGTACCGGAAAAAGTCCTTGCCATAATGCTAAATCTAATCTAAATAAAGCATTTATTTGGACTTTACTTGAGCAATGTTTTTGAAATCCTTTAACTTGAACAGTTGTGATGGAAACAATAGAGTCTTTAATTAGACAGAGATGAAGATATAATTTGGCGATATTCCAAGAAAGGAAAAAAGTAAGAGGTTGGCACGCATCTTCCAAGCGCAATTCATGTAAATAATTGTGGTTTCTTCTAGCCGCTCGACGCTTGGCAACATACGATTGCATAAGCCACATTGAAGTGGGAGAGGGGTAGGAGGAGCGGGTGCAGTGTGGTCAGTCAATGCAGCAACGAGCGAGCCAGAGACAACGTTAAAAGTTAACGTTAACTTTTTTGTGTCTAATGGCCATTTGCATTATCTTCTTCAGTTGCCGCCGGTTCTCCAAATTGCACGAAATATTCACGAAACATTTAGAGAAGGGTGCAGGGGGAATGGGACAGGGAAAGAAGCGTATAATGATGTCTTGACAAGTTGTTTCGTCAGATATGCAAATGTGTCGATGTTGTCTTAGCGTTTTTGCTATTGTCTATCTGTCTGTCTGGCTGTCTGCCTGTCCGACACATCTGGGCACGTGCAAGCGTGGAAACACCTCAGAAATAAACAGATAGTTTAAAAGAAATGAATACAGGAAATGTGAATATAACACCAAAGTGAGCAGAGCTCCTTTTGATGTTCCCTCTGATTCTGTAATGAGTTGCACAATTTATACGCAAGTATCCTTGTTAGAATCAAGCTTTCATATTTGCAATACAAATTCAAATTTCATAAAAGTTTTGCATATATTGCTTTTGATTTTGATGCTGCTGTAGCTGTTGCTGTTGCTATTGCTGATGTTGCTTCTCGTTATTCTGCAGTTTCACCTTTGATAAAAACAAACGCCTCAGTGACCGCGATCCCATGGAGTTTACTTACTCGCAGCACCATCTCTGGCATTCCCACAGTAAATATATAAATTATACGACTGCCGACAGCCCTATGCACAATATTTTAAGCACAAATTCAATTCCGCGATTTCACTTTGGGTTCGACTTTTATTATTCACTGCTCTTCGCTGATTTGCACAGACAGCTGCGAGGGGCGTAACTGGGGGGCGGCAGGGCATTTGACTTGCTTCGATTGAGTGCCAAAGAAACATCTGTGAAATACACATATTTAAAATTCCCAACGGGCAACGGCAACCTGAACCGAATCCACAGCAACACGAATTGCACTGCAAATAACAACAAAACAAATGCAATTTTACCTGCAATAAAATTTTAAATAAATGAAAATTCGAGCGACCAGAAAACTAAAGAAACCCTAAAGGCAGCAGCTGCCAATTGCAGTTGTAGTTGTCGCTCTTCGAAAGACAAACAAAGCCACTGAAATGCACACGAATTCAATGAGATTCAAAAGAATTGCAGAAGCTGACCTTAAAATATATAAATTAATGGAATACAATTATTTGTAAGATGTCGAACATTAAATATGCTTATTATTTCAACAACTTAATTCATAAATATTTCATCAGACAGTTCATCGTTTTTATAAGTATTTATATAGGTATTTCTAACTATATTTCAGTTTAAGTGACAGGTCAGTCTACTGCAGATTTGAAGCTTCACTTCAAAGTATTTACGGCTCGAGATGATTGTTCTCTTAATGGGAATATCTTTAGTTTACCCTCCTATTAGATCAGATTTCTCGGCATGTTTATCATAATTTCACTAACAAATGTCGCTCGATTGCTTTAATGTTTCATGACGGCTGCTGTCGTTGACTTTTACGAGTTCATTGCATGAACTTTTACGATTTGAATCAAAGACCGGCAACAATTGTTAGCCACGTTAAGTGCGCGGCCCGTTGTAGATTGGTTTTTGCTGCCTGACCTCAAGTCGATAGATGGGAAAATGAGGGGCGCTTCGCTTTAACGATTCGCGTTGCACTTCATTTGGATACATAAAATTACGCATACGCCGCGTATGCGACTCTTTACTGGTTGCTCACATTAAATCAGTCTTTTACGGACTTGGCCGCGTTTATGTCCGCTGCACTTGTTGTTGCTCTTGTTTCTCGTGCTGTTGTTGTTGTTGTTGTTGTGTTGCCTTGACAGACTTGTTGCAGTGGCTCGTAATACGTTTAATTGAAGCATTGGTAGCATTTGGAGATGGCATCATGTGGCCCACATTCTGCGCCCGTTCCATTGAAACTTGTTTGTACTTTCAATACGACGGCAATTTCAACTCTTGCTGTTACAGTTGCTGTTGCTGTTGGTTACTGTGTTATGGCTTAGACTCCCATCATACTTATACTCTTTCGAAGAGCTTTCATTACTTTCGTTTCACACGATTTGCAGCATGAGCAAAAAATAACTGCCAAATCTTATCTGAGTCCACGGCAGACTCAAAACTTCCGCCACGTAATAAATTCCTTAGTTTTTCATTGAAGTATTTACGTTCAACATCAAAAGAAACTATAAACGAATAACCATCTGGTGTAAAGAGCAGCTCAGCTATTCATGGTCTTGGCCACGAGCTGCAACCAAGCCCGGACCTCTAAACATTTCCTCCAATAATAAATGCTTTCAACGTATTTCGTTTATTTGGACCAGTGCCAAACGTTACAATTAGGGCACATCGTAAGCCATGACGCCCCAAGTTAGCAAAACTGTTGCCATTAATATGCAAATGCACATTAAAAGTATCCACTCCCCCGGACTTCCACATCAGCCAACACCAGGCAAACTTAATGTACAATTTGCACCCGTCGAGAAGAAAACACGATATGGCAGCAAATGTGAAGCGTCCTTGCCACATACGAATAAGTACTCGTGTTCTGCTGTTTTTATACGTGTATATATATATATATATATATATAATGAGTAGTGTTTATGCAATTAAATTAACAGGACGACAACTGGAAATTCAACAGCAACAGCTGAAAGTGACAGCTAAAGAGATACCCGACTCACTTAGAGGAATACCTCTTTTGGATAACCGCAAGTATTATAAGTATGTTTGCTTTGATTACTGTACTTTACTTATGACACTTGACATTAAGCTGAGTAACTTATTCACTTCAATGTGAATGTGAACTGAGAAATAATATATGTGTTCCCTTTAGAAAAGGAAAAGTTCATGTTGTCGTGTCGTGTCACGTCGTCACGCGCACATCTCTTGTACAGCTCCAGTTACACTTGCTCAATAGACGATGCTTCTCGGTTAAACAGTTAAGTGAAACAGTTTGATTTACCAAGTTTCAAATGCAGAGAAAAACTTCTGCAAGCAGTTGAAACTTTCGTTATAATTATCACAGACAAGAAGTTTGTTGAAATGAGATTTAAATGAAACTTAAATCTACAGTAAGCGATGAAGCTAGAGGGAGGTAAACGTGTTAGCGGTTAATTTGTTGAGCATCTTAGAATCAGTTGCCAAATGGTCAATCGTTAAAAGAACCTGTGCGGCAAAAAGTCGTTGACACTAATTAGCATTTAAAAGTAAGCAACAAGTTGCCACTGCAGCGACAACTGCAGAGACTCTAACAACAACAGCAACTACAACGTAAAGCAGGTTGCAATCATTTGCAATTGAAGCGAACATAACAAACATGCTGCCAAGTGCAATAAATAACAAGTCTATGAATATCCCATGTCCATCTGTCGATGAGCGCATCGCCAATCGGCAATCGCAGCAAGATACAAGATGCAAGATGCTGTGGCAGCAACAACAGCAGCAGCCACAAAAATGTCAAATGTAAAAGCGAAACAGTCAAAGAGCCAAAATGGCCATGTTCAGACCAATGAAAAGAGCAAAAAATCAAAATAAAAATGTATTCAACAATTCAAAAATTTGCACGCTGTTGTCGCTGTGTTTGCCTAACAAGCAGGAAGTGTCGCTGCTTCGAGGCAGCCATAGTCTTAGTTGCTCTTAGCTGGAGATGCCACTGCCTCATCACGCGCACAAACACACTCTCTCACACACACACACACAGAGACTCTTAGTAACAATAACAAGCGACAAAAGATGCAGGAAGCAACAAACGTTGTCGTCAGCGCGCTAACTTCCTACAAATTCCCCGCCGTCATATTGGCGCCTAGGGATGAGGCACAGCACCCACCGACCACGGACTGCGGGCTGATTGCGTGAGCTGACGCTATCTTAATCTTTCAGTGTCAGCAGCGCAGTTGCCCCGGCATCCCAAAGGATGAAGCGGTAAGCTGCTTCCTGGTGTTGAATATGCAACACCACTACGCACTACGTTAATCCTTCTCCATTGACCACTTATTGACCAACCACGAGCTGCATTCAAAGATAAAAATTAATTAACTTGCGCTTCTTCAGCACCAGGCTGAAGTGCACTCCAGGAAGCTACTCTTAAATGAGTACAATAGATTTAATACATCTTAAGTTGCTTAAGATACCGAATTAAATATGAAATTAAATTTTTTAATGAGCATTAAAATGAAATTGTTCCTTATGTAAAATACCAGTCAATTAACTAATTCCCTCCAAAAATAACTATTCTTTGCCCAAATCTTTTCTAAATGAAAAAGACTAAGACTTGTCTAAGTATTTCAAGTACGCATTGCATTTTCAGCATTACCCACTTCCTGACAAAAGTGTAGTAAAAAGCGTTGACGGCTATCAACTTTGTAACTTTTAATTACCTTCAATTGGTTGACTTATCCACAGGTTGCCAAAGAGTCCTTAAATGGAGGTAAACTTTCCTTTTTTTTATGTCAGCATGAGATTCATATAACACTTCGCTTCCCTCGCTACAATTTGCTTTACTTTGATATTTATTTTTTTGTTGAGTAAAATTCGGAAAATTCGAGTCTGCTAGTGAACTTGAATGCAAATCAAAATGCAAATTCAATAGCTCCCCAATCTGCTTTCAAATCAGAAACCACTGGAAGACGACTGCGGTTCAGCTGAAGGTGTTGCTGGTGATGACTACAGTTGCTCAGCGATTGCATCTCAGCATCAGTTTCATCTCAGCCTCTACCTCTGCCTTTGCCTCTGGCTTGGCTCAATGGCATTTCGCTTTGCTTTTCCCACATTTGTGCGGCATTCGCACAATTTATTATGCGATGCAACTGCGAGTATCAAAACAATAAAAGCACTTAATAGATCAGCCAAAAAGACGCAGAGACGAAAACTCGAAAACTCGAAAAGTCGCTCAATGTTCAATGTTCGTTATTTAAAGAGTTTTGCATACCCCACTCAGCTCCTCTCAGTTGACAGACTGTCAGTAGCATCAACGTGACTGGATCTGGAGTCAGAGTGCTGTTACAGTTGCGCAAGCCTATTTCAAGGTGAAATCGCCGGCATTTGTCTGACTCCGGAAATTCACTTATAGTTCCAGTTGCAGTTGAAGTTGGATTTGCATTTGAGGAGGCAACATGAAATTTACTCACGCAAACTTAAAATATCCATCCAATAGTCAAGTTTGAATAACCCATTCAATTAGTTTATTCATTGAGTGTAATTGAATGCTTAATATATGATTTTCTGCAACTGGTTTTATTGATGCCCAAAGCAACATTTGCGTTCTTTATGAAGCTGCTCAGCAAGGACATCATTCGACAGCTAGATAGACATTCCAACGAATGTAATGCTTTTCACTTTATTAATTGCAGTGTAATTTAAATTAATAATATTTAAAATCAATTCAAAATGTATATAAATATAATCTTTAATATTTAATAATATTTCTCATGACTTTTAATCCCAATTATGCGAAAATTGTTTTATTAATAACTTTTATACAATTTGCCCAGTTGAATCCATAAATAATAAGCAACTTATTTATTTGCTTGTCAATGCTATTGTAATTCCCCAATATATTGTGTAATATTATAATACCCTCATTTTATTGTCGAGCTGTTTTTATCAAACAATCAATGCAGCACAAAAAGTGATCAATTAATAGTTTAATTTCATAGAAATTCACAAAGAATCGTTTAAATTTAATTAAAATAAATAATCCAATTCCCTATACGTTTGTTATCCAGCTAATTGTCGACTAATTGAAAAACCATCACAGCTCACTTTGAGCAATTTTCTCTGCCAATTTTTAATGCAGTTCATTGAACGTCTGAATAATTGAATGAAGTATAAACAGACACAACTACAATATTATTATGCATTATAGGGTTTGCCACGCCTCCTGCTGCCTGTTACATACTTTGTGCAGAAAGCTAATGTAGCCCTGAACAGAGTATAAAAAAACACAGTTCAAAATAATGAAGAAAACACAGAAAACACAGTCTTAAATAACAATTAGTTTTTAGGTTTCTTCCTCCTTTTTTTATGACCAAATTTCGCAATCCGCTACTTTTAAATGCGTAGGCGTCACCGCAAAAGCTATATAAATAATAGTTATAAAATACTAACAAATAAGAATGTAACATTTTAAGCGCTATTCGAACCTTATATACCCTGCCTCAAGTCTTCAGTTTATCTGCATTTCTCAAGCATTTTACGGGGAATAATCTGGACTTGAGATCTGCAGAAAACGCGTCACGAATTTGTAATATGTATTAAGTCGACTATGTACAGTAATAATTGGTTGATATCAGACAACAGAAGATTAAATATTTATATTCTTAGATTTGTTTCAATTCAAATATATAAATTCTTAACTTTAGAAATAGCATACTGACAATAATAATATCTTTAGCGAAAGCAATAAAAGTCGCCCTTAAGCAATAGCTACTGTAAGTTCAGTTATGCACACCGTGTCACAGTGAATTCCATTTATATATACACAACACATACTCTGTAAACTTTACATTGCACATATTCTCATTTATCATCAAAGTATTTTGTGGGTGTCTGTGTGTGTGTGTGTGTGTGTGTGTGTGTGTGTTAATGTGGGTGTATATGGAAGTGTGTATGTGTGGATTGCCGCACAATGGCAACCTAAATTCGAATGAATGGAAAATCCACAAGACGCGCACAAATTATTCAAATTGCCATTGTTAACATGAAGCAGATTCAGGCCGAGATTTGCAGTTTTCTTATGATTTTCACTTTTCGCTAGCTCGAATTCGATCGTGAGCCCATTTTCCGCAGCAGTTTCGTTTTCATTTAGATTCGTTGCCCCGAGGAAAGCCAAGCTGCAGCCGATCGCTTGGCCTGCCATGGCTCAAGTGTGGCATCTGGCATCTGGCAGCTGAGAGCTGGGAGCTGGAAGCTCGACGATGGTAACTGATGTCGCTGCTAGCGAGAGCGAAAGTGCACGACATTGGGCTAAGAGTGGAGAGTGAGAGCCTTTGCTCTCAGTCTCGACCACATCCGACAACGGGAAATCGTTGAAGCTGCCTCAGCTGCCTCAGCTGCCTCCACTGCTCAGCTGGCTCTTGTTGCCGCAGCAGACGCCTGTGCGGTAATAAGTTGATTGTGCGGTAATTTCGGTTTCACTTGCCCGTCCTACACAAAGCGGTGAGAGACTCGGTTAACCTCACAGACAGTACAGTACACACTCAGGGTCTAAACGGGGATGGAGGAGGAGGGCCGCTCATTATTGGCCAGCTCGCTGGCCAGCCGCAATGCTACGGGCTTGGGCCACACATGCGCAATGCCAAAAGTCGCATCATCATCATGATCGCAAACCTCTCCCAGTGTATCTGTGTCTGTGTATTTGTGTCTGTATGTGTCGGTGTGCGTGTATGTGTGCCGCTGGCCAACACTGTGCGGCGTGCGACTGTGGCATCTATGTAGCTGGATTTTTTGTATAAATTGGTGATGCGGCTGCATTGGATCGTCAGTGAAGCATTTGATTTGGTCTAATAAACATCGGTGAACCGAGTCAGAGTCCGAGTCAGAGTTAAGAGTCAACTCGAGGATAAACAAAACGTGAGAATCTTAGCAATCCAGCAGCATTGCAACATCCACATCCTAACACGAATCTCTTCTATATACTCCCACTCCCACACCAATACACAGCACAGACCTAGGATTACTGTGACAGTGCAAGTGTGTGTGTGTGCTAATCCGTGCTAAACCCAACAAGCAACAACAGTTCCAAGAGCGCGTCTTTAAATCCGTCTCAAAGCAGCCATGAAAACCTTCATCTTAATGTCCTGCCTGGCCTTGGCCGCGGCGCGCCCAGAAGCTGGCTACAACTACAACCGTCCCGGAGGCGGCGGCGGTTCCGGTGGTGGCTCCCACGGTGGCTCCATCGGTGGCTCTGGAGGATTCGGAGGCGGTTCCGGTGGCGGTTTCGGTGGCGGTTCCGGCGGTGGGTTCGGTGGTAGTTCCGGAGGAGGTTTCGGTGGTAGTTCCGGAGGAGGATTCGGTGGTAGTTCTGGAGGAGGCTTCGGTGGTAGTTCCGGAGGCGGATTCGGCGGCGGTTCAGGTGGAGGTTTCGGCGGTGGCTCAGGAGGTGGGTTCGGCGGTGGATCCGGCGGTGGTTTCGGCGGAGGTGCGTTAATCTCAAATTAAACCAAGTTTTCTAGCTAATCTTGGATAATTTTCAGGCATTGGCGGTGGTTTCGGCGGCGGCGGCGGTGGTGGCGGAGGCACCACATTGGTGCAGAAGCACATCTATGTACATGTGCCACCACCAGAGCAGGAGGAAATTCGTCAGCGCCCCAATCTGCCAGTGGGACAAGCCCAGAAGCATTACAAGATCATCTTCATTAAGGCGCCATCTCCTCCCTCGTACCAGGCTCCAGTCATCCCACTGCAGCCCCAGAACGAAGAGAAGACTCTGGTCTACGTGTTGGTCAAGAAGCCCGAGGATCAGCAAGATATTGTCATTCCCACGCCCGCACCCACGCAGCCATCCAAGCCCGAGGTTTACTTCATCAAATACAAGACCCAAAAGGAGAGTGGCGGCATCTCAGGCGGCTCCGGTGGCTTCTCAACTGGCGGCGGCGATGGTGGCTTCTCTGGTGGTGATATCTCTGGCGGAGGCATCTCTGCGCCATCCAGCAATTACGGCCCACCTGGCAAGTCCGGCCCCTACTAAGGCGCATCGTACTCGAAACAACAACCATAACGAGAAGAAGAAGAAAAAGAACCAGAACTTGAACACGAACCTCGAACTTACTGCAATCAGACACATACTCGGCTCAAGCTGCTGACTAGTCCTGTCATTGACGCGCTAACAAAACTTCTCCTGAAATCATGCCCAAACTCAAAACCACAACTGCGTCTTAACCCAACTCTGGACGAGAAGACTAACCCGAAACGTGGCGATATAATTTCACCTTCTGATCTTCAGCAGACAAGCCTCTGCTAGAATCATCATTGGACGGTTCTATCGTCCACTTCTTTTGTATATAAAATGTTTAACACTATCTCTCCCAACATTTTCAAACTATCATCTCTCTGTCCCTCTCACGCTCACTCACTCACACTCACAATCACATACTCTCCCGATATGTCTCTGTCTCACTTGTCCATCCCAAGAATCCCGATATCACATAGCTAATAGATGACAAGTGCTGGGTTCCCCGGGATGGGAACTTCACTTGGCATCCCAGCGAAAGCGGAAGAATAATTGGATGAGATGAAAATTGACGATGAAGATGAAGATAAAGATGAAGATGAAGTTGATAGAGCGGGAGTTGAGATACGCTCCATTCATAATACATATTAATATAAATATACTTTAACTATATTATTAGCTCTAAGTACTTTATGCACAATAAAAAAAACAACGGTGACAAAATTACGAAAAAAAAACAACAAAACAACAACAACTTATTTGTTTAGCTCAGCTCAGCTCAGCTGCATACAATTTTAAGATAGAAAGAATATTCTCCATTAACAAAATGGTTTTGCCTGGGCTTTCTTAAATTGATTTTGCCTCTCATCCCTTGGATTTTTATTGTTGTTTGCTATTCCAATATTTTATCCATCGTCCATATATTGGCCCACATGTGGATTATTGACGTCAATATTGTCGTCATGGGGCGTCACTGCAACCGAAGCGATAAGAATAAGTTGACTTCTATGGTTTCCTTACTGTATTGAATAGAAAGAATGGAAAATTGAAAAGCATGAATGGTTTGCTAAAAGCTTTTAAGCAACCGCAACAACTTTCAAAGTTCTTAAATTAAGTATCCGTCGACTTTGGAATATAATCCACTTTAGCTTCGCATAACTCAGTTATGAATTAAAATTGTATTCCTTATACCGCTGAGAAAATAGAGTAGGAAGAGGAAATTAAATTAACACTCGCAATTGAATCGAAAGTGAGAGAGCTTTCAAAGTTCTAAAACCCACTGAAAACTAATTAAAAAGTAATTTAACGGTATTTCTCTCATAATTTAGACGTAATTCCGCACTTGGTTCATTTATTATAGTTTTCTTTTTTTCGCGCATTTTATGTGAACATTAGTAGTAGCTTCTTTCTCCGTCCATTTTTTTTCACCAATCTCCGCTTGGAAAGGTAAATTAACGGTTTCCGCCACTTAAACAACGAACTGAATAAGGAAGAGGAAGAAACCAAGGGCTGAGTAGGGGACAGCCAAGTCCAAGTTGACTTGTCTGAATTTGTTTGTGACTCAAAGTTTCCGTTTGAACTCACACACACACACACACACACACAGACAGAGAAAGAGAGACCGCAGACCTGTAGAGACAGTGTCTCCCAAGTGGAATGCCCTTAAAAAATTATAAAAACTTTACAGCTGTTCAATTTTGAAGCTGTACAGAAAGTTAAGTCTTTAAAGCTACCCGCATATCAGATACAGTCTTCTGACTGGATTCGATTGTTACAGTTTTTTTTGAGTTTTTTTTTATTTACTAGAGGGTATTACAACATTTTCTAGAAACGTGGAACTTAATCCATAAATTATATATACTTAAGATCAAGATTTAAGATTACACATATTAAAGTTATCTCAAGAAATACTGTGATTATTCTCGTCATACGAAAGTGTGAATTTGCTTATGATGAAAGTACTTTATTTATTTAATTATCAATATGTAATTGAGTCCACACAAATATTAAAGTAAGCTCAATAAATATAAGGAATTTATTATTTATACTGTTTGATTGTTGGTTAATCATGATATATTTGATTTATTTAATTATCCATATTTATTTAATCGTATTCTTATGTCGTTTTTGCAAGAGTATTTTATATTCGGTCCCCATAATCAGATTATTCTTTTTTGTTTATTTTCTTGTTTTATTGTTAACCTTTTATCACGTTTCGCTTCGTTGTTGTCTCACTTTTTAAACATTGCAATCTGTATGTGTTTTTTGGTTTTATTTGTGTAATGTTTTTAATGCTTTAAATACACACAACGTTGTTGCTTCGCATTGTCATTGTCGCTCGAATTTCAGTTTCCTTCTCTTTGCTCTACACTTTGTCACTTTCACTTTTGTTTTGGTGTTGCCATTGTGGTTGTTGCTGTTGCTGTTGTTGTTGTTGTTGTTGTTATTGTTGTTGTTGCTGCTTCTGTTACCTTTGGCCAGCAGGCGGAGCACAGTGTAGGTGGCCCGAAGCTATCAACTTGTGCTGCTTTGATGCCTTTGTTCCCAGCAATATACAAATTTTGGTTCCGGGTTCCGGATGTTTATGCAGGTGACGCCTCCAATGTTGACCCTACACTGGTTTCGATTTGTTGCTGCAACATATCTTATCAATGGGTTAACACACACGCACACACAAACAGGCAACTTAGTGTTGCGGCAGCTGTTGTGGCATGCCTCTGACTTGAGTTCGGAGGAGATTTTTAATTACAGTTGCTTCAGTCGTAAACTCTAAGAGGGCAATAAAATTGAAAGGAGCCACTGCTGACAGCACACACTTGCAACATACTCGTAATTTACATATTCCTGGCTTGACCATAAAACTCTCTGTGTGCTGCATGCCCTCCTAGAAAGAGTTTAGCTATTTTGTGTTGGCATCCATAAATCAGATATGGGCTGCGCACCACCAGACACCACCAGACACCACATACAACACACCGCCCCCCCTGATGCTCGTAGATATTCTATACGAAAAGTTTCAGCCACAACATTGCCGGAGATAGTAGCGATTTCAGGCTGCTTTTGTCCTGTTGTGACAAAAATGCGACATTCTCCATTGCAATATCCTTTGACGTTTCTGTTTAGGTTGCGTTGTCCTTGTGAAAATGGTTTACATGCTATTGGCACTCGAAAATATTTGCAATATTGTCGGTGTAAAAAAATTCGATGTACGAGTCTCCATAGTAAAAGAGAATGTGCTTGTAATTTATATGTTTTGTCGTTAGACTTTGCTCTCCACAACTGTTTATTAAGCAGTCTGCAATCCTGTGGTCGTATCGTTCTACCAGCCGCAATAACTGCCCCATTGGCATTTAAGAGATGCAGTCCTGAGTCTGCGTCTGAAGAGTGCTTACAGGTTGCACAAGGATATTGAGGAGAGCAACTAGACAAACATTCAAGGGTCTTTAAATGCCTTTACAATGTGGTTCAACTGCTCACTTGTTGAGAACATGTTTTGAGTGTGTTCAACCCACAAAATAATCGATTCACACAGTTGACAGATTGCAGAAATGGAGCAAACAGTTAGAAAATGGAGAGTAAATCGTATTAAATTCAATTTATGTCTTGTTAAAATACAACAAACAAAAGTAACCAACTGAATAAACCAACTACTTCAATACTTAATACTCTTATACAGCATATATATGATAGGATACTGGACTATAATCGGCTCTGGTTTTAGGTGTAGAATCATAGAAGTAGATTTACTACTAATTCAGGTCTGGGCTTTCTACACCTGGGCCCCCTCGACGAGAGCACTCTTACTTATCCTGTGATGTGTCAGTGCCTTTCTAAAATAGCCATACACCCTCCGTAAGAGTATAAACTTTGTTTCACGAAAATGGTGAGTAATCCTTTTCGATAGCAAAAAACCGAAACGTGCGCAGAGTATCGCGTGTTGGATGAAAAATTTGTGACCTTTATTTATGTGGTATTTTGTTTTGGGGCTTTCTACTTTAGATTCCGGGTATGAGGAACTTGGAACAGCATCGGAGCTGAAGTTTGGGCTTGGGTTGCTTCACTTAATTGACACAGCTCTTGTAAGGCTACTTTCGGCACATCACCAACTTCTTCTGCTTCAGGTTTATGACACTTTCGGCGTTATAATTAATTGCGCGTTTTCCTTATCCCGTTCGTGACCACGCCTCCGTTGCGCCCAGCCCTCAATTGCCTTAATTATAATGTATGTTAGTCGTAAAAGTAAAAGTAAAAGTCGCGTCACGTACAGTTAGAGTAGACACAGTATATGGGGAATGGCAACTGGGGCACCGACACGGGAATCCATCAAACTTGAGGTGCCATGCCCTCGTATGATTTGTTACTTAGCTTCAATTTTATTTGCTTTTATCGCCCAATATGGTTTACCGACTTGCCTCTGGTCAATGAACGGCGCTTTGTTCTCGGCCCATACATTTTCTTGGCTTTAATTGTGTGAAGAAAGTCCTCTTCACACTGTGTTCCACACTGCTCCCTATTTTTTCTTTGATTATTTTTTATGACTCTTGAAATTTTACGATACTTTTACACTCATTTAGTTATTTCTTAATTTTCTTTTTCTTTTTAAGACCTAAAGAATTAAGCGCAAAAATCAAACTTTTACGACTGTAATGGGCGAAACTTATGTAATCAATTTTTAAGTACAATTAGTTGCTGATTAGTTTAAGTCGCTGACATTGTATTTATTTTTTACCTCTTTGCAGCTTAACAAGCTTATAATATTTTTGAAGCATTTTACCGCGCACCAGTTTCGTAATTGCTTTACAATTAACACTGCCTTCCATTACATCGACTTAAGATATGCAGGTTCGTCGAGTTCAATCAGAAAGTTCAGGTTAAGCAGCCACTGCCAACTTGTAACTGAGAAACGGGCTACTCTCAAGCACGCGCCAATCGATTAGCTAACGATTTGATTAATAGTTGTAGATACAATTTTGTAAGTGGTGAACTGAACTGTTGAACAACATTTCATTTTCTGATTAATTAAACAAGTTAACTGATTAGATGAAAGGGTCTCCCTTACTTTTCTAAGCTGTTGCATTTTTCATCTCTTAAATATTTTCTGAAATATTTATTCATAACATATAACAAGTTTAATATTTCAAAATACATTTCCTTATTTTGTACTACAACGAATTAATAGAAGCATTTCCAATAGAAAGCAATATATAATTATTTAAAAACATTTCTTATCAATTATGTTTCAAGAAATAAATAAGTAAATGAAATAAATGTTGCAAGTTTAAATTTAGATTCAAGATTTTTGTTTACATTTCTTATTATTTCTGGTCAGTTCACAGAAGCAGACAGTAAACAAATAAAAGCAACTCTGGAAACGGCGCAAACAATCATTATTGGCAACACAATAGTATTACGGGACTTGTCCAAAATTGCAATCAAATTGTTTAATGCGCTTACCGCACGTCTCGAGCCGCCTCTCGAGTCGCCTCCACGCGGCGGTAGCGGCGGAAGTTAGCACCGCTTTTGGGCTCACGATTCGCTGATTAGACAGTTTGATGTCTAGACTGTTAGCTGGCTCTTTCTTCTCGGCCATGTTTGGCTGTGGAGCAGCCAAATAATACAGTTGAAATTTTGTTTGAGTTGTGTTGGTTTTTGGCCAATTGAAAGATGAAAGTTTCGGTCTATTGTTTGGCATGTTTCGTCATACTTTGCATTTGACATTTATCCGACAGTTGCTTGAGATTTTTAACTTCATGCCTCATGGGTACTGGTCATGTTGTGTGTCATGTTCAATTTGAGTCAACAACAGGAACACCAACAGGTCTCAAATTGTCAAAATGTAAGCGTAAATGTAAATGTAAATGTATTTCGAGCACCCACATTAAGACCCTTGCTTGAGGGGAAATTACGTTGCACTTAAATATCAATCAACATTTGCTGCCCTCATCACATTAATTAAACAAACTAAAGGGGCAGCCCGAAGCCATTGCTCAAGTCGAGTCTATTAACAACTGCGACGTGCCAAGAAATTTAATTAGCGAATAATTTGACAGTAAAGTTCGCACCTCGTTTTGCCTCTGGGCTTTTGGCACGTTCGCTACAAAAAGGAAACGAGATTCGAGGAAACGTCTATTCAAATCAAAACTGAAATCACTCAGGCCCTTCAAAAATGTTGTTGAATATAATTCTTCAGTCAGACATTTGCCAGCTTTCAATCTTTCAATCTTCTCAACTTTAAATGGGTATTTCTTGGTTGCAGCAGAAGTGTGGGTGTGAGAGTGGTGGTACTGTGGAGGGTGTGTGTGAAAGGGTGTGAGAGCAATAAAACGAAATCATTTTAATAAATTACAGCATGCAGTACATGAACTAATTTTTTATGTAAGCGCCAGCCGCGACCTTAAATTTAATGGGTGGACATAACGGCATAACGGCTAACAGTAAACATAAACCTAAACATAACCGTTACCGTGAGCGTAACCGTAACCGGTTCGTGTGACCGCGCAAAAAGTCAAAGTATCAAATAGTTGATACGATCTGCTGTCGCAACGCTGCAATTTCAACTGCTGGTCATTAAACTGACACCAAAGCCCAAATCTAAAACAACAATAAATCTGATGAGGCGAGAAGAAACTGCCGAAAATATGACGACAGCGACTGATGAGGTTATCACATGAAGATGCCACAATTCGTTGCACGAGACCGGCTCATAAGTGTAATTCGCCCTACTCAAGTTGAGGCTCTTAAAAGTACTCAGAAGTAAGTAAATTGTAGCTGGTATCTAACATAGTTAAGACCATGAAATTTACTACATTCGAGTAAACTTGAAGATGGCCACTCTAACAACGATTATTACGCCACCACCAACCACAACTCACAAAGCCTCTGGTTATCTAATGAAAGTATGATGTAACTATCTGAGTGCATGTTAGAGAGAGTGTATGTCTAGGATATCTTCTAATTATTACTTTGATATGCCCTACATTGTTGCTTAGCAGCAATAAAATACTTGCAGTCTATTTATAGTTGCTCCACTCAACTAATGTGTGTACAACGGTGCGTATCATTAATGGAAATGAATCGCACGCAAGCCCAAATGCATTGGAATGGCAACTAATATCCTCGTTACGAGCTCGCTAATGTGCAGCACGAAAACAAAAGGAACTTAATAGAAAAAGGATACCAAATATGCCAATTAAAGGGAAATATGCTCTTTCGAATTGGATTCAGTGATTCGATTCGATTCGATTCGATCGCATACAATGCTGACGTTGACACAAAAAGGGGCAATTTACGAGTGAGCTGTTGCCACAGGCCATTGATTTTATTCATATGTCAGTTGGCAGTTACCAATTGCCACATATGCCACACGATACAGTTACATGTCCTATATGTAAATATGGCAGCACAATCTGCGCGATTATGCGATAAAAATTCAGCATGGACAAATGGTCGTCGACTTATCCCATCAAAATTCAATCGAACTTCGAAAATGATTCGATTATTGGCAAGATGCTTAAATCGTTTGTGTATCCAGCTGGCTATCTGCATGATGGCATTCATTAGTTGCCAAGCTGTCAGCCTTCATCCATCTGGCGCATCTCAATACTGACAAATATATAACTTAACAGTTAAGTCGTGCATTCACTCCATTGCGAACATTCTAATCTGAACACGTGATGAGCTCACCATAAAACTAAACTGAAACGATGCCTCGCATTCAACCAGTTATGGCTTATTACATCATACCATAATATAACATCAGATTCATAACATTTATACCATTTGAAGGTTAGAACAAACATTATTAATCCCGGTACCCAAGATATATATATTCTTGATCATCTGTCCGTCTGTCTTTATCACAGTCTGTAAGAGTTGCCACAGACTAGAGTTGCCAAATTTGGCGACATTCCTATAGTGTGCACGCAGATCAATTTTTAGATTCTGTTTTAGATCGAATGATTTTCTACAGTTACTTGAGATACGCGCGTTTAAGTCGTTTTATTTTTTATAGTTGTTATATAATTATTTACTATTATTTTATTTACATATATAATTTATATCTTTGCGCACATGTCAGAAAATATTTAAATTTACCAAGAATAAACAACAAAATATTGTGAGAAGTTTGTAATCATTGACACAACAGAAATTTGCAAGAATATATTTGCTTTTGCCGGCCACAGATATCTACATTCACTACACACAAATTTAGTTTAGACGCTTGCCATTTAAAATCTTTATATTATATTATTTAGTTATAATCATTAGTAGTATACGTGTGTTTAGATATGATTACCGGGTCTTATACTGTCGAGCACATCGTCTGTAGCTCTCCCACACGTTATAGACTCTCATGAGTACTTGAGGTAAAAATTGTTTAACTAGATGTAGGAATTTGGAAGACACATTGAATAAAGGCGTTTCTCACATTATAACAAGAAAAGAGCCTTTTTTAAGTAGTTAACTTGCAAATTATCTAACTGAAAGAGACTCAGCAGACTTCGTTTAAATTGTTGTCTAATTGATAGCAACCCTTTAACTTTATTAACAAGACTTTAACATAGTTCATAACATAGTTAACCTCTGCACTTAAGTTTCCTTATATATATTTTCTTTGGATATGTACTAAAACTAATACCAATTAAATGTAAGAAAATATCTATGGTAGATACACAGATATGTCTTATCCTGCCTTTTCAATATGTTTGCCAAACTGAAAAAGCATCGTTTCCCTTGCTCTGTCGCAGCTTCATAAAGAGGAAACGCATAAAAATGTTTTTATAGGTGACACAAAGCACACACACTCACACTCGCAAACACACACACATAAAGGACCAGACACTTGTGAGCTAGACACTGTTAAATATTTATTTTGCTTTTTGCACTGTGGAATCAGCTGTGCTCTCTTTTACTTATGTATGGGCTTATAATTACTCAGGATAAAGCGTATGTGGCACGCCGAAGGCGAAATGACACACATTTAACCCATCGGCAGCTCTTTAATCGTGTTAAAGATTCCACTTGCTTTCAGACAGCTTCGCTTTGATAAATTGGTTGGCAGTCTTTGCTTTGCTTCCGTTTGGTATAAATAAAGTTCTTCGTTGTCGCCATTTTAATGGACATGCCACATTACCCCTTGCCACTTGTGTCTTGTCGGTTGCCAGTTGCCAAAGCAGACTCTGCCAGTAAATGAGATTTTGCGCTCCGGTGGGTTGATAAGATGCCACCACATTCGTCTCTGGCAGCTCGTAAATCCGAACAATGGCAAAATGTGTGGTGGCACATGAATGTGTCCTTAGGTGCATGAACTTTGAACCGCATAAATGTCAAAGTATCATTCAGAATGCCAATTGGAGGAGAGGGTGTAATCTAATCTGCAATTGCTTGCCTAACACTAAAATTAAGGTTATATTACATTTGGTCTATTTTTGTTCCTCTTACAGATGATTAAGATGATGCTGACTGTTGTAATCGTGTTCACCAGCTGCTGGCTTCCCTTTAATATTCTACAGGTGTGTTTTAATTCCCCTTAAGGACATCAAGCTTGGAATTTTTGATTAATTGCGACACTTAATCTGCTTATTTTTTTCTGACTCTTGCAGCTGATGTTAAAGGATTCGGAGTTTAGCAATTGGACACCACTTCCCTATGTGTGGTTTGCATTCCACTGGCTGGCCATGTCGCACAGTTGCTACAATCCCATCATCTACTGTTATATGAATGCGCGATTCCGCGGCGGTTTCCTTCAAATCATGTACCGCGTGCCCGGCCTGCGACGCTGCTGCTGCTTGCACCGTTATTTGCGCAGCCGGGGTGAGCGCAGCTATGAAGCAACCGGTGAGATGACCTTCAAATACAATCGCCGAAATGGCGACGGTCTAGTCAGGAAACCTAAAATACGCATTAGGTGCCTCCCTTCTCTCTAGTACAATATTTATTTCAAAAATCTAATTGTCTTGACGTTGCTGAAGGACAGTTCAAGGTTGCTCACGCATGTCCTTGCGGTAGTTTGTTACTTGACTTGTGCCTGACCAATGCATGAAGCACTCCGCACATAGATATAAATCCTTAAATAAGGAATCGATTGAACCACTGCATGCATAATCACATAAATTATGATATGATTATTCAAATTAATTTTAATTTAATCTAAATTTGCGTCCTATTTGTCAATACATTATGTTAATTGTTCTTGTTGTCACCTTTCCGTATTCCACTTACCTAACATGCCACAACCACTTCGATACCCACATGAAAAGGAACCGAAGATGCATTCCACCTACACCGTGTGAACACGTGCACCACCTACATCAGCACAAGACGAAAACTGCGCACGAATTCTATGCAAATGGTAAGTAAGCATAAGAATCCACATCCACATTTGCTTCTTCTCATTGTCAAATCATAAATAATAATGCATCCAATTAATCCACTCTTCCAGAGCCAATTTTCATGTGCAGAGACCACTGTCTTGCGGTAGCTCCCGGCACAAAAGAGGAGCAACGACCTCCGCTCCAGCCGCGGACCGCCCACAGTGCGTTTCACATAATCAGAGCCACCTCCATGAGCTCGACACAATTTTGAATGTTTGAAGATGAGATGAAACCAAAGATGTGCTGAATCTCGATTGACATAAATAGCTATTCGTCTATGTACTAAGTGTATTGTAAATGTTAACTCAGTGTAAATGAATAAAATATGTATATTAAAGTTATCCCTAAATAAATGTGTATAGAAATAATGTAATTTGTCAATTTCATTAAATCTTATATTATTAATAATACATTTCCAATTTCCTCTTCAATGAATTGCGAATCGGACGCGCCCTAATTGCTACACACAACTGAATCCATTATGAATGTGCAAGTAATGAAATTCAATTTATGAGACGCACAAAAGTATGCAACACTTTATATCAAATATTCATCGTGAGTTTAGTCATGTCAAAAACTGTTGCATGCTTTTCTGCGCAGAATTTTGTTCATTATCTGACAGAATGATTGACAATCACATTCGTAACTTGTTTTTTTGGCAAATTTTAGATTTTCCTCGTTTTATGTACATGAGATTATGCTCTCAATGTCTGAACATTGATTGGCATTTTGACTAAGAGTGATTTTAAAAGATATTCTTGTGCATTTATATATGTCAAAAAGTGAATTTTCAAAGCTTGCATGAGTGAAAGTTTAGTTATGTTTATAATGTGGATGTTGATAATGATAATGAACATTTTAATTTTAAAATTTCGAAGATTAAGAACTAAGCATTGGTTGATGATTACGAAAATTCCATTTATTTAATATCTATAAAAATACGAGCATGAGGATACTTAAATATATATATAAATACAAATATAATTATTCCATCAATTCCTAGGCTATTATGAGTAAACTTAATATGTAGAAAAATCACTTGTGTGTTCATATCTTAATTGTTTGTCCTCGATTACCATATGCGGCACCTGGGTTGACCCGGATTCATTGGTGTGCCCGAAGCACACTTGAAGGTGCGAGCAAATTCCTCTGAATTGGATAACACGCCCTTGAGGCGAATCTGGCCAGGACAATGTGAGTCTTCCAATGCAAAGCGGGAGGCAGCAGGCGTATATGTCTCACACCAGAGATTGCCAAAGGCGATGAAAAACAGCTGCTCGTGTGTGTAATGCTCCAGGCCGGGCAGCTTAAGTCGTTCACGACCCACCTCCTTCACATAAAGCCGGTAGGCCAGGTAGGCCTCTCGCATGCCGCCATTGTCCGCAATGTTCTCACCCAATGTCAGGTCACCGTCAATCTGTTTGACGAACAATGTGAACAAGTGATTGAAATACTCTACTCTACTATTTTCGTTGTGATACTAACATATTCTCCAATATCTGGCAGATAGTAGTGACTGTACTGGTCGACAAAGCAATCAGTGCGGTTGACGTACTCCGTGATTGTCTGGTTGGACCACCATTCCACCATATTACCAGCTCTGTCGAAACGTCGCCCACTGTCATCGAATCCGTGCGTCCGTTCATGCCCCAATATAGTACCAATTGAGCCGTAATTCAGAGCTCTAATAAGGATATGATGGATGCGAACAATGTGATTGAATTGCTTTCTTAATGGATTAAAGTGCGCAACATTAAGTGCAGGGTGCAGATCTCTAAAGTGCTTGGAAATGTGACTAGTGCTGTGTCAGTTAGTTGGGTACCCATCCGACTTACTCAAGGCCAAGGTCATAGAACGGATACTGCAGTATGGCAATGGGAACCGCTTCAAAAAGAAACAACAAACAGATTAAAAGGAATTAAAATGAACGAGTGCGCGTGCTGCACTCGGCACAAGGCACAAAGCACGTTGCACGTGGATGCTTCCACTTACTTATGGCATTTGATTGAAAAGTATGGAAGGCGTTTACATTCGAAGGCGATGTTGCCCAGCCAATGGGCTCCGGTTGATCCATGTCATTGATTCTGCCCAACATTTGCCATTGCACAAATCCCATTAGGTTCTCCAGATGAGTGCTCCCATTGACCTTAACTCCTTCGTAATACGCATTAAGTGCCGTCGCATTTGTCAGCCAGGAGGGAAAACCAATAAAGCTTTTCATTTCGGCCGACTTTTGAATTGTCTGTCGCTTGGTTGCCGCGTCCATCCACGAGGTTGCACGCACCAGGCGTACAAATGAACGACGTATATCACTCAACATTCGCTCCACTCGTGGAAGCGTCTCCGAGGTGAATCTATCATCCGCCAGGACATAACTAACAGCCATGCCAAAGAGCGTATTCACCCCTTGGGCACAATACAGTGATCGTGGTGCGCTGGCCTCCGTTCCAATGACCAGACGCATGTACTCGGCGTGCAACAACCTCATGTCACTAGTCGTATGCAACACTAGCTCCTCGAGGGAACTCAGCCACAGATATGATTCGATATACACCGCAGGAGTCTCCTGCAGATACTCCACAATATTCTGCAGATAGAATATGTCTGCCTGACTGGTTATAATGGTGGTATTGGAGGCGTTCAAATTGACAGCATGCTTTGTCCCCGCCAAAATAAGACTCATATAACGTGTCCAAATTGGCATTGTTTGTGGTGCGATCCTCTTGTCCGTTTGATTTTGCAGCTCCATCAAAGAAATATATACAATGTCATCCACAGGATTCTTGGAAGGCTTTGTAATGTTTTCAGCTTCGTCTTTTAACTACAAGCAATTACATTAATTAATATTGGAAGAGTCAGGACAGGTTTTAAATTGTTACCATGTGAATCTTTCGAGCAACTTTCACAGCTTGCTTTACCAATTCTGTAATTCCTATGGTGGCCTCATCCTGGTTAATATCTGGATCCACAAACAACATGTATTTCTCAATGACCTTGCGGACATACAGTATGTAGGCGGACAAGCCAGAGCTTGTTTGCTTTGCTGCCTCCTCCTCTTCGGTCTCGTGATTGTCGGAGTCATCATTCTCGTCGAGATTCTCCATGAAGATGGTTCTCCTGTGAATCTTTCGGAGCATCTTATGTGAGTCATCATTATTGCTGAAGAATATCATAAATGAGCCAAGGCAGTCTAGGTAAATGGACGTCTACGACATACAAAGGAAAAGCAGACTCCGTTTCTGGAGTTCCCAGAGCAATGCGATTGAGGGTGCGGTTCAAGGGGTCAGGAAACACATCGAAGCCAATAATGAGATCCAGACTAAGATGCCGTTTAATAGACACAATGGTATCCAGCCAGTTGAAGCTTACATTCCCCATATCATACTTAGAGCTGCTGCTCAGAGTGAGATTCAATGCGGAGGGCAGCAGGAGCAGCTTGAACCGTTGAATGTAGTCAACTAGCGGCTCTAAATTGCGCTTGTCGAGGAGTTCAGTGTCCATGCATGCCTTGTACATGGTCTTGGCCATGCCCACAGCTTCAGGCTCGTTGCTGCTAATGTTCGACTTGAGGAATTCGCGCACCACACGCATTATATGCGCCTGACGCTCCCGGAACCAATCATTGGAGGTCGCCGAATCGGGACGTGGATGCTCGTCGGCCCAGCGTCCACAGGTGAATTTGTAAAAGTCCTTGCAGGGATCAGTCTGTTCGTCCATGGCGTAGATAAGGCTGGCCGCTGTGCGGATGCACTCCTTGCTACGGCATATATTATGAGATTTCTTAACTGAACCAAAGTCCGACTTTAAAATGAGATTTGAAACTAGAATATAATACAACTGCTACTCACAAGTTAAGCTTATCACTATGATTGTTATCAATAAAATGATGACCAGCGCCACCAGTCCTCCCAGCACGATCTTGTGATAATAACTGCGACGGAACCTAAAATAATCACAATATGCATATATTGTATATCTCGAAATCACTTCCATATATGTAGAGACATTATACAAACTTTGACTGCACGCCAATTAGGTTAGGACTTATGGGCTGGTAGGGTAGATGTTTACTCCGCGCACTGTCCACATGTCCATTGGCACTACCAAAAGCAGGAGCTGCTCCCAGTTGGCCAGACAATAGACTTCGATTAGCTGTAGTGAGAATTCATTACACAGAATTATATATAATATGTCAGAGCTGTCAAGAGATGATAGTTATATTTTTACATGCATTCTGTAGTTTTAACAAAACAATTGATTAATAATAATTTGTTTGTTGTTGTCAGTTCAGTAGTCCCCCAACTCTCTCTATTTTTGTGGTCATTTTGCTGCCTAATCTTGATCCATTTTCTGACTGTGGCGTCATTAGCCAGACTTGACTGTGTCCATTCCAACTGACATGCGGGTCTATCCTTTTGTTTGTATAGGTAGATAACTATTTGCAGTTATGGACAACTGGAATCGCATATTTAATGCATTCACCTGTCACATTCAACTGCCTTTTCACGGCAAATGCATAAAGCACTGAGTCCTGCAGTTGGTTCAATGCACTGCGAATGTTTTGCGTGCTAGGCGACATTAAACTAATTTTAAAACCCGCGTGCAAGCATAGATACTAACACTGAAAATATTAACGATTGTGCAAATTAGATGAGAAAAATATAGTGAATAACAATTTAAAATATTCTGAACACTTTAAGAAGTTGAAATAAGCTGAGATTTAATCTGAATAACTATAAGTATATGCAATAGTTACATATAGATCTAAATAAAAAATCAATATATCTTTCGATAGAACCTCAAGCATGTATATATCACAAGAAATAGTTTTCAAAAAACACCTTTCGTTCAGACAAAATTCTAAATATAAACAAAATGTCAGTAATTTTATCAGCTTTCGGTTATAAACCTTTCGATCTTGAAGTCAACATACATGGGTTGGCTGAAGATATATCTGAATTAAGCGACCTAATGAAGGAACTTGTCATGTTTAAGTCAAATGTCGTTGGCCCCTGGGAAACCATTATGGAAATATGGGCAGGCATCGTGTCATTTGTAATCGCCCTTCTGCTAATGTCGAGTATATCGAAGTGGCGCAAAAGCAAAGTTATTGAATCCCCAACAGAAAACGATGAACTAAAAGCACTACAGGAAGAGAAGCGAGTCATGGCTGAGAAAAATGAAAAATTGGATGCAGATCAGAACGACGTAGATAAATTAAAAGAAAATCTAATAGTCGAAGTAGATAAGCCTCTTACTGTGCAAAAGCAGATAGAATTTATAGTTAGGATAAAGGACAAATCAGAACCAGATCAAATTGAGAAAGATATTTCGAAAGAAATTCCAATTGTCAAAGAAGAACAACTAAAAAGTGAAATACAGGAGAAACAAGTATTAGTTGAGAAAATGGAACAAATGCAAACAGTTAAAGAAATTACAATTGTCACAGAGGAAAAGCAGAAAACTGAGTTAAATGAGAAACGAGTAATAGATGAGAAAACGGAAAAATTGGGAAGAGTAGCAACCGACAAAGATAATTCTAAAGAAATACAGGTTGGCATAGAGGAAGAACGAAAAGCAGTTATAAAGGAGAATCAAGTAATAGATAAAGAATGCGGAAATTTGGGAGAAGAAGTTCAAATCGTCAGAGATTGTTCCAAAAAAGTCCCAATTGTCATAGAAGAATCAAAAACTGAGCGAAAGCAGGAGAAGTTGGAATCAGATCCAATCTCTATTCTCCCTGGCGAAGATAGTAGTTCAACTTTGTTGCCAACGTTAGATAATGAAACTGAATCAAATTCCCAGAAAGCTATTCAAATGATTCCAACTTGAATATATTAATTGGATATCATGTTTTTAATAGAGATTATCTATTAATAATCAAAATTTGTTTTTTTAAATTATAATACCAGCATTTGTCTTTAGATTGTAACAAAGTAGTTAAGAATTTCTGGAATCTGTATGCATAGTTAAACAAAGTTAATAATAATATTATTATAAATATATGAACTTTACTCTCTCTCCCTTAGTTTGGAGCTTACCCGGCGTTTGAAGGCGTTGCAAAGGCAGCGGCTGTTGCTGAAGATTCTCATCGAAGAATCCATTATTGGCACTGCCCGTTGTCCAGATGCGATTACGAGTATTGGGCTGTCCAGCATCCATATTAGAATTGAACTATAGTTAGTTGCTTTTATACAATTTATTCATTTTCCATGTGATTTTTCCCTAGAGAGCAGGTAATTTTTCTGTAGCATTTTGATAAATTCAAGCAAAATGTTCCAGTGCCTGATTAACATGCGTAGGCTGTCATTGAATGTAGTTCACATTGCCACACACATGTTGCGCATACAAATGAAGTGTTGCAACTGCTTTTATAGCAGAGAATAGCGGAGTCTCTCGATGTATAAAGCATCGATTTTGTTAATCACTTCCTTAGACTTTTGCTCTCTATTGAGTCGGTTGCATAATTCCTCATAATGCGAATCAATGAAAAGTGAAATAACCTACAACTGCACCTTCAACGGCAACATATATTATAATAAACAAAATGAAGACCAGCAATGGCACTGGCACTGGCACTGGCACTGGCACTTGCAACACAACGACTGAACTCTCGACTGCCGGCGTATTGAAGCCGTGTTGCTGCTAACAGAAGGTTTTTATAAGGCCGCTCGACCGAGCGACAGCAACCAAATAACAACAATATCAACAACAATAACAACAGCGACAACAACAACAAATCAGGCAACCACCATTAACTCCTTTTGCCATGCAAATGTGCTGCGGCAATTACTAGACGCCACTCGCCATATGACCAGACCCATGGCCCAAGCCGCCAACACAACAGTTACAACAACAACAACAATAATAACAACAATCCCGTTGTCTGACTGTCCTATACATTATTATACCCTTGCCAGGAGTATAATGACACACACTTTATAATAACCTTGGTGATTGTACTATATAAGAACAATCTACTAAACGTAACATAAATTACTCAGGCAACTATTTATATTTACGTTAAACAAAATGCATTTAAAATGTTCACTATTATAGAAAGAGTATTTGGGGTTTTATATACATTTATTTTATTTTCTCCAATACATGATGGCTGAGGGAGTGGGTGCAAATCAAAGCAGTACAGCAAATACAATGTCCGATTGGAAATGCTTTAACGTAATTGGGAAAAGTCCATTAGAAGTCGAGCTCAGGGTAAGCCAATGCGAGGGTTACCCCAACCAAGAAAATGATAAATACTTAAAGCACATATAAATTCAATGAAATCCTATGATTAATTGCTTACTTTACTGCTCGCCAACCACTGCAATTTTGACCAAGAGACAATACAGTAGTAGTAATTAAATGGCTATTCTAAATGGCGACACATATCTTAACAAAGGCAATCGGATTGTTCGACCTAACTTTGACATAGTTACATACATATTGTAGTGTTAAAATCAATAAATATTATTGATTTAAAGAGGACACGTGGCCCACCAAACAGCGCACCAGGCAACATGGCAAACAAATCGAAGTGCAGCATGTTGGGGCATCTGGAATATCGCGTATACGCCTCATGCTCCTCATGCTCAACGTAAATAATTGTTGTCACATGTTCCATCGTGAATGTTTACACACACTGAGTGTAATTAGTTTACTTAGCGAGCGCACAGAAATAATATTTATAAACAAGTACATGTTAACATGCAGTTGAGCTTAGACATGGTTAAATGAAAACAAAAAAACAAATGAAATATGTTTCCTGGAGTTCAAAGAACTCCACACAGTCACAGACATAGACACTGCTATTAGAATCTCTTTATTTTTCCGTGATTTTTAAACATAGCTATTAAATGGGATTTTATATTTTTACATTGTTTTCTAATTTGTTGTTGTTGCAGCTAAAAGTAAACATAATCTAAAGCTAATGTAGTTACATGTATTTATACTATAATTTACAGGGAAATAAACAATCAAAGTGGGAGAAACTATGACACGAATATTTTAGCATAATCGCAGCGTCAGTAAAATTATAAAAAAGTTTTGTAATTAATGCTAAATTATATCTTTAATTGAAAGCTGTGTTTTAAGTAAGTTTTGCAATTTGCAATTAAGTATTATCAGCATTATATATTAGTTATAAGTATATATGTATAAAAGTATATAACATATGTAATCTTTTAATGCTTAAGATATGTTTTATGTGCATATAAAACAACTAGTCTACGAATTATTAAATAAAATTCCCCGAGACAGTTTGGCCTGCCATTCTGTGGTGGGTAGAACTTGTTGCTGTAAGTAGAATAATTATATATTATATAATTATAAGTATGAGTAATATTAAATGTGTGTGTGGATGTGTACGAGTATGTTAAAATTTTCGATCTAGTTATTTTCACATTGTTGTCGAGCGTCTTTATTATTTACATGTATGAGAATCTCAAAAACAGTTACCATTCCACACATGTAACAACAAACGTTTCCTCTTTTTAGAGATTCAAATATTTCGAAAGGCGCATAACATTTTTTATACTTATTAATTATTTCATGCGATTTCAATACACTTAATCATTAATCGCAATGGATCGGATTTTTGGAAACGTCAACAATAGATTCAAGAACGTTGGTAATATGGAGGGTAAGCGAATGGCCCTCAAACTCGTTGGATTCTACGCAATGGGTTGGACTCTGCGAAAGCTTCTCAAATAAACAACAGTCTGATGATGATGTCCATGTAAATTTCATGTTCGAAAATTCCAAATTTTGTGAATTAAAATGGTTCAAATTTTACCTCAAATCACATGTGCAGAAATTGGCTGAGTCGCAGTATGATGGTGTTCTGTCTCAAGGGCTGCTGTCCACAGAGAATTTGCTTTTTATCACACACTTGCAGCATGAGGGTATTTTGAAGGGTTCATTAGCCACCTCAGGTTGGCCATTGCTGCCATTGTTGACCGTGGCCAGGTGACGTATCACATAATGCTGCTTACAGATGGGCACATAGTTGTTGGGAAAACTATCCAGAAACTGGCAGCTCTCACCCTCGTGGCTGGATTAGAGCATGGGAATACAGATATAGATTTAGTTTTATGGAGCTATAGTTACTACAGTTTACTCACTCGCACTCCTCAATGAGGATGCCTTGCTTGAACTCATCCGTATTGACAATATACTGCCAGGAGAGGTCCAATCTCTGTCCGAGTTTGGGGTACAAGTATCTTACATGGCTGTTGCACAGATATTGTTCGTCATCATTGATTCGGAGTCCCACATCCGTGGGCTGTGGCTCGTCGCTAAAGAAGTTGGTAAATCTGCGGGCCAATATGCCCTTTAGGCCGGATAAGTCCGGATAGTTGTTGACTTTGGTGCAGAAGGAACGACTTTGATTGAATCCATCCACGCACTGAACATCACCCGTATCAATAGAAGGCTGTGTGGGCGGTGTGGGCTGTGTGGTCCGATACTTATCTATAGAGTCGGGAAACACGATAACTGACGTTAGGCAAGCGCCAAGGGAGTTGGAAATGAGCATGACATATCGATTTAGTTGTTAATTGTATATTGAGTGTATTCTGTTGTAATTTCAAAAATGTTTGCAAGTCTCGTGTGGTTACTTACTGTCCGAGATGGGCCGACGCGGCGTTGGTTTCGACAATTGTGGATTTAATGTCTGCTGCTGCTGCTGTGGTTGCTGTTGGGTTGTGCTCTGCAAAGAGACGAGTGGATCGTTAAAGACGAGATTCAGCTTGCCATCCGGTGATCTCTGCACTTTAAACGATTGTTGTTGATGGCTCAAGCTTTGATATTGATGATAATGCTTGGACTGGGACTGCGTCTCTGCCTGAGACTCTGATTGCGATTGATACTCGGATGAAGATTGAGACTGTGCCCAAGGGTCGGACAACTCTGGCTGGTCACCGAGCATTGTGGATATGGATGGCATGAATGGTGCATCGTCCGTTGTCGTCGTCTGTGTGTGTAAATTTTGCGTTAGTTTCAAGCCGAATTCAATTCAAGACACACACAAATACAGATACGGTTAGGATACGATGTATGAGTTATGAGAATACGGAATGTGTATATGGATTTATGGTGGTTTATGTGGTGTTCACTTACATTAAAAAGCATCACACCCTCGCCATCGTGCAGTTTAAATATGGAACGAACACGCTCATCGATATCCTCGGCTGGCAACTGTAGTGAAAATGGCAAATGAGAATTGGGAAAACGCTTAGCTTTCAATTGCAAATGAGTTGGCAAAATGCAGAACAAAAACCCCACATAACAAGAAAGACACAAAAAAAAAAAAAAAAAATAAAAAATAAAATCATATAGCACAAGAACATCTATCTGAACCTGAACCATTAGATTTAGAATTTCACACCTCCACCTCGCCTGCTTGATGCTGCTGCGTCGTCATTTCCCATTGCAACGGCATCTCTGTTTGTTTCTTCTGCTGTTTCTCATCCTGCGGCTGCTTCTGCGTCATGTTGCGCATGATATTCAAGAGATTGTCGGACAGAAAGGACGTCAGGTCAATGGAGCTGTTTGTTACAATAGTTGCTGCGGCGGCTGCATCTGCTTCTGCCTCTGCCTCGCGTCGCTTTGTCATTTCGCTATTGATACAAACTATCTGAAAGATACATGTGGAATTTTTTGTTTGCGATTGATCAACATTGCCGGAAGTACACAAGAGAAAGAGATAAGGGGAGTGAGAGAGAGAGAGTGTGAGAGAGAGAGTTAGGGAGTTTGTAGAAGGGGCATGATGACTTTGGCCAATAGCCGATAATCATGCTAATCGCTTTGGCAATTACAACAACTGCTTTGGCAACCGGCCATTGACAAGGGCAAAAACAACAACAACAACTTCATATCTACGCTCGATCAATCAGCATGTGAATGCGAATGTTTTGAGACTACAAACTATGATTATTGCAACATGAGGGGAACTACAAATGATCTTTTATACTTGTATTTATATGCATAGGCATACATATTCATCTTACAACCATAATGAGATTTATGGTTGTATTTTATTTTATCTTTTAAGTTGACTTCATTATTGTTATTAGTATTTGGCACCTGCCTTGAATAAGCCATGCGCGATGATGAGACAACAGCATTAAGCAAATCAGCAAATCAACAACAATTTAAAAACTTGAAACAGTTGTCAACATTCGTCTAAATATTAAATTTTCTCTTTGTATTCGCTTTTTAACTCGTATCTGTTCAACTTGGTACTGGGCTTAGGTTTAATGACTGAAATCGCAATCTGAACTTGCCGACACCTACCTCGAGTACTCTTACAACATTTGATATTGACATAATCAAGCCTCTGCCCGAATACTTTCCCAAACAATTAAATGAACTGCATTCGTGACGATTATCAACGAAATGTTTGAGGAATTCAAGAGAACATATAAGATGTATCTCATTGCAATTTTAATTCACAGCTTTTCTTTTTAAATTCATATAGAGTGCAAGTTGATCTGCCGATAAGCGAGCACACAAATTCTGGGAAAGCGTTTGAATGCTCATCCCAGTGTCGATATATATGCGGTCAATTAAGTTGCAATTATATTTCAAGAGTCTAGGAAACGGCGTCTATCAATACCTTATTATATCGGGTTATTGCAATTTGTCTGTGCATTGATTAAGTCAAAGATCAAAAATTTGTAGAGATATACAACAACTTGCAAGTCCAAGCTGCATTTAAAATGAACAAATAAAGCAGGAAATTTACCCTTTACTTAATATAATTTATTACCGGGCGTTATATACATAAGATGAACGCATTAGTTATTGTAAATTAATGAAATGAATATATGTACATAAAATGAATGATATTAGTTTTTGTAATCCACAAAAATGCCCAGTGATTATTACAAAACAATAAATAAATAAATAATGTTGATTGCCAAATCCTTTAACCAAAGTTATGATCTTAACCTAAGTCACAATTTAACTATTTACATGTGTTTTTGCAGAGCAGCAATAATTGAGAGCAACAATATGATCAGGCAGAGTCATTTCATGAATATCAATAAATGTTTAGATTATCAACTTACCGTTGTGAAGAGTGCGAAGAGCAGCAACATTATTTTGAGTAGTTTCCACCAAATGGGAGGCATTTTATTGACCAGAGATCTTAGTTAATAAATATTTACAGGGTAACTGGTAGTCGATTTACTCAACTGATTTGTATGCTCTACGTAGTATATTTAATAAACAAACTGGCACGACTAAAATTATTACCGGGCTTTATTTGTCTTTGTTATTGTTGTTTTTGTGACAGCTTTTTTTTTATTATATGTATTGTTATTATTGTAGTTGATGTCGAAGCTGCTGTTGGTGTCGTTGTCTTTATAGTTGTTTTTGTTGTTGTTTATAAATGTTTTCAGTCGCCTTTTTCGATGTGTTTCTTATTCCGCTTTGTTTGTTTCCGTTTCGCGTTGTCGTCGAAACAGATACCAGACCCAGAGAGTCACTTCAATTAGTCGCTTTACTTTTCACTTTAGCCTTTAGCTCTTCGTTTTTACTGAACCGTTGCAAGAGCAAGGTTGTCTGTTAAGGCAAAGACAATAAAGGAGTTGTTGGCCCTGGGTTGATCTTGCCCAAACTGAAGCTTAGTTAGTGTGATGCAAGCGCTTTTATGCAACTGTTGTTCCCTCAAGTTTTCATTGATTTCACAATCTAGCGTCTCCTCCAAAGCGCTCGAGGGGATTTTCCGAACAATATTTAATTTTATTGTGGGAGACGCACGTCTTGAATCTTTGGTTATCATTTAATTTCTGATGCACTTTTACGTCAACTGACGGCGCACGCGGGCGAGAGCAGACGCAAGAGCGACTATGAGAGCGAGAGCACACGATAACTAAACAACAACACACGCTTATCGAGGCGCGCGACAAGAAAGCAACTGAACGAAAAGTTTGAGTAGAAGTTCACTTAAGCTCCGACAACTTAAAAGTGCAGCTTTAAGCACAGCTTGACGAGCGACAGAGCGAGCGCAGAGATTAAGCTAAGAGAGGTAGAGAGAGAGGGATCGTTTTTGTGGTAGGCCGGCTGAGAGCGTGCCGCTCTGTTTTACAGCTGTTTGTGCTCTGTACCTGCCGAATGAGCAAACACTGTTTAATCGAATTGTAATAATTTTGTAATAATAATTTGTAACAATGAAAAGATAATATGTACAATCATATGTTCTCTATTGTTAAATATGTGTAAGGAACATTTGATGACAATAATTATAAATTTGGAGCATTCTTCTGTATGTGACTGCGGTATTTAGAGGGTATTTTGAAGTCAACTACTTTCAACCAAACATTTTCAACTCGTTTGCTTTGTTTCTCGTTTTACATGTGTCGTCATCACTCAGCATAACAATTAGCGTATAAAGTAATTCACTTGCCAAATTCACAGCAGAATTAAATTAAATATCAATAACAATAATAATAACTATTTTACAACATTTCTTAAGATTACTCACTTGACTTCTGCGTAGAATTGCATTGCAATCAGCTGTTTACCTGTGTTGAAAGGAAAAGTAAAGCTTTTGACAGTGCTTACTATGCCGTTTCTTAACTTAACTGATTCATTTGAAATACACACACACACACACGCTTGAATGTACGAACTTAATATTGCTTGCACGTCGAGCACGCGTCACATTTGCAATTGGCCAACGATCTTTCGAGTGAGACACGTAAGCTGGTTGCATTAAAAAGATGCTAAGTGGATTCTAGCCAAGGGAAAGATGTTGACTCATTGGGAATATCCAGATTCGTTGGTAAGCTGCAAGTATTTATAAATAAAACAAAACGATTATCGGCACCTTAAGCAATGACGTATTACCCACACAGTTGGGCAATCATAAGTTCATGAAATAAAATGATTATAGTTGTAAATTATTCAATTTATAATCAATAATCTATTCATTTACACCATCTAAGCTGAAAGCGAATACTTTTAGTTGTTGCGAAATTCGAGTTATTGATATAACTATTTCTAAATAATAGTGTGAAGAATGTTTGCTTTCATTATTATTATTTATAAAATTTACATTTACTAAAAGTGATAAACTTATTAGATTTTAAAGTAAACGAATCAACTTGCTTTGCCCAAATACTCAACATACTTTTAGGCTTATTATATTTTGGATGTCTAAACTGAAGCTGAGAAAAACTTATTGCAAAAGAAATAAAAAAAACTGATAACCTTATAGTGAATATCCAAGTTCATTGAAATAATCACTAATATAATGGCCGGGGTTAAAATAAACTGATTTTAACTGCCTATTAAGTTGTTAATTAAATGGCCAACACCGCAACTGACTACATCGTAGCAGTGGCCAAAACAATTTGGTTAATAGTCATAAATTAGTTGGGAAATGACTCTATTAGAGCGTAGAGCATGGAGTTAGATGCTCATTAATCTGTCTCACAGCCGTCATAGAGCAAATCGGGAATAATCATGCACACAAAATTATGACTGAAACAAGCTCAATGCGTTGGATCGAGTTAACGAGAAAATGGTGAAATACCCGTAATATATGCAAGTTTATGTGATCTGACAACAAAATGATTAAAAACTGAAATTGCATTGCACATTCGATGCAAATACAAAAACTAAAACAAAACATATAAAAAAAAAAAAAAAATTCCTCGTAAAATATAAAACCAGCTACAATTAAAGCACCAACTGGAAAATGTGGACCGCTTGACGCGTCGTCGTCGTTGTGGTCGTCATGTGGCAACCACTGCAATTCCAGCAATGACAGTGCCATGACGAAGACACGCAACGCTGCCGCAGTCGCAGCCGCAGCCGCTGCACAGGTGTCTTGCCCGGAACGGACGACATTTACGGATTGCTCAGCAATATATTCAAGCGAAAACAAAAGAAGAGGTGGCAATGGGCAGGACGTTATTGCTACTGCACATACTGTCAATTTGTCAGCCCGCACATCAGCAATAACTGAACAATTCGCGGATTACATTCAATGCCAACAAAATGCGGCATAAAAGTTGCTCTGGGGGCTTTCACTTTTCAGCAGGCCGACTCCTTGGACCACCTGGATCCAAGTGCACGATCCTACAAACACACTTACAGATAGAGGTGCCGCGCTGACTACAACTGAATTATTCGTATTCGTATTGCGATGGCGGTCGCTGCTTCCGCTAATCCACAAACAGGTCCACTTCCGATTGCTGAATTTTATTTTGACTTTTCTCGTTTAGCCGGGAACGCGAATTTGAAGTTGAAGTTCATTGCGCAACACTCATGTCATCAACAGGAAGTCAAGGAAATTGTTGAGGATGCTGGTAACATTGCGTTACTTTTTCTTTCTTTCATTTCTTTTCTTTTCTTTTATTTATTTCTTTTTTGACTATTTTCTAATGTTGCAACATTTTGCAAGTGCTGTCAAGGCAGCCACGCGAACTGTTATCGCATTTCTCGTTACACTCTGAAAACTTTTCACAGGTTTTTATTTTTATTTCATTTTCCAATTGCTCCACGTCAATTAACAAAACGAATGAGTGAAAAATTAATAGTACACGTAAAGCCTCTTGGGAGATACGAATAGTGAATAAATATGAATGCGGGATGGTAATATAATAGAAATCTAATTAATAACATTTACTTATTTCATAAACTATGGAAACTCTAAGCAGTTTATTCAAATATACATATATCCACTCTATTATTTAACAAATTTCTCTATGCCACCTGGAAAATTGCAGCGAGACTTATCGACCGCTTCCTGTTGCAGTCGACCGGTTTATTGGTGTCGTATACGTAATTTCTATTATTTTGTATGCCATTCTTGCATCTGATTTGTTTGGCATGTAAAGCGATTATTTCATTATTATTCTTGATAATAATTTTTAGTGCAATCAACTTGAACTAATGGCCTACGTCGACTCATTCGCTCGTTTAGCCAGCGACCAGTGACAATGTTGCATGTACACACGAGTACGTGTGCGTGTGTGTATGTGTGTGTGTGTGTGTGTATTATAAGCACAACAAATTATTGAAAACAATCGAATTTTAACTCTTTGTGTCGGAAACAGACTTTGCAACAGTTGCATATCTTGTTGACAATCCAATAAGCAGCGTCAAAAAAAACAATTGACCGGACAAAGTATTGATGAAGTCAAACGAGACGAACTTTGTACTCCCTACTCTCTTACCATGCAATATAAAGTCTTTGGACATTCTTCTTTGGTCTTTCTTCATCATGTACCCACAAAAGTACCACAACGTGCCACAGCTGCCACATGTGTGAATGCCAACTGCAACGTTTATTACGAGTCCATGAGAGACGTTTAAGCGTTATGGTTATTTTGTTTTTGTTTTTGTTGTTGTTTTGATTTTTATTTGCTTTGCATTTTATTTTTATTATGTTTTAGCAAATTTACAGTTTGTTACTGCGAATACCGAGTGCATAAGTATTGTGTTTCTTTTAAGCTTTTCCATGTTCATTTGCTGGTGCTCTTGCTGTTTCTGTTGCCATCGTTGCGCCCATTTCACTTTCGGTTAGATAACAAGCGTCCAACTCCAAGGGGCATGTTGCAGAGGGTGGGCAGCAACAGCAGCGACAGCCGCAACAGCAGCAGCAGCAGGAGCAGCAGCTTAACTGCAGTCTACAATTTGTGCAGTGAACACTTGGCTGCGTTGGACAATGACAATTGCCAGACATAATGCCAACTTTTTCGGCCAGTCATTGCCACCGGACGCCCTGTGGAACTCTTTGAGAGCATAACTTTTGCAATAAGCAACCGGCAACAAGCAACTGCCAACATGCAACCATCAAGTAGTAACTGGCAACCGAAATGGGAGCAGATCAAGTCTCTTGCACTTGTAGGGGCACATTTTAGCAGGGCCGTGAGTTTGAGGCTATTATTAATTGTTGTAGTAGTTATTCATGCGTCTTGTGATGTTGTCTATGCCAGTGCGTCGTGGGGTGACTTGGGTACACCACTTTTGGCCCTTATAAACGCCTTTGGCATAGTGACAGTGAACTGTTTATTAAAAAAAAAAAAATAAAAACATTAGTTAAAGCATTTGTTAATAATGCCGTGAACTATGTTTTAACGCTCGAGCTTTGCACTTAAAGGTTCAATTGAGCCTTGGCGTGCATTACAAAAAGACATGGGTCAAGGCTAAGGGTTTTCCAACGGAATAAGAAAAGAGCAGAAGCTGAATAAACTAATATTTAAACACGAACACAATGTGATCTTTTCTTAGAATTTTCGTTTGCTTGTCTTGGAATTAATCTTACAATTTCATCAGATTAATACAGTATCTCTAAGAAAAGGATTTCAAGAAGAAAGCAACGACACGCTGGCAGTGTCATGTATGCTGTAAGTTAAGCAACAAAATGCAGTCTAAATGCATGAAGTTCGTTGCCTAAGTCTTTTGTTTTGGCCATGCCGCACAAGTCAATAAAAAACACAAACTCATTTGCCATATATTTTCAATTAAACACGTTTAAAACAAACTTAATGAGCCAACCACACTTATATGTTGCAAATGCGTCTAGTTGACAAACGCATTGAACTCAACGACTCGCACACAGCACACAGCACCCTCGCCCCCTGCGCCGCACACAACTGGTTGCCCCTCGCTGTAGGCCAAGCTCACAATGAGAAGAGCCAAATGTCGTTGATGCTGCCAAAATTGTAATAACTCGTAATGGAGCGAACGATGGGGAGCGATGGCAGCGACTCTTCGGATTGAGCCTAAGAGCAACAAAAAAATCCATTCGAAGCCGCCGACAAATGCAAGCGAGCAAGCGCTCTCAACAAATTTCTTTAAAAGAGCCTCACACTGGCATTTTCGACTACAGTTCGAACTCAGTCGTCGCCGAGGAGCCACCTCCATCGCCAGAAATCCGATAAACAAATACAAAAGCCCCAACGATAGAGTCAAGCGAGCAGCGCAGAAAGAAAGTCGCCGCGAATGCGCGCGTTTTGTTGTCAGTGAAATCAGTGTATGTGAGTGTGTATGCGACTGTATAATAGTGCCCATGTTTCTTCTGTGTTTTTACGAAATACTTTCGTACATATAGTCCAATCCAAAGAGCCAACGAACTGATTTTAAGAAGTGCTGTGCGAATTGCAATTGGTTTCAGTGAGGAAAGTCGTATTGAAAACCAGCAAGCAATAACTGTGACGGGGTTGTTCCATTGATTAGCAGCTGAGCTAATCGATATCCCAGCCCAGAAACCTAAACAAATACAGCACACTATGAAGGTAAGTGTAAATCTGCAGCAGTGAAAGTGTTCGTGCCAATAACCAAATGACCAAATTAGCACACACTCACACACGCAGACATCTTGGCGATTTTTATGCAATGTGATTTGGGACCAGACAAGTTCAAGTGCAGCTAATTCTCTTACCAAACAGAAACTCGTTTCAAATGGCCACGCTTCGACAATTTTATTAGGCAAGCAAATGAAAGAAAAAGCTGCATCTCCTTCTCCATCCACAGTCTTCTTACATAATCCATCGTAACCTAAAAATCTCAATCCACTGTGTGCCGGTTGTGCACTTGAGGCATCTGCGATTCATTTCTGGCATGCACGCATATTTGAATGAATATGAATAACACTTACTCAAGAGTTCATAGAGATTATGTCATTATGAGTATCAAAACCAATCGAAAGAAACTTCGGCCCACTTGAATGAGTGTGAAGGTAAAATGTCATGCATAATTATTATGTCAGACCACATCTAGCCGTTGTCGTTTCTTTGTTATTGTTTATTGTTGTGGCTTTCGAAAATTGTTAAAGAAATTGGGCTAAAATGTGGCGAAAAGCGAAATAAAGCGAGTGAGTGAATAAACAAATGCGAAGGGCCACACGTAGAAACAATAAATCTAAGACTTAGACCAGAAACGGAAAAACATTAATGAAGAATAATGTTATCTGTCGAAACAACGATGTTTAAATACTCTTACAGATATATCTATCTAATCTAATTTTCAGAGCGATAGTTTCGATTATACTACAACCAGCTTTTGGTGAGTTTCTTTGAAAAGAAAAGATACTTGTATTTTTTTAAATATAATTAATTAGTTGGAAGCAGTTGTTTTCTTAAATGGCTGACACACTTTACAAGTAATTAACTGACCACCAGGAAAGTTGACAATTAAGTAATACTCTTCTGTCAGCTGTCATAACTAGCGTAGGGTATACAAATGTTGAACCTACCGCAATAACTTTAACGACGTGAGCTTAAGTATATATGTATGTATTTCATATTGTTAACGATTGAGCAACATGCAAATTAAATGGTCGCCGACAGAAACCACAAAAAGTGTACAAATTTTGAAGAGAGTGAAGTGAGTTGCTACCAAAATGCAAAAGCCGGCAATACTTTCACTCTCTTTCGGGGTTAACACTCAGCTGACGCGATGACAGTGCAACAAATACACACTCTCAATGTGGTCGGGTAGTAAATTGGCCAACGAATGGTTGATGGTTCAATACGTCACTTGATCTGATTCAATTCAGGTTAACCAAACAACAGAAAAAGCAAAATAAAATATAATTAACAGTCTGTGGAAAAACCAAAAGTAATTTATTTTTATTTGCGCTCAGTTATGAAATGTTTGCCATCGACAATAGATTGGAATTTTATGAATTACAAATGAATACATTCGAGTACTCGTACTCAGATGCGTACCAATCTACGTTATGCTATGGCTCAAATAAATGAAAATAAATGATTTTGTATGTTGCATTTAAATTAAAAATAATAATAACCAATGCATCAACAACACCAAAAAAATAACAATAAATTAATTGCATTTATGCGAACCAGGCCGTGGCCTAGGCATTCATAAATTGAGGGAGTTTACATTTTAATTTGTGCATTTGTATGCACATTGCCAGACTATTTGAGCCATGCGAGGGCTGAGGCGATTTGGTTTGAAACCAACAGCAATTCGAACCCTGCCAAAAATCATATTTGGATTGTACAAATCACCAGCATTGAGTTGAGAAAGAAAAGGTTTCATATTCCATTTTTAGAAGGCGGTTCCGCAAGGGCAATTTAAAAAGCATTTGTCAAATTACTCGTTCTCAGATTCGTGTTTGTATTCGTTTATCGATATGCAGACAGATACTCGTAACTAATTGAATATTTCTCAACAGTATTGCGACCCAAATTCAATTTTTTATTAACAGCTAATTATGAAAAAAAAAACAACATTTCAACAAATTGGTAAACGAAATTGCAAATCATTGCTAATCAACACCACCATTTTAAGTGATTCAAAATACAATCATCTATCTTACGAGCATTCATTTTTGATGTCAGCAAATTCTTTTTATGATTGTTATTTTTACTAATACTGATTAAAAGTAGTTGTCTTTGTTATTAACTGTAGTAGAGATGAGGCTCTCTAAATACTTTATTTGGAATGTATCTTTCTGTTTTTTCTCATATTTAAAGATTAATTTTATTGCAAGTTACTTCTTTAAAATATCAACAACAATATTGCAGTATATTCAAGTATTCTTGCATTATTTATTCCTGATTTCGAAAATAGTTAATATTTTTAAATATCAATCAAGCAAACGCTCGTCAGCCTGACAGCTCATTATTGTCTTGTAAGATTAGCCTATTCATTTGTTCTTCGTTGCGTCAAATGAATCCACTCATATTGCACATTCAATTAGTATTTGCGACAATGTTTGATAGCCCATGAAACAGATGTAAAACGCTCAGTGGTCGCAGGCCCACCATACGCCCACCGTACGCCCACCACATGCCCCACCATGTGGCAACCGCAACGAAATTTACTCAGCTGTGACCATAGTGACAAATGAATAGTAGTACGAATACAAATACGGGTACTCAAACTAGTGCTGTGACTATGAATAGTATTAATGGAAAGGAAATCGGACAGCGTGCAAAATCAAGTGGTATATTACAAGCTGAGAGTGTGTGTGGCAAATGAATGCATGATTGAAACGAGGTAGTGGCTGCCACATGCCACGGATGATGCAACTCGAACTCGCTTTTTGGCAAATTGAATTAAGTGAATAGCCAACTGTAGTTTGCGTTTGCAACTGACATTTATTTCTTATTTTTTTTTCTTTAAATACAAATGATTCATATGTGAATATTATTATGTAATTTGCATTTACATTCCACTCTGTTGCAGCTACCGAGACTATGCCTATGCCTATGCCTATGCCTGCTTGGAGCGTTGCCAATGATTTGTCACGCGTATCCTGCAGAAAGCAGCAAAGGAGCAGCAGACAAATCCTTGTCGTTGGAGGACACAGATCTGGACAATGAACAGGGGGAGACCATCAAGGATTCACAGATTGCCAAACGATCCGGCAGCTTTGACTATGTGGCGCATCTGAAGTCCGGTCTATTGTCCAGCATTGGTCAGGCATCCGCCTCCATTGCCTCGGGCAGTTCGGGCAGCAGCAGCGGAGGCGGCGACAGCTACAAGTCCCATGATATCGTCGTGCATGTAAGTTCAACATTATAGTTGCTCTCCCAAACTAATTAGTTTTCATTACTTCAGGGCAACTCGGTTGACTATGATCCCTGGTCGTTCAAGAAATCCGTGCTGAACACGATCTTCCAGGCGGTTAAGGCCATCACTGGTGGAGTGACTGCACTGAAGGGTCAACTGATCAAGGGCAGTGGCTATGTGCTTAGCGCTGGCGGCAATTTGGTGGCCGCATCCGGTGACAAGGTCACAGATGTGGGCAAATCCATCATTAACTCGGCGCATATTAACTCGCACACCTACGCCACTAGTCACTCCAGCGGCGGTGGCTTTGTGCATCCATTTGCCAAGCTGAGTTCCCTATCGGGTGCCTCCTCTGGCGGCAGCAGTGGCGGCAGTGGCAACAACCATGCTTCCTCGGCGCCAGGTCCCGTGCTCCACACAGAGAGTGAGTATGCCCGTGAGCTACTGCGAAACATCAATTTCCTTGTCTTTTGAGTGCCACACTCCGGCCCTGGCAGCATGCCCAACCAACGGGCCGTGAAATATAAACTAAGGTCATTATGTAACCATCGGCTGTTGAACTAGTATCTAGAGGAGCTACTGTACGAGTATAATAATTAAACCGCTTGACAACCACACAAGTAGCATAACATTGAAAACTAGCCAACGGAAGAGAGTCGACTCTCCTCTTCAATAGCAATTGCAAATCGAATCGAATCGAATCGAAGCGAACCGTCCATTGACCCCCCCTTGTAAAGCATTTCCACTTTCATTTTTGCAGTGCAGGCAGTACAGGCAGATAGGCGAACAAGCGAACTTGTTTGGCCAGGCCTCGCATGCTTTAGCCTATTTCGGTTTATTTGACTTTGCACCACCAACTCTTCCCTCTCCTCATTGCAGCTATCACAGCATACGAGATACCCAATGGACACTCAAATTATGGTCCACCATCGAAGCCACCATCGTACAGCAGCGCCACACATCAATATCTGCCACCGGCTGGCTCCAACTACGTGGGTGGTGGTGGTGGTGCGCCATTTAGCATTGGGCACGCGGCATTCGAGGAGCATCAGAGCAACTACTTGCCGTCTGCCTATGGACAAGATGGTGCGTAAGGCGTAGTTTACGCTGTGTAAATATCTCTCGCATACTCGTTCTTCTAAATATGTAAATAAATATATAATCATGTTATTAATATTCAAACCATCCCCGTTGAATCATCATCATTTTAACAACAATCAAGTACGACAAGGCGTTGGCTCTGTCCGCAGAGCAAGCACACAATAACACATCATCGCACTAATACACCACCGCACCACCCTCTCCCATACCATCGCTTACTTCCGTGCAAAAACCTCAGCAGACGAAAGGAAAGTGAAAGCATCAGCTGCTCATCATTTCACTGTCGAAGTAACTGTAAATACAAATATAAACAATTTAACACCTCACCACACTGTAAAGCCATCTTTAACCCATCTATAGCCCGCGTATCTGTTTCGATGACACACTTCTAGCTTCACTTTCGATTTCTATAGCGTATTACCCAATTATTGCTGTTGTCATTGCGCAACCGACTGTGGCCCGGTGCCAACCGAAAAATGGCAATGTTTATTGTCTTATGTACATAAAAATACGATAATAATCATCTAATCTTGTATATATACGTGTACTTTTGAATATATGCACAGCCTTAGCTCTAATGACATGCCAAGAGCCATTAATAGCGGCAACATGTCGAATACTTAATATTTTGTGTATATAAACAATAGTTATAAAATTACAAAAAAGGAACTTCAAATACTTAATATTTAGTGTATATAAACAATAGCTATAAAATCGCGATATATATTTACATTTTATCTAATCTTAGGCAGTAGCAACTAATTTTAAATTCTCAACTAAAACTTGGATAATTTTATGAGCTACAAAAGTGGAAATAAATCCTACAATATATTTCTAAAACCTATCATAAATACAACATCTGTACAAACAACAAGCAAGGCTCAAGCTCATCTCATACACATTCACACACACACACACACACTCACACGCACTCACACACACTCTCACACGCATACGAAACATCGGTAAAATTGTAAATAGAAACTTTTACGATGCAACATAAATATTTACTTGGTAAATCTAATGAAATCTCACTCATTGCATACACTTCAACAACCACAACAACAACAAAACACATGTAAAACATACCAACATCAACAAAAACAACAACAACAACACTAAACATCGTCACAGTGGCCACCGCGAGCACCGACGACTTCAATGTTTATGGACGCCACAAGAAACTAACGGACGACGAAGCACGTAAAGCGGCGATGCAGCTGCAAGAGATTCTCAGTATGTTGCCCGATGGCAAGACGGAGTACACTGCCTCCAAAACGGTGGCGCTGGACACAAGCAATGTACCCAGCGGTTCCAATGTGGAGCAAGCTGATCTGTACAACAGTTATGGTGTGCCATTGCCACATAATCTGGGCCCACTGGAGTCCCTGTCGCATACAGAGTCTATAACGGCAGCGTATGCTGCAAAGGTGCCACCGAATAAAGGAGCCGCCGACACCTATCATCAGATGGCCAAAAAGCCCCAAACAGCTGAGGAGGCTTATATTCAGAAGCATCCCAATGAGGGCTACGATTACCAGCCACCATCAGCATCTGCACCCGCACCCGCCAGCGATTACAGAGTGGAGAACTACCATGCCAACAAGAACAATGCTCTTAAGGATCTATCTCCGATTATTGCCGCCTTAGAAGTGGCCAAGCGGAAGGGTCCTAACAGCAGTGGTCCCGTGACGTATTCCATTGAGAAACAGGTGCACAAGGCGCCCTTCCAATATCTGCCTCCAGTGGTGCAGAAATCAAAGTATATTTACACTGCCCCACCTGCAGGGCCACCGCCAGGGCCCAGTTACAGTGGCGCCTACAAGGTGCGTCGCCATGTGCCGGTCAGGCGTCCTGGCAGCACGCGCATGTCTCGGGCACAGGATTACGAGATTCAAGATCCTTTGATGTTCAATCGCCTGCTGGATGTGTAGGGGATACTACTGCGGCGGCGGGCGGGTGTTATATGTAGTCTATTTATAGTCCTCTAAGTCATATTCAGCATTTATTTATAGTTCATCCAAACCTAATTTATTTATGTCTGATCCTTATTCATTATTTATTGAACTCGCCACTCGAGAGGCAATAAAAGAGTTTGAAAACCAACGCACGGCATGCATCTTTAGCACCCTGCTCAACCCAGTTTATTGCACTGCTTTTATGTACCTTTTATGCCACCAAATGAAATACTGCACCACATTCCTTCCCCATTCCACCTGGAAACTGGCTATCAAGCTTAACTATTTCAACCAACCACATCTGACCTGACACTCTCTTTACAGTCTACCTGCAGTAGTCGCCAAGAGGATCCAGCTCTTCCAGCCCTTTCACCTGCCCGGGCAGTAACTGTGGACCACGCCCACTTAACATTTAACAGAACTTTCACTTCTTTAGCCAACGCTCTTCCCCATACATTTCATCTCCAGCTCCAGATGATTCTCAACACAACAACATCCTCAATAAAGCAAAACTTCAAACTTGTTATTGGCAGAAACTATCAGAAAATGAACTACCTTATATTTAAGTATTTAAATTTAATAAATAATCGTTTAACAAACATAAACGTTGATTTTTTTAATAAACTGCCTAAAAGTATACTACAAAAAATTTGATGTGCTTAGAGAAGTTTGAATGCTTCGTTGAGTAAAAAACTTAACGAAGCATTTAATTTCAAATAAAAATACGTTATCTGCAGCTTCTTTCTATACATTCTTATAACCTTGCAAAGGTTATTTTAAAGTTTTTGAAAATTGATAACGCATTGATAACGACGGATCGGATTACTATTTCATTATTTAGTATGAAAAACATTGTTGTTTCTTGATATACCTCAAGCAATCTCACAAATTGTTTATATGGTATTGCTATGTTGTGGAAATTCTGACTAACCTTAAAACGAATTACTATGTGTGTATATATACATCACTTCAAATTTAATACAAGATATTCCTTTCAGATATTCCAATATATTTATTCTTTGTTATTTAAATAAGTCTATATAACCAAACCAATTAAGCTAATTAAGAAAAATAATAAATAATTTCTATAAAGCTGTCAAAAGTATGCTACATTATAAGGATGTAATAACCCCGAAGATTGCAAATTAGTTATTCAATATAAATGTTCTTCCATAGCACAATTTCTGTAACATTCATTCGTTGAGATCCTCTTTGCATATGCTTCGATTGTGATGCAATTTTTAGAAAACGTGCGCAGAATACAAAATTTTTAAAGAAACTTGACCTGCGTGCACACTACAAGAGTATTGGCACCAAAATTGGTAACTCAAGCTCTCATAATCTCTAAGATCAAATGGAAGAACTAGCACATAGATGGTCATGGCAATTTCGTCTCGGCTGTTGATGGTGATCAAGAAAATATATACATTTGAACAAACGTATTAGCCCCTGTACCATCAAATCATCAAATAATCAAATTATAATACAACTCAAAATAGGATAAAATTGGTTGATTTTTTAATAATTATAAAATTTCGACCTCAAAATCTTACGTATGGAATACAAATACAAATACAGATTATAGATTAAAGATTCTAAAATCTACCCGTAGAAGCAATGAGTCACTGGCGACTGGCAAGGTAGTTGGAACGAAATAGAGGAAGGAATTTATTGATTATCGTTATATGCACCTGACTCAAAAATAAGAACGGCCAATGGGCCGTCTAACTACCCAGTACCAGTTCCTCAGTCCGCTTCTAGTAATAGCCGAAGGTGATATCGTGCAGCGGCTGAGCATTGCCTTGGGGCAAGGCATAATCACGCGCCAGCTGATCTAGAAGGCTGCCACTGCCACCTGCGCGTCCCTGAGCACGTGGCTGGTAGCTGGACTGCGGCTGCTGCTGTTGTTGTTGCACCGGCTGTGCAATGGGCGCCTGTGTGGGTCCAAAGTGCACAGGCTCCAACAGAGGGCGACCACCTGATGCGGGCGCCAGGAAACCCTGAGCACGTGCGCTGCTGGGCGCCGGAGAAGCAGGAGGCAGAGCATAGACGGGACGTGAGATGCGCACATTGGACGGTCCCTCACCAAAGCTTTGCGACTGCGAATAATCTGGCTCAGGACGAGCGGGACGCTGCTGTGGCGAATAGAGCACATCTGTTGAACGCTGTGCTCCAGGTACTTGAAGACGTGGCGGCGCTGGACCCAACGAAGATTGTGCGTACTGTTGGCGACGTGGCGGCTCCACTTCCTCATCCTCATACTGCACATACTGTGGCTGTGGTTGAGGCTGTGGCTGCGGTTGTGGACGTAGCGGCAGTGGTGCGGGCTGGGCACGTTGCTGTTGCTGGGGACGCTGAACTCGCTACATGAGAAGCCCATTAAGTGTAAGCTTAAAGGGAGATTTGCAGTGAAGTTATCTTACGTAGGGACGCTGTGGCCGTTGTTGAGGCTCATCTTCATAGTCGGGCTCCTCCTTGGTGGACTCATCGACCAGCGTGGGTGGTGCTACAGTAATGCCCTCTCCCGATGGCTGGAAGCCATACTTATTGGCGCCATACTCTACGACACGCACCTTACCATCGGCATCCACATATCCATACTTGCCCTTCACCTCGCCGGTTGCCAGTTTTGTTTCGATCTTGAAGGAACCGTCGGCACCCTCATAACCGTAGGTATACGATCCATCTTCATTGTGCCTGTTTAGGTGAGATTGTTAGCCATGATCAAAATCAAGAATACTTCTTACTGTCAACTCACTTGTTGATCTGTTTCAGAATGGGAACTGGAGTAGGACGCGTCGCCTCTTGGGCATTGGATTGCAGTCTATGTGGTGCTGAGCGTGGCGCACTCTGCTGATAGTCTTGATAGTCCTGTCCATTAACCAGGCCTCCAACCAGACAGCTGATTAACAATAAACGCTCCAACTGCAAGGAAATCGAAATTAAATTGGCAATGGAAATGGAAATGAACTAAGAATGAGAATGAGATACGACTAAAGTGGCAACCGGTTTGATAATTGCCACGCGGGCTGAAAACTGAAAGCAGGCAGTACACCTTGGCAATGCATAAAGAATGTGCCACAAGATGACAGCAGCAACGATGGCTTGACGTCTACAAGAGTCTTACCTCTGTCTACCTTTCACTTTTTTGCTGTTGTAGTTGTAGTTGTAGTTGTTGTTATTGTTGTGTTGTTTTGCTGGCCAATGACATCGCTCGATTGGCCAGTTGTCATTGCGGCTGGGCGCCCTCCAAAGCCAAGCAGGAACCGATGCTGACTAGCTAGATACGGCTACGTGCAATAAAATATCCAACCATCATGTTGCAACGTTGCATAAACGCAGAGTCGAAAGACACGCGATATGCCGAGAGAAGCAGCAATGTGATAGCCATGCCACACTATACACCAACTGAGCAATGCTTAATTGAATATCCACAAAAGAAATGCATGAAATGCATGAATTACTCATTTCTATTCAAACTCCCACACACCATTGCGATTGAATAATTCGAGTGTTGTCAAATGGCAACACACACACACACAGACACACGCACACACTCGAATTATGTGAGCTGAGGAAGCATGCAAATCGAATTCCACAAAAGAAGTAGAAGCAAGAGAGTGAATTTCCCACACACGGCTATGTAAGAGATATGTTGCAAGTATCTGCAAGATGCATCCCATTATGTATACTTTGCACATGCAAAAAGAAATTACACTGCTGGGATGGGTTAATCTCAAGATTTAGCAGTCAGCCAACAGCTTGACAAGCGCAACGAACTCTCGACTATGGAGTTGTGCTACACACATACCCTCTAAGCAGCAGTTGCTTAAGAAGGGTTTTATAAACTTCTGATCCAAGAAACTTCTCATTTTGTCTATAACTGAACTTATGTTTCGTATTATATTTATTATTAAACTCAAATTAGGTAAATATTCCTCATCAGAAGTAGTCGTAGCTCTCTTACTAAGTTTTTCAATTTTTGTACACTGTGCCTTATAGTCGTCTAGTCGTTTACCGACTATTGAGGCTTGTGGATGTCTGCGGCTGTCATGATTCATATTAACTGCAAGTGCTGACCTTACAATTCAAATTTAAGTAACGGTCAAATAAAGTCGCTTAACTGCCGTATGAATCAATGGGTGTTTGCTCGTTGACAAGACTACAATCTAAAGAGCTTTGTTACATAGTCTGTCATGCAACATGGCCAAGAGGGATTCGTTATCGTTACCGGCATTGACTACAAAAATCCTTTCACCTCAGTGCCATATGCCAGATGCCAGATGCCATATGCCATGTACCAGATGCTTCAGCCTTGGCTTACAGTTACATGCAGACCAAGTTGTCGGCCTGGACATGTACCTAGGTCCAATGCACTGCAACTGTTGATGCCAATTCTTTTTTTTTAGCTGTCCAAAAATGTTGGCTACCAGTCGCAGCGTGTGAACTGAGCCAATGAGATTTTGGCTTACAGTCTGCAGCGTTGCCTTTGATATTTTCGCGCTTGGCCAAGAGCGAACTGAGAACTGAGAGATGTGGCAAAAAGAGGGGGAGGCAGCACTGTGGGATCGCAGTTTGAAGTGCGCTTGTTAGTGCAAGTTTTTCTAACTGAAGTTCCTGCAAACTTTTTTTTCTATAGAATGCACCTGAAATACAAACACAATATAAGACCAGAGAGTCACACACACACACACACGCGCACGCACACACACTCATATGTGCAAGCTTATAAATAATGTCAGTAAATCCAGTTACCAAATTGGGTGCACAATTGCCAATTGCTTGGCTTCACTAGCCTGCTCCAGCAAATTAACGGTACACTCGATTTGCATAGCAAATTATGCGATATTTTCTCACAGAGTACATAGCACACTGCCTATGATGGTATGACGTAACCAGCCTGACAGACAGACATGCCGAGGGACCGACAGACAGTTAGTCAACGATCAGGCAGTGATCATTACATTACAGCAACAACAGGTACCTCAGATTTGTTTGCCACGCATTCAGGCTCAACTCTGACCTTTTCCCATGCCACAGTATACAAAGCACACTCGTTTATAGTATAGATAGTTAGATAGATAGATAAATACATAGATACTTAGACACATATGGGTATATGGATACACATATCCTACGACTGGAACCTACCACTTTCATATCGTATTGTTGATTGGCAGCTCTTTGTTCGCAGCTATTTTCGAATCGATTAAAAACTTTAATTGCAATCGCGTCAAAAGACCTTCGCTGGCAACACCCAGCCCAAAAGCTAGCTTACAATGGCACCAAAAATCACTTTCAATTGATCTAATGAACCGGGACTGAAACTGAAACTGAAGTTGTTGAGTTGTTTTTTTTTTTTTTTTTTGTTTTGTCTTTTTTTTTGAGCCGAGTTTGCGATTTAGCTGCGCGCCAACAATTTACTTGAAACCGACAGCAACTGAACCGCCTAAGTTGTTGTGTTTCGCTTTATATACCTCCGCGCGTATTGCTCGAGGAAAACCTTTTCCATACCAACGTGCCACACTAACACTAGCACCAACACCAACCAGAGATCTGAGCTTGGGCGAGTTTGGCTCTTGTGCGGTTAGCAACGGTTCTCTCTGTGCTTTCGTGAGCTTTTTTTCTTGAACCACCACAACCACAACAGGAATGGCCAAGAAGTGGTTGTCGTTGTGGCTTTGAAAGTCCCATAAAAAGCTATTATTACGGGTTCAATCGTACAGCCCAGGAAACGGAAAAATTTCTATAGTATTAGAACGAATATCATTTGAGAAATTTTTTAAAAATGAATTATTTAAGTTTAAACAATGTTTTTTTAAATCTGAAGATTCAACACATTCGATTTTCTTTCCATTGAAGTCTTTGCTCAGTTTCAATTTAAGCTTAACCTTATCAGCTTGCTTTACACACACTTTATAAATTGACCTAACACACCCTTCTTCACACACTCTCGCGCCATTAAGTTGCCGAAAAATGCTTGAACGAATCAATTAATCAAGAATGCGAGGTCCATAAATGTGAAAAATTACCTAAATATTGACAGGCGGCATTCGAAATTGATTGAAGAAATGAAGCAATAAGCCGACAAAGTGAACTTAGTTGAAGTTAAGTGAACTGTAGTGAAAATAATAAACTCAAATTGTTCATTAAAAAAGCATATTTATATCAAATCGTTATTAATACAGGCTAATATTGCGGGTAAATTCTTAATAAAAATAAACATAATTTATTTATTTAAATCTCAAAATTACTGGAATAATGTTTTAATGAATTACATTTATATAATTTAATGGTTAACTTCAATTAATATTAATTTGTGCTATTTTATTTTATTTTTCAAGCTGCGCACTTACTTTTGCCATTTTAATGAATTCTACATAATTAGTTAATTCAGTTCAATTAATTCCACTTTGTATTAAATTTAATATCATCAAATACAAATATATAAATATATATATATAATAAAAATATAATTAATTCCACTTTGTGTTAAATTTAATATCATCAAACTTAATATTTTCTTATACGTTTTTTATTTCAATTAAAAATAATGAATCAAACATTTTGCAGAATTATTTTCTTATTGACAATATAGTATAACTATTATATAAATTATATAAATAATAAAAATAATAGGAATCATCATGGAAATCGGTTCAGTTTTAACAAAGTTATGGCAGTTGTACATATATTTAAAAGTCCGCATGGAAATGTGTGTGAAACACGTTTGCTTTGGTGTTGTGCACACAATTGGAATGGCCTTGCCGTTGCATTGGAGCAACACTCATTACGGTTGGGCGAATCATACGCAGACCACCGTTATTGTTGTATCTACGATATACATATACACATACATATACATATATGTACATATACACATACATATACATATGTATATATGACAAGACATTTATATTTATGCACAGAAATATGGATATGCAATGGGATAGTTAAACTTGTTGGAAGCATTGCACACCAGATACGCATGCAATGGACCAGGCCAGACCAGGAAATCAGCCACACTCAGGCCTGACCCATGACGCAGTTGGCTGGGGTTGGGTTCGAGTTTATTCTATCCGAGTGCGTATTGAAACAAGACTAGTTTTTCGACTGGTTTTCTCAGACAACTAGCATGAGAGGAACAATGGCAGAGGTAGGCATGTTTCGACTACGTGCACCTGAACTTAAACTCTTGGGTACGCACAGCCATCAAGGTCGTAAATTATGGCCAAATACCTCAATGTGTTTTTCGCAGCTAGAAGTTGGCAATTAAAGAGAATAATACACGCAAAACACAAATCAGTTAGTCCGAAGTTTTCAGATATTCTGCGCGTTTATTTGCAGTTGTACTGACCTGAAGCTAAAGGGAAGCATTTAATTAAATTCCCAAATCTAGGAACAGAAAGTATAGTAGTTAATAATTCACCAAAACTCGGTTCGAATTTTCAACTGAATTACTCGTAGTTTCTATTAAATGTGCTTAGAATGTTGGTTAGATTCTGAAATGGTTTATCATTCTCTTTATTATTTTCAACATTAAAATAAATCCTTGACTAACAGCTGCAACTTCTTATACCTGTTTGCTTTGTGTTTATGGTTAAAGTGCTCTTTCTGACAACACCCAACAAGCTACAGCAGCAGCTGCAGTGAACAGTGCAAATTACGTATACAAATAATAAATAATATACAAAATAATAAAAATCCAAAAAAATTAAGAGTAGATATTTAAAAATAGCAAAAAATGTGGTAGTGGAAATTCTTGAGTCATGGTAACGCCCCGATAGCGCCCAGACAAGTTTCACTTTCATGGCATCAGCCACAGCTTGTGCTCGGTAAAATTATATAAATGCTTGCAAAAATAATTCCACAGTGTTTATAAGTGACTTTGTGTGTGTGTGTTTGTGTGTGTGTGTGTGTGTGTGTGTGTGTGTGTGCATTTAAAGGTGCAGTCAACTGGCGTTTGATTCTTCGTGCTGCTGCCAACAAAACATTTTAAGTAATGACCCGCCAAAGTCGCACAGTGGTTGATATCGACAAATCTCAGCAATAAAATCAATTCAATTACTATGAAGTAATCGAAGATAAGAGCGGGTCATTAATTAATGCAATTAAAAGTAAATAAATATATATATAAATAATATAAGTATTGTCTGATCTTTTGCCACTGTGCTTCTCGAGCCCCCAACAGCTGCTTGCAACAGACCGAACGCCCCTGCGAAATGTGTGTACACCTTCTACACCCAACTTGGCCAATATGGAGCAGTTGCTTGGTCTGGTCTTGTCCAGTGGCCAACTGACTAACTGCCTTACAGTCTAACTGGTTGGCAATTTTGTGTATGCTGGTGGTGGTGGTGCGGCGGTGCATTTGAAAGTGGTTTTGGCCATTACATAAGTGTACCAAATTCCACCAACAACAATGCCCAAGCCACAACCAACAACAACAGACAGACCTGGTTTCTAATGGCATCTAAATCAGTTACAATTTTCACTATATCATTCTTTTTTTGTAGCGCAAAGTGTTGACGTAATGCGTTCGATTATTGCCATATATTCAATTGGCCCAATTGAAGCGGAACCCAAAGCCAAAGCCAAACTTGGTCGTAGACAAAGACAAGGAATGTTTATTCTCATCGTTGGTTATTCGGCAGTTTATTTCGTATTCTTTCAATGTTATTTGTATATTACACACATACATATAGATATATATATATATAGATATAGATATAGATAAATTGATATCTGATATCGGGAGTGACTGATTTATTTGGCAGCAACAAATATTGTGACATTGTCCACGGGATCAGTCGCTAGTCGCTCTCTCTCTGAGCAACACAATACATAGACAAACGGTGCAGGTGCAGCTCTACTTTCTGCCCGTATAGTCGATGCTATAGGAGCCCGTATAGATGTTAAGATTACGCAACGCCGGATGATGTTGCTCCGGCTGCCCCGTGTATTGTTGCTGCTGTTGAGGTGCATAGTAGGGCTGCGATGCCGCTTGTTGATAATACCGAGGCTGTGAAGCCGGAGAATTGTAGTATTGCTGTGTAGGATTGTAATATGGTCGAGCGGGTGCCGGGGCAGGTGCAGGTGCAGGTGCAGGAGCAGGTGCATATTGCGGCTGCTGCTGCTGCTGATGCTGTTGTTGATATCCGCGTCCAAAATCATTCAAGCTAAACTTGCTGGCCGCAATGGGACGATTGAATTTCTGATCTTTATAATAGACGGCTGGATCTTCCCGGTATTGGCCATCATCCAATTCGTTGGGTCCCAGTGGATAGGGATTGCTGTTCGTAAGCGTTGGAGGCGGTACATTGATGTGACTGCCCGCTGGTTCAAAGCCACGCTTGCTGGCACCATATTCTATCTCCCGCACCTTGCCCTGATCATCCACATATCCATACTTGCCATAGACCTCGCCATTTGGATACTTTGTTTCGATCTTGAAACTCTTGTCTGCCGCCTCATAGCCATAGGTGTAAGAGCCATCATCATTGTGCTTATCGATCTGTTTCAATATGGGAACAGGCGTTGTATAATCCTGATGTTGCGCATACGCAACGTGCGCCAGCGACAGCAGAAGGCAACAGCAAGTGGACTGTTTAAAAGAGAGACAAGAAAGTGGCCTAAATTGAATGCGATTTCTAGAGTTTTCTACAAGCTCTAACTACTCTATTAAATCATCGATTTAGTTAATGATATTTATATTGACAAATATTGAAATGATTTAAGCACGTTAACGCGCCATTACTAATTAGTTGTTTCCCAATAGTTGCAATTTAATTTGTTTAATTGGCCAGTTAATTCAAATCAGTTGAGTTAACGGCATTCCATAGACACACGCTCAAGGACGTTGGTAAAAGACCTGCAATTAGGCCCCATTTAATCATACACATAAATCTGTAGACACTTGTTGATTGGATTAAGGGGCGTCGGTCTTAAAACCTGTTCTGCGACTGCATTTTAGTGTTGACTACACAAATAGTTGATTCTATCTCAAATTTCAATTGTTCTCATTTCACTTTTACGATGGTTTTGCTCACCAATTTCATCATTTTGTCAAGTCAAGTGATTAATGACGATTGTCGAATCGATTTCACCAATCTCAAATAGTTGATTATAAATTAAATACGAATATTAAATGGGAAACGCAGCGAACGTTCGATTCAAATGCGACTCTTTCGCTTTTTGCACTTCCACACGAGACTCTGCGCAACGAAACGACAACTCAAAAGAAAATCAGGGCGTGCAACACTTTTATACCACGAGCAACAATTCGAAAATAAGTAAATTTCAAGTAAAACTGTAAGCCGAAGGCGGCCGACAGTAATTTACGTAGCGAAGATTGGGGTAGGTGCAGGGAAGAGCGGGACTTGGGGCAACCACTTGGCTCTGACAGCGATCAGCTGCTATATACGAAGCTTGAGCCCGAACAGAATCGAGTGCGCTGGAATGCCGCATAGAAATCGAAAGCGTTATTCACGCTGCCAACTATCGAGTACCAGTACACCAGCCCCCGTCCCTGCATACGGCCAACACCTTTGGCTAAAGAGAATTCTATAAGAAATCAGGTTATTAAAGTCTAAGCAAACATTCTTTGCTTTGCAATTTATGCTGCCAACGCGCACATACGCATATAGAATGAGCCCGTTCCATTTAGACCGCAGAATGCAACCGAGGGGAGGCAGGGAAATAGGGAAATAATTGCGGAAGTTTTCTAGAACTAAAGAATTTTAATAATTTGTAGCACAAATAGATTTTTTTGTTGCCATTTATGCAGGTTTAATGCGATTAAAATATTATTTGCTCCACTATAAATCATTTCTCTGGTCTCTTGCAAAACAAAAAGATCGAAAAGAGTCGAAAATCGTGTAGTCCACTGACCTACAAGGCCTATGCAAACAATAACTGGCTGTTAAAAGCAATGAAAGTAATGTAAATGATTAATATTATAAGGATAAATACACATAGATTCATCGAATTAGCTCTTAGAACTTCGAGACTAAATGAACTTGGAATAGTATAAATTATGTTGTTTCTCATATGTAATTAATTATAATAATTATTATTATTATATTCTTGAGTATTTGAGTAATAATGTTCAATGTGCGCAGGCACTTTTTAATTGTATCAAATTATTATAATTTTTATTTCAATTAAAGCTAATTTATGGTCACATATGTGTGTGATTGGTAAGGGGAATGTTTCAATTCAAACTCAAATTATTTGTCTGCCAAAGCAAACTCCTCGAATAGAAATTTTGCCGGCAGAAAGTGGAATATCTTGGAGAATCGATCCAGGAGCACCATATCGAAGGTCTGTGTCAGCACCGGCCGAAGTACATCGAAAAGAATTCGCCAATTCTCGTTAAAGAGTTCATTGGCACTGCGTTCGAGTTCCTGATTGCCACCAAAGAGATTTGTTAGATTTATTCGAATCTTGTCTATCCCAACAATATCTGTCCTAATGGCGCTGACATTCATAAAGGTTAAGCCGTCCACCACCTGTGGTTTCATCTTGAGAACCAGATAAAACTCGAGATTGTCTGGCAAAAAATATGCGTAGATTAAATGGGAATTGGATTTCGCAAGCCATTAAAATAAACTCACCCAATTCCGAGCTCAAAATACCAGCACTGTTTAGATTGAGGAGTAGCACGTGACCCCTTAGCTTGTAATCACATTTGATTTTAGTTTTTGAAAGTCTCACATGAAATCCAAGTGAATAGTGGCCTGACTTGAAGAGAGTGCTAAAAGCCATTTATTTTGAATTTAATCTCTCAACTAAGAGCAGTTGCTGACAACTCACGTGCTGTTGAGTATCTTGGCCTGGCTAAGGCCATGTGTTGTCAGGTTGCGCAGGGCCACTTGTACGTCCAGATTTGGTGGCACACGTTGGGCAATTCGCAGTTTGCCAACCCGAAAAGGATCCAATGAACCCACCCCGCTTAGACCAGGCACACCTAAAATTATTGTGGCTTATAACAGTCAAATGAATACAATTGAAATCCGTGAGCTTACCATTCTGCCAATGTTGAAATATGGTCTCAATTGATGCACCCAAACAGGCGTTACTCTGCGTATCCTTCAAGGGACACGGCTTGAGGAAGTCAGCTGCAATAAGGCAACAATTGAGCATAAGTAAACAATAGAAAGCTGTCACCTACGTGGCTCCTGAAGATACTTTTGTGCCTGCACCACGGCAAACAACAATGGTGAACTGAGAATGAGAAACCGCAGAGAAACTGTCATTGCAACTACTTCAGTTGGCTGCTTACTATGGACTGTTCATCAACGACTTCCATCGATCGAGTAATGGCTATGACTTTGATCAATTCAGCCTCAACCTAGTGTTGTAAAGTGTATGAGGGTTAATTAACCCGTCAACGGCAGACCTTGAATTCACTGAATTCACTGCATATTTACATCTACAATCACAATTACATACATAAATTTAGAAAAATTAAACGACATAATCTTCAGCTCTTCATACTCAACTCTCTTAACGTAATTAGAAGTAAATGTTTTAAATTATAACTTTTGAGACAAAAAATAGATTAGTTAAGTTATTATTTGGTAACATTATGATCCAGTTGAACCAGTTCATTTAAAACTATACGAAATATGTAAATGTCAGTACTCAAAATCTAGAGTTCAAGGTCGTTAATAAAATAGTGGTGTTGTGGTGCAAGGTGCACTTGGACTATCAATAACATCGATGTGAAAACGTGAAAAACTAGTTTATTAGCTGCCTAATTAAAACAAAGTTGCGGATTCCAAAAATTTACTAATTTCTGCTTTCCATTTCGAATATTATACACTTGTGCCAGATCATTTTTGGCAATCAAGCTAAATTGACGTTTCTGGATTTATTTTATTTTGCTGGAGGCAGAGTAAAGATCAATAGATCATCATGAACAATATTGATAATTATCAAGATCACTTGCGATTCAGAAAAGAAAAGAAAGCGAAAGTTATTCAGAGCTAAACTTTGACTTCGCCTATAGGGTTAAAGGTAATGTGCTCCATTTAAATCTCAATGATGAACGTCGTTAGGCAAAAGGCATATGGAAGTTGGTAAGAAGCGCAACAACATTAATTCTTGATCAATAAATTTAATGAGTAAAAAAAATATAAATATAAATATAATAAATATAAATGTATAAACAACAACTTCTGCCTGCTAACCAATAAAGCAAATAATTTACTATGCATAGAGCTGCAAAAACGAATTTTTTATTTTGATTTTTGTCTTTGTTCTTCTTGATAATGAGTGCAAAGTGAAGCAAATAAAAATCAAATATATAAAAAGCTTAGAAGCAGATGGTTTGCTGCAAGTTGCAATGTGAGAATCAATAAAATCGAGGTAAGAACAAAGTGCTGATATCGCACTTTGCCTATAAAGACTACCCTGTATTATGACGACACTTCTAAATCTGGCAAACTTGTTTATTATTTACTGAACTAAATCAAAGCCGTGAACCTAATAAAGATGCTAGCAATAACAAATATATAATATGTATTGCGCTTTCTACAATTCTGGATTACTTGATTTCTGCATTTCATTTTGAATATAATACAATCGCCGCAGGCTTAATAGTCAGATCAATTTGGGCTCTCAAGGCATATCAACGTTTCTAGATCACTTTTAACTTTAATTTAACAAAAATGCAAATTCTAAATTGGAATATATTTGGACCTTTGCTGTTCTCATTGGCATTTGCTGCCACCGAGGCTGGCAAATACTTGGCCGAAAAACGTAAGCTTAATACAAATATTATATTAATTGAATTGCTCCTAAATGTTTGCATTTATATCTCAGCTGATATCCTAACACCCTGCTCATTGGCGGACGTTAACTTTAACACGTGTCTTATGAGAAATCTGCAAGTTATCTTAACTAACTGGAAGGATGGATTGCCTGGCACAAACACTATAGGAACCTGGGATCCTCTCACCATAAAGCGCGTAAAACTGTCACAAAATTCGAATAACGCTCTCTCCATCAATGCTGACATGAAGAATATTCATGTTAGGGGCGCTAGTAAAGCAATTTTCAAGGAAACCAGGTAAGAATTGAAAAAAATTATCCGAAATCCAGTGATTCATTGTAGTATTCCTACAGTTACAATCCCAATCAATATGTACTAAAAGCGCTTTTGTACGCCCCAAAACTAAGCTTTGATTTCGATTATAAACTGAAAGGTAATGTGCTGGTTCTAAATCGTAATGGTCAAGGAAATGGACAATTCGAAGCTGGTAAGATAATCACTATACTAACTGTCCAAGATCCGGTTATTAACACATTTCGTGATCACAGATAAACTAACGTTGCTTATGGAATTGGCTGTAAAACCGCGAATCACACCCGAAGCTAATTTTGCGGATGTGCAACATATTAAAGTTTCATTCAAGCAAATCGAAAATTTCAAAATCAAACTAAATAATCTCTTTGGAGGTGATAAACAACTCGAAGATACAGCACATATACTCTTCAACGAGAACTGGCGTCAGTTCTACGAGATTTTACGACCTGCCATTGAACAGGCGATTGAGGCGGTAGCTTTGGATCGCTTCAAGAAGATATTGAATTATCTACCTGCGACCTATTTTATTGAGAACTTTCACTAAGGGAAAATGTAAACAGGCAAACTCGAACAATCAATCAGTGCAATCAAATGAAATGAAATTTGTTGAAATTAACTAATTAAATTGTTTATTTATAAATAGTCAATTGATTATTAGTTAGGAAGCAATTCAATAACAAGTTTGTTGAATAAATTTATAATTGAAACCGATTGTGAATTAAATCATATGTTGATCAAAGACCAATAGTTTCAGACAACAGTTTTCCAACCATTTTCTTTTGGATATCAATAACTTAGTCAGTTACTTATCACAAACTGTTATACATTTTTAATATGTAAATTATAACAGCGAAACTCCTTAATGTCATTTATGTTTTAACAAGATAGAGTCTTTCCATAAGTAGACTATTGTTATCATAAGAGTAAAATAAACAAAGCAAAACAATTAACTCTAATAGAGTACGCACCAATTACAAGGGTATACAGAATAATATTAAATAAAAAAAAATTAAATAATATCTATCTGCTATTAATGGTATGACGAACCTTGCGACAGACCTGTTGCTGTAGACTTCTATGGGTTTAATCGACATAAAAGCACTTGACATAACAGTTTAAGTTTAATTGAGCGCTCAAAGCTCAGCAGCGAGAATACATTGCAGTAACTAGCAATGTAGCTAATGTAGCTATCATATACAGTCGTTTGAGATTCAGATACTTAGAGGCAGCCGACATGAACAGCACGCGGCAAAGCAGCTATCCACTTGGCATTTTCTGTGGCTTGTTGGCAGTCTTTTGGTGGAACGGGGTTGCCTTGAATGTGGTTGCCGTTGAGTATTATACAGAGAAGCGTAAGTTGAACTGGACTAAACCGCAATGGTAATTGACATTCTAACATCTACAGCATCATTTTTGCCTTCGTGTCGCATCTATGAGCCCGGCTTCACGAAATGCTCCACGCAAAGTATACAAAAGTTAATAGATCAGCTAAGCATCGGTATACCAGAGTTTACGGAGAAATTTGGTACTTTTGATCCGTTACATGTGAGAGATGTTATATTCAAGCAGGATAACAATGAAGTTGCAACCATAAGAGCCAACCTAAGTCAAGTTGAAATCCGGGGCCTTTCCCAGACAAAGATCAAGGAAAGTCGGTGTGTACCTTGAGATTTAAATATAAGAGATCTATAACTTATGAAGTTATTCACAGTGTCAGCAAAAAGGACTTTAGCTGGCAGACTAAGATCTTTTTACCCAAGATGCGATTGGATGCCAAATATAAAATGTTGGGTCGCATTCTATTGATTCCGCTGAGTGGATCGGGCAGCATGTTCATAGAAATTGGTTAGTAAGTGATTGTTCTCGTCGGTTCTCATCTTATCAATGTATGCCCTTGCAGACGACCTTGATATTCTGCTGCTGACCAAGACGAAGCTCTACGAAAAGGGTGGCTTTACATTCGACAATGTCACTGCGGTGCGGGTGAAACTGAACATGTCACGAGTTCATACCCAACTGGACAACCTCTTCAATGGACGCAGCAAGGAAGTGGAACGCAGTACAAATCAATTTTTCAATGACAATTGGCGGGATTTCTATGAAGCATTGAAACCCCTCATCGTCGACACGGTAGAGAACATATTTCAGGATATCATGTCCACTGTATTCCATTTGATACCAGCCAACTTCTTCGTCGAGGATATTCCCACACCACAGCAGTTGTACGGAAAAGTGACTCAGTAATCCGCAATGCAATAATGTATTAGGATCAATACTTATTTTAATATTACTTACTTACTTTAATATTTGTGTTTTTTTCGTTCTGGAATTATTGAATATTCTTATTATCGGCCAATAAATATATCAGCATCTATTTACTACAAAAAAGGAAAAGATAAACAGGAATTAATTGCTAAAATGACAATATATATTTTATCACTGGTTATGCTCAATTTATGCTCTCAATTTTCGATTGATTGATCAGCAAAAATACTGATTCATGTAAAATGAGCTCATTATCAGACCCTCGCAGTAAATATATTATAAACATTTGATATTAAAGGTTGACCAAGGTCAAGTCAGTATGGGTGGAAGTTGATTTTATACATTTACATTCGAAGTATGCAATTAAATAGACAAATACAGTTGTAAGGCCTCAGACCATAAAAGCACAAAGTTAATACTAACTTATATATATATATATTATATATTTGATTTGCATCTGTTTGAAACTAAAAGCTTGCCCAGTGGCAATAATGACATCAACTCAAAAGCGCATATTAATGTTAATCAAGTGTGATTCAAATCATTTAATAGTGAGTAAAAAAAAAAAAATAGAGAGTCAGAGATTATAAGTAGAACCATTACTCTAAAAGCTGTACGTCAGATAGTATTTTCTTAACAAAATCAGGCGCGTATGACATCCGCTTTTTTTGCCGAATAGTAAGCTCCATATTGTTCTTCTGCGAATATAAATAAAATAATTTAAAAAAAACCAGTCGAAAAGGCTACAGTCGACCGCATTCGACAGTATAATACCCTGTACAGGCTTCTATATTAAAAGTATATTGATAATAGGTACTTTGATTAAAATAAAAGTAAGAACATAACAGGTGTTTAAAGAATAATCTTTTGATACTTTCATTTTTTGCATGCTTATAGCAGCTAACTTTCACATATTTATACATATTCAATCAAAAGCTGAGTGTTACGACACTTAATTTACTTAAGCTTGAGTCGCAGTAGTTCGCTATCTCGCTCGCACAAATATGCACACATGGTAAGCAGACGCATGTGTCACAGCCGTTCGCTGTCTCGCTCGCACACATGTGCTGCCTGCTGCTCTACGATTCCGTGGAAAAATATATATCTATATATCCTTCTATATATCATTTTTTCAAATTGCGGTGGAAGGGAGGGGAGGTATCCAAAATTTAAAATAAACTTGATCTGTGTATGGTATACAGGAACCTTGATGCCAAATTTGGTGTCTCTAACTCTTATAGTTGCTGAGATCGACGCGTTCATACAGACGGACAGACGGACGGACAGACATACGGACATCGACTCGGCTGTTGATGCTGATCAAGAATATATATACTTTATAGGGTCGGAGATGCCTCCTTCTGCCTTTTACAAAAATTTTTTTCACAAAGTTAATATATCCCTGTACAGGGTATAATTACTGGTGATGCGGTTCCCAACTATTACTCACCTTTCTCTCCCACACTATAGGCTCGTTTCCTAAATGTGTACATCACCAATAATATTATAATCAATAATAAAACAGAGATGCCGATTAAGGCTATGAATAAGCTATTCATATTCATTATGCCAGTTTGACTCGCCTTCTTTACATCTTCAGGGATCGGACAATTATATCCGTCCTTTGGAAACTGTCCATCGTAGCAGACACATATGTTGGGATACAGACAATAACCATGAACACACTCCTTTTCACAGACGGGAAGACACAGCAGTTTAGTTGTATTCCAAGCATCTTCGGTCAATATAAAGTTTGTCTCACAGGTGCATTCTTCATTCAAACAGGTGCCGTTCCAACACCTTGTATCACAGGTAATTTTGTCATTAGCATTATGAAAATACGGGTACTGAGACTTGTCCAATCCTATGGTGCTCGACCGCTCAGAGTCAGAATCAAACCGGGCCACACAAACATTATCTTTGTTGATATACCCCTCATAGCAATTACATTTATTCGGGGCGACACAGAATCCGTTAAGACAATCCATTTCACACAATGGACCACAACAGTTCGCACTTTCTTTTATATATCCATCATTACATACGCATTCATCTGGTGCACTGCAAAATCCGTTTTTACATCCCTGATTGCAAACTGGATTACAACTGTTCTCACTCACTTTGCTGTACCCATCGTTACAGGTACATTCTCCAGGTGCTGTACATTCTCCATTATGACAGCCATCCTTACAAACTGGAGCACAACTGTTCTCACTCACTTTACTGAACCCATCGTTACAGGTACATTCTCCAGGTGCTGTACATTCTCCATTATGGCAGCCATCCTTGCAAACTGCGGAACAACTGTTCTCACTCACTTTGCTGTACCCATCGTTACAGGTACATTCTCCAGGTGCTGTACATTCTCCGTTGTTGCATCCATCCTTACAAACTGCGGAACAACTGTTCTCACTCATTTTGCTGTACCCTTCGTTACAGGTACATTCTCCAGGTGCTGTACATTCTCCATTATGGCAGCCATCCTTACAAACTGCGGAACAACTGTTCTCACTCACTTTGCTGTACCCATCGTTACAGGTACATTCTCCAGGTGCTGTACATTCTCCGTTATTGCATTCATCCTTACAAACTGGAGCACAACTGTTCTCACTCACTTTGCTGTACCCATCGTTACAGGTACATTCTCCAGGTGCTGTACATTCTCCGTTGTTGCATCCATCCTTACAAACTGCGGAACAACTGTTCTCACTCACTTTGCTGTACCCATCGTTACAGGTACATTCTCCAGGTGCTGTACATTCTCCGTTATTGCATTCATCCTTACAAACTGGAGCACAACTGTTCTCACTCACTTTGCTGTACCCTTCGTTACAGGTACATTCTCCAGGTGCAGTACATTCTCCATTATGGCAGCCATCCTTACAAACTGCGGAACAACTGTTCTCACTCACTTTGCTGTACCCATCGTTACAGATACATTCTCCAGGTGCAGTACATTCTCCATTATGGCAGCCATCCTTACAAACTGCGGAACAACTGTTCTCACTCACTTTGCTGTACCCATCGTTACAGGTACATTCTCCAGGTGCAGTACATTCTCCATTATGGCAGCCATCCTTACAAACTGCGGAACAACTGTTCTCACTCACTTTGCTGTACCCATCGTTACAGGTACATTCTCCAGGTGCTGTACATTCTCCGTTGTTGCATCCATCCTTACAAACTGGAGCACAACTGTTCTCACTCAGTTTTCTGTACCCATCGTTACAGGTACATTCTCCAGGTGCTGTACATTCTCCGTTGTTGCATCCATCCTTACAAACTGGAGCACAACTGTTCTCACTCACTTTGCTATACCCATCGTTACAGGTACATTGTCCTGGAGCAGTACAGAATCCGTATTTACATTCACTCTCACAAACTGGGTCACATTTGCTCTCATCGATCATTCTATATCCGGATTTACAAGCGCACTTTCCGGGAGAAACACAGAATCCGTTTCTACATCCGTTTTTGCAGTGAGGCGAGCAAATCGAATCATAATTTTTTAAGTACCCATCGAGGCATACACATTTTCCTGGGGCCGCGCATATGCCATTAGAGCAACCGTCTTTGCAAATGGGAACACACTTGTTATCGGGACCTTTCTGATAATTCTCTTTGCATTCACAAGTTTCCGGCGCACTACAGAAGCCATTATCGCATGGAGTACTGCATACTGGAACGCATAGATTTAGAGTCAAATCAACTTTGTATCCATTTTGGCACTTGGGATGACAGATTTGACTTGTCGCATTCAATGCGAACCCCTCATTGCATTTGCAGATTCCGGGCGCCTTACATGACCCATTGGGGCATCCGCTGTTGCATATGGGAAGGCAATGGCCGGTCGAATCGTCAAGTTTATACCTTGTTGGGCATATACATGAATTAGGGGCTGCGCATCGACCGTTTGAACATCCTCCTTTGCACTTTGGCACGCAACTGGCAAACAAAAGGAAACACTTAAGAATGGAATTGCATTAATATTTAGATGTTCTGTAGATATAAGTACCGGTTGAATTTTAAGCGATTAAGATTTTCGTAACCTTTAAAGCAACTGCAAGTGTTTGGCTTCACACACTTGCCGCTATCACAATTTTGACTGCAGATGGGAAAGCATCTTAAAACTGCTCCTGGGGCTCTCTTATATCCCTTGCAACACTCTCTTATGGAAACGACCTGAAGTTTTTAATATTGTTTATAGAACAAAGGTATTAGTATTAATAGTTTATTTGTATTCTCACCTTACGTTCATTTTTTATTTTGCGCAATTCCTTCTTTGTACAAATCTGTGCCAGCAAAAAACTGGGTAATAGTAGAAATATGAATATGTTTCGAATTTTCATTATGCATCAATTTGTTCTTACTCCGATCCACTAAATAATCAAACTGAGCAAATTTGAAAGCGCAAAAATTCCATAGAGTGCGCTAAAAAAATGTGTTGGATTGTTTTAGTACGACTTATTAATACAAAGAAGTACACTAAGCGAAATAATTAGCGACTTATTAGTCATTTCAAAATGAATAAAATTATTTCTCTAGATATGTAATCTATTTAGCTGAAAAAATAACTTCTAAAACTTGAATACTTATGCTCACATATTCTCAAGCATGCCCATTTTCTCTCCGTGTATTTGCAGCCTTTGACAGCTTATCGCAAGTTTAGCCATGCGGACACTGCCTGAACTTTGCTTCTCATATCTTCAATGTATTTAAACCCCGCTAAGTAATTCATGAAATGCCTTTGATAAAGCTTCTTATACACTATTCCAATTAAAAGCAAGTTATTTATATAAAGTCAAATTAAATTATATTTAAAATTATTAGTTAAAACGACATAATTGTACAGAAGATAATTAAACTCAGGTCATCACAGTGTTGAATGACTACAATCCCTGCAACCCAATTAAGCTAGAGTATTCAATCATGTTTTACCGATACTTTAAAAAATAACTTTATTTTATTTTGAAATATATCAAGTTATATATATCGAAAAATTAAATTGCACTGCCATACTTACAAAACACTTTATTTATTAATTTCAGTCATTTTCGAAGAAAAATGAGTAATGAGAACATATTATATTTGATTAAGAAACAAAATGAAAATCACAATTGTGATTTACTATATGAGTATATATATATATATATATATATATATATATATAGAATGAGTATATATATATATATATATATATATATATATACTCATTCAGAATATGCGAACAATCTGCATTCTTTGATGCATGTGCGTGTGTGTGTGTGTGTATTGGGAACAACCAAACATTTGTAATGCCACTTGCCCCCTTTTTGGTTCTAATTTATCTAGATTAGAAAGAGGTTACAGCATCGCTGTAAAGACTAGCAAATACACTTTAAGTTTTCTTAAGGCATCTTGTGTTTATAAAATATATATGTATATAATAAATATATCTGATGTTGTATGGAACATATTATAGATTAATATATACAGATTTATATTAACAATCTTTAAGTATTTACATTAGAAATGTTGCTTTTTTTTGCAATGCGTTTATCGAGCTCACACCCTTGATTACAGCTGCCAACTAGAACTAGATGGGTTTCCCAGGAATATATTAAGATAATTGTTTGACATATAAAAAACTAGAGACAACTTAACCGGGCGCTCAGAAACATTTCTTATTGCAACAGGTAACAAGTATTTGTATACTATATATAAATAAAGATCTCTAAGTTGTTTGTTCGCTTATGAAAAGCTTTGAAAACAAGTACACATCGTAGTTAAGTAGACTTATAGTCGAAGCTCAGTTCATTTATTAAACTCAACTTAGTTAGACGCTTGTCATACTGGGGCTATATATAGGCCATATAAAACTTAACATCACGCTGATATATCTCATATTAGTTAGCCGTAAATTCGATTAGGAGGTGACAGTGACAGTGACAGTGACAGTCGCAACTTTGTATGATGCTGCGAGTACTCATAATTAGCTTACTCGTACTCGGGTTCTGTGCCAGTTCCAGTTATGTCGAGGGCCTTGCATATTATACGGAAAAGCGTAAGTGCAACTGTGTCGGAAAAGCAGATAACTATGTTAATTGAATTAATGTGAACAGGTTAATTAAGCAACATACTATATTACATATTTCGCAACAAACGCTTGACAGCTTTCATGATAAATATATTATGTTTTTATAAATGAACAAATTAGAGTTGATTAATGTAATTAAGTAAATATTATTATGTTCTTAACTGCAACAAGTGCGGACTAATAAATAACTACTGTATCATTTATATTGGCAGCCTCGTATATTGAATCATGCCGCATTAATGAGCCCAACTTCACCAATTGCTCAACTCGTTCCATACAGGGTTTCCTCAATGAGGTCATCAAAGGTGAGCTGCTTTTTGAAAATGGCCAGCCGCCTAACTCACTGAGATGTTATTGCTACAGGTATACCTGAAATTGAGGAGTCATTCGGACCCATAGACCCTATGAAACAAGCTCAGCTCATCTTCAAGCAGGAAGACAGCGATGTGAGCATCATATCGGCGAATCTAACCAATATGGTAATACGCGGTTTTGGCAAACTGGTGGTCAAGGAAAGCAGGTGAGAAGCTCTCAACAAAATATATAAGTTTAAATTTGTAAATGCAATCAATCGAATAATACATTTTGTATTTTCAAATGCAACTAAGGTTATTTTTAGACTCTGTACTTTAAAAAAGTACATATTAGACTCTGTACTTTAAAAAAGAACATAGTCTTCTAAGTTTGACGAAAGCGATTTGTGCGTAACAGGCAGAAGGAGTCATCTCCGACACTATAAAGTATATATATTCTTGATCATAAGAGCTAGAGTTACCAAATTTGGTGACAACAGTCTTATAGTGTGCAGGCAGATCAAGTTTGTTTTAGATTTTTTCCACGCCCACTTCCGCCCCCCGCAAATCGAAAAAAACGTATTATAAGAGCTACAGACTTGCCACACTTAGCAGATTTGGTACACATAGAGTGTGCATGTGTGCGGACGCTTTCATCGCGATCGAACCATAAACAAAGGAGATTTTAAGGAATGAATGACCAACAAATTCATAAGAGCTGAGCAGCATTAGAGCAATAACAACAGCAAGACTCGCTACGAGTGCGCGGGTTCAAATCTCGCTGCTGACAATTTAAATTTGAGTATTATTTTTCAATTATAAATTCTGCATAATTTGTCAGAAAGTAGCAAAATCTTTAAGAAATGTATATAATAAAATTTAGTTAGAAATTCGAAATTTTGTACATATTTGTAAAATGCTAAAATTCGTGCTGCATAAGTATTGAGATTGCTGGCCGTGAAGCTCATAAGTCAGTAGCTCAACTTAGAAGACGTGGGATTTGCAAGCGACAGGTCTGGGGTTCCAAACTACAACGTCAGCGTATAATTTTCTTTTTTTTTAATTTTTGCCACGCCTCCTTCTATTTTGGGTCCTCACGAAAAGTACAGAGCCTCCCACTGTCGACTGCGGTCGACTGTAGTCTTACCCTCCTTCAGTTGTAAATACTGATGCAAGGTACTATACTGTCGCATGCGCCTCGACTGATCCGCTTGTTATATTCCAAACCGGAATATATTATATAAAAACTCAACTGTTCCCAGTTTGCATTGCAATTTTATAACGTCGCAGATAGATAAACAGACTAACAGATAGTTAGGAATGGATAGAATATATAGATATAATATAAATATTATGTAAGGCAGAGACTAACAATTTCGTAATTTACTTTTTTCTGAGTTAAGACTTCAATGTGCAAAGATATATGATAGAAGAATTCAAATAAATATGTTTAATGACAAGTATTATTGTTTATATCGATAGTGAAAAACTATTGAAAACATATATAGAGAAATCGATATTTATGTTATATTTTTATTTATTTATATTATCTATTGCCTATAATCCTTGTCAGGGTCAACAAGACGGACTACAGCTGGTCGGACAAGATTTACTTACCACAATTACGCATGGATGGAAATTACAAGATGCATGGACGAATTTTACTCGTTCGCCTGAATGGAGGTGGCAAGCTGTTCATCGAGATCGGTAATTGTATATAATTTAGATATAAACTGATCATTTAATTGAAGATTATTTGATTCACATCTGACAGATGGTCTCGATATTGAATTGGATGCCAAGACGCGTCTCTACGAGAAGGGAGGCTATACGTTCTTCAATGTGACTGAGGTGCACGTGAAGCTGCAAGCGGGCAAAGTGAGAGCCAACTTGGAGAATCTCTTTAATGGTCGCAACAAGGAGGTGGAGCAAAGAACGAATCTGTTCTTCAATGAGAATTGGCAAGATTTCTTTGAAGCAATGCGTCCACTAATTGAGGAAACTTTGGAGCGCACATTGTTGGATCTAATGAAGAAGATGTTCCATCTGATGCCTGCAAACTTCTTTATAGAGGATATACCCAACTCGCTGCTATTTTATGGTCGTAAAACACGGTTTATAACATAGAATTATTTACTACTATTGTGAGAGAGAGAGAGAGAGAGAGCGAGAGAGAGAGAGAGAGATTAGCTTACAGCTAATTGTTATATTCGTATTTAAATAATAAATGCAAAAGCTAAACATAATCTAACATAACATGGCACAGAGCAATCCTGTAACCCAGAGAGTCCATCTGTCGCTCAATAGAACCAATCGTATTTGAGATAGTCGCCCTCGTGCTTCAGCGACGCAATCGATGTGTGACGCACGTGTCCAGTGCGAGCAAAGATGCGACGATTGCCAACTGGCTGCAGTGTCCGGAAGTTATCCACAAGTGCACCATCCTGTGTATCCGACAGCTGACGGAAGCGTGAAATCTGCAAAAGTATATAAATAGCAAACATTACTTTGGAGTAACGTACTAGGCACACGGCAGGTAAGAGACTCACCTGTTTGGGCGAAATGGGTATGGGATCGGGAAATAGTATCCATGTGACGGCCTCTGAACAGGGGGGTGTTGTAAGTGAACCTGCAATTGTGTAAGAGACGTGACATGACAGTTAAACGTGTACAATGTCATCTAATCAACACTCATTCAATTTGACGCGCGGCAGGTAGACGACCATATGAATGTCAATTAGGAAAAGCCCTTACCCTTGTATGTGTAGAACTTGTCCACATCCACATTGGCTATCAGAGAGGACAGCGAGAAGGTGACATTAAGCGCAGCTTCCTGATTGGCATCCGCGATCAAATGCAAATGACGATTGATGGTCACCAGCCCTTGACCCTCATCCTCGTCCAGCTGTGGAAAGTCAGTGTATAAAGCAAACTGCGGAGCGTTAACTCGTTTGTGTTCCACTTACGTTAAAGAAGAATCCCAACACCGCTGCACCATCGGGATGGTTGAGTGCCTCGCCGATTGTTGCATACTTCTTGTTGCGATGCACAATGTGCATCTCCATGGTGTAGCGTATATCGTTGATGACATGCTCCGACCCGCGATTGTTCTTGTCACCCCAGTGGAAATGCAAACCCTCCACCTCAAACTCCCCTGGCAACTTGGCACCACGGATATACGGTAAAAATTCCTCCTGTTCCCCACTCATATTGCCCTTGGGTATGCCAATGGAAACTGCAGAATGCGACATGTAAAATGCGCCAATGGATAATCAATCAATGCAATTATAAGAACCCTTCACATACCCGTGTGTCCGTTGTTCACCATTTTCAGCGGATACGGTAGGAGATTGTGATAGCCAATCATGTCAACAGCCGGCATATGGACGGGTATCGTCTAAAATGGATTAATTAATTGAAATTAGGCCAGTTAGTTGAATGTTTCAAATTAAATGGCTAGCATTTACATGACTGGATGTGATGGCAATAGGTGACTGCGTCTTGCCGGCACAATGACCATGATGACGCGCCCAACGCCTCTGGTTGGGCTCCGAGTAACCAAACACATGACTACTGACCACTGCAAATGAAAAGAACAAAGTCGAATTGAAATCACAAACAATAAACGTCATAAACTCGACTGGGACCCGCTGGAGTTGACTGTGCGCGTCACCTTGTTCTTAGATCACGTGCCCGTGCCACATTCCCTGCCCCAAGTCCGTAGACAGAGAGAAAGAGAGTCAACAAATAAGCTTATCAAGCTTATACGAGCACTTGTGAATTATGGCAAATAAATGGGACAGCAAACAATGTTAACTGTATGCTGCTTTAGTAAATAGATAAATCAATAAATAAATTTATAAAGAGCAAAAAAATACGAGACACACAAGGGCACGTTAAATACTCGTACAATAGATACGAACACCATTGATATTGATATAGATAATGAGCCTTGAAGGTAAATATTTTTCTAAATTTTCACTCGTTGTGCGAATAAAAGTTCGAACAAGTTCACTGGAACTTCATACAAGTCGATAGAAATTAAATTAATTTCTTGCATATAAATATGATATTGATAATTAGATCATTCGATTTTGAAATCGTGAACAATTTATGGATATCATATGACATTTTCAATCTAGAAATTTGCTAATTAGCACATAAGTATTTCTTACATAATACAGAATTTTAATTAAATGTTTAATTTCAAATGAATTGAAATGAATCAGTAATTATTTTATTCATTCATTTAATATATATGAAATTAGCATAGCACAAAACATTATATAATATTGTCCTCAAGCACTTCATTAACATCAATGTCAAGTAGTAAATGTCTTAATTGGCATTTAGAAATCTCAACAGTTTCGAGTGGCATTAATACCCTTAAACAAGTGCAATTAATGTCTTGGAGTGTGTTCTTAGAAATGCTGAGATACTGATATCATAAGAATACGATTATTGACTCTTTATGGACTTGTCGGGTGCAAATGATTCATGGTCCCTTGACATTCGGTAACTCCCTAGTTTATTGAAGGTCGCACGCGTTCCTAAGAATTTATTTTAGTGATAAGAGCTCAATAAAATATATTTATAAATAATTTTGTACAAGACAAACTAAATAGACGGACGGACGAACAGCTGACACAGTCAGCGCAAGCTTGAAATTGATATTGATTATGTTTGCAATTATTTTGTTAAATGATAATCACTTTTGCTTTCCGTTTGATTTATTTAATGACTGCACTTTTTTTGAAACAATCTCAAATGTATCACATGACAAATTGTGCAACCAAATGTTAAAATGTTTTAAATATATATAATTGCACAATAATCATTAAATAAATGTTGAGTTTACCTTGAGACCAGCAGATCAGAAGAAAAGCTGCTTGAGATATTATCAATTGCATGTCGAGTTATTGATAAATATTTTTAAGAAATTCCTTTTAAATAACTCCCACACTAAGCTCCTGTTGGGTATTTAGCGAATGCAACACCTTGCGGCTGTGCGGCTGATTCTAAACTGCGCGGACGTTTGCCATTTGAAACACCTTCACAACTTCCTCAGCGTCAACGAACTAATTGAAAATTCGAAAGCTTAAATCCCCGCGTATAGCGCGTGCTCCACACTGTGACACGAACCATAAAAACACAGGCACACATAGACATAAGCACACACTTACACACTTACACACAGGCACAAACACACATACACACACACACCAAGATACACTCATGTGTGTGTACATACCAAATAATATTCTCGGTGTCGAATGGTCGCACGAACAACAGCAGACAACAGACGACCACACGATCCATCGATCGTTTAGTCTAGGGTATTGAAGTATTGAGCTGTTCGAGCTTCGTCGTAAGTCACCCACCTAATAAAATTGAATTTGAAGTAGCATTACGTGCGAGCAAAGTACTGTGGCTAATGCGACTGCACCACACGGCGTATGCTTAATATTCATTTAAATACTCTTCTAGTCGCATAGACGAGACAGAGCCCATAAAGTGATTCGTCATAATTCGCGCCTAGTTAATGCCCAAAGCAAACAAACGAGGAGGGGGCAACTGTTTGTAATCATCAGATAATACTTTGTTTTGCATGCATACCAAATATTTCGTATACTGAAAATACGTATAGTTGTTTGAGTAGCTTCTTGTGGCAGGAGGAGAGCTCCCTTTATGCCCAACACTAAGCCGCCAATCAATATTGACAATATTATGCAGAAAGCTACTAATTGATCGCGTGGCTATCGTGTCAGCGGAAATCGAGGGGCGAGTGAATAGCCAAACGAATTCATTGAGTGATATTCACACGTTTACTGCGCGCACCTACTTCTACTTTTATTGGATTATTTATAGTGTTTATGCGATGTTTATTTTCAGCACTTTATCATGGACTAGATATATTGAATGCCATTTCAATTAATAGCCTTATTCCACTACAACAAATTTGTACTTCTTTATTAGTTCTAACATATGTATTTATACTATTATTATTTTCTAATGTTTTAAGTCTGTATTATTAAATGTTCATTGCATAAACGCTGTGTGTGCTCCAACTGCTGTTTAGATTTCCTTTCAATATAGTATGATTTACATGTGTATACGAAACTCGTGATTTACATGGAGAATGCCGAGTAATGAAACTCATTATAAATAGCAGTTGACAAGTGTAAAATGTTGACATTCAAATGTTGATACACTTACGAGATAGAATACAGCTGGACATAGTCTGTTTTTTAATTAATTTTGATGGAAACTCATTGCTGATCATAATTTCTGAATGAACTATCATTAAATGCTCTTTTTTCTAGCTTGATGATTAAACAATTAATAATAACAAGTTTTGCACTAATTTTATGATCATTTTTTAGCATGGTTCAATCAGTTATTCCCAAATTCAAAATAATATGATTTTGGTGCTCCAAAAATAAATCTGTATTGATATTAGATCATGTGTAAATCGTTAGATTTCGTTGTTTTTTCCACTGCCCATTTAAATGTATAGGCACGATTCATTAATGACGCCCTAAAAGGTGCTAATCAGAGACATACTATGTACTTGTGTGTGCTCCATATGGGGATCACATGATCAAGTTAAAGGATTGCATTTATCTATATAATCACTTTGTATCTGACAGCACACATTACATAACAATTGAATTCAAATATGAAACTCTCTAGTTCCAACTGTGAAATATTTGAATAGTTTTCTATTAATACGAAAAGAGATCGATATTCTGAGAATGTTTCATTATCAATTAATTAGTTAATTCTCTGTGTAAAACAGAGCCAAGTCAAAGAAACTAACATGACTTGCTAATCGCCCAGTTTGACTAGTCCAGATCAATGAAAACGTGTGAACAATTAGCACATTTTAATACATTTGTTTTTGGGCCCCAACATATGATATTACACTCTGTGAGGTATTAATTAGTTGGGTCATTTCATTACTTGATATGTAAGTGTGATTATCAATTAGTTGAGTACAATTGGGTGCAGTCATTGTACATACATTGTGCATTCCGAATTAGCCACGTCCGAAAAGAATTAAAAATCAATTATTCGCTAATAAAGAAAACTATAAAATTGAATGAGCCTGATTTAACAATGATTTGGCAATCCGTCTTTTCTCTGGCATATATTTAAAAAGCTATAAAGAAGGCGATGAAATCAGCGCATATAAGCCTCATATACATACAAAATAGCTAAAGACATGAGAATACACATAGAAGATAAGATGTATACAAACATATAAGCGCAGATATAAATAGACGATGGCACCTGATCACCATGCAAATCAGCATAAAATTGCACTACACTTTTATCAATTAAGAACACCTAGATTCTGCGATCAGAGTAAGAGTACATGTGCTTTTTTGATAGAGATATACCCATATAGCTGGCGTCATTCGAAAGTACGTGCTGGGCATGTCCAAAATTGATTTATATTTAGCCCCAAATGGCCAACTCACATAGCATCGTACATTATTATATGTCTGGTTGGGCTTAAAAATAACCACATTCCATTAATATAGCTTATCAGATATAATTGATTGGCAGACACCCGCACAAACAACTGTTACCATGTCAGTATGCTAGAGAACTGTCGATCATATACAATATACAGCATACTTTTCGTGTTACTCGAGAAGCCTCCTAAAAGAGGGCTAAGTAATTTTGTAAGTTACATTTAAATATAGAAAATCTTTATTAGTTATTTTTAAAAAAACGAAAACAATAATGATTAGATGATTAACACGAGCAACTTAATATTAAACGCAACAATTACAAATCCAGTCAAATTTTAATCAAATATAAATAATAAAGTCAATGCTCAAAAGCAAATAGATTAATGAACTTTGGCAAAATATTGGCTTACTTTGGTGATTAACAGAATAAATAAAGCTAAGCTCACACGTGTGATGTATCTGACAGTCTTTACATTATGTCACATCATATATACATAGATTTTTTATATCAAAATAGATTTGGCCTATTGACAATATGGCCTCTTAATATTAAATAGGATAGAACAAGTTCTATGACAAGTTATTTGCCAGATATTTAACACGTGTGCCTCATATAACAATTTAAATAATAAAATATTTAAAAAAAATGATAATATTCGATGTTTTTGCACTTATGGTAAATGTTTTTGTCGTTATTGAGAGTGATATATGTGTAGGTAGGTGACGAATTCCAATGTTAGTGATGCTAAAGTCAGTTACATCAGGTGAGAACAAAAACCGTTTGGGGATTAGTCCTGTTTCTGCTCCTTGGCGGACAAAAAGAGTTTTTGGCAAGTAAATGTCATCGAATCTAAACAGAGAAGACAGATAATGTAAATACATTAGTTATGTGTTGAAATTGAGGCGACTCTCAAGGTCAGAGAGAACTCTCTTTGTGTACGCACCAATCGCGTGCTGCACCCATTTCGGTTTATTCTGCCACACAACACCAACGTAGTAGAATGGTATACCAATTAGTGTAATTAGCAAGCCCATGGCAACCTCATACGGAGCCACATAAACCGGAACCACCACCAGAAAAGCGCACACAACGACAAACACAGCGGGTATCCACAAAGAGACCTGGCACAGCAAATGATATACAAGTTTATTAAGGAATCATATTTTTTGGAACGCCAGGCAACTCACTTTAATTGGACGTTCCATGTTGGGGCGCTTGTAGCGAAAGTACAAAACTGCCGACACTGAGAGCATTATAAAGAACGACTCCACAATGCTGCTGTAAGTGATTAGCACATACACATCGCTGACAACCAGCATCACAATCGAGAGCAGGCACTGAAAAGAATCAAGTAACAAGTTAATTGAACAACTTCTTTTGTCTGTCAATTGAACAGAAATCTCACCAGGAATGCCAGCGACGGCAGCGGCGTGTAGCTCTTAACGCTGATGTGGGACAGCACCGCTGGCATATGTCCATTGCGGGCACCTACAAAGCACATCCGCGACGAAGTCATAATGTGCACAGACAGACCACCAAATGCTGAAATGGCAACCATAATCGGTATGATCAAGGAAAAGCCGCCAAGTATCTTGTTGCCAAATGTCTGCAAAGAAAGACTTAGTCAATTGAAGGCATAATCGATCAAATGCGATGCGGTATGTCTACATACCACAGCAATAGCATTGGAGGCCAGCATTTCGGGAGCCGACAGCACGGCAAGATAGGCCATATTGGCCAGCACATAAATGCCCGTGACCAGCGGCAGTGAAATGTAAATGGCACGTGGAAGATTCCGATATGGATCACGCAATTCTTCAGTCATAAAATTCAAATAGTTCCAGCCGGCGTACGAGAAGATGCCCGAATAAAATGCCACTGACAGCTTGCCGGGATCAGTTTCAGTATTCTCAAAAGGTTGATTAAAATTTTCCGTATTTCCCATCAGCATCCATACCAATCCGACTACGATAATCAATACCAATGCCGCAATTTTGGTAAACATAATAATATTCTGCATTTTCGTCGTCACTTTCATGTAATATGAGTTCAAATAAGTTAGAAAACATATCGTTACAGCTGCCAACAACTGTAACGCAATCTTTGGTATCTCACAACCATCAGCAAAGAAGGGCTGCAACACGTAGGAGGCGAATGTTAGACCCATTATGGCATTTGTTGTTGGGCTAAAAGGAAAAAATATGTAGATGAATATAGCATTCATATGAAATGGACGCCATAAATTCTGTCAATTATTTGTGCACGTATGTATAAACAATTGTTTTCGCCGCTCAGATTACAAATAAAAATAACGTTGTGATAGCCATAAATACAATCAAGTAATTATGGCATTATGTGAAAATGTGTTTGTATGTATGTATGCTTCGTTATCAACATAAGTGGAAAGAGCCTTAGATGCAATAACAGCAATTGGCTGATATCAATCCGTGATAAGACCGTTTAATTGCTTGAGAAAGTGAATTGTGACAGACAGCTTAACGAATGACCTTAGCAAAAATGAGGTTACGCTCAATAATAACAACAGAGTGACCGCTACTTACACAAATATCATCATTGCATCCCACAGATAGAGGAATGCCGGGAGTGAGCCGTACGCTTCGTAGATGTACGCATAATCACCTCCAGACTTGGGTATGGCAGTGCCCAATTCCGCATAACACAGTGCTCCAATCATTGACAGCAGACCGCACAGAACCCAGATTATGAGTGATGTTCCCACGGACTCCACCTCCCGAAGGACACCCTTGGGCGAGACAAATATGCCTGAGCCAAAGATGATGCCCAATATAATAGCCACACCTTCGAGTAATCCCAGCTGCTTCTTCATAACAACACGACTGTTATCCGATTCCGCGGATCCTTCTCGTAACGCATCCTTATCCTTGGACACCACGGGCGTCACTGCAATTATTGGTGGATTCTCTGTGTTCGGTGTAAGTAACACCATTTCACTAGATGGTGACTGCAACTCGCTGGTTGGCATTGTGAAGACTGTTAACGCTCGCCACGCACGCTACGCTTAAAGTACAAAAGCAGACTGACTGAAAATGTCCGGCTTTCGTTTCTAGTGCCTGTGGTGTATATAGCTAATTGATTAAGCGATGGAGGAGTGTCGACGTTTTGTTGTTGCTTTTGATTAAAATTGTGTGCCAGTGTGCTTGAGAGGGGGGTATGGCAGTACCTTGTGACGTTGGCGTTGGGTGGCTTATCTTTAGTTGTTGTCTATCCCTTCTTCTGCTTATCTGCCGGTTAGCGATTTTCTTTGTTCATGCATTCATTGTTTTGCTAACCCACTTCGTACATATAGTTCTGGCTCTTTCTGACCTCTGCGGGGTCGCTCACACAGTGTTGCGGTCCTGCTTACGTCTTTCGCACATGTAAATTTGACTTTTAGCAATGAGCGTTAAATACAAAATAAATTTGTACCAATCGGTTTTTAGATAACAGTTTAGGCTGCACTTAATCTAAGCTCAATTTATTATATCCACATTTTAAACAAATTAATTGAAAAATCGAAAGCCACCCAACACACGTTGCGGTATACGAAGTTACTAATAATATTCGATATATCGATACATGCAAAAAGGCTGTTTTTATATGCAATAGCCAAGTCTTAGTATTTTATGATTATGAAAAAGTCTTATATTTTGCAAATGTGGGCACACTAGGTAGCAAATTGCTCAACAAATTTTGAAACCAGAAAAAAAGTCTGTCTGCGAACCCGTCGATCTGAACACTAGATAGAAGAGGTAGAAATGCTAAATTTAGAATGACAGTTCCTGAATACCTTCTCCAGATCGAAATTGTCGATGAATCACACAAAAAAAAAAAAACTTATAACGACCACGCTATCCAGCGTAGACACTTCTTACTTGACGAATTCCATATAAAGTTTAATCAAAATGGGTCCATAAATAAGATATCAGGAAACGAAAAGTGAAGAAAACTTCCGTTACTCGATTTTTTCCCTGATTTTTTTAAAAGTTGATTTTTTTAGTTCTTGTAAAAAAAACGTATTCTAGACTGCGGCTGGTTTGTTTAATTATTAATGTGGCCATTTTTGTTTTATTTTTTTTTTTTTTCATAAAAATAGTACCAACGAAGAATCAAGGTATAAGTTTTGTTACTAAAGTACCAAGTGTGGCAACGTGAATATCATCACATTTAAGTCGCACTACCTCAGAAAAACCAATGTTCGTTAACGTAATTCTGGAAGAAATTCAGCATAAGGGATGCTGTTCAGGTAATTGGAGTCTTGGAGTGAAATAAAAGCATCGCCTTTAAATCAAGTCTGGAGAAATATTTGGCCTGAATGTATAATAAATATTGTCAGAGATTGATGAATTTAATCAAATTCGAGTTGTCTTAGTAGAGATGGCACTTACGGCCGGTCTTAACGATTTTGCAAGATGTCTTTCTAACACTTCTTGAACTCTTATAAATTTATTAAGACGAAAATAATGTATCTTAAGAAAAGCCAGGAAATACGGTACGGGAGTCCAAAATTAAAGTTGAAAAACTCAACGCCATCAAATGAATTAAAATGGCTCTCATTGATATTGAGATTGCTGATCCTATATCTGACCGTTCAGTTCACGTATAAAGTCAGGTATAAATGAAGCACTGCACCCATATAAAGAAATATTAAGGGAACTCAAAGACTAAGCAGCCTACGTTGAATATGTATGCCGTTAACCTTAGTTTAAATATAGGCATATTAAACATAGTTTATTCATTTATATATACATAATCTTTACTTCTTATCCTTAGCTTGCAATTTAGAGTGTATCATATCCTTGAATTGTGTCAATATCTTATTCTCCCGTTTTTGTCGTTCCTCTTTACTGAACATGGCCAGAGCGCGCTTTTCATCCGCGGAGTAAAGTTGGTTTTCCTTGCGTATACGCACAGCTTCCATGCGCCGATGGCGACTACCGCTCATTACGTAGCCCACTGATTCAAAGTTAGCTATTTCATCCGATGTGAGTCCGATTTCACCACGTCGAGGAATACGCTTGCCCTCAGCAATATAGGCAGCCATGGCAGCACCTTCACCAGGCAGGAGAGCACGACCAAAGTCCTTTTGATTCAAACTGCCGCCAGTGCGTAATGATGGACCCACATCTTCATCATTGTTGCCACCACTCGACTTCGATTTGGACTTGTTTGTACCAGATGAGCTCTTTTTATGCTTGGAGGACTCTGATTTACGCTTCTTCTTATTCTTTTTGTGTTTCTTATTCGACTTTGTGTGAGGGCTTTTCTTGGCTTTCTTTTTTGAAGTCTTAATGCCATCTGCAGTCTTTTCCAACCAAACATCATCTTCATTCTCACTTTCAGAACTGTCTTCGCTCGAAGTGCTATCGTCGCTGCTTGAACTTGATGATGAGGAGGATGTTTCGGAGGAGCTACTTGATTCTTTTTTATGCTTTTTCTTTTTGGACTTCTTTGATTTCTTTTTGGACTCCGCATCTGATTTCTTGCTGCTTTTCTTTTTCTTCTTCTTTTTTGGGACCAACAAAGGAACCTTTAACAAGCTTAACGTCATCGTCGTGAGCCCGGGACGGACTCGTTCCCCAAACCTCTGGAACTCCTTCTTCGCCAATTTGTACACGTTGCGCTCGTCTTGCATTTAAAGTTTTCAAATCGCCCTGAGACTGTCCACCACCTCGGTTGTGATAATGGGATCGACTTGTCCTTTCGCCTGGATCGTTAATGAAACTGCCTTCGGGTGCTCGTCCTCTGAATGGATTCTTTTGCCTGTCGTTATTGTCTTTAAAGCGATCATTGGGCCACCGCTCTACAGATTTCTGTCTCTGCTTCGCCGGACTCCGACTACGAGAACTGGAACTACTAGAATCACTGCTACTGCCTGATCCACTACTGCTAGAGTCAGAGCTCGAGGATTGAGAACGGGGTGGCAGTTTTCGTGGCGCTTCTCGTCGCGGTGATCTGCGACGTTCACATTTTGAGGGCAATGAGTCAGTACAACCATTTTCTCGATGTGTTTGCGGCCTCCTTTGATGTTCCCTGGTCTTGGACTCTGAAAGTCGGTTTGACACCGGCTTGTTTGTTTCCCGCCTGTCCGAGCGATCTCGAGTCCTACCTTCGTGGGGCTTGTCACGATATCGATCTCTGCGAGAAGGACTTCTACTACGCGAGCGCATTATTGGAAAATAATTTATTATTTTCTTAGCTCCTAAATATAATTTTTCTGCAAAACGTTTAACTATGTTGTTGTATGGTACGAACTTATCGATATGAGCAAAAACAATTCTAATACATGCTGCAAGCTATCGATATTTTCACATAGCCATTTAATGTAAAGAACTTTTCTATTTTCAGCAGTGTTTTTTGTACAGTTACAGAATAAATTTATATAACAAATGTTTAAACAAAATATTTTGTTCGATAGTATCGATAGTGTTGCGATAAAATAAAAACAATATTTTCGATTAGATCAAATCAAATGAGCGATAGCTGTTAAGGCGGCTTGCAACGCTTGCACCTGAATAGCACACACTGTGCTTCTTCTTACAAATATAGTCAAAATAGCTGTAAAATTTCTGTTTAAGTAAATGGTAACGCTAACATCTGAATGTCACTACTGAACTTCTTTTTGCTGCAGAGTGTGACGTGTACGCGTAGCGAAAAATCAAAGATTTTTTTCTAAAATTCCACAATTTTATTTGTTTTTCAATCGTTTTTGACCTAAGCTCAATTCAAATGGGTTCTTTTCGTCGTGACAAAGATGAAGAGGAGGACGGTAAGTAACTGGCAATCAACGAAATTTCAATAACAGTGGTGCCGGAGTGGCAACAAAACAACTGCAAACATCAATTGCAATCAAGTCGAAGAAGGTGCTCCGCTGGCAAATACACACAGCCACAGTCGGTGAATCGAGCAGCCCAACAAAACTAACACACATTCACACATACGAAAGTACACAGAATAACACATAAATAAATTGTTTCTATTTATTACCTCCTGCCGGTTGAAATATGAAATATTTTATTTCACGTTCGCAACATAAACGCCCAGGTCCAACAAATGCGTACCAGAATCTGGAGAAAACGTCTGTGCTGCAGGAAACTCGCACTTTTAATGAGACGCCCGTGAATGCTCGCAAATGTATTCACATTCTTACCAAGATTCTTTACCTGATCAATCAGGGAGAGCAGCTGGTCGCGCGTGAGGCGACCGATTGTTTTTTTGCCATGACCAAGCTATTTCAGTCAAAGGATGTGGTGCTGCGTCGCATGGTATACTTGGGCATTAAGGAGCTGAGCTCCATTGCCGAGGATGTCATCATTGTCACCAGCTCGTTAACTAAGGACATGACCGGCAAAGAGGATCTATATCGTGCTGCCGCCATTCGCGCACTCTGCAGCATTACAGACCACACAATGCTCCAGGCCGTTGAGCGTTACATGAAGCAATGCATTGTGGACAAAAATGCTGCCGTTTCTTGCGCGGCACTGGTTAGTTCTCTGCGTCTAGCCAGCACTGCTGGCGATGTCGTCAAACGCTGGGCCAACGAGGCCCAAGAGGCATTAAACAGCGACAATATAATGGTTCAATATCATGCTCTCGGCTTGCTATATCACATTCGCAAATCGGATCGTCTGGCCGTCTCCAAGCTGGTCAACAAATTGACACGTGGATCGCTTAAAAGCCCCTATGCCGCTTGTATGCTGGTAAGAGTCACCTATCACCATGCAATGGCAACTTATTACTTCCTACGATTTCCATTTTTTTCCCCGAATATAAAGTTATTAAAATTAACAATTTCTTTATACATAGATCCGTATTGCTTGCAAGCTGATCGAAGAGGAGGATGTGCCCGCTGAGGAACTATCCGATTCTCCACTGTACTCCTTTATTGAGTCGTGTCTGCGCCATAAGAGCGAAATGGTCGTTTACGAGGCCGCCCATGCTATTGTCAATCTGAAAAATACCAATCCACGCATGCTATCGCCTGCATTTTCCATACTGCAACTCTTTTGTGGCTCGCCCAAGGCAACCTTACGTTTTGCTGCCGTACGCACGCTCAACAAGGTGGCCATGACGCATCCAGCTGCCGTAACCACATGCAATTTGGATTTGGAGGGTCTGATTACCGATTCGAATCGTTCAGTGGCCACACTGGCCATAACAACGTTGTTGAAAACGGGCGCCGAGTCATCTGTGGAGCGTCTAATGAAGCAGATTTCGACGTTTGTGGCTGAGATTTCCGATGAGTTCAAGGTGGTCGTTGTCCAAGCCATTTGTGCATTGTGCGCCAAATATCCACGAAAACACACAGTATTGATGAACTTCCTCAGTGGAATGCTGCGCGAGGAAGGCGGACTCGAGTACAAGACATCAATCGTGGACACCATTATTACGATCATTGAAGAGAATGTCGATGCTAAGGAATCAGGTCTTTCGCATCTTTGTGAGTTCATCGAAGATTGTGAACATGTCTCGTTGGCCGTGCGCATCCTGCATCTACTGGGCAAGGAAGGTCCTTTTGCAGCTACGCCTTCTAAGTACATCCGTTTTATTTATAATCGTGTCATCCTGGAAAGCCCTATTGTGCGAGCTGCGGCAGTCACTGCGCTCGCCCAGTTTGGTGCCTCCTGTCCAGATTTGCTTGCAAATATTCTTGTGCTACTTGGTCGCTGCCAGATGGACCCTGATGATGAGGTGCGCGACCGTGCCACATACTACCTAACCATATTGAACACGGCCAAGCCGGAGCTCTACAAAAACTACATCATTGAACGGGAGAACTGCTCGCTGGCGCTGCTTGAGAAGGCGCTGACGGATCATTTGAACGGCGAGCTACAGACTCACTTTGACATTTCCATTGTACCCAAGGCGGCTATTGTTAAACCAGAAATCACCAGCGATGTAATGATGGTAACAAGCGCACCTCGTGTGCCTAAAATCACGCGGGAGGAAGAGAGCGCTGCTCGACTGGCTCAGCTGCCAGGCATACAGGTTCTGGGACCCATTCATCGCAGCACGGCACCTATACAACTTACTGAAAGTGAAACAGAGTACACAGTGCAGTGCGTCAAGCATATATTCGCACAACATGTTGTTTTCCAGTTTGATTGCCTTAACACGCTCTCTGATCAGTTCCTGGAGAATGTTCGCGTAGATTTAAGTCTGCCAGATGGTTATACGGCGCGTGCAGTGATTCCGTGCCCGAAATTGCCCTACAACGAATTGCAGACAACATTTGTGATTGTCGAATTCCCGCCGGACGCTAGCAGTTCCATTGGTACTATTTAAATATATCCCCATTAAGGACTGTCCTGTAATTTATTTCCAACTTTGCAGCTACATTTGGTGCAACGTTGCGTTTTGTGGTCAAGGATTGCGATCCCAATACTGGTGAGCCAGACTCAGAGGAGGGCTACGATGATGAGTATATGCTGGAAGATTTAGAAATCACCGTAGCTGATCAAATACAAAAAACGAAAAAGAATAACTTCCAGGTGGCCTGGGATGCCGCCGACAGTGAGGGTAAGTCCTCTTAGTTGAGTCACTTTATCTTTATTAACTAATCATATTTATTTATAGAATGGCTACAAGCTGAGGATACTTTCGTCTTATCCGCTGTCAGCAATTTGCAGGATGCTGTTAATACCATAATAAAAATACTTGGCCTTGGCTCTGCAAATCTTTCCGAAAATGTGCCTGAGGGCACGCATCTGCACACGGTACTCTGCTCAGGTAAGATAAATCATAAATATTGATACATTTTGAGATATTTATTAATTGTTCATTGTTTTGGCAGGCACCTTCCGAGGCGGAGTCGAGGTGCTGGTGCGAGCCAAGCTGGCGCTTTCCGAGGGCGTCACGCTAAATCTGACAGTGCGAAGCACAGATCAGGATGTGGCCGAGCTAATAACGGCAGCCATCGGATAAAATAGCGAGCCATGCAGAAACCTCATTTGGTTTTTGCGTGCAATAAATATGATATGAAAACCCAAGTATATAAAAGAAAAAAGTTAAATATAATCAAAACTATATAATTTACTAGCTTTAAGTGGCGCCCTTGCTATATTGCCATGATATGTTCTTATGCTCCAGTCAAATCATGCTAAATATATGGGAAATTGTTTTATGGATGCATTATACACTTAAACATGCATTTCGGGTATTTGTTATGCGAGCATCAATCAGCTAAAAATCATATTTGTTTATTATCTATTTAGTTTAAGCATTGAAATGCATGAATGCAATAATAATCTGTGTTCTGTCCGAGGAATGAAGAAGTTATAAATGAAATTGAATAATTTAAACATTGTCTATAGTTTATTTAAACTCGACACAAGTTTTCATTGTATTTTGTATGTAATTTTATTTAATTATAAATAACTTAATTTGCAATTTATACAATTTTTGTTTTATTCTTTCTTTTTTTCCTCCCGCGTTAACTTTTAATGCTTAAATTAATTGTTTTTGCTGCATTCATAATAATTTCTTGTGCTTTTTTGTTTGTTCGCAATCGATTTCACTCTCATCATGTGTTTATTTGTTGACCTTTAATATTTTGTAAATACAATTCGCACCAATTAAATCGATCGATATTTGATCAAGATCCTTAATACTCTTTCGTTTAGCGTTCGTATTAAGTATTTTGTTAAAAAGTTCATGTAAAATTGACGACGCAAGAGGAAACAATTTCACACATTTAATTTCATTTCGTTACAAATTTATGCTCATTGTCAGATCGATTATTAGATTTAAATGTATCTTATATGTATGTGTTATATGTATATGCATGCACTCTCACACTTAAACCTCTAGATATTCGAAAACAAATGTAAAATTACCGTTTTGTGTTCATATTTCTTTTGTGGTTGTTGTTGTTGTTGCTGTTTCGTTTTGTCCTTTCGTTAATTGCTGCGATTTTCATAATTCCATAATTTTGTATAACTTCGGTTCTATAATACACGCACACTAGAGTAGATTGATAATTAATTTCGTTATCATCTCCACATATTTGACAGTGTTATTCGTCTTTTCATTGTGTGGTTCTTTTTGTTGCTTTTTTTTTCATTTCCGTTACGGTTTGCTTATCTTGCTCTCTAGCTGACAACGCCACGACATACATATAGTGTTTTTCATCTTCCTCATTATCATCTTCATCATTATATTTATATATAGTCTATACTATGCTATACTACTCGTATATTACAATTAGCATACATATTTTTGTTGTTTATCGTTCTTCGTGTATCGTTTACTTAAGGTTTGATATTGTTTTAAGGATGCGCGTATTGAGCCAGGCCGAAGCTTAAATTCACAACACTGCTCCGGCCATTTAGTGAGTCGTCGCTTAAACATTGGTTGATCGATTCGTTGGGGACCTTTGACTATTGAGCGCATATTGTTTGCAATTAAATGATGGAACCCTAATCTCCTTAAATGCTACAATTAAAATAGTTAATGCTTGGATATTTATACAGAGTGAATGAGTGCTAGCTGGTGGTTGTTTGTTGTTCAGTTTTTTTTTTTTTAGTTTTTCTTAGTTTTCAGTTGTTCAGTTGTTGGATGATCCTTTACATCTTCAGCACTTAAACTTGACCATCGGTATATGCTTGGAAGACACACACTTGTCACAGCACCACTCGGCAAACACCTCCTTGTTGAGCATTTGAAAGGCCGCTTCCGTTAGACCAACACACGTTCTAAAATTATAGATTATTGTTAGAAATGTTTAAGTAAATGTAATCCTCGTTGCTTACATACCTGTGAAAGAAAAAGTTACAACCGGATTCACAGAAGACAGCCTCATCGTTGTCGTTGACCTCCTTATGGCACATGCCACACGGATAGATGGGCGGTGCATTCGGATTTTGCGGGTTAAAGACCATTGGCTGACCTGGTGGATACATTTTGCCACCGCTCATAGTCATGGGTTTGCCCATTGGACCGCCCATGTTGCCCATAGGACCGCCCATTGGGCCGCTCATATTTCCCATTGGACCGGGACCCATTGGTCCACCGCCGCCACCAAACATATTTGGTCCGCCCATCGGACTGTGTCCATGGCCGTGATGATGTGGGTGGTTATGTGCGTGGTGAGGTGGCATTCCATGGTGTGGTGGCGGTCCATTCATGCCGCCTGGTCCGGGACCCGGTCCCGGCACGCCTCCCATGTGACCGTGTCCCATGTGTGGACCGGCGTTGCCATGTGGGCCCATCATATGGGGATTGCCAACACCGCCGCCGCCACCGCCCATATGAGGAGGCATGCCGCCAGGACCTGGTCCATGCATGCCTGGGCCAGGGCCCATCATGTGATGCGGAGGACCACCTGGATGTGGATGATGCGGGTGCGGATGGTTCATTAGCTGCGGGTGCGGAGGTCCTCCGAGATGCGGCGGTTGCTGTGGAGGAAGCATTTGATTCATGCCCATGCCCATCGGACCGCCAGGCACATGTCCAGGTCCAGGTCCAGGCGGTCCACCCATATGGACGCCCATTGGACCGTGTTGCTGCTGCTGCTGCTGTTGTTGCTGCTGTTGTTGTTGCTGCTGCTGCTGTTGTTGTTGCTGCTGCTGCTGCTGTTGTTGCTGCTGCTGCATAGGAACATTGGGGTTCATTTGCTGGCCCATCATGGGTCCATTGTTGTTCATATTGTTGCTATTGCCAGCGCCGCTTAGCGCAGGCGATTGCAATGGACTTGGACCCGCATTGGGCATCCCCGGACTAGGGCCGGCACTGTTTAGCGCATGATGCGGTGACATGGCGGGCGGCGCTGGTGAGGACGTAGGCACTGACGTGGTCGCTGTTACCGTTGACGTCGTCGTCGCTGCGGATGCTGCTGAAGACGCTGCTGGCATTGGACCGTTGGATTGCATAGAATTGGGCACACCTCCCAAACGTCCACCTGACGCCGCTGGTGACAGATGCGGATGAGGATTTTGATTGTTGTTGCTATTGTTGGTATTAGTTCCATTGTTGTTATTATTATTATTGTTGCCACTGTTGGACGCATTGCCGCCCATCATATTGCTGCTGTTGCTGTTAGCAGGCGACATGCCACCTGGTCCAACTAATCCACCCGGCCCAGGACCTGGTCCTGGCACAGGCCCACCGGACATGTGGCTGTGATTTGTTGGTCCATTACCCAGCGGACTGTGCAAAGGTGGAGGACCCATTTGCCCGTTGTTCATGTGCGTATGTTGCGGGTTTTGTGGCTGCTGTTGTGTTCCTTGCTGTTGTTGCCCTGGTCCTGGGCCTGGGCCTGGTCCCGGACCCAATGGACTGCCAATTTGATTACCCATGGGTGAGCCCATTGGTAGTGAGTTCATCGGCGAGTTTTGGCCTGGCACCGGTCCTCCAGCGCCGCCCATTGGCGATCCTTGCATTGCCCGCGGATTAGGGCCATTGGGTCCGCCCATAGGCGACAAACCACCCATACCCATATGGTGCGGTGATATGCTTGGTCCTCCCATACTGCCCATTGGGCTCATGCCACCCATGCCAGCCATTGCACCCATTGGACTACCCATGGGCACACCACCAGCTCGACCATGATTCATGTGCGGCGGCAGTCCAACGCCGGGTCCCATTGCATGTGGATGCGGATGCACACCAGGTCCTAAAGGGCTCATACCACGCATTGGTGGTGGACCGCCCATATGATGCGGTCCGTGTGGGCCATGGCCCATAGGCCCGCCGCCAGCTCCTGGATGATGTGGATGCATATGCGGATGCATACCCATGCCCATACGCTCCTCCCAGTGTGCATGCGGTCCAAAGTGTCCTCCAGGTCCACCGCCTCCGCCCATTTGATTCATGGCCGCCATTGCAGCGGCCGCCGAGCTGGACATGGCCGACACTTGGGGGCTATCGTCAAACGGATTGGAAGCGATTATCGTATCACCGAAACCACCCATCGGCGGTGGCGGTAACAGATCCTGCGGGGTTGGCGGCGCTGATTGCTGCTGCTGCATGGAATTGGCAGCGGCGGCCGCCGCAGCTGCCGCCGCCGCTGCTGCAGCAGCCGCTGAGTTAGCCGCATTTGATGTTTTCCGTCGCTTCTTTGGATTACTCGGCGCCGAGATAATATCCGTCGGAGGCGGCGGTTTAAAATCAGGCGGGCAAAGACCGCCTGATTGACCCGGCAAACGATATGGCGCCATACCGATGTTATGGGTCATATTCGAAGTGTTTTTCTTCCGAATGGTGGCAGCTTTTCTTTAACTACGGGGTGAACAAAAATTTCTATCTAATGGCGTCGTCGATCCACTGGACCACGACGCGTGTATTAAAATAAGTTTGATTTGACAAGTGCGACGTCAAGGCACTCGCAGAATTTCTACTATCGGTTAACAGCTTCCTTCAATCCTGTGCAGAGCTATAATTGGTCCGCCAAAGGGTTGCCAGCCTGTGCGAGAAGCCATTGATAAATATTGAATTGCTTTATTTATGGCTTATTTACTTACCAGTACATCCCTGTTCAGAAAGTGTCCACTTTTAAATATGTCTTGTGCAGAAGCCGCCACAATGCGACCACTTTTGCAATTTCAGAGCTGGCAACTCTACGCGCGCATGTCGTCAGCGTTGGCAGCGTCGGAATAGCGTAGCGCCAAGCAGCACAGAGGCAGCAGCAGCGGTAGAAGCACCTGCAGCATAAATAACACCAATATGCGCTCAGGTCGAATGCAAATGTGCACGTTGATTATAATTGAAAGTTTTGATATGATTAATTGATTTCGGTGGTGTCGCGATTTTAGCGATTGGCGCACGGCACAGCGTTGTTTTTTATTTCACTTTTCTCACTTGGCGGCTCTTCTTCTTGCCACCGATTTTATGTTCTTTTTGCACCACCACCGCAAAGCAGCGGCAGCAACTTCGCTGCTTTTTAATTTGTTTTATGCTTCAGCTCTTATAGGCATTTTTATGTGCAGAAATTTTAAATGATTTTCGCGTTAAGATTTATATACCATGCGAGCTTGCAATTTGCGCACGTAAATCTCTTTCGTGGTTTTCGTTTTTGTTGATGGCCGCTGTGTCAGCCTATATTTTTAAGTCAAATTGGTTGCCGTGTTACCATTTGGACACCAATAGCGCACAAATTGGCCTTGTCGAGCGCCAAAGTTTGTCATTTGATCGTCAAGACGTTAAAACTTATTTGAAACTACAGTAGCTTGCCATTTTTCGTATGAGAAGCGTCGTGGATCCTAAAATATAAATAATTTTCCTCGCTTGTCAGCCAAGGTGACCGTATTTCGACAACAAGCAAATGGCAAAATTCCATTCTTTATTTTGAAGTTAGGGTAACCCTCTTGATCAAAGTATCGATAAGATTCAATGCAATTTCCGATATTTCATATCGGCAAATTGGTTTCCAAATCGAATTGCGATACGATACCTTATTAAGGACTATTCAAAATCGATTTCCTATTTGATAAAATATAAACTTCGCTATCGCTATCGATACTTTAATTAATTCCCTTCACTATTGCGTTTATAGTGACGCTTACATTTTGGCGCTGGGTGGTTTAAATTTTTGCATAGCGGCTAACTTCTAAACCAAAATATGTGGAGTAATTTCGAGGCGTCAGCGGTGGAAGATGAAACCATTTCCAATGCCTTCTCATCGCGAAGCATATTCAAAATTAGTAGCGAAGATGAAGTAAGTTTAAATTAAAGACATCAAATGAGAGTTGATAACCTTTGATTTTTGGGTGTAGGTTAGGAAAAGTCCATCAATTCAAGCATCTGTTCAAAGTGGTAAAATGGTCATATCCATTGATAGAAGTCTTCTATTGCTCGAAGACGAACTGGTGGCCAAGTGTAGTTTCTTAAGTTTTAGCGCGCAGATTGATGCGCTTGCCATATCCAACAGTGGTAACCTTATCGTGTGCGGTCTTTGTGACGGCGAAGTACATGGAGTCTATATCAAGGGTTTGCTGTTGTTCAGTGTGAGCATAAGAATTGAAGATATTAGCCTAACTGACGGCACATTTACTAGTATTCAGCAATTGGGGCAGCTCTTTTACTTCACTTGCAGAAATGGCAGCATCTACTGGTAGGTTTCATAGATTCCAAATGGGATTCCGCATTATAAATCATTTCATTTATATAGCCTTAGTGAAATCAATGAAGCAACTCTAGAATCTGTGTCCAATATAACGTTAAGTGATAATGAGAATATGGCAGCTCTTTTGGACGATGTCACAATTCAGCGCACATCCACAGGCAAGTCGCTTGTCAATGTGGACAGCGCCTTGCTGCTAAAGAAACTTACGTCCCACAGTTATGCAGAGAACAACCAGGAGACCCCACGCGCAGATTATGATTTGATGATAGCTGGCACACAGGGAGCGTTAAGTTTCAGAACTGGATCCAAGGATATGACCCGCATCAGTATACCCAATCAATTTGGTAGTATAAAGGAAATATACAATATGGATCAGTATATGTAAGTTTGAACATTCATTATAGTATCTGTTCAAGCATTCATATTCTGTTTTATCAGTATTGCGCTTACACAGTCTGGCCTTTTGCTGGAAATTTGTCCATTTACACGCATGGTGAACGTGTGTCAAACATCACGGAGTCGTACACTTCTTATCGAAGATATGATGATAATGGAGTGTAGTGAGGAGAATGTGGAACTTCTAATACTTACCAAACCAACCACAGATGGAGATTGCTTTATTAGAATTATCGAATATCCTTGTAAGAATTTGAAATATTTATGATCTAAGCAAAATTTTAATTCCTCTATGTTACCATTACAGCACTCAGATGCAAGAACGAGGTGGAGGTTCCACAATATGCGTGGCTCGTGCGACAGCCGAAGAGTGCCGTTAACCTATATTACCTGGCTACCAAGGAGTCTGAAAAGACTAGAATCCCTTCAGAAGTGGAAATGATGATGGTGTCTGAGACCGATCCAAGTGATCGTTTCAAAAAACTCATTGCGAAAGGTCGCCTGGAAGAGGCTGAGGTAACGACTGCGTTGTCTTTTATATCTATTTCACAAGTTTCTTATTTATATATTATTCCTGAAACTCTAGGACTTTGGTAAGCAATTTGAATTGTGTTTGCAACCTATTTTCGAAGCGAGAGCCAGACGAATTCTCGTCGAGCTATGCAATGCCAATGCAAGCATTGTTCAAGGAAATGAGTTGGATGATAAGTTTGAAATGTTACTTCAACTTCTTGGACAGATCGAAAATAAAGCATTCATTAAGAACAATCGCATGATGAATTTGAGCTCGCGTCATATTTTGGAGCGCTATTTGAGAGAAGTAAAAAAGAGATTAAACTTTGAGGTAAGCACTGCTTTAGGTAAAAACTGTATGTCGAAGCTAAGGACCATCTTTTCAGGAAGACGAGGAGCATCTATTAGAAATAGATGAACAGTTGCATCGCCTTAAAACAATGGCCATCATTGATCCCTACGAGTGTAATGCGGAGTGGCAAAAGTTTGTCTACAACACAAATCTGGTTAAAATGATCAAGGGAATGTTTAACAGCGACATGCCCACTGCCTGCCTCATCTGGCGTCGGCACTCAAGCAACATTTTACCACATCTCACTGAGGATGAATTGCGCACTCTGTTCGGCTTCATACCCAGCGATACAGAACCTCTCAATGTGGTGCAGTGGTTGCGTCAATTTGTACCCGTTGTCAGCAATACGCATCCCACAATTATGCCTTTTATCACAGACTGGAGCATCGAGAGAACCCGGAAACTGCAATATAGCGATCATTGGCCAGAAATCGGACTGGAATTCTCAACCAAAATATTAGAAATATTTGAGGAAATTCAATTCATCTACTCGTTAGTATTAAAATGTTTGAAATGGATTATAGTTTATGAAATAATTATTATATTTATTATTGTTATATTTGAAGTGATGTGCGGCGCCAGCAGGAGCGTAACATTGGCAAGCTGCGGGATCTGGACAATGCCTTGCAGGATTTATCAGTATTAAAGAAAAGATACAAGCTCAGCTTTACACTGGACAGCTATATGCAGGACTCCATAGATGCCACTGCGCTGCGTATATTGCAGCGCGTGCACTTGGACAACTTGCAGAGTCTGGTCCGAGACTTTTTGTATCCCATCTATCAGGAAAAGGGACGACAGCCATTGGATGTCATTAAACAATATATTGCACAACTGGTGGCCAATCGTCAATCTCTTAGCAATTGGCTGGATCGTGCGATAGCTTGCATTGAATTGATACACAACGAGGATAGTCGTTTGGAATGCGCGCTCTCGATATTGCAGAATGCGCCAGTTCCCTGGCCGGAAACATTGGCTCCGCTTATCAAACTACGTAACTCTACACACCCACTAAGTGTTAAAATCAATGCTGAGTATGAGATCCAGGTGATAAAGATAATGAAGGTCAAGTATGGTTGGCCAGCGGATAGTGCTGCTGACATAAATCTAGAGCTGTTCATGATGCGCATTGTTAAATTAAACTTACCGGATATGCTTAAAGATATACGCATATTGACCAAAGCGGCACCAGAGATCTCTACCAGCGCCAATTTCAACTGTTGTTATCAAATGGCACGACGTGGGCAGATCGACATGGCCTATGACTTTTTCAAGTCTCTCAGCGGAAAAAATAACTCAAAACAGGCATGTGATGTCGCCGATATCTTAGCAAATCTTCTTGAGATGAGCTCATGCACAGGCGAGACTAAGGTGCAAGAACACCTCAATCTACTTGAGCTATTTAAGCTGATGCTTCCCAGCGTAGATCCCGTGTACAATCGTCGCTATTTGCTTATCAAACATCGTTTCCAGTTACATCATAAATTCAATCTACAGCTGAACTGCAGCTCTGATCTCATACCGCTGCAGAAGCGCCTTGCTCTACTTGATGAGGGCATTGAGCACATAATTTCGCATGCTCAGGCTACATTGAATGTTAGTGCTTTGATCGTCAATGAAATGGGCGAGCTATGTACGGCACTTGGTATAGAAAAGGTCCATGGACTTTTACGAATTAGTCAGTGCGTGGGATGCCTACCTCTGAGTTGTGCATTAGCCCATCATGTAATTGAATTCATCTCCTGTGTGCCGAGCAATAGCAAATACTTTATCAACTTTGGCATTGAGCTGTTGCTGCAGCAAATGTGCGATGCCAAGAGTCATGGTCATGGTGAGTGAGCATTATGAAATGTGGCGTCAATATGCTTTAATTGTATATGTATCAACAGACACACATTCTTCGCTGCAACTTCTAAACGAAAGTGATCCATTGTGTTTTCCCCTGGCCTATGAGCTGTTGACTGAGGCACTTCTCCACGAGCGCAGTAGTCAGCGGGATCTAGTGGAGCTTATTAAATATGTACGAGTGGCGGTCATACACTATCCGCTGGATGTCATCGAGGTGCATTATGTGGGCCAGGAACAGACTGTAAATGAACAAATATGCCGCGCATTAGATGGTGTACCAATTGCCTTTGGCGAGACAACACTTAACTTTTCTACAGCGATCAATAACTCCATAGATGTGAAAGTAAACACTGAAACATCGTCAAAGAAGCGTTACTCGGTCTCTATGTTTGATGAAGTCGAGGTGCGGCCACAGCAGAAACCGCAGCAGAAAGTAAATGTTAATTATCATAATTTCTTAACTACATCCTAATCTTGATATATTAACATTGTAGAAGCGAAGTAGTGGTAGTCTGCCCATTGTTAAGTTCCTGGTACGCACTCTGCTCCTGATGATCATTGAGACGGAGCCGAAGAACTCGCTGCTGCTTCAAATGCAAAAGTTGCTACAGGAAAATGTCAAGCGTGACATTGACGGTGCTCGTGCCGATTTCTTTTTATCACTGGAGCATCTAACCAAGGCTAAGGAACACGATGTTTGGTATATCATGTCACAATATCTTCTTGAATATCAGAAGCACAATCGCAGTAAAATCATCAATGAGGGTTTCATAACAATTCAGTTGCGTCGCATCCTTCGCAATGCTATGAACAACAAAGAGGCAAACCTTATTGGTAAATCTTTTGATTAAAGCTCGTAAATGTTAGGCTTTACTATTATAAATCCGATTGCAGAACTCTTTACAATGCTGGTGGCTGATACTGAGTCGCGTGCCCTGCTGGATAAACTGTCCACTGAAGTGAAAACTGATCAGCAGAAGATTAATTTTCTCACTCTTTCTGCAATGTACAACGAACATATTGATGAAATGGAAAATGTGCTAAATTTACGCGTAACGTAAGTCGATTACAATCTTGGTCAATGTATGTAATAATTGGAGTTATTTTTTACTCACTTTTAGTCGCAACAAGCTGTTCTACTATTTGGAGTTCTGCCAGCAGGATCCCACCATTAGAGGAAAATTCAATCCAGAAATTGATAATATTGAGCATTTGCTGAATGAATTCCATAACAAAAGACTTGATGTGCATTTGCTGGAACGCATGAGTGCCAGCTTCAAATTGGACTATCAACGAATGCTTATTACCCAAATCCTTAGCATTCTAAGAGCCCAGGAGCTGCGCTATGAGATCAAGCACGACACCTTCGGCGATGAAGAGCTTGTGGTGCTGAGCAATGTGCAGGAAATGCGAGATATGTGCCAGCCCTACATAAATGAGATAAAGAACGTGAAGCTCTTTACCTCCAAGCTGAACGAGCTTATTGAGGAGGTAAAAGGTCCCTAAAGCACAAATGTTGTGCACCCTCTTGATATCGTCGCTTTTCTATTGCAGATCAATATTTATTTTTATGAGCTGTATTTGTGTGTCATTGAGATACTTATGTTCTTTGACGCAGCGCCTAAACAAATGGAAATTTGGATTAATATTTTACATTTTCTGCGTCACAAGATGACCACACGGCGCTGCAGTCGCGCAGGTCAGCAGGAAACAGACATTTGGATGCAATCGCAGAAGGATAACGGTGTGCTGCCCAAGATTGCGCGCTATCGTCTGCCATTTAAGCCACTAGTGGAACATCCACTGAGAGATATTCTATGTAAGTTACAATGGAGTAGATGCTAATCATTTATTTTTGTTATCTATTAACAAATTTGCATTTTTTTTTAACAGCTAGAGAATTAAACGTGGATAATTGCCAGAGTTGGTTCCCATTGATACTCATGTACAATGCTCTCAAAGATTCCAAGAACACACCACAAAGCTGTGACTATTATATTAAGGCTGCCGTCACAAACTCCATAGCCGAATATAAGTCTAAGAACGATTCGGAGTCGTGGAGCTTGCATCCAACCAATAATGCATTCCTTAAATCGGTTAGACCTGCACTTCAATTAGTTGTCCAGATTGTATATTGAGATAAGCATCTTGTTAATTATAGATTTTACGCTTGGTTAAACATGTCCAGAGTCCCAGCAATGTAATCTTCATACTGTATTATGTTGCCAGCTATGCGCGTGATGGTGCCGACCAAGTGGAAGCCTTTTATGAGGGCTGGAAGTATATTAAATCAAATCAAGCTTTGTTGATCAACGATCCCAAGTGCCAGGAGGAGTTGGCAAAGATAAAACGCATGTATCCCATACACAAAACGCAGCATTTACTTCACGTTTACGGTCTGAGCGATGACAAAATGATGCGCCTGGTAGAGCATCCTACAGAGCTTATACACTGTCTATACCACCATGAGCTGATACTTAAATCCAGCAAGGTAGACATTAATGCGCTAGTCAAAGAGATTTGCGCCCTGCACGATCTTAGCCTTGATGCTATTCAGTTTAAGTTATTGCAAAAATGGCTGTCAGTCACAATGGAACCTGCCGATGGCACCATAATGGAGGAGACATTCCTCGAGGATCATAATTGGCCTGAGAATGGCTGTAACAGCAACGGTGGCGATGAGACCGCCAATGCTAGTGAGAATGTAGTTCGTGCGTTTTATATACTCAGCAGCTGGCCAAAATCTGAAGCCGTTCAATTCCTAGTAGGTCTAATCTTCAAGGGAGGGTAAGTTTTGAGTCGATCTATATAAACTATATTGTTTGTTATATATTATGTGCTTTGCCAGGTCTATGAACACCTCCACACAGTTGCAGATGTACGAGTGTTACTCCAAGCTCAACGACGGTAGCAATTCTTTTAGTAACACCTTGAGCCAGCGTCAGTTCATCACCATTAAGTGCGTCCACGAGTTAAAGGCGCTCGGTTACAACTCAAACATTGAGAAGTTTGCAGATGAAAATTGTGATAAGATCAGCATAATTAAGATGGTCTGGCAGCGTAATGCACAGAATCCTCTCTCGCTGGAGGTAATGGCTGACATTTGCCTCGGATTCGATATACATTTGCCTAAAATCTGGAATGGCATAATAAAGCGAATGGTTATGTTTAATATGGTGCGAGAACTGAATGCATTGGTCGACGTGCTAAGCTGTCGGCCCGAGCTTTTGCATCTAGATGGCCTGGCATTGGCTTGGGACTGTGTACTGGCTTATCCCTTTAAGAATGCGGTTCCGGCACGATCCTGTGCACAGGAAGAACGGCTACAGAAGACACTGCTCCGTTTGCAGGGCTGCCCAGTGGTACATGCGCTAAATCTTAAGCAATTCGCCGAGCTCTGCGTGCTCGTCCGTCGCCCACATATGGCAGCCACGGTACTTATATTCTGTCAAAGCTCTGAGCAGCGTGAAAAGATAGTGAAGGTAAGTTGCAGTTATACTTGTAATTTATGTCCATGTTTAACTAATAATCTGTGAATTTATTAACAGCTGATAAAATCTCGACACGTGGACAATCTGCGCCAGCAAATTCTAGAACTGGAGGATGCCGGCTTGTTGCCAATGGTACTCAACTTTGCGCTTAAGGAATTGAATCTGTAATTAAATTTGAATTAATAGTTTCAAGTATTTGTTAACTGGGTGAAATATACATGATTTATAACCACAGGCGGGTAAACACGTTTTCCATGAGACTCTCGTAGATCATAAATGTGAGCGCAACGTCTATGCACACCCGTGCCATCCGAATAACAGAGCCCTTAAAGAATGCTCCAGGACCTTCTTCGCGCAGCATTGAGGCAGCACAATCCATTTTATTCTTGTACCTGGCGGACTTAAAGCTTTTCATCCGCTTCATGATCACATCCATGGGTGTGTTCCCCAGGACCGTAGCGGCTCCCGATATTACACCGAAGATGCCAACCAAAGGCATTGGTACGATCACAGTTGAATCCGAACCAGCGTACAAATCCTTCTGTGTGACCATTAGAAAGAAGCGAATGGCTTGATTGGTGCCCTGCTTCAGAACAGTTACAGATAGCCCTCGATAAATGCCACGAATACCTAAAACATGAATACTTTACAAAATGTGTGTCTAATTGTGGGCTGCTAAGTTATCTAAACACCTTCTCGCTTTAGTATATGCCAAAAGCCATGGAGCAAACCATTATAGCGAGGCCGTGCCCTATGCATATCGTTCAGAATTTTAAATTTGATTGTTTGCAATGGGGTAACAGCCACCACAGCTTCCGTTACGCCTGCCAACAATCCAGATATAAATGTATTTAGCATGCTAGTGCTACCATCCTCCTCTTTAAATTCATGGGTGAAAAATTCATAGGCACCAAACCTAATAGAGAAGTAATCAATCAATCACCATCTATCACCATTAATTGATATAGATTGTAGTAGATAGATATATCTATACCTTGATGCAACTTTCGCCATGCTGCCCAATAGCAAAATGTTCATACCGCGATAAAGGCCAAAGAATCCATGTCGTTTGATTGTTTTCCTTATGCAATCTAGGGTACTATCGTATTTCCTTTCTTTTCGGTCCAGTTGCATCTGTGTCTTAATGAAATCTGTCGGATAGGTAAAAAGTACTTCTAAGCCGCCAGCAATTCCTCCAGCAACAGCGCCTTTGAGGACTTTTTTCTCTCCTTTGTCCTTGGGCGGCATTTTATACAAAAATTTGTTATTAAAATAAATTGACTACATTCTAGTGATATTTAACATATTATATACTGAATCAGATCAAATTAATTGACAGTTAAAGATAAGGAAAAAAACAGAAATCCATTATGAAGTACTGCATCTGTGCCCCAATTAACGGCCGGGATAAATTAGCCGTTGATCGAAATGCCGCGAAAAGAAAAACAAACCGAGTTCAGTTACTTTTTATTATTACGTCATCTAAGTCTGAAGCTGTAATCTGTTGAAGAATTAAGTAGAATTTGCCGTTAAGCAAATGGCCGCTGGCCAAGGCATTAGTGTACAGGACAATACATAATTAATTGACACAATAATTTTATAAAAATTAACGCATATCTTTTTGGCGAACCAGGCTATACCTAAGAAAGTTTTGGTACCTAAAGCGCCCCCGATCTTTATTCCAGATGTGAATGACATCAATTCGCTTATCAAAGAAATTAACTCAATAATTGGGGATAATTTTGCTTACAAAAGTAATGAAGATGACGGCCGTGTTAGAATTGATACTTATAACAAAACGGACTACAATACTTTAAAAAAACATTTTTCGAACACCAACAAAAGATATACCACTTTTCAACCGAAAGACGAGCGAGCTTATCGCGTAGTAATTCGAGGACTTCATTTCTCCACTGATCCCAATGATATTTCAGAACAACTAGTAGCCAAGGGTCACAAAACTCGAAACGTGACAGTCGTTAAAAGCAGAGTAACAAAAAAACCATTACCACTTTTCTTTGTAAACCTGGAGCCTGCTCCTAACAACCTGGATGTTTACAAGATTAATCGACTTTGTCATGCAGTTGTTCAGATTGAAGCACCAAAGAAATTTAATGATATAGTTCAGTGTCACCGTTGCCAACGCTTTGGCCACACAAAACGTTACTGTAATTTGACTTACACTTGCGTAAAATGTGGAGAGGAACATGACTCTTCTGTATGTACAAAAACTAAGGAAACGACGCCATTCTGCTGTAACTGTGAAGGTAATCATACGGCCTCATACAAAGGCTGCCCATCTTACTTAGAAGCCAAAAAACGCCGTCAACCAAAGGCAAAATCTGCTCCTCATGATCACCCACAACATATAAATGTATCTTCGTATACTAAGCCAAACATATCCTACGCCAATTCTTTAAGACACAAGCTACAAAAACCTGCTGAACCCCAGGTTGCTGTAAAGCATTTTACTTCAACCAGTAATCAAAACGACATATTACAATCATTGCAAGCCCAGTTGAACAGTATGATGCAGGTCATAAGTCATGATAATGATTCTAAGCCTCAGTCTCATACACGCTCGCCAAACAATCGCAAAGATATATTGCAAAAGCTGCTCTCCCAGATGATGAACATGATGCAGCTCATCACTCAATTATGCATATAAATCTCTCTACTATCCTTTGGAATGCTAACGGCTTGCATAAAAGTAGGCCTGAGGTCGAGCAGTTTGTTAAAACAAACGGCATCGATGTTTTAATGGTTTCTGAAACCCATTTTACCCACCGTAATTACTTCAATATTAAAAGTTACACCACATTATCAGCAAATCACCCTGATGGAAGAGCTAGAGGAGGGGCTGCACTAATTATAAGAAACGGCATAAAATTTGAAGAGCTGGAACCGATCCAGCTACCTTGGATTCAATGTGCAAGAACAATAATCAAAAGTGTCCTTGGTGATCTTATTATTGCGTCGGCTTATTTGCCACCAAGACATACCCTATCGCACCAGGAAATTAATTACCTTCTCAGCTGTTTGGGGTCTAAATATGTAATTGGCGGAGATTTTAATGCCAAACACACATGGTGGGGCTCGAGGATCATAACTGCTAGAGGTCGCACATTACTAGACTGCATCCTAGCGAACAATTGTAATACTCACTCTTCTGGTGAACCGACTTATTGGCCAACAGATCCCTCAAGGTTGCCAGACCTCCTTGATTTTGCAATTTCAAATGGCTTTGACCCAAACTTGGTGACCACATCCAGCTGTCTTGACTTATGCTCAGATCATAGTGCAATCAAAATTCTAGTTAATGTTCCTGTGCTCAAAGCTAACACGTATCCGAAACTCTTTAGAAAAAACACTAGTCTCTCAACTTTCCGATCCTGGATTGAAGAGAGAATTAATTTCAATGTTTCTTTAAACACAACAGAGGAAATCGATGACACGGTTGATCAATTAACGAAAACAATTTGTACAGCAGCTGAACAAGCTTCTCCTGCTACCAGATCATCGCCTTCCATTCCAAGAAGAGATCTTCACTTTTGGTCTCCAGAAATCGCCTCTTTGGTTGCTGAGAAAAGAAGGCTGAGAAGAGTCTGGCATCTTTCGCGTAACGTCCTTGACAAAGCAGCTTTTAATCGTGCGGCTAAGAATCTGAAGAAACAGCTGTACGTCTTGCGAACACGTTCTTTAGATGAATTTTTAACCTCTGCAGAACCAAACCACGAGCCACACAACCTTTGGACAGCGACCAAATATTTAAAAAGACCAACTCGGACTCTGGCTCCAATACAAAATGCTGATGGTACCTGGTGTCGTTCAAACATTGAAAAAGCAACTGCTTTTGCCAATCACCTGAGAGAAACATTCACACCTTTTAATTTTTGTGATCCCATTGGTGAGGAAGAAACTCTTTCTTTCCTGGATATTGCCTGCCCGATGGATCTTCCCATTCGCCCTGTGGATTTGACGGAAATCTCAATGGAAGTAAACGCTCTGAAAAAATCCAAGTCTCCAGGCATTGATCGCATTTGTGCCAACACAATCCAAGCCCTTCCATCTGCTGCGTTCGAGTTACTGGCTGAAATTTTCACAAAATGTCTTTTACTCAGCCATTTCCCTACAAAATGGAAATGTGCCGAAGTGATACTAATACCCAAACCAGGGAAGCCTGAACATCTGGTTTCATCCTATCGACCGATAAGTCTGCTGGCAATTCTATCAAAAATACTCGAAAGAATATTCTTGAATAGATTCCTTCCAGTACTGGAGGACTTGGAACTATTACCTGATCATCAGTTTGGTTTTCGAAAAAGACACGGCACCCCTGAACAGTGCCACCGCGTAGTACAAAAGATCACAGAGGCTTTCGAAAACAAAAAATATTGCTCGGCTGTGTTTATAGACGTAAAGCAGGCCTTCGATAAAGTTTGGCTCCAAGGGCTGCTGTTCAAACTAAAGAGATTGACGCCAACCAATTATTATCTATTTTTAAAGTCATACCTTTCTGAAAGGTCTTTTCGTGTGCGCTATGAGGACGAGCACTCTAATATTAATGCCATTAATGCCGGTGTTCCTCAAGGTAGTGTCTTAGCACCTATCTTGTATACGTTATTTACCGCTGATATACCAATACTCGGCAACCATGATCTTCTAGCTGCAACATATGCGGATGACACCGCCTTCCTGGCCTTGTCTAATACTGCGGAAGATGCTTCAGCATTACTCCAAACACAACTTCACTTGCTCGAACCCTGGCTGGAAAGGTGGAACATACAGGTGAACGCGGACAAATCAACACACGTTACTTTTGCAACGAGGCATGGAACCTGTCCTCAAGTGACGTTATTTAACTCGCCAATTCCCCACGCAACGCAAGTAAATTACTTAGGATTGATAATGGATCGACGGCTCACATGGAGGCCCCACCTGTCTTCCAAGCGACGCCAAATGCAATTTAAGTTTTTGAAAATGGGATGGCTCTTAGGAAAGAGGTCCAAATTAAAACTTAATCACAAGCTACTTTTATATAAAACTCTTATTAAGCCTATTTGGACGTATGGAGTTCCACTTTGGGGTACAGCCAAAAAATCTAATATAGATATCATAGAGAGATCCCAAGCCAAAATTCTTAGAAAAATAACCAAAGCACCGTTATTTTCCACGAATTCAGATATTAGATATGTCACTGGCATTAATTCAGTTCAAGATGAAATTGTTAAATCAGGCTTAAAACACATTAATAGGCTAAGCAACCATGACAATCAACTTGCCATTAATTTGTTAGACAATAGTTTAGATGTAAGACGTCTTAAAAGACTTCATATCCTTGATCTCCCATTTAGGATAACTTAATTAAGGTTTACTTAGTTATGTCTTAGCGTCTCGCTATTAACTATTAAGTTTATTATAAAACAATTTGTAAGAAGCAAACTGTAAATCATGAGTCAATGATATTGTTACAAAATTTAATGGTTGCCCCCATAGGGGCAGTTTTAAATAAACCAAAAACGTTATTATTAAAAAAAAAAAAAAATCTTTTTGGCAACCTCATTCAAACCAAGTGTAGCTAAACAGTTAACACCTGGATGACGTCACGTACTGCTTGGAATGCACAGTGGAGCCATGGTAGCTAAAAGCGGATTAATGGTTGGCACATATACTTTATGATAATATATATATAATTGTACAGATATATATATATATATATGTATAAACACATATGAATATCCGGCGTATATACAAGAAACATTTAATAGACAGGCTAAGTAAGCAATGTGTTCATTTGAGCACTTCGCAGTTTGCTTAATTCATGCATTTATGTTCAACTTTAGACCACAGTGTGTTGTCGCAAATCAGCTGTTCTTGTGTATTCATGTATCCAGTTACTTGTATGTATGCGTGCATACAGCAAAGTTGAATAGAGGAGGGCAAATAACGCAAATTATAAAATTAATTAAATCTAAACATGTTGCGTTCATTATTGGGTGCACAAAAATGTTTGTTCCTGGCCAACAGGTCACTTAACAAGGTGCAAACTAAAATACGGCTAAATGAAGCGACATCTGTGAGCTCCATGTTGTCTGTGTGAGTAAAGATGAGTTACAAAATTGCAATTAGAGTTACAATTGCTGTTATATTTGGCATCTTCATAGGCGCCATTATTCTCCGCCCACGCACATTAAGCAATCGGCGGTGCCCAACGAATCGGGCACAATGGCCGAGGGTAAGCAGTCCCTAGAGACTTGTTGAAATGTATTAATCTTTTTCTCATCACAGTGAAGCAGGAGATGATGAAACGTTTGGGCCTGGAACCGGGCTATCAGCCACTACCTAAATCACGTGAGCATCTACTTAAATATCAACCAAAGCTGGAGGATTTGCCGTCGCGTGCCATGCAAGATTCGTTTACTTCTGCCATCATACCACTTAGCACGGATCGTTCGCTGCAGGACAAGTATGTTACGTACTTGGGCAATGTCCGCATGGGCAGACTTCTGGAGGACATGGATATGTTTGCTGGTTAGCTTTGCGCTGCTTTTGCATAGAAGATAGAAATACGTGCTAATCCACTGATCTTTTGCAGCCTGGTGCTGTCACAAGCATTTGGCGTTGCCCCAGTTGCCGGCAGATGTGCATTTGCCGTATACATTTGTAACAATTCTCGTGGATCGCATTGATTTCGCCAGTACGCTTGCATCGGCAACCGAGGACATACGGCTCTCCGGTCATGTGTCATGGGTGGGAACCAGTTCCTTGGAGGTGGTCGTTTGGCTCGAACAGATGCAAAACGGCAGCTACCAGAAGTTGACACGTGCACTGTTCCTTATGGCAGCTCGCAATGCGACCAACACTGCAGCGGCACCCGTAAATCCCATCCAGCCTGCCAATGATGAAGAGAAGGTTATTCTGGCTGGCGGCAAGGATCGAAAAAAGATGCGTCAATTGATTTGTGCACAATCCATATTCAAAGTGGAGCCCAATGATCCCGAACAGACGCTTATGTACGAGCTATATAAGCGCACCACTCCCAGCAACACTATGGAGCTGAACAAGCGGATATTGCCACCAAACTGCCGTTGGATGTCGGACTCATATCAAATGAGTACCATTCCATCCTTCCCAGAGAATCGCAATCATCACAATCGTGTCTTTGGTGGTTTTCTCATGCGCACCGCACTCGAGATCAGCTGGGCTGCTGCTGTGCTCTACTGCAAGACACGCCCGAAGCTGGAGCACATTGCCGACATTAGCTTCGAGAAGCCTGTGAGCGTAGATTCATTCATTAAGATGACTGCCTATGTGGTGTACACCAAGCTGAACTATGTGCAAATCATGACAGTGGCTGAAGTGCTGGACACGCACACTGGCAGCCAGGTGACCACAAATACCTTCTATTACACATTCTCGGCACCACACACCGTCACCGAAGTGTTGCCACGTTCGTATCACGAGACCATGTGGTACATTCAGGGACGTCGCAAGTTCGAATACAGCATGGGTCTTAAGGCCAACTAAGTCCCCATTGAAGATTGCTTAAACATAATGATAATTCTGTGTCTGAGGCTACGATAAGAGGTACTCCTCTGGAAACTACTTGCAGTAAAGTACTACTTGTAAAGTTGACCCTAGTCAAATACTCAGTGTGTACTCTAAAATATTGTTGTTTAACTTTTATCCAACTTCAATTTTATACTCTATGAAGCAATATTAATAAACGCCCTCAAGTTACCGCAATATTAAACCATTTCTGGTTTACATAGGCAGGCCTCACTGTAGATGTACATTGACCTTGTTCGCTGTTCTTAAAAAAAAAAGTTTATTATTTGTTGTAATTCTCTTGACGTTAAACTGGCAAACGGAAGACTTTTGAGAGATTAGAGAATCTTTGGCAAAACACTCGCAATTATCTGATCTGAATAGCTCTTTGTACCGTAGATCTACGGAGAATAGTTTGTCTAGTGCTCAATGCAAATATTTTCAGTTTATTTCTTAGTTTTTTTTTTTTTTTTTTTGGATCATCAGGCGAGTATTTTCTTTGGGTTCTATCGACATGCAACGGATGGCACGCTATGTAATTCAACGAGGATGTCAGCCGTTTCTATTTAAGTAATATATTTTATATATTTGGAGTGTCCATTCATTCATGGATTCAATCCAGTCTCAGGGCTCAAAGGCGCTTGGTGTTGCCCTTCACTGGAGTGAGATACTATGATATGGGGGAGTATTTGAAATCGCAGTCGGATCATGACTCTGGGACGATGTCCGATGGTAAGATGTAATCACATACGTAATACTGTCGTGCACTTGAAACCTTGAAAACATTTGCAGTCGTGAACATGATACGAGAGCGAACTGGTGTGGAAAGAGGCTACCATGTCGTTCCCAGGTCGAGAAAGCATTTGCTGGAGTATCATCCTAAAAAAGAGCAACTGCCTCCGCGTAGCATGCAGGATTCGTATACGAGGGTCACATTGCCATTGAGCGTGGATGAAATGGCAAGGGAACGATATATTAACCATTTGGGCCGAGTTCGTATGGGACGTCTATTAGAAGAACTGGATATGTTTGCAGGTGATAACTAAATTTCCAAGTAGACAGTCGCTAATGAACTTGATTTGCAGTGTGGCTGTGCCATCGCCACATCAATATCCCTGATCTGCCCAAGGATGTGTGGTTGCCTTACACTTTTGTGACCTTGATGGTAGATAGAGTAGACTTCTCCAACATTGAGGACATTAAGGCCAACAACGATATCGAGTTGAGCGGCTTTATATCCTGGACAGGTAACACTTCCATGGAGGCAACAATTTATACGCGTCAGTTGTTAAATGACAAATATCTGAACGTAACGAAAGCCGTGTTCCTGATGGTGGCCCGGAATGCTACGAATACGGATTCGGCGCCAGTGAATTCCCTGAAGCCAGCCAATGAAATGGAACAGAAATGCTGGGAAGAAGCGAACGAGAGGCAAAAAAGACGCAGATCTGCAGAATCCCAGGGAGTCTTGGTGTGGCCACCACAAGAGCACGAGCAGGCTATCATGTATAGTTTGCTCCAGCGTACTACGCCCCGGGACAGTTTCGATTTGAACAAGCGCACGCTGCCACCCAAATGCAATTGGATGGAGGACAGCCAGCGATCGACAATGATGAATCCGTTTCCAGAGAACCGCAATGCACACAACACAATATTTGGTGGTTTTCTAATGCGTCAAGCAATAGAGATCAGTTTCATTACGGCAAGCATCTATGTGAGTGGTCGCCCAATATTGAAGTGTATCTCGGACATCAGCTTCATGCAACCCGTGAAAGTTACCGCATTCCTGCAGATGACTGCCTATGTGGTGTACACGGCCCAGAGATACATACAAGTCATGACAGTAGCTAAGAACTGGGATGCTGAGAGTGGTGAGCACACGACCACCAATGTATTCTATCTCACCTATGAGGCGGGCAAAATAGTGGACGAAGTGTTGCCCAGATCATATCGTGAGATGCTCTGGTATATACATGGCAGACGAAAATTCTTAGCTGCTCTCAATCTGCAGCCCGATTACCCCCCTGCCCGTGAAGACGGAATCAGAGGCGACTCCGAAAAGTACGTGCACAGCTGCAAAATAAACAACACACATAGTTTCCTCATACCTCGACACAGAGTTCCGTTTTGTAATGTTTATTTTACAAATTTCTTGTAATCAGCGGGCTTGTACAAAGTATTTAAAAATCCTTAAACTGAAGTTGCGTTGATCTCGCTTAGAAGCGCAGACGGTGTGGGTATTGGGAAGAGTGCAGGGCGAACATGTTCTGCAAGTACTTCTTGAAGAATTTACCCTCAGGATGTGCCTTGATCACCTTCAGAAGGGCACTATCGACCTCCTTCTGGTCCTTCTTGCGCTGCTCGTTGGGAACGAAACGCTCCTTCTTGGCAGCAAAGATGTCGGCTTCGCCAGACTTCTTCTCCTTCTTGGCCTTCAGACGACGGAAATAAGCGTCATTCAAATGCTCGGGGACCTTGAAGGCACCCAAATCCACACGCGACGATGTGCCGATGACGAAGCGTTGTGAAACGCGACGCAATGGGCACGAGTTGAGGGCGAATGGACCGGTGACCAAGAGCAGGCCAGAGGTCAGAGTCTTCAGCAAAACGACGCGCTTGCCCTGATGGCGACCAGCCAGCAGAATGAGGACAGTACCAGGCTTCAAGTTGCGACGGATGTTACGCTTGTGCTCGCTGAAGTTGGCCTTGCCAGGACGCTTCTTCACGAAGGTCTTGGTTGGGTAGTTGGCCTTAGGCTTGCGCAGGTAGACGGTACGCTCACCACCGTTCTTGGGGCCACCGATCTTCTTCACCTTCTTGATGGGCACTTTCTCCTTTTGCACGACGGGGTGCTTCTTGTCCTTCAGGCGATACAGCGCACGGCGCTTATACATCTGAAAATCAAACAATGGACAGAATCAGCCAGATGCCTATACACGTTGTTTTGCTACCGATTCTAGGCGAAGGCGGCGTCTCATCAGCTGCCAAACTTTGCGTATAGATTTTTGAATGTGTTTTTTCGTGTTTTTACCTGAGCTTTGGAGTAACGCAAGATTCCACCCTTCAGGTACGAGTTGACCGGGTGCTTCTTGCCCTTTTTGGCCGATTTGGCGACCTTTTTAGCTTTTTCGACGGGTGCCATTGTGGGAAACACGTGTACACAGCACAAAAATTATTTAGAAAAGGAAGGTTATGTGTCACGGAGTTGCCAGCACCAAGCAAAAACACTTCGTGCCTGTTATCGATATGTTTTTATGCAACTCTGTACTTTAGTGTCTTCCAACACTACGGTTTTCAGCACTGGGTAACATTTATTATCGATAAGCAATCGATTGACATTCCAGTGATTATTTGAAATCAAATATTTCATTCAAATTCATTTTTCCGCCAAATAATAAGACCCGTTACATAAAGTTTAAAACATTTTGATTACCATTTAATAATACTTTTTTCCATTTATTGGTTTTAATGTGTACACAATGAATTAAATCACGATTTTTCTTGTTCTTATGTTCTTTTACAGCTCTATCCGTTTTTACATATTCTTCAGTTAACTTACTTAATTGTTCATTTGCTTACCACGAACCGAGATAAATGTAAATACAATTTAAATAATTTAATGTACAAAGTGGGGTTTCAATTTGAAATCAAAACTAAACCTTTCTCCGCACAAATCATATTCCAATTATCGTAGTCGTAATTAAAATGTAAAATTTTGTTTAAAATGCGTTAAGCATACAAATTAAGCTCAAATTTAAAATACATGTTTTGGAGTTTTAAAATCCAATTAATAACTAAATTATGCCTAAAACTTAATAAATGGGTTCTTTATTATTTGTACTAAGAAATCAAATAATTGTACATTAATAATGTGAGAGATTTGTTTTGTTGTTTTGTATGTTGTTTGTTCTTCGTTAGTTATGTAAAATGATTCGTCTGTTTAATAACTCTCCTTGAAAATATTTCACTAACTCCGCGCTAAATACATGTATAATTTGCTAGTTTTAAAATACATACAATCAATTCAATCAAAATATCCCACAGCTTAGCTAAGTTGACGGCATATTTGATCTGCATTGTAGAATGGTTTCTTAGGTCTAAACTCTATCAATTAGTTTGCTTTGTTGTCTTGCTTATTTGTCACTTGCCATTATTTAAAGTTAGACTAAGCTTAAAAACGTTTTTCAGCCTGGCAATGAACACACACATCTTCTGTTTCGCTTAAGTATTAAAATAGTTATCGCCTTTCACATTCTTGGCATTATTGTGTACACTGATTGTTAGCTTACAAAAATATGAGTATTGCCATGGTTGTTGAAATTGGGGAAAAACTATTGCACATTCATTAAAGTAATGTAATGTTTGATTTTAGTTTTGAAAAGTATACAGTAAATATGTTTTATTTACATTTGCAGGTGTGCAGAGTGTGTCAAATATGTCGCAATATGGACAATTTGGTAAGATTCTTTTGAGAGTGTACTCACAGTTGGTTGGACGGGAAGCGGCCATCCCCAGGGAAGGAGTGCTCCTTCTAGAAGCTGGATGCTGCACACACGCACGCAAACTCACACACACAAACAAAGGTAAATAAAACATTGGGATTTGTTGCAAATATTCATCAGAAATTGAATGCCACTGTGCACAGTGACACGCGCATTTATTTAAATTTACAGAATTGGATATCGAAAATTATTTGATTCAATTTTTAATTTGTTTTTAAAGTCTTGGTTAAAATGAATTTAAGAAAGTTTTTACAATTTTTATCATTCTGCGGGTAGTTGTTCTTTGTTGTTATATTTCTTGACTTCTCTTTCTTTAACTTTTGCTCTAATTTTAGAGCCAAATTGTACCTCGTACTTCGTACTCCCTCTTTTGCCGTGTATATATTCTGTACTAATGCATCATAACGCCGCGCTTCAAGTTAAAATCAAATTATTTAAGATTGTTACTAATTGGAGCTGCGGTTAGTTTTTCTTGTTTTTTTTTTTTAGCTTTTGCTGGTTTGCTTTTTAGTTTTCACTATAAGCTATGGTTTTAATAATAGTATTTATAGATTATTTAGTACAACGTATGAATGGTTTTTGTTTTATATTCTTTTTTCTTGAATTTTTTATACAATTGTTTCGCTTTAATAAATTAAAAAGTTATTAAATTATATAACAAAAAAGAAAGTGAAATGTTCATAATATATATGCATACTTTAAAGCTATGTATGTATATATAATTGATCACTGTTGTTGTTGTATTTGCATTGATCTCAATACATTTCGTTCTTGCACCACCCGAGAGCGGTCTCACAACTGATATTGTTGTTTGTTGTTAAACAAAAAAAAATTAAATTAATAACAAATTCACTTAGCTTGAAATAATGATGAATGTTTCATAAATGTATCTTATTTATTGGCAACGAATCCGTTTTACGGGTTTCGCATTAAACTTTTCTTTTTTGTTATATAGAGCACAAAATGTCGACTACACACATAACTACATATTGGATTTGCTTTTGCTTTCTTTTATTATTAATTGTTACCGTTCGATCTTAGTAATAGTTCTTGGATTCTGAGCGCGGCCAAAATGATCGATAAATCTGATGAATCTTATATTTTTTTTTTTAATTTTTCTTGAATATTTTAATCTATCATTTAATTGTCCCGTCTATAATTAACGAACTTTTGTACTTTTTTTGGTTTTTTTTTTTTGTTTTCTTTTGTTATCTTTTTTTTTCTTTTGCTTTCAGTTTTCTGGCTTATGTGTTCGTGGGTCCATCGATTTTTCTTTTAAGTTTTTAAGGTGTTTTACAAAACAAACATAGAGAACATACAAATTATTTAAACTAATTTGAATTGGTACATAGAAAATTTAGTTTAAGATATTTTTTTGTTGTTTTTGATTTGTTTAAGTGGTTTTTTGAATTTTTTTTCCAAGCGCAACCGACAAAAAATTGCTATTCCGTTCCGTACGCCTGTGTTGGGTCGTCATCAATTCTCTAATCGTGTTTCTTTCACTGATCTCAAAAAATGGTCCGGAACGACATCAATCTTTTGTATGATGGTCCGCATCATTCTGTTTTATATATACTTTTTTTTGTGATTTTTTTTTTCATTTGTGTTTTTTTTTAAACGTATTTTTCTTGTCTTGCCGCAAATAAATCGAAAAATAAATTTCCCCGTCGCCTAACGCAACGAATCGCTGGCTGACTTCGCATTTTTCATAGTTTCTTAAATGGTAGAACCAGCGTAAATAATATATATGCATATGCTAAACGAATTATGATGCACTTTAGCAAAATATACACACGCACACCCATTACACACACACACACCCACACACATCCTTTATCTCTCAATCTATCGCTTATCAAATTGTGAGCAGTTACTTAATTGTTGTTGTAGTTGTTGCAGTCCTTGCTGCTATTGCTGCTGGTTGCCGCCAATTGATGGGCTCCCATGGAGCCGTAGATATGTCTGATGTTTGATGTCCAAAATGCTGCAACTGTTGCGGCGACCACAGATTTGTTGTGTAGTGTGTGTATGGATGATTCCTGCTGTCTGCTGTTTGCAATTCCTGCTGCTGCTGCTGATGCTGCTGTTCAATCAATCTGGCCCCGCCAATTGTTGTCCATACGGGGCTGCTTTGCTTGGATGCTGCTTACTTGCTGCTGGGTACTACTAACATTGTTCGAAAATTGGAATAATGGGTGAAGTTGGCCAATCCTCTTCCTCCTCAGAGCTAATACTCTCGGTTCTGCAAAAGAAACAAACAACAAATTAAACACCATTATCATTAATCGAATGACAATTCAATTTCAATTCAAGTTGAAGGTCGTCATCGTTCAAGAAGCCTATCAAATTGATCAGCTGATTTATATAAATATGTATATATAACACAATAACAACAACAAAAACAACCTTTGCACAAGTGCAATGCGCGCCCCCTGCCACACTCTTTGCTCCGCCTTTAACAACACACTTGCGAAAGCCACAAGGTGCATTGAACTCAAAAGTTTATGACTAATTTTATTTTGCACAAAAAAAAACAACAAATTATCAGATAACACAACTACAACAAAAGGCCATCAAATTAGCCAGAAATGTTCGATGCACAGAAAAATGAATACTTTTTGGTAAAAAGACTAACACAATGTGTGTATGTGTGTGTTGCTTTATGTTTTTATATAATTATTTGGTTTAGCAACCTTTGATCTCAGTTGAGGCGAACTGAAGGTCAAGTTTAAATGAAATAATCCATTATTTGCGATTGTTTACTTTAAAGAAAAATAACAAGGAAATGGTTGATCTGTTTATATAAACTGAACTGAAAGGCCAAGCATACATAAGTTGTTGATGGTTGGTAGAGTAATAAAGAGAAAGTGTCAAGGCCTCGCCATGATATTGAAGCAATGTCAATGAAAAGTGACAGACAAACCGCCCACGCAACACAATTGACGCACTTCAGCTTGAGAATTTCATAATATTATGTATTACCAAATATTGTGGTGGCAGCCCTCGTGTGCGTGTGTGAGTGTGTATGTATGTATTTATGTGGCACACTCCTACCACCTTAACGCGAGCTGTTGCTCTCTGATAAGATTGTTGCTGAAAAACATACGCACACTCGACGACAAAACAAAGCAATATAAATACATAAACATGTCTATATATGCATGTGCAAATGTATGTCCTAACTGTATGTGTGTTTTGTTGCTGCTGTTGTTGTTGTTATTATTATTGTTGTCAGACCACTTTTGGCAAATGCTTCGAGTAAGGCAGACAAAAACAGGCAGTCCGACTGTAGGTCTCATGATTTCTATGCCTTTAGTTGTTGTTTTTGTTATTGTTGTTGTTGCTGTTGATAATGAAATCGCGTATGTATATTCTAGAAACTTGTTTACGCCAAACTCAACAGTCTACACTACACATACACACGCCTACATACAAATTAGTCCAAAGAGTCGACATAATAGTGCTAAAAATAAATACTCTACCCTGCGACTCGTTTTCAATAACAACACTCAATTGCTATAGAAGAAACAACACTCCCTAACTTTACCCTATCTTTACAACTGCCTCAATAATATATCGAAAATGAATATCTATTGTATCACATACCTTGAACGCAGGCCATCGTCTAGGGCATTCGATATACCCTCCTCGATGGTGGGTAAATCGGATGAAAAGCGATTGGTCGGGCGCAGGACGCGCAGCGTGCGACTGGAGAGTTTCCAGACAAGCCGCTGCTTGTAGGGCGCCTTATTCTGACCGTTGTAATGGGACAGAATGCCCGAGACAATGCTGAAACCGCAGGTAAAAACGCGATCCGGAATCTATAAACAATAATTCAATAAGTTATCACATTCTGTAAGGATAAATGATAATGATATCACTTACCCTCATGTATTGCTGCAGGAAGAGTATGTATTCAAAGACATGCTTAAGCTCAGGACTGCCGCGTGTGTACGATTCCTTGATGTGGAAATCAAGATGCAGGCAGATGAGCACTAGAGCCAGTGTCGCGGGTGTAATCACTGTCGTCTTGACATCGCACAGCAATATCTCTAAGCGATTCTCCAGCTCCTCGAGCTTGATCAGCTGCTGGTAGAACTTGAAGAAATCACCGCCAATCTCCTTCGCCAAATTGCGGAAGAGTGCGTAATAGATGCGCAGGTAACTCACTGATGTGATGGGGGCATGTCCCATCTGTACGCCCAGTTTGTTGGCAATAACGCCGGCCATTCGTTCCAAATCGCCAGCGGTACAACCACACTGCAAATAATTGAATGGATGTCAATCAATACCAGTTTCGTGTTGTGCATACGCACGAGAGATGAATCTTACCTGAGATATTGTAACCAGATCTTCGGCAGGTATGGGCTTCAAGTCCAGCTGCTTGATGGCCAGATGGAAGGAGGCAACGCTCATGCAGGCCATATGCTTAGGCTTGACGGCCATGCGATCCAGGAAACGATCCACCAGGCTCATTGCTGAGAATAGAACATCGGATGGCAGCTCGTACCACATCTTCAAGCAACGCAACACATACGCTGATCCATCACGTCCGCCTGCTGTCACCTCACGCTGTAAACAGCAATCGTTTACGTTGGTTAATTGTCGTGCATCGCGTTTGGAATTATTGCAACTTACCCTCGACTCCTTGGGCAATAGCAAAACAGTATGATATTTATCCTGCAGAGCATCGTACTCCTTAAGCGTCTCATAGAGTTCATCAGAGGAAAATGCATTCAATTGTTCCTCCAATTTCTTAATTGCTGCTGGCACACTTTCAGCTTCAGTTTCCAGTGTTTGCTGTGATTGTTGTTCGTACTTCTGATATTCCAAGCCAGCAGCACCCGGTGTCCCATACCGACCCTCGTCCGCAATCCTCATCCAATCAGTTGGCATCTCCGTAGTGTGATCGCCGATCCCATTGCTTGATTTGCCCCCAATTAACGTTGCCGCTGTCGCCGCCGCTGCTGCCGCTGCCTGAGCCGATGTTGATGGTTTCTCATCATCGACCAGGATGGCATTAATGCTTATTGCATCCATGTTGCTGTTGTTATTGTTGATGCTGGCGACGTTGCAATTGTTGTTGTTGATATTGTTAATATTATTGGGCAAATCAAGTCCTGGCATTCCCGACAACGACATCAACATCGATGACCTCTGCTGCATCAACTGCTGCTGCTGCTGCTGCCGCACCGCCTGAGCCTGCACCTCCTCCTCCAGCTGCTGTTGCAATTGGCAATACAATAGAACCTCCTGTTGCTCCTGTTCGTATTGTTGTTGTTGATATTGCTCGTATTGCTGCTGCTGCTGTTCGAGTTGTTGCTGCTGGCACTGATGATGCTGCTGCTGCTGCTGATATTGTTGCTGTTGTTGTCTGTGGTATTGCTCTTCTTGGGTTAGAGTATTATCCAAACCACTATCAACGACGGCGTATTCGGCGGCAGCAGAGTAGCGTACAGGGACAGACATTGTGAGGGCTGGCCTAGTACCTGTATATGGCAAGGATTTGGTTTGGTTTTGGTTTCAAGTACAAGAAAAACGCAATGAAAATCTCGTTGCGTCTGTTAGGCCACAAATACTCTTGTCCCTTATTGAAATTGTTTGATATATGATTTTATTTTCAGCAAAGCCCAAAACGAAATTTCAAGCCAACTTTTAAATGGATCTTGCCAAGATATCAGCGAGTGCACAAAAATTAACTTATATGCTCTCTCAATCTGTAGCTCGAAATTCAGACCGAAATGCAGCGCTTCAGGGATTATTAATTATTTAATCAAATGATTATATAGAGTTTGCAATATTTCTATTAATCCACTGGTAGCGCAAATGCAACCGAAAATAAACCAATCTGTTTGCTACTTGTAGTGCACACACTGGTCTAAGGAGCCCAGAGCCGAAGAAAATTGAGTAAAGAATCAAGTGGAAACTTGTTGCTCTGCCGATGGCTCGAAAAACCTTAATGCAATTCTTTCAACAATTTGCAAACAGTTAAACAAACAAAACGCCCTCAACAATGAATAATAATATAGTATAAATGCATATATTAAATAACAATTGTTTGCAGTGTACAACGACACGACGATGACAACAAAAATTACACGATATATCAATATCTATATCTTTATATATTTCGATGTCGATCAGTCAGTCAAAACGTACGCTGACCAAATATAATATATATAATTAATTATATATAGTTTAATTTCTATCGTCAAAGTGGTTTATTATGTGTTCGCTCAATGCTTGTTACGATAATAAACGCAAGACGATGAAACTTTTTACAGTGTTTTGGTTGCTCTTTGTGGAGCTATTGATTTTTGTTGTATAGATTTCCCGTAGAGTGGAAAAACCTTTTTGCTAAAATATGAAACTTACGCGCTGCAAAATTGCGCAATTAAGTAAGAAATTATTAATAAATTATTAAAAAATATAAGTATTAAAAATTAATATATATATATTTTTGTACAGTGTATATAGGTTATGTTGAATGTCATATGAAGTTAATTAATATCGAAATGTTTAAATTCAAAACGTTTCTTTTGTTGTAACTGTATTCAATACGTTGAACGATTTTTTATTCAGGAGAAGAACTGAACTGAGAGTAATCCAAGTGTAATAATACCCGTTGACATTGGTATACATTTTATTTATTTCTTGACCTCAAAATCAAAAATTGTTCACATTTTTATTCAAATCACAATCATGTCACAAGGTTATGGGGGAGGGGGAGGGAAGGCAGGTGATCGTCGCCTCAAGGCGAACCACGTAAATAGCCTGTTCATGTATGTATTTCACACAGAATTTAAAGAAATTAACAGAAAATTGTTTACCAAAGTGTTTTCCCTTAAGTGATTGATTATACTTGAGTGTTGCCTAAAAAACTACGATTAAGAATTGTACACAAAATGAAAAGAACAACACTTAAACAAAAGCTCACTGAGCGCACTTGAGTAAACAGATTGGCCGCCATCTTGTTCCAATTCAGCGTTCGCCATCCAGCTAATAATACGCACAAGCACACATAAACACAAACACACACATATACATAAACACACACACACACACAAACTAATATAAACAGAGCATCAGCTACGCTGGGATTGACAGATAAATACAGCAACAGCTTCAGCGTCAGGCGAGCTTTCTCTGCTGCGACCGGACGGAATAGGATGATGATAAAGTAAAGAGAAGTCAAAACAAAACATTGAATAATCTAAACAGAGCTAGCTGATAAATGACATAAAACTAACAAAACTAACAAAAATGAGATGTGCCAAAGAAATCTGAAGCTGCTTCCAGCACTACTTGAGAGTGTTGGCAAGACAATTTCCAGTTGTTGCATTTCAATTTCAGTTGTAAACAGGTGTACACATTAAACAACTTCAAGTGTTAACTATGCGTTTAATAACTGTTGGCATTAGCCTGCTTCATGGCTAGCTTAAAAAACTCGTTCACAAGGTTAAAAAATTACCAAAAAAAAAAAAAACTTTAATTCAATAAATAAATATATGGTTTGCATTCAGTTTTTAACGCGTTTTTATGCGAATCAAATATGCTTTTATTTTGAATGAGTTGACTTTCGCCCTATAGAAAAACGCAGCTTAATCATCTTTCTTAACATAAGTAGCATGAATCAGTCAACCAAACTGACGCATTTGCGGAATACACAAAGCACCAGCAGCTCTTTTTTATTTTAAAAATAAAAACAAACGAGTCATACTTAGTTTTGACTTCCGTTCACAGAGCAAAACAAAGACACAAACCACTTGGTTTTGAGCTATTTCAATTCAAGGTCGTGCACCCACCAAACTAGTTATCATGTCTGAGCCATGACGTTGCATCTAATGAGTTTGAAATCTCTGAAAAGCGCAAACTAACGGCACCACAGGCACAGGTCAAAGTTGAACTTTACGCTTTGATGAACATAAAATTTTACAAAGCGTAACTTGATAAAAAAAAGATGAGAACTGAGCTGAAACTTGAATTGTCTTACGACACTAACACACACACACTATCAAGCCCTCAACCAGCTGTAAGTGTGTGTGTTAGTTGGTCTGTTTACTGTAAATGTGGGGTATACTCACAATGCTCTGGCCTTCTCAGAGAAATCGTTCTATTGAGCTCGTTCAAGGTTCAACACACATATGTAAGTAATAATAAATAAATAAATAAGCAAATACATATATATATATACATATCATTATATACATATTTATCAATTCGTTTCAAAAATTTCTAAAACGAATTATTTTTTAGTTGTTGCGTTTTGGTTTCTCGAATATTTTCAAAAACAACAAAAATATTACGAGCTCTGCTGACGCACAGCACGTACACTCGAGTATTTGTGTGTGTGTGTAGTTGTTTTTATTTATACACCAGCTATACCTAGGCTGCTTGTTGTTATTGGTATTGCCGTTTACTGCGCGAACAACTTGGCCAACATTTGCGAGCGATTGTAAAAAAAATTTCACTTTTTGACTATTTTCGTAACTTCGTAACTGCGGAACGCATTAAACGAAGACGAACAAGATGGGCGACCATGGGAGGCGTGGCCACCTGTTCATGTGTGAAATATCTACATATTATTGTCTTCCATATGCACATATACACAGTTATGTACCTAAGTATAAGTGATTCGTTCAAAGCATTGCAACTTAACCGTTAACCAAAAGCATTTACGACAAACCTCTGTTTGGGAGAGAGATAGAGTAATTAAAGAGTAATGAGCCCATACATTTTAGAAAATGAAAGTTTATAATGTATGCGTCCATTTGCCTAATTCATATGTTTAACAAAGTACACAACAGAATCAAAACAAAAAGCAACTAAAAAGCTTGCAAAATATTTTCGTCATTTTTATTTACGTCGCTTTTGCGCTGCTGTTTAATTAAAAGATGTAGGTGCAAAAGGGATGGTGATAGTCTCAATGCTACCAGCACGAGCGAGACGACAATTATATTTTATTATTGTTGTTTTATTTTATGCTTTGCATCGTCTATTCAACGGTTTATTCATTTATCAGCGCTTAATTGATGGATGTGCTGCGTACTGAAAGCTGCTGAAGGTCAACAAATGACAGCCTCTTGAAGCTCAAAGCTACTGTTCAAAACGCAGAGATCTCACCGAATGAGCTTTCAAGAGTTAACTGACTGCAGCAAGAATTGCATCAGCCAAAGTAAAGCGACAACAGTAATGTGAAAATATCTGCGTTGCTTGCGTCACGTAGCACGCAGCAAACGAAACGCCAAACAGGTACACACACTGGAACAATACTGCCCCTCTTTAAAATCCCAAGTCGAACCGTGTGGCACAGTTCCGGGGGGGATTGGGTTGTTGCAATGCCGCCATTTCCATAATGAATAAGCAACCCTTGGGCTTAAAATATTAAAATGTTCGAAACGACTTTGGCTTTGATGAAATTATCACTCGAAATTGTGCAACAAACTGTTAACGGCGGACATGTCCAGCAACCCCCCACTACTACCCCAGTCAAAGCAACTGTATACATGTATGTTGAAGCATACATACATAGACATCGCCCAGGAAGCCACACAGACGGAATTGAAATGGTTTTCAACCCTACTTATATACACACACACACATACATATGCATATATCCAAGTGTGAGACGTAGGGAAAAACAGAAACAGCAGCGTCACTGACACAGCGCAGTCGCAGCAGCTGCCTGTGGCATGCGCTGTAAGATAATTTATTACATTTTCAAGTGAACAAAACAAATGAACTTTTTTGTTTACCGTCTATGATTCTTCACATGTAGACCTAACATAAACAAGAACAAAAGAGAGCATTTTTAGACAAATCTAAACCGCCAAACAACCGTTATTTAGTCAGCCGAGAAACATAGTACTCATGTTTCTATCGCACTATCTCTAAAAATGGACTTGAAATCAGCCGAGGAACTTTGTATTTTAGTAGTTTTCCTTTTTTGATTCGCTATCAACAACTAAAGTATTGCCGTCTAAGGCAAGTCTCGATTATCTGTCAATGGACTCACAGTCGAGAATTAAATGTATTTGCATTTCTATTATCGTTCGTGTTATTCAGCAAATTGTAGAACGAAATGTAAATAAAGCAAACTTCAAGTGTTTAAAATTAGTTTTCATTATCGAGAAACAAAATGAAAAATGCATTCAAGAAGTTGTGCTCGGTAATTGTCATGAGGGTCACGAGTGTTTTCATTTTAAAGGGAATTTACGGTCAGCTGTACGCAAATGGTGCAGATAAGCGACAGAAACTTGACGTAACCAAAGCGAACTTTGTTTTTTTTTTTTGTTAGTTTTCCAAATGGTTTGGTAAATGCATTACAAGCAAACGCCCACCGGATACCACACTTAGATAACGGATATTACAACATTTTATCAATGGTTAACAATGACTTATAAGGGACTACGACAGAACTTTACTTATCAACCGATTTATGAAGCATTCCATGACGTTAACTGCGATAAGTAAATTGATCTTATCGCACGCCGAAACTAACTCATTGTCATTCCAGTCCAAGTTCCACTTCCAATCCGAAAGCCTCACAACTGCACTACACTAACAATGGGATCGAGAGGCAGCAGCTGCTACAGCGTTGCCAGGTCGGTTCGATATCAGCTGCAGCAGCTGCTTGCTGCTCACCTAGCTATGGAATGTGTCAGCACCTCTCAATTGAATTAGAGACGCAAAAACAAGCCAAAAAGGGGTGGACTGTCCAAAGTAGTTTTGGGTTGGCACGAGCTGGCAGTCATTGTTGCCGGGAGCAACTCGGATTACCGTCACAGGGGGTTGCAAAGTCTTCTTGACTGCGGTCCGGGCATGACAATAAATTAACTTTCGCTGTCCGCATTTTAAAATGTTTATTGAGCTCATTTTCGGTGCAGGGTGGCCAATAGACAAAAGCTGTGCTCATCGCTTTCGGGTTATGCGTCACTTTTCGGGTTTGATGTTCCCATCAAATGACAAACAGCTGTCCCGTAAGTTTTTTTGTATCTCTTAGCTTTAGTTCATTTTTGAGGACTCGAATTTCATTTGAGTCTGTCGCGACAGTTGCTGAAAATTTGCAGACAGTAACGAGATATTTTCAGTTTTGACCACCAACCGAAAATACAGGTAGACATAATGGACAAGAGTGCATCACTACAAGTGAAATCTCGATAGAGTCGACGAGGCGACGTCAAAATGTGAAACTGATTTACGGGTAATTTGTGGGGCGGATGACCATAGTCAAGATCAAGATGGCTGCTCTCTCTCTCTCTCTTTGCCTCTCCCTGTTTTTATTTCTCTCCTACAATAGATCAGTTATGTGCACACACACATGCACAAATGACCTGAGGAAACATGAAAACATACACAAAAATGCGCGCCAACGCCTCATAGTCCACCAGAGCAACTATAAAGACGATGGTCAAAGCAAAAGATGAAGACTTCAAATGAAGAATCAAGAAAATAATATAAAAAAAAAAAAAAAAGGCACGTAAAGCAACATCACCCACGAGAAACACAAACGCATACATACAAATGAATATGCGCGGGTTGCCCTTATGTAGGAGGTTATTGAAAATAAAACGGGCAAATACAAAAAATAATACAAATGTTGCATTATTAAGTGCTTGCTGCTTGTAGATTTACAGACAACACCAACAAATTGAAATCAACAAATATGACCCAGAAAGCAAAATGCGCTGAAGGTGAAATCAAGCAAAGAGTGAGAAAACAGAGAGTCAAGTTAAAAACTTGGGAACAGTCAAGGCATAATTTGTACATTACCTAGATTTTTAAAACAGTTAAAAAATTGGCTAAAATTTTGGGGTATGTAAATACAACTACATGAGTATAAATAAATTTTCAATTGGCTGACGCAATTTGAAGCTCGTACTCACATACACTATGAAAAGTTTACTTTTGTATTGGTGTAAGAATACAAAGCGAAAATCCAAATGGGAACACAAACATAGCACACATTCAAAACTCTTTGTTTGCGCTGTTAGTGTGTGAGTTACGAGAGAGTTCAAGAGAGAAGAACGTTTTGGAATTGAAACACTGTCATGAAGTGTTTTGGAGCTTGCTTGCTCAGAGCGTTGAAAATAATACAAAAAAAATGTAATTAAAAACAGTTGAAGTCAAACTGAATAGAATATTGGGGCAAATAAATAGGCAGCTCAGGCCACTTAAATTGCAAAGTATATGGCATAACCACCGACGAGCATTTGGTTAACTGTACTACTGGGGTACCAGCATAGTTTCTCTCCCCATCACCCCATGAATTGTAGCTCCACTCCTATCCACACACACATAAACAGACGGGGCATTAATGAGCGCACACACATACATGCATAAATAAATGTTCAAACAGCTGGGAAACGGATTGAGAATTGAAACAAACACGTAAATTATTTCTACATTTTTTTCAGCATTCAAACAAATGCTTACACAATTGTACAAACATATGTAATGTATATACTTATTATATTTCTTCCTATGTACCAATACAATTTAATAGTGGACAAATATCAAGGCCTTTTCTGCACGCAATAAAATTTTCCTTTATTTTATATATGTATATGCATGCTTACGTTTTTACAGCCATTTTGTTGTTTTTATGTTGCGCAGGAATGTTGAGATGAATTTTTTAGTTGAGAATCTTGGCGAAAATATTATTGCACTTGAAAATAAGTGTAGTTGTTGTTGTGTTCGATTGATTCTTTGTCAGAATGGCTACACTAAGTATCTAACTAATTTGTACTGCAAATTTTATCACAGTGAACTTGTTGTTGTTTTCAAAGTCTTTTCTTTAAGCCAACATTTTCTCTCCTTTACAAGCAGTTTGTGGATCGATTTTTCCCACACACCAGTTTAAAAGTGGTAGGTTTTTCCCATCAGCTGCACATCTTATATGTTGTTATTCTTAGCTTTGCTACGCCACTTATTTATATATACATTTGACTTTGCATGTAGGTGCTATATAATTAATTTAAATTCAAATTATAAAAATTTCTATGCAAACACACACGCACACACTCTATTACAGTCCAAACAGTACTTTGCTTTGTTGCTTCCAAATGTAAACTGACGTTTAAAACGAATGAAAAGGAACAAACGGTTCAAAAATAATGAGCAAATGTTGCCAGCAGTCTATGTTGAGAGAGAGCAAGTATTGAGTAGCTTATGTTGAGGTACATGTATCCGACGGCCAAATCGGTTTTTTTTTTTGCATTTCTGCCATTTTATGTGCTTATTTAACATTTCGTACAAGGTGGCAACGCTACAAAACACGGAACATTAGCTGGCAAAACAAAAATAGAGCGGGCCTTTTAAATAAATAGTAAATAAGCCGTTAATATCAACGATTTATTTTTTGCTGATATCTGTGAAATAATCGACACTTCCTATTTAGGATTTTGTTGAAATGATAAAAATACAACGTAACACTTAATTATATAGTCGAAGAAATTATGGATGCCTAAACAAACCTGATAAGATTCCTGATAAAGTCCTCAAAGTAGAATTTGTATTTTATTTTTATCTCTGTACAAAGCATAGTATATTTCTATTTTCAGTTTGGAAAGTTAAAATCGTTCTTAAAAAATTTCTAGAAATAAGCTGTTGCTAAGCGATTTTCTGAATGAACAATGAACTAGCGGAGGCGGGGTGAACGGTATTCACTATTTCACATACACGGCTAGCTTATGCACTTGTATATGTAATTCCAGAAGCAGCAACAAGCTACATTCAGTAAAATCGCAATAGAATATGCTTTTAAAATACTTATGTGACAATGCAATGACACGTTCAATTAGTATGTCAATTCCCTTTTCACATCCGTGGCAACACTTAATATTTTAAAAGAAAATTAAAAAGTAAATAACCTTTTCGATTTCATCACAGCACACACACATCTACATTCTTATTGAAAGAAACGCGTGGCGCACGGCAACGGCAAAGACACATACTTTCTCAGTTTATTTTCCATTAACAAAGTCGTTTTTCGTATTGAATAACAGTTGACAATTGTGGTATTATAATAAATAAACACATTTCATATAACTTACCCGGATGCCTCTGCGAATTTATCAGTATTTGGCTTCTTTTTTCTCAACTGCGACACGACCAAAATATATGAAATATCTAAATGAATTGCGCTAGAGATGGGTTAGCAAGCAGCAAGGCGAACCAGTTCATTTGATTCATTTTCAGAGTTGCTCTGCTGCTTATCGCGAGTGAGCGGACTGGTCCCTAAAATGTTAGTGAGCAATAGTTCAGAAATGTTAAGGGACATGTTTGAAAAGGAATATATATTTGTTATTATGTATATGTTTCGTATATTACGAGTCCATTTCGAATTAAAAATAAGAAAAAATGTTCGCATAAACTAAACGAATAGAGACATGCTTCGATATGTACAACACATACATACATTCTCATTAAAATTGAGAAAATAGACAAGACTAGGTATAGACATGGTAAACTATTTACTTAAATAATGGTATTACTGAGTGCTGTAGTGAGGTCCCGGAGTGGGCACGCTCTTGAGTGGAGAATCAAAGTCAACTGGCGGAAGATCAACGGTTGGTGTCTCCGATACTACAACTGTGCCAATGCGCTCCTGGAGCGTCTCGTAGAGCTTGTGAATGTGCTCGTTATGAGCTGTCGTGGGCTGCATGGCCTTCATCAGAGTTGCGAGGCGGCCAGCTGGCAGCTTGTTGTGCACATACCACAGGAGTTTCAACATGTGCCTCGATGTCACATTCTCGCGTGTCAAGCCGGCAAATATGAATTCATCAAATAGCGTTGTGCAAAAGTCTTCTGTGGCAAATTCCTCGCTCATTGGTATCAATAGAGCTATCAATGAGTGCAGGAAGGGATCTTCGTAGGCACGATCATCTTTGCAGGCGGACAAAATCGCCAAGACGCGTAGCACTCCTACACGATCTTTGGTACGGGCCGAGTGCAATGTGTAATACATGGCCAAAATACTGGCCACGGAACTCTCCTGTATATAAGCCTCGACGGCGTCAGGCGCAGGGCCCGAGTGCTCGATGGTGGTCAGAGCAGATTCCCTCTCATCGGGTGGCAGTTTTCCATGCAGGCTACGGCATTGATCGTCCACCATGAGCGACATGAGTGCTGGCAAAAATTTGGTGACCACTTGGTTGTCCAGCTTGGGCTCTTTAAAGTCCTGTGAATCGATCATCACCCATGCGCTCAATCCAAGTGCCAACATGCGCAGCAGCAGGATTAATATTTGATTATCACGCGGCATGCCCTCGTTATTGATGAGATGTTGCAGTATCTTTATGGCCGAGGTGGCCAGGAAATTGATGGCATAGGGATCACAGAGTGTCATGGAGAGATCGCCAAGCACCTGCTCCTGTCCACGTTTGATGTTGTCCAGAAAGCCTTGCAACTCCCGCGAGCGTTTAATGTCTACATTCTTTTCGCGAATGCAGGCATCTAGACACCATGTAAACTTGTGGCACGGATCAATCGAGATGATTTCCTGCACCTCCAGGTCATGTAGCGCCATTAGCAGCTCGGCGCGTAGTGTGCAATAGTGGACATTGCGTGTGCGCAGAAACAGCGTGCGCAGAAACTGCAAGACCATGTCGTATAGCTTGACACTGGTGCCAATCATGTTGGCCAGCTTCTGGACAACCTCGCCCTGCCGACGCACTTTGGGCGTGGGCTGGAAAAACAAATTATTGAGATTGGTGTGATCAAAAAGAATGTGCTCCTTTTCTCGTATATACTGGGAGAGAAGCGGCGACACCTCATCGCCAAACAGCGACTGATTATCACGCCAAATCTGGCGCTTCACCTCAGTATCCGTATCCGCATACAGTTCGCGGTCACGCACTAGGATTCGCAGATACTTGTCATCAATGTGCTGTGTGTTGCGTAGTATGGCCATTACCACCGGACGCAAGTATTTGACTCGCACAACTGGAAAACTCTTAACCAGCAGCTCCTTGAGCTTCTTTTCGCGCTCTCGAGGGTCTTTCTGGCCGAGTTCGTTGATGTGTGCAATTAGTTTGTCACGCAGCTCCTCCATCAGCGAAGTATGAAAGTCCAGTCGACGCACTCCATGCAAATCCAAAAGCGGCAGCATTGGGCGCAACGATGGCAATAGCACACCATTTTCCAGTTGAAAACTCTCAATGGCTTTTAATGGATCCGTACATGAAGTGAGAGCTTCGCGTAAGAACGCCTGTCCCGGAATATTGACGTCCTCCAGACCTGTGCCATTGTTTTTGGCTGGCGTGCTCATTTTCAACAAGATCTCGGCTTTGTTTTGGGCAATTAAGTACAAACAGATATTATATATGTATTATGTGTAAAACACTTTATATTTATAATTCTGTTTTTTGTTTTAGTTTGTTTTCGGCATCCAAAAACTTAACATATTGATTCAGTGTTATTAACAGGCACAATACACGACATAATTACAGGGTCGTGTGTGAATTTATGCACAGGGTTGTCATTCATTATTTTTTTATGTTACTTAAGTATTTTTCTTCCCTGGTTGTGTTTATCAAGCCCTCGTCAATTCGAATTGAATTGTTCTTAATTATAATTTATGATTCGGGAGCTAATTAATAAATATATTGAAATTGGCTAAATAATGATTCAACTTTTAATAACAGCTCTGTAATTGAGCCATTCAACAGGTAACGGCATAGTTTGACTGACGAAAGTCGAAAGCTAGTTATATAGTATATAGTTGGGTATAGTAAAAATATATTTATTTATTTATTGATATGTTATAATTAAATTTATACTAATATTTTAGCACACTTACTGCTGATTTCGAAAATTGTTTTTGTTTGTTTATGGAAAAACCATATACGAGTTTGAACTACTGGCTCAGAAATCACAGAACAAGTTAAGTTGTTCTTTTGAAAGATCCGTTCAATTGAACTAATTCTGAACGAATCTTCACAACTCTAACAGAAAAGCAAATTGGGTGGAAAACTGGCTATGTGCGGAAAATTATTTGGTGCATTTTTAGAGCGGAGAATGAAGACGCTGCAATTATAAAGTTAAAGAGTGCAATCACAAGGAGCCAAAGTAATAGTTAAATCTTCACAAACACTGTGCATTCGTGTGTGTATTTGTAGACAAGAGATACTATTGCTGCCGGACAACTAAGTGAAGAAGGAGGTGGAGGAGGTGAAGCATCACTCCTAGCTGCAAATAAAAGCCTTGCTGTTGCCATAATTACGGTAGCTTTGTGGGAGTTCAAGTTTAACAGCGTGCGTGTGTGTGTGCGAGTGTGTGTTCACATTTTCAATGTGTGCGTAACACCCCCAAAGGCGCTCTCTTTTGCACACACTGATGTGAAATTACAACTGCTTTGCAGTTTGGTGCAATTATATTAGCAGCAGTACACCAGCGGTCAGTAGGGGAGTAGAGAGCGGCAATAGTCGCTGACTTGCCGTTTGTTTTGTGCGCAAATTCGCGTGCTTTTCTTTGTTTGCTGCAGTTGTGCGGGCGCTGCTTTTGTGCAACGCTTTCGGCAGCGCTTTGTGGCCATCAGCTGGATACGGATTTTGTGACGGCGGCGACACCAACAACGCCGAAGTGGATGCCCATGCACGCGGTGGCCTGGGCATTGCCCAGGACTTTGGCATGGCCGGACCGGCCAACGGCCCGCCCGCGCACATGTACGGAGCTGTAGCGCCGCAGGACAGTAAGTTAACAACGGGTTGCCTAGTTTTGCTTTTAATTAATTAACTGATTTCTTTTTTACTTCTCAATCCCATTAGTTATTGTGCGAGACATGGTACAAATGCCACCGCCTCCACCCTCGAATGCGCCCACATCTGCTGATGCCTGCTTGAGCATTGTGCACTCGTTAATGTGCCATCGTCAGGGCGGTGAGAGCGAAGGGTTTGCCAAGCGCGCCATCGAGTCGCTGGTAAAGAAGCTGAAGGAGAAGCGCGACGAATTGGACTCGCTGATAACGGCCATTACCACGAACGGCGCCCATCCAAGCAAATGCGTCACCATACAGCGCACGCTTGACGGTCGCTTGCAGGTGAGCGTCAGCGTCAGCTTTAGTTTGAGTTTTCATTTCAGTTTCTCTCTTATCGCCACACTATGTGTGTGGCCTATGGGTTTGTTTGTTTATATTGTGGCATTTCCGGTTGTGATACGTGACATTTGTATGTTGTTTCTGTGTTGTTGCGTTCTTCCTATTAATCGTTGATATCGTTTATTGCCCACAGGTTGCCGGCCGCAAGGGATTCCCACATGTGATCTATGCACGCATCTGGCGCTGGCCGGATCTGCACAAGAATGAGCTGAAGCACGTCAAGTACTGCGCCTTTGCTTTCGATCTCAAATGCGATTCGGTGTGCGTGAATCCCTACCATTACGAGCGTGTCGTTTCGCCGGGCATAGATCTATCCGGACTCAGTTTGCAGTCGGGTCCCAGTCGCCTGGTGAAAGATGAATACTCAGCTGGCTCTTTGGTTGGCGGCATGGATATCGATGGCAACGACATCGGCACCATTCAGCATCATCCCACGCAGATGGTTGGCCCGGGTGGCTATGGTTATCCGCCACAGGGCCCCGGACCCGGTGACTACGGTATGCACGTAGTGTTCTTATGGTTATCTATCCTCATTACCATGTTTATTTGCCATGTATTTCAATTAGTTTCTGTTGCTTGATTTTGATTTTCTATTGTGTTTCGCGTCCTTTTTTGGTTTTGTAGTCACCGATGCTAATCAAATGAGTGCAATGTTTGCTGCCGGTCGCGCAATACCAAAAATCGAGCCGACGGACAGCGTCGGGCCGCGCAGTTCGTGGATGGTGCAACCGCCGCCACCACGGCTGACACAGGCCGCACAGCAGCAGGCAGCGCCACAACAGCAGCCACAGCAATCCCAATCCCAGCCAGCGCCGCACACTCTTTGTAAGCGTTTTATGTTGATTCTTTATTATGCACGCAATTTATTTGCTTGTGTTTACTTAATGCATCTTCAATTTCAATTTACATTACAATTCACATTTCGTTGCAGCCGTACCTCATGGCATGCCGGGCATGGGTGCCATGAATCCTGGCCCCGGCCCAGTTATGGCGCCACCACCCCCGCCCACACAAGCACAGAACGCACAAGGCAACGGCGTACATCATGCCCAGGCCAGCTCACCCACAGATCCATCCTCGATGGCCATGCAACAGCAGCAGCCGCCTCCGGGGGGCGGACCCAACGGACCTAGTGGTGTCAGTAATTCCAGCGGACCTGCAGGTACTGGTGGCCAATACTATGGAGCACCATCCACAGGCGCACAAATGCAGAACGTCGGCAACGATGTGGGAAAGTTTAGCAGCAGTGCGTCTAGTGGTACTGGGCAAACAACTGTCCACACCCAGCAGCAGAACGGCTATGTATCCCAGTCGGGGGGCCAGAATGCAGGCGCCGGCAACTATGGATCAACACAAACTCCTACGCAGCAACAGTCAACAGCTGGCAATCAGGTCAATGCTGCTGGCGGTAATACACAGTCAAGTGGCGGTGGAAGCTCTGCTGGCACTTGGACCGGCCCTAATACACTTACCTACACACAGTCCATGCAACCCCCAGATCCTCGCTCTTTGCCTGGCGCATACTGTGAGTAAACAATCTCGATGAATAATGATGAATTTTTTCTAATTTTTGGATCGTTTAATTGCAGGGAATTCATCGCTGTCCGGTGACCTGGCATCGCCGCAACAGGCGCCTCCCCAACAGCAGCAACAACAGCAGCAGCCGCGTCTGCTGTCGCGCCAGCCTGCACCAGAGTACTGGTGTTCCATTGCCTACTTCGAGCTGGACACACAGGTTGGCGAGACGTTTAAAGTGCCCTCAGCTAAGCCCAACGTTATCATTGATGGCTATGTCGATCCCTCGGGAGGCAATCGCTTCTGTCTGGGCGCCCTTAGCAATGTCCATCGCACAGAACAATCGGAGCGTGCCAGGTAAGCCGCATTTTAAATGGACCTCCTATGGAGATTATGATCCTTAATTTGCTCACATCAACAGGCTGCATATTGGAAAAGGCGTACAGTTGGATTTGCGCGGTGAGGGCGATGTGTGGTTACGCTGCCTTAGCGATAACTCTGTGTTCGTACAAAGCTACTACCTGGATCGGGAAGCAGGGAGAACGCCAGGCGATGCAGTCCACAAGATCTATCCAGCAGCTTGCATAAAGGTAATGCATAAATACCATCCAATCCCAAATGTTCCAAGTACTTGTATATAACTTGTTGTATCCTCGCTGTTTTCTCTAGGTTTTTGATTTGCGTCAATGCCATCAGCAGATGCACTCTTTGGCCACTAATGCCCAAGCTGCTGCTGCGGCACAAGCAGCTGCCGTGGCAGGTGTTTCCAATCAGCAAATGGGTGGTGCTGGCAGAAGTGAGTACACAACCAATATCATAGTTGCTTAATTATTCACATTTGGTTTTCAGGCATTACGGCTGCTGCTGGCATCGGAGTCGATGATCTGCGTCGTCTTTGTATACTGCGACTGAGCTTTGTAAAGGGCTGGGGACCTGATTATCCACGTCAATCAATCAAGGAGACGCCCTGCTGGATCGAGGTGCATTTGCACCGTGCGCTGCAGCTGCTCGACGAGGTGCTACATGCAATGCCTATTGATGGAGCCGCTGCATAAACAGTTTGTAGACCACTGCATACATACAAAACATATTTATTATTCATAACAACAACAAGATCAAGAACCGCAACAACAACTTGAAAGAAAGAAGCACACCACGTCTAAATGTTAGTTTAAGATTAAATTTGAGCAGCTATATTTAAGTTAAGCAAGTGCAAACAAAATGGTATGAAATATTTAGATTTGATTTGCAATTTAAAATTATTATTATGTTTGCCTTTAATTATTTAATAATAATTTTTATAAAAAATTGAAACAGCTGTAAAACATTAAGCATCTAGTTTTATGTACAATATCCATACCCACACACCGCCACACATACGCATACATACATATATTTGATAACTGACTAGCGACACATGTCATTTGATGTCCCTCCTGCCACACAGCCCACAGCATAAACATACACACAGCATTACATACGCAACGACTACAGCGACAGAAAAAATTGAATGCAATATGTAAGGCAAGTAAAGAATGTAGTTGTAATATAAATGTAATAAAAAGAACATTAACTAAATGTATACCTTGCCTAATGTTTTCTTAATTCATTTTAATTGGTAATTCAAATCCACAGTATTTGTAATTTTTAAATTTTTAAAGAGATGCGCAAACATGATTACCTGCGGCACGTAATATCGATAACAAAAGAGACTCGGAAGTCGGAAGCCGGCACGACTTCGTTTATCCGTCATTAAAGAAGTTGCCAGATAGTTTAAAACAGCTGATTCCCTAAAAAGACGCGAATTTATGGGTAATATAAGTGAATAGTGTTTGGTTTGGAAAATGTTTATAAAATGTCCGCACGCTGTCGTACCTGTGGCAAAATTATTTATTGTTTAAGCGCAAATAATCTTTTTCAACAACCCGACAACATTATGCTGCACCAAATAGAAGCGCTAACCGGTCTTTTTGTAAGTTATTTTTCGTAAATTTAAAAAAATACAACTAGAAAACTGTTTATTCTTTTAGTTATTGGAACAAACAGAATTTCCAGCACATATTTGTGGACCTTGCGAAGTTGCCTTACGTGAAGCTATTGTGTTTCGTGAACGCATTATAAGGACTCAGCAGCTGCTTTTAAACAGCGAAACCGTCGCTGATGCACTTCAAGAAATTGATTTGGACGAAGTGGACAAGCTCAATTTGGAAGAAGATGACCAGCAGGGGGAAAGATCCATCTCTTATGAGGAAGTTACTGTGTATGACTATAGAGAGGAAGAGAATGAATCTGATACATTGGAACAGCTGAATGAAACAAATGAAGAATTTGAAGAGGAAGAGCAATCAACAAAGTATGTTCAAGATACAGAGGCTGAGCCAATTTCTGAGACACCTTCAGAATTAGCTAATTCCTTGCCCAATATTGAAAGTAAGCCAGGCAAGCCTGGTTCCAAACTTTATGCCACCGTCAATTTTGCCATTAATGCAGGGAACACGCCCCGTATTAACTGGAGCAAGCTGTCAGAGGATGAGATAGTGGAGCTAAAACGTGAACGCCGTAAACGCGACTGCATTTGTGAGCTGTGCGGCAGACACTTTACCTGCCCCAGCAATTTCAAAGTGCATCTGCTGCGGCATACAGGAGTAAAAAACTTCGCTTGCAAGCAATGTCCTTTAAAATTCTACACGCCACATTTGTTGCGTCGCCATATGCTGGCGCATCTCTGCCAAAAACCTTACCCATGTCAATACTGTGGCCAAACATTTGCCGATCACAGCGGTCGAATTCAGCACGAACGGAAGTAAGTTACTTTGAAATTGTAGTTATACAAATAATTATAAAATGCCTACATTTGCAGTCGCCATACAAACTATAAACCATACAAGTGCTCTAAGTGTGACAAAGCATTTGCGGTAAGCAACAAGCTGAAGACGCATATGCTTAGCCATTCAGGTGTACGCAGTTTTCAGTAAGTACTACACCACAATTGTTCAATGAAAAAACATTACATGTTTATTACCACCTTTTCAGCTGTGAAGTTTGCAAAGTATCTTTCATGCGACGTCCTCACTTAGCTGCTCACTACCGTTCCAAAGCTCATGAGCAGAATGCACAAAACTTCAATGCTGAGACGAATAATGCCGAAATCGACATAGAAAATGTACTATCATAGAATCTCTAGCTTGTAATATATGTATGTTGTGTAAATTTAGGGCAGTAAGCATAAAAAGCAAAGTAAATAGTTTAAGAATTACGAAAATAGTATTGGTCTTTTTGAATTGAGTGAAATTTATTGCTGTTAATTTAAACTAACATGACATTGCAAGTCACAATCATATATTTAAATTCATATTACATCGGCGTTGCCAGATAGTAGCTGCCCCCACAAACAGTGCGAATTAACGAACCGTTCGTTTAGCTTAACATATGATTTTACTGACTTATTGTAAGATTTTAATTCAATAACTGAAATTCAAATAACAAGGTGAATTATGGTGAGCTATTATCTATCATCAGCAGTCAGTAATTCGCTGACAATTTTAAGTATTTCATGGATCAAATTAAATTTCCCGCGCATATTTTTGAACCCTGCGAAGTTGCTATGCAAAAAGCGGAAATGACTTGCAAGCTTAGAATATGTGATAAATATGCATACAATAAACAAATTGTACAGTACTATATCTGTAGTTGAGTAGACCATTCTTTATGAGCTATTATAAGTTTCACTTCTCAGCTTAACTTGCGCATCTAGCCAGGACAGCCAGTCTGGTGTGATCTGCCGCTCTAAGGTCACTTCATGAAATACTTCTACGCGGCGCACCTCAGTAAATTGAAAACTTTCAAAGAGGCGTAGAGATACTAGATTGTCCATGTCAATCTTGACCTGAAATTTGGCCAGTGGCAGATGTGACTGTGCGTACTTGAGCATGAGAAGCATTGCTTCGCGACCGTATCCTTTGCCACGCGATTCAATCGATGCTATCATAATCTCAGCCTCTGCCATATATTGCTGGTCCTCTTCATTGAAGTGCAGGAAAAGATTTGTGTCGCCGACCATGGCGGCTATTTCATCTTTGGTTTTAGCGTAGGTTTCTGCACAAAGCACAATAAATGTCAGCTTGTCGTTATCCTGTCGCCAGCTTTGTTGCATTTCATATTCCTCGCTTAACGTCAGTTCATCCGATGCAGTCAAGTTTCTCAGTGTGGGGCAGCTCATCCATTCATGATACTTTGGTACGTGTTGAGCCTCGTAGGGCACCAGCACAACGCGCTGGCCAAGCAGCTTAGTATGCTCGTTTAGTCGCATAAGGATTTAAAATTACACAAAAATATATTAAGTGTTTAGACTAACATGAGCAATCAATTGCAATTTACCTGTTGCTCACAATTGACACCCTGTCATTCTCTGTATGAACAGTCACACTGGCCATTAAGAGCGTTGCCAGATAGTTTGAAACATGTAATAAATATCAAGGAATCTTTTGCTCTTAGCATACATAGATTTTAAGTGCGTTAGTGCTTTTTGTATTTTGTATATATTTAGTTAGTAAACAAAGTTCGTAAAAACCGATAAAACAGCATATTTAAAATGATTCCTCTTCATATTTTGGACATGCCCGATAAGTGTTTGCAAATGGTTTGCCAACATTTAGACTTGAGAACTCAGTGCAACTTTGCGTTAACGTGTAAACGCTTCAAACGTATTTACAAAATTGAACACAAGAAGAGCTTTCAATGTTTTAGTTGGTTCGAAGGTCTTAACATGTGGTCGTATACTGAGATTAACGCCTTCTTTAAACTAAATGGCCGCAAAATAAAATTGATGACGATATTTGCTTTTCTTGGAGAATTTATTTACAAAGAAATGTACATGATTAACGCATGTATCTATTTGAAGAATCTACATTCTCTAATAATATGTGTCGACTTTGACCTGTCGGAGATAATTACTGAAATTTGCAAGCACTTGAAAAAATTGGAGAACCTCACTATTGATAATACCAATCATACGAACTATGAATCTTTAGCGGAGTTACCTCGACTAATACATTTGGATATTCAACATTTTGTAAAATCTAGTGATAAAGTATTCAAGAGGCTCGCTGAGTTGCGCCCAGGCACCTTGAAGTACTTAAGAATTGGTACTGAACTGACGGTTAAGCTTGGTTGGCACATTGCCTACTTAAGTGGTCTCAAGATGTTTAATATCAACAATCCGAATCGTCATTTTATCAATTGTGTTGTTTCGCGATTGTCGAAACTAACAGTCCTTAGCGTAACAAACGCTCAACAGCTGCAAGACAATGATTTTAAGCAATTGCTGATCCATTTGAAGTTCCTAGCATCATTATACGTTAGTCATTGCATGGATTTGAATAACAATTTTGTACTGTTTGTCATTCAGTACTTGAAGCAGGAAGTGTTCTCTGTTCGTCACTTACCGTTTTGTTTGGGCATCTCTAGCACAGGCGTATCGAATAACATAAATGAGGTAAAGTTTATATAAAATCATTCTAATAGTATACCATTCTATTGCAATTCACAGATTGAACACGTAAAATCATCGCTTACATTACTGAAAATAAATGTTGCTGCTGATCTGGAAATTTAAATTTCTACCGCCTTATCGATAGACGATTGACGTAAAGATGGTTTAATTGGGCGAATTTAAACAATGTGGCAACAATCCACCCGCTGAAAACAGATGTTTATTGACTTAATATCGGAGCGTGGCCATCATTGCTGAATTTTATTTTGTTATTATTAAATTATATATTTTGTACGAAACAAAGTTAATAGAAAACGGCGATTATTATTGAAACAGGCGTAGCCACTTTTGCCTTGGTGTTTTGTTGTCCACAGCATCCATTGCGAAAGCAGCTTCGCTTGAGAAGCCAGCTATATATTGCAACTCCAACAAGAATATCATCAAAGACAGCAATAAAAACGTGTTATGCAGATGCATGCTCTAATTATTGTGTGAAGTGCGTTAAATACACGAATAGGAACTTAAATCGAGCTCAGCGACGAGGCTAGCGAAACAACAGAGGCACAATTTCTTAGATTGGGTTTTCTAGCTTAACCAATGTGGCACTTCCAATGAAAAATCAATTCGAAATCGTTGGATGTTCTCAGTATTGGTTATTGGCGAGAAGAACCCAAACACAGCTATAAGAAACCAAATTCAAATCAAATTAATACATATAATATATATAAGTTTAAGTACATATACATTCACATACTCATTCACATAAAATGGCTGAGGTTAATATGTTAGCTGATACGTCACGCGCAGAGGACGCTGCATCTCTGACTATCCGGGAACGCAAGCGTCCTCGTCTCGAGGAAGAAGAGCAAGAGTTAAAAGTGGCCGGATTTTCGCTAAGTGCCATTGAGGAAATGCGTCACACACGCGACGCCGAGTTGCTCTCTGAGCCCATTGATCAACAGCTACGGCAGTTCCAGGTGCTTGATGAAGTGGCTACTGCCAGTGAGGAAGATGAGTCAGGTAAGCGATAAAATACAATAGAAATTCTCTGTAGGTTCGTATTCTTGTTGACTAGCAGGGCACATGGAGCTACCCATAAAGCAACAGCTTCTACAAGTCTTATCTAAAAATCTTGCCAGAGCTTATCATTGTGTAAATAAGACGACACGAAATCTGATAAAAATATGTGGTAGTCCTCAAGATTCATTGGATGTGTGTATCTATGAAGCGCATTTTCTTTAGTAACTTCGACCTGATCGCATTCCCCCGATGCAGTTGCATTTCCATGATAAATTCCACTGATACTTGATCTCTAATTGTTCTTAAAAGCTGTTTTAGGCATGCGTATGATACCAATAGTGTGCCTAGATCTGAACGAGAGGTTATCTGTTAGCAGTAAATTTCTGAGGGCAAAATAAGTGGAATATGTTATTAGCAATGAAGAAAAGATTATTTCCTCAACTATCTAAATACATTTCTTCCCACTTTGTGCAGATGACAACAGCGAAAAGCAAAATGGTGAGAATTATGCTGACGACGAGGAAGGCGACGCCGAGGCTGGAGACTACGATTCTTCAGACTTTGACGATGACGAAATTGAGAATCTGCTCGACGAAAAGCTCCCTGATGATCTCCGCGAGTCAAAGCGTCCGAAATACGAGCAGCGTTTTAAGACTGTACTAGAAGGTAAGCTTGCAGAGCCTCTGCATTGTTTATTTACTTAAATTCATTAACTTTCCGTCAACAGAGAAGCGCCACAATCACTTTGAGGTGCTGCCAGAGGGCTGGGTGCAAGTGACACATAATAGTGGCATGCCGCTATTTCTGCATCGCAAGACGCGAGTCTGTTGTGCCGCTCGCCCCTATTTTTTAGGTACGGGCAGTGCACGAAAGCATGCTGTGCCATTAGGAGCCATTCCCTGTTTGAACTACAGACGCGCCCTCGACGAAGAAACGGAAGCAGAGCAACAACAGCTCACGACTGAGAAGACGATGCCAGTGAATAAGGATGAAACTCCAGCTGGCGTTTGTCCTGTTATCCATGGTACATCGCAGCCCATGGAGATCGACAGCACTGGAAAGAAAGACGCCTCTAGCACTGAACCCAAAACTGGCGAAGGAGCTGAAGCTTCTGAAGCATTGCAAGCTCTGATTCCGGCAGCCAAAATTGTTACGGTTAACGAAAATACGCAAAAGGAATCGGTAACACCGGAGCAGCTAAACACGTATTGTCAGAAACTATTCAAGTTCAAGGTGATTCGTGTTCTCCGCTTTCGCAGCTGGAACGCACGTCGTAAGTTTACCAAGAATCGCAAGCACATAAAGAATATACAACGACCAACACTACCCGACGGCACCAAGTTGATCAAGTTTCCTATTCTGGCGGCTGGCGGTGCGGAAGGTGCGACCAATCCACGTGGACGCAAAGAGTGGATAATGAATCCCAATGGCAAGAGCTTTGTATGCATATTGCACGAGTATGTGCAGCATGCACTAAAGACACAGCCAACATATGAGTTTAAGGAGTTGCAAAATGCAGCCACGCCCTATTCGGCAACAGTTTCGGTGAACAATCTTAAGTATGGCACAGGCTATGGCACCAGCAAGAAGCAGGCTAAATCAGAGGCAGCACGTGAAACACTTGAAATACTCATACCGGATGTTAAAGACAAAATAACAGGCAACAATAAGGATCAGAAGAGCGGAAGTTCTAAGAAAACGCAAAGTGATCTGTCGGTAAGTGATCATCCTCGTCTAATTAGCATTCAACTCACACTTGTCGTTTAGGTTTTCGATGACATTCGCATTGAGGATCCGCGCGTCACAGAGTTCTGCAATAAGACAACGGAGCCCTCGCCAAATGCTATATTGTTGACATGCTTACAGCGTAACTACGGCAGCGATGTGCAGATCACCCAAGAGATAAATCGCACGGCTAACAATAAGAATGAATTCACCATGACTGTTGGCAAGCATTCAGCCAAGGTGGTTTGTAAGAACAAGCGCGAGGGCAAACAACTGGCATCTCAGGCCATTCTGCAAGTAAGTGAAGTCATAGTTCTATATGCATTGTAATATTTGATCATGTAAATAAATTTTCACTAGATACTGCACCCACACATTCAAACCTGGGGATCACTGTTGCGTCTGTATGGCAACAATTCGATTAAAACTTTTAAGGAGAAAAAGCTCGAGGAGCAGGAGATCACGGTGCTCCAGAGCAAGGCCGCAGTAAATCAACCAAACTATGCTATCCTCGACAAACTCAAGACCGAGATGCTTAAACTCAGCGCCAAACAGGAGAGCGTACAAACTATGGGCACCTTTGTACCGCCCAACGATGTGGACTTGCCCACATCATCTGGCTCTAATTTGAACAACGTTGAATTATAGTTATAAACGCTTCATCATCATGATCATCAACAGCATTAGCATCATCTCTGTCATTGAGTTTTCGGTTTACCAGCTTACATGACAATCTTGAACACAGTTACCCCATGTGATCCATCATAATATGACAAAAATTGTGTTAAATTGTTCGTGCAATACATTCTTCAAGTCTATGCAAACAATTAGCACAATTCTTTATTATAATTGCCAAAATTGTGAACAATAAATGTTGTACGCTGTTCTCATTGTTTCTATATTTCAATTTAAAACATCGATCTGAATATCACAATAAATGTAATCTTGTTCAAAAACATTCTTTCTAATATAATTATAATAGTATAACCCCGTTATTAGTTATTACAACATTTCTTAAGTCTTAAAAAATTATTATTAAAGGTTGTAAATTAAAATGAGTAGGAACGCCGCTGTCAAGTTTACCCGACTTATACACATATTTTCTTACCCAATACTCATACATACATTACATGAAACTGTAACGAGAGTGCACGATTTCGAGATACCCCACTCACATGCCCTTAAATTCCCTAACATATTTACACGGCTGCCATTTGAAATATAGATTTCGTTTTACATTTAAAAAATAAAAGTATTAGTAATAGTATTACTACTTGACCATTAATAATTGTTAGAAACCTTTCTTAACCCCATATTTTATTGGTACATAAAGTCTTTATGATCATTGCTCAGCCTCTAAATTGGACCCGCATATAAATTGGGATTATTATTAAATTATAAATGTATTTTTTTTCAAATATATATGACATATATACGATAGTTTCGAATTGCAGAAAATTTCTCAAAACTTAAACGATTTCCACGCTTTGTCTTGAATATATGGATAATGCGCTTCTCGCTTCCGACCTGTTACATACTGTTGCACAGAGTTAACACATGCCCTTATATTATATTTGCAAGGTATATGATATATTTACAGGCCATTATGAAGATGATAAGTTCGCCGTGACGGTGAGTTACCGTAAATTCATACACATTTCAAATATACCAATTTGCTTTTGTTTGTATGAGTATATACACATGCACATACATATGTATGTGCGTGCAATTATTTAAAAGACAATGCAGCCATAAATTATGCTACATTTTCATTTCATTCTAACGCTTCGTTTTTTATCGCATTCCTCGGACACACGAACGCACACACACACACACCAACAACCTCCGTATGCAGCCAGCAACACTGACAGACGCTCAAGCAAGAGTAGGCACGCGCAAATGAATTCGCCGCGCTGGGCAGCACTGGTTTATGCGCAGCAAGAGCGCGCAGCATCAGCAAATAAAAAAAAATAAATCGTAGCGTTGCTCCTTTTACCGTTGCTTGCTTCTTCAGTATTTGTTCGTTGCGTGTCGAGTGCTAAAGAAGGCAGTTGGTCATCGGCGCAGTGCCGCCAATTCCGATTTAATTAAATCACTTTAATTGAAAACACACAGAATTGCATCAGGTGCCAAGTAACAATTCGTCTATCTTTCGTTCATTAACAACGTCGCGGGTGCTTGAGTGGGTCAAGTGTTGCTACAACGTTGCACAATTTATGACCACAGCGGCATTACTATCACAGTTACGCGGCTCGCTTCAACGTCACTGTGTAAACTCCAAAAATTGGGTCTCGCTTGGAAAAAAAAAAATCAACGGGTATACATTTCGTCGTCGTTGTGACTGCGGGCGCCGCTGCCCCATTCCAATTGTGTTGTCCGTGTAACACAACAGAATACGCCATCACATACATATACATGCACGGCAATTGTGTTTACTGTCGAGTGTCCGTCCGCTGCTCGGCCTGCGTCATTCAAAAAAACATACAAACATATTTACATATATATGTATAGATCTATGTATGTATGCGTGCATGTGAAGGCATGTAAAATGCGATTGGAATTTTGTCAACGTAACGCCCGCATCCAAATTAGCAACATTAACAACATCAAGAGCAAAAAGCAGCAACAACGGCAACTACAACAACAACAACAATAAGGTAAGCGAGTCACATCAGGCGCCAAGTGTCAGTCAAATGTTGGAAAATTCAATAATCCGCCATTGGGCGCAACCCGCTATTCATAGCACTCACTCTTCCAAATACCAAATACAATCATATCAAATGTAATTCGCTTTACATTCGCCGTCGACAGCGCGTCGTCTGTTGCGTCGGCCAAAACTAGGTTGACGTTTGGTTGATTTGCTTAGTTACCAATTCGCACAATTTCAATTTCAATTTCGGTTTCAATTTCACTTCCAGTTAATTTTGGCAAATTAAAGAAAAACAAGAAACAAATGTTGACACACTTTGTCTCAATTCCAAGCAAACTATTTGTTTATTTTGCTTAAAACAATTGTAATGAAATTTTAAACCAATCCAAATGGCTAATCCTTTGATCTTTTATAAACAAATTTCGCTCAATGAATAAATAATTCAGCACAACAAGGAAACTCTTTAACTGTAAAAATGATAAGTTTGTTAATAGTAAAATAACGATAACTCTCTTTCACATGCAAACAGTTTAAATAATTTAACCTTGTGTAAATTGGCGGCCAATAATTTGAATTATCTACCCCCTTGTCTGGATGTCACTATAGATAATAATATTAATATTCATTTCTAGTTCAAAAAAGTATCCATTGATTTGAAAATTACGAGAAATGAGCCCATGCAATGCCAGTTTACAAGTGTGTGGAACGATATTTCAGGTTTTGGTGAACTTTAATTTAAATCCTCTACAAAAAATCAAGGAATTTCCAAAGGAGAATATTAAAGTTAATAAATATCTCTACTTGTCTTATATTGTATAAAATAAAAACATAATCGGCATAGCGTATAAAAAAACAAAATTATTCAAAATGTAATTGGTCTTTATATTAACTTTATGCAAAAAGTATGTTGCAGACAGAAGGAGGCGTGGAAGATACTGTATGTACGCATATATTATTGATCAGAAGCAACAGAAGATGTCAAATATGTAGGCAGATTAGGAAAGACTTGGAAAATGTCTAAGAATGAGCAGTTGAATCTGCTGTATTTGATATTGCTTTTGCTATTTTGGAATCCAGTTGTGATGGCAATTCTTCCTGTATGTTCTCTAGTATTGATTTAGCTGACGAATTATTGACGAACATTTGGCTTTGAATATGTAAATGATGTATGACGTAAATGACGTAAAGCATCAGCAAAGTAAAGTCGAAACTTCCCCCAAAGATTAGCATCTGTTGAAAATATAATCAGTTAGACGGAGTATTGGGAATACTTTTTTGAAAGCTCCACTTACCACATCATAGTCCGAAGTAAATGTGTTTGTTCTCATACCTCTTCCATTGATTTGATGTATGAAAATGTGGAAATGTAGGTGGAGTACGAAAGTTTCGATAGTGGCTGCCATAGTTGCGAAGAGAGGAAGCTGTTGGCCAACTCACCGTAGTCCTGCATACAAGCAAACACCACCCGACAAGCGATGCGTGTAAATGTGTAGTAAAATGCTTGACTTAGCATTGATAGGGTCGAATTCCACCAGTCGACATATGGTTAGAGGGCAAATATTGAGGTGAAGATCAAAGCCAAACAGATAAACCAGACCATCCAAATGTAAATGTGGTTCAATTTGAATGGCTTGTTGCGATTATCATGCAGGAAATAGCCAAAGAGAATATCGATCAGCCATGGTGCTGCATGAGTATGTGTGGCATCATCAGCAGTTACATCGAACTTAATGCTCTCAATCATGGGAGTATCTCCGAAATGGGGCAGAATCTTCATTTACAAAAGAATAGCTAGAGCCACGATGGGATACATCCTTAGTATGTTTAGTCTGCCTTTGGTCCTGTTGTATTTGACTTGATTTCTATGCTACTGTACGTTTATTTCTCCTGATAAGAAGGTTATCACCATGTCAGGTAATATGTCTATTAGGGAGTTAGAAGAGTTATAAGAGACTGCGGATGCTTAGATGCTTACTTACTCAGATACTTGCACCACATATAATTGTAGTATGTTTCCAAGAAAACAGCAATTACCAGTATTGATAAACAAATTAATTAATTAATAAACAAACTGGCAAAAGGGAGAAGTGAGTTTATAAAAACATTGTAATTTGTATTTAGTAACTTCGGCTCGATGTTGGTCGTCCTCCAATTAAGCTCACTTGCCACTTGGAACTGTTGCTTCAGAAATGTATCCATTTGCATTGCGGAACAGGTAGAAGATGGAGAGGAAACTGCCGTCCTTATATTTATACCATAGGCTGTTAATGGCAGGGCAGCAAAGCAATACTTTGCCCTCAAGTAGTGTTTATTTTTGATAATCTGATTGATCCCGATACACTCATCGTAGTTTCTCCAATCAATAATTTTTCTGTAGAGGAATTCCTTCGGCATCAGTAAAACACTTTAAACATAGCAATTGAATCGCCCATAACTTTGTAGAGGCTAAACCATTCAGCAGCTGGGCCATGTCAGAAGGACATTGTACATCCCCGTCTAATTCTGTGATATTTTTTAAGTATTGCAGGATTTCGATGTGGATGTAACCCCATTATTTGATGTTATTCATCATTCCCCAACTTGCATTGCATAGACTTGACTACTGGAAGTTCAATAAACAGCATTGTTGCGCGTACTTCTATCATGTTCATGCTTTAAGAATATCTTTTATATACAACTTAAGCTCTTGACATTATAATGATATGAGTTTATTTTTTTGGGAGGGGAAATGAACAATTGTTTTGGACATGATTGTTATTTAATGTAACAAATCCTATTTATAATCCCGCTATTAATCGGCTTTAATATTGATTATTAAATAAGTTTTTTTTTGTTAAATCCTTTTAGATGACAATTTGTTGTATCTTTTAACTTCTAGTCTGTAACATGTCTTATCTGGGAATTGAAACAATAAGCGTGTCGTTGGACACATCAGTTTTGGTTTTAGGTCTCCAAGGTTGCATCAATAAGGCTCACGTAAGGTGACGCCAAAGCCTTGGAAAATGAAATCTACAATAAAAACCATTCCACTTACTATATCATACTTTGAGAGAGAGAGAGTTTGCGTTTATTTGCTGGATGAAAATATGAAAATGTAGGGAGAATACGAAAGATTCAATAGTAACAGCGAAGGGAGAAAGCTATTGGGCAATGCACAGTAATCGTTTTTAAAAGCAAACACAACCCAGCATAGACTCAAGAGCCAAGCAATGCGATTTCGGATGACTTGCACTGGACAGCAGAATATGGCAAACAGATAGACATCAATGTCCAACTGACAATCCTGTTCACCCAAATCAAAATCCTGTTCAAATTGAAAGACTTGTTGCGATTCACATGCAGGAAACATGTCATGTTGTCAACTTAGGAATACTTACAACACAAATAATATAAATAATCATATCATACGATTATTGGCGATGTAAGCAATATAACGAAAAGGGTCCTTGGATAGTTGTTACCAGAAATCAACTTACCAAGTCCGAAGTTGCATTATTTTGCGAGAAGAGTAAGGCACAGAATCACAGTCAAGATCAGGGCGAGACGCAAGTAGCGCTGGAGCTACATAATTGCAAGTTTTTTCAATGAATGGAATTATTTATGCCACTTGTTCCTTATGCTGTTATAAACTTACTTCCTCAAGGAACGTAGGCAAACATTTCCAATGACAAACCAATTAGGCAGAAATAGGTATCCATACTGACAATACAGTGATACAGTTTGAAGCTTGCGAATGGACTGTGGATTCACTTTTGAAATTCAAAATACAGGGTTATTGAGTTCATATTTGGAGTCGTCACAGCAAAAAGGTATTGATGTCCCAAAGTCATCCAGACAAGCTACATGCAACGCATGCCATGCAGACAATCGATGACATTTGGGTTCGACTTGGACTCCGTAAGATGGAAATTAATGAGGGCTCGGGTATAGAGTGTGTTCACAAGAGCAGAAAGTTTACCTCAAAGTTTGAATGTGAGTTGATACCAGTTAAAAGTTTACAATTACTTACCGTGCTCCACATAGAAGAAATAATTAAAGAGAGTGGCCAGGATCATAGAAGCACTCAACATTGATAGTATAACACTGTTCGTCAGAAAGAAAGTTGAGTAAAAGTTGAGTCTGTCAAGTTTACACTTAAATGGTGAATATGGAGAGCAATATGAGGTTTCTCATCAGACACAGGACTCCTTGCATAAGGTATAAAATATAAAAATAAAATATAGGTAAGCTAATCTAATCTCGGTAGAAGTTTCCCAAATTTGTTTTTATTTTAGTAGAAACTATATTTAGTATAAAAAACTATATATAGTATATATAGACAGTGGCAATTCTAAAGTATATAAAAGCAAAATGTTAGTATAATACCTAGCACCAGTCTCTATACACCAATAAAGTATATATAAATGTAATATAGTAATAGAATACATCATTGTAAAAATATATATGACTAACATATATACAATATACTCATGGGAGTTGATGTCACAACTGATCAGTTGTCAAAAGAATTTACACTCGTTATATATAAATATATATATATTGTATATATATATATTGCAATGCACATATATACGCTCATACTTGTACATACTTTTCTTTTCTATCTTTATTATTAGTTTAAAATACTTATTTCTGGATCGATCTTCATGAAGCTCTTTGGCTTGTCTTACAAGAGTGTTCTTTAAACACCTCTAAATTTGAAGAGTATATTTAGTATCTCTAGCTCTTATACTTATAGACTATATCTATTGCCACCTTCTTACTGTTTCACACAGTTGATATTTTCCTGGCACAGCATATCCATAATTTGTAAATTATGGCAACTTTTACTTCATAGATTCTCAGAATTTACACCAACTTGTATAAATATGTACGTATGCGTTCTTTCTTCCTATTAAGATGTTGTCCAAGTCCTTATAAAGTTGTGATGCATATTAATAGATAACCGTTGTCCGTTGTTAACATAATCACAGTGAATCAATTTAAACTAGTAGTTGATGCAGATTAACTAATAAAAAACTGTACATAATATCAAATGATATACTCAATATGAAATGAAATGTCAAGTTTTTCATTAGGTAACCTTCATAATTGTTTGTAAACGTTTAATTTAATTACTCAAGCGTTAAAATAGCTGAATTAGTGGAATGTTACAATGTGTAAATGAAATGGAGAGTGGTTTCCCAAGGCAATCAGGTTGGTCACTTAGGAACCTGCAGAACTTGAAGCGAAACCAAAATCAACACCAAGAAATTCACTCGATGGGCTTTCAATGAAATGTAAATACAAATAAAACTTTTCAAAGCACAATAGATGACAGGAAAAAAAAAGCAGTCAAGAGAAATTTTAAATAAGCTTATCAAATTCTTAAGATGGATTTACACAGAAATAGAAAACTAAGCTAAGGAAAAACGCGCAGATTTTCTTCGTGAGCCACGCAATTGGAATAAGTTTGCCTAGGAGTCGAGGAGTCGAGGAGCCTAGCAGCCTAGGAGCATAGGATCAACATTATTACTGCCTCGAAAATCAATAAACATTAATCTTAACGTGATTTTGTCTTTATCCTTCGTCATTTGCGTATTCGATGCAGCAACCAAAAGGGAATTTGATAAAAGATTAAAGTTTAGTAAGAGCAAACAAAAAGTTCGGGTAGAGACCTCAATTAGTATTATCAACGCTCTGATCACAGATGAAGACATGATTTCCAAGGAGTTCGGGCGATTTCGCATCTAAGTAAATTTAAATATCATGAAAGTAAACAACAACAAGCAAATTAATAATTTTGCAAAGGGTTTACAACTCACTCCGAGCTATACACTCAGAGAAATCTTAAGCTTAATACAATTATTGTTAACTTTAATGGAGACACTGGAGGCACTTCAATTTAATTTTATTGCCATAATAAATCAAGTAAGAAAATTCTATTTTTCTCTCAGTGTAGGTAAACTGCTTAATATAACAAGAAATGTTTTATTTTCTTATGGCAAACTTTGGTTGTAACTGTGCAACGTTTGCAACCGCTATATGATAATGAAAATTCAATTAATGTATCCTTAACAGATCTAAAGCAGCTTGTCAACATTTCATATTAACAAATTGAACTTTGCCTAATTCGTTTAGCTAATCTAACACATTATCTTGAAGATTGCCTGAAAGACGGAGGCAATTGTGCTAGGTTACTGTAAAGCTGTAACGTGTTGTCACCTTGAAAATTTCATAATTAAACTCCGAGTTGAACTCAAAGGACACAGTTGGCAAGAGACACGAGATATTTACCTTAAAGAATTCTAATTAAATCATTGAAAAACTTTGAGGACTTTGTGCTGATTCATGTGTCCTGGCAGCTGCTACTTTTCCAAGCCCATGCCAAACTTTTGCCCAGCCAGTGCTAAAGAATTTGCCTGATTTCGATACCCTGTAATTTATGTACACCAGCAGTGCGGCGGCTGACACGAACATAGATAAGGCCAATGGACTCAGAGCAATTAGAATCAGTTTGTCTATAGGATATCATCAAGTTGAGCAATTATATGAACTTTGTTTTTGTTGCTGCTGCAGCTGTATAGAGTTGCCTCCACTTGATGTCGACTAATTTGTGGTGTTTGCTTTGGACTTTCGGCTTTGGCCAGGCTGCCGACGCTCTTTTGGCTTATGCAAAGCATGGTCTAAAGCCCTACATGTGCCTGAGACCGAGAATGAGAATGAGAATGAGACTGAGCCACTAGGCCGCCAGTGCGTCGTTCGTTTTTTTTTTTTTTTTTTTTTTTAAAAAAGGGAATGCTACGGCTATGGAGGGAGGGGGTGGGAAGTGGGAATACTAGGGGTATCAGTATTTCATGTCGTCACACACACAAACACACAGGCACACACACACACACGGACAGATACCATGCAAGATTCATAGACTCATAAATCTTTAAGTATTGAATACCATTTTTGCATATACTATGTAAGTAAGAACCTCACGCCGTCCAACTTTATCCGGCAAGCAACAACATAGCCCCTTGCTCCGCACATCCGACGCGTCCAGCCGGGCCCAAAATATTTGCAAAACTTTGCTTGAGGTGAAAGCAAACAACGTGGCGCCGAATACCAACAACAGTTGTTGTTGTACATACAGTATTTCTGACCGAGCGGCAACATTGGATGCCAATTTAGCGCAGATCCGACAGTGGCAGTGAGTGGCTGACCGGGAGGGAGCGAAGCTTCTCGTATATTGGCCTACGGGTGTACAGTGTTGGGAGTGTAGGGAGAGTGTAGGGGTTGTCGCTATGTGGCATTCGTTTGTTAGCCATCTACGGACATCGGCCAAAATCCACCAAATATAATGTTGTATCTACGCACATACACAAACATTTGTAGCTAACAACCCGCATATGTGCTCCATATGTTGGAAGCACTCATACAACACTCGCAAACACTCACAAACACTCGCACCCTCTCGCTCACTCAGTGAAGCGTTCGAATTGTGGGTATACTCGTATTCATGAAATGGAATAACTAATGACTTTATGCTAGAAGCGAGTTTTGTTAATTGCATTTGCTAAAAACACAGCCACAGTTCTAATCGAGGGGTGGGTGGTGCTGTGGGTGGTTGGATAGTTGGGTGGTTGAGTGGATGCGGAAACAGCAACTTCATTGCCTTGGTCCAACTTCTTATGGTTATGGAGCGTTAAATGCGAAGAAAAATTTCAATAGCCGCTGCTGCGGCCACCGAAACTTAACTAAAATGAAAGGAAGCGAGGCAGCAAGCTCATAGATAGTAGTATAACCACAACCACAGCTTAAGCCACAACTAAATCAACAACAACAACAATATAAGCAACAACTTAACAGACCGGGGCTAATGAAACCGCAGTTGGATTGGGGAATGGGATCGAAGAAATGTGAATAAGACGAAGAGAAAATCGCTTCTCAAGTAGTTGGAAACGTCAACGCGGCCATTGCACAGTGGGCTGCGTAGAGCAGAAAGTGAACAATTAATTATAAAAATAAAATATATTTTATTGGTAAACTGAACAAATTAAATTTATGTAATTTAGTCTGTTCTATTCTAAATTAATTCCCTGAAATGTTGCACTTTATAATTCCTAGTCTTTGTACTGCAAATATTTGCAATAGATTAAAAAATCATGTTAAATGCATGACGTTAAGTTGGCTGCGCTTTGACATTTCATGAAATGTTCTGGAAATAATAATAATGCTTAAAGTAAATTCATCATTTGCTGTTTATGCATTCATTTTCCGCGCAGTGTGATGAAATCAGATGCTGTTATATGCACTGCTAACATATATTGTTTATAAATTACAATGGAGCAGATGATTTGAACCACTGTGCCAGCATTTATACTTGACAGTATATTTTCATAGGTTTGTGCTAATGTTTCGACCAACTATGATGGCGACAATTTGCCAATGCATGCGATAAGTCTTCCAGTAGACGGAGTGACAACAGATGTACGTGTGGGATTTGTGGGTGTTGTGGGAGTTTGGGGGTTTCGGAAGTGTTGCCAATGTGTGTTTGATGTCGGATGTGTATTTTGGAGCTATTTTTGTTGTATACTTTTCAAGTGGCCCGTCAATGGCTGAGCAAAGAACGTTGATTGAGTTCTTGTTATCGTAGTTAAGCGTCAAGTTTTCGTATTCTTCGAGAGGCACACAAAACTCTCTGTTTACAATTTATTGGCTATATATATATATATATATATATATATATATATATATATATATATATATATATATTTGTGTATAGCTAAGTATATACAGCAGCCAAATTAATCAAGCAGATGATTGCATGTATACTATTGATTTTCTAAATAGATATTAGTTTTATGCATCAACAAGTCGATCAACTGTAAATGGGTTTCCTTTCAATTTGTGGCCTGGATTTCCATTTCCATTTGTTAGTAATCTACTCAAGTGAACTGCAGTCGATGCATTTCTCCAGCTAATTGGACTAATTGCACTTCACCAGTCAACCAGCTGATGCTCATCCAATTTGAGTTTATGCATAAGTCTTATGTGCATATTACGTATACGTATTTATTTTTTATCATGTCCACAATTATGCATAAATAAATACTACAATTAGTGGCTTTCACTTGAGAGCTAAAAAATAAAAAAGCAAAAAACGAAACACTTGAAAGTCAAAGCTTTGATTGGTCCAGTCAAATGGAGCATCCTGAATTGTCCAACGTCAGGTACAACCACATGGGCCACAATTACGTGGGTGCTGGTGTGAGTGTGTATTTGGGTGTGTGTGTGTCTCTGTGTGTTTGCACTCATGCTTTACACGAGTGCTTCAGACAAACCTCCGTGTACTGAGAGGGACAGTCACGTCCACATGGCTGGCGTTGCATGAACTCTGTGTATGTGTGTGTGTGCGCGTGTGTGTGTGTGTGTGTGTGGGGCACGCAAAAAAGGTGCCTGGCGGGGCACTTGAGCATGGTTGGCTTCCTTCAACGTTCAATTTGTGTACTTAAATTCATTTCACTTTAATTACGAGGGTATTCCATTTAATATTTGATGGCTTCTGCTGCCATTCTGACCTTTCTTCTTCTCTTCTCTTTTCTCTTCTTCTCTCCACTTCTCTCCTCCCCACTCTCTTTTTACATATCGTCCTGTCGATGGATGCTCCATCTGCTAAATGTCCATCGTCATCGTCATCGTCATTCTCGTGTCCGTGTCGGTTTCGGTGTCAGTGTCGCAGGCATCCCGTTATCCTCTTCATTTCATCTTGTTTGGCTGGCAAACATTTTGACTATAAACTGAATTAGGGTATTCATAAATTGTTGCGTTTGCCATCCATACATTCATTACATGCAGAACCTTTAGATTACCCTGTGTACCTTGGCTACCTGCCGCCAGTGGCGTTGTCAGCTTTTGCCAAAATTGTTTTATTTTTCTTCGTAGAATTTTGCAAGTTCTTCTATGGTTTTCAATTAAGCGAAATACAAGTTCTGGTTGCATGTGGCAACCACGCTGTTGCTGCCCCCTCCCCCTCTTCCAAGGGAAGCAATATCAATGGCCATGCAAAACTTCAAATTTAATCTGTTTTAATGGGGAAAGGGGAGATTGGGAAAATTGAGCTGGCCTCCAAAATCAAAATGGCATATTGGGAAACTCGTTAACTGATCGGATGACATAAAAATGCGTTTAAGGGTATGAAACAAGTGCGAGTATTTGAGTATTCCAGTTAAATAGGCAGCAACAAGCTAAGCTTTGTTTTGTGTCACGTTGACGAAGTGGCATGGCATCATCAAATACTAACAAATGGTGTTGAATGCTGCGCGACATCTCGAAGCACTACTTACCTTATATATACCACATATATATATGTATCTGTGTATATGTATTTGGGTATATATATGTCTGCGCTTCAGTGAAAACCACTCGCTGTCTGTCTGTCTGCAGACATGGAAACATTGGAATTGGGGTGCCTTTGAGTTGTTGTCGTTGATGACGACCTGCGCTGGCCTCCTCGACAACGCGCAATTGCTTTTTGGGTTGTGGCAGCAGCAATAACAACGTGGCAAACAACAACAAAAGAAAGCATTGGGCGCGAGGTGGTGCCCCAAAGAACGTGCGCTGCTGAGATTTGTTGTGCCACCTACGCAGCCTAATGTGCGGCATGTATAAGTAAACGTCGCAGTGTGTGTGTGTGTGTGTGTGTGTGTGTGTGTGTGTGTGTGTGTGCTGTATATGCGTATTTATTTTACAACCACTGCTTGTGGAGGCTGTGTTGCAAGGGACGCTGCTTTTTATGTGACCATTTCCATTGCGACTGCGACTGCGACTGCGAATGCGTTCGTGTTCATTAACGTTGCTATTACATTTTAACACACCGAATCGGAATGTGTCCCATCGTCTTTGTTGTTGTCCTTGCCATGCATCCCATTCCTCATTTCCCATTTCCCCTATCGCATTCCCCTTAACCCTCCCACCCACTGCACTCTTGGCATTGCCTTGCCTTGCCTTGCCTTCTACTTTCATTTGTCGGCCCGTTCATTTGTTGAGTTTTTGTGTGTTGCTGTATGTTGAAATATCCTGTTTAACTTTATTTCATTTTTCCACAGCATCCGACACGTGCCTTCCACACACAGTTCTTGTGTGCGTGTGTGTGTGTGTGTGAGTAAGAGTGTTTTAGTTGGTATGCATAAATATTTACGGTTGTTGTTGTCTTATCAGATCATTTATGGCCTTATAGGTGGTTGGGGGGCTTGGGGCCGTTCCGAGGTCGCCTCGCATTACTTTTCTTATTTGCATGTTGTAGAAAAATATCAATTTGCGCACCTCCGACGCCAACGGCAGCGTCAACGTCGGCAGCGACCGTTTAACATTTTCCGCTATTTGCAGGCCTTTTGTCCTGTTTTCCTTCATTTAACACACACACATACACATACACACACACACACACACACACACACGGGTCAGATAGGCTGTATCTAAATGTTGTGCAAATGCTTGTGGGGAATGCTCCATTTGAATATGAATTTATAGCAATGTGTTGGCGACATTGCGTATACGCAATTTATGTAATTCGTAGCACAATTTGCATAACAACTATAAGTACTTTCATCTATGCTGGCCTTGATGCTGCTACTGCTATCCATATGCTGAAAATATAAATTTCGTTATCTGCCCAATGTTATGATGATATGTCCTTCTACTTGGACTACTACTGCTACTACTTTTACATTTAGTTGGAAGTGACCGAACATTAAATTCATTGCCCACTTTGCTCCATCGTCCACTCCATTTTTATTTGAGCTTCCTGCTTGGATTTATCACTGCCGCCCTTTTGTTGCCGCATTACTGCAAATAGAAAGGTAAAGTGCAATTTGGTGAGCATCTTTGCTACCGTTGGTGGTGCTGCGGATGGTATTGTGGGTGGTGCTCTTATTCCTGCTGGCTTATTCCCACGAGTCACGTAACTTCCGTTAGCGTCTACGTGGCCAGCTAGCAACAACGCTCGTTGGGCATTAATAAATTTTATGCTTAGCAACAGCCCCCAATAACTTTCTAGATAATATCTAACAATCACCCACCAGCAGTAGTATAAATAGAAGTAGTGGAATAAGTAACTCAACCCACCCACAGTTACCCCGTAAGCAACAACATCAACATCAAGTTGTTAAGCACTCGCACTGGTCAGACGAAGCATTTGCCATCATTTCATACTTCCTGCATTTTCGGGGCACATTTCATGTTGCATACCACACATTTTGGGGGCAACACTAATGAACACGAGCAACAATAACAACAACGACAACGACAACGACAACGACACATACCATAAGTATCTAAGCCAAAAAAATGCGATGACATCGTCATGTTCGCACAACTATTCACATGTCGTATACGTAATGTGTGTGTGTGTGTGTATAAGCGAGTGTTAGCTCGTGAGCGTGTGTGTCCAAGTCAATGTAGCTCATGATTTGGCTGTATAGTTTGTGTTGCGACACAGCAAGTGATTCGCAACAAATTTCTTCTGATTTATCAACTTTATTTTTAGACCCGGTACCCAAAGGGTACAGGGGCTTATGTATTTGTGCTATGTATGTAACAGGCAGAAGGAAGCATCTCCGACCCTATAAAGTATATATATTCTTGATCAGCATCAATAGCCGAGACGATATAGCCATGTCCGTCTGTCCGTCTGTCCGTCTGTCTGTCCGTATGAACACCTAGATCTCAGAGACTATAAGAGCTAGAGCTACCAAATTTGGTAACAACACTCCTATAGTATGCACGCAGATCAAGTTTGTTTTAGAATGTTGCCACGCCCCCGTTCCGCCCACGCAAATCGAATAAAACGTATAACTAGACTTCATTTGTAGCTACATACTTCAGATTTGGCACACATAATGTGTGCTCATGTCTGGACATTTTGTGAAAATTGCATGAAGATCGGACCATAAACAAAGCAGTTAATAAGATATCTAATTACCACAAGCTCATGGCAGCTTTAGCGACAATTAATTGCATTAAATGTAACAACAACAAAAACAAGACATTCTGTGCGAGTACCCGAGTTCAAGTCTCGGTGCTGACCATTTTTTATTTCACTTTTTTTTTATATATTTATAAAAATTAACTTTTTACTATTATTTTATTTATATATATGTTATTAATTTTGCCAATATGTCATAAGAAGAAGAAATAACAAAGTTTTGTTAGAAATTTGATTTCAAATATATGTATGCATGTACACGCATATGCAGCAATGCAAAAAAAGTAACGGCATTTCTCTCTCAGTTACCGCCGCTCTCTATCCCCCCTCTCTTCTAAGAGTGATCGATATTCAGAGAGAATCATTGAAGCAATAGAAACTTGCAAAACGGACAATGAGAGGAATGCGAGAATATGTTACGCATTTGTCAGACTCTGACGTCAGTTGCAATGGCGCAGGTGCTAGAGCGTTGGCACAGCGCTCAGGAGATCCTGAGTTCGAGTCTTGGTCGGTTTCTCTTGCTTATTACAAAATATTTGATGTGAAGTGGTGAATATCTTTTCCTTTTTTTACATGAAAATATGAATGCTGCTTATACAATTCTTTTCGAGTGGAAAAGCATTGCCCTCAAATTAACATATCACGCTTGCTATTAATATTCTTTGTATTATTATATTAATACTTATTGTAATAATATGTTCTATATAACGGCATAGATATGAATACCGGGTCTTATACTGTCGAGCACCTCGACTGTAACTTTTCGACTGGTTTATTTTCATTTTCATTTTCGCTTTTCTTTCATTGCATTTCTTATCAATTAAATTATATTCTTATCCTGCAAACAGTTTGACTTAGTCTATGATGAATTTATGAAATGATTTGCGTTAATTACGTATACGTAAACAGCGTTTACATCGTTGTGATCGCCTTAAAAGGTTGTTACCCATGGGCAAACGAATTTGAACTGATTACGTATGTAAGACATAGCATTAATGAAATGTATTAAAAATGCCTTTGACATTGATGAGCCTTAAAACAAAGTAAGTATATTTCATATACAAAAACGTCTCTCTCTAAAAATTCTCACACGCCTCGAGGGAACTGTTGTCCTTGCTCGTCTCTCGGCATGTGCCCCAAATGTCGTTTAAGCAATACAAGCACATAAATTTATGTATACATGCATGAGATACTCGTCTGCCCAGCCAAGGCACCAGAGTGTGTATTTACTGAGCGTATTTAGTCAACATTGAAGCAAAGAGGCGGCGAGACACAGATAGAGACACTGTCTCAGAGAAACAGCTAAAGATAAAGAGACACAAAGGCAGACGGCAGCACTTGCTGCCTCCTATCGATATTTGGCAAATAATAAAAACGCAAGACAACTGCGAAAATGAAAAACACAACTGATAAAACAAAATTGAGCCCCTCCCATGAAACACATACGCCACACAACCACTTGAAGTTGCTGCTCAACAGCCTCCATCTGTTTCGATTTTGATTTGACCGGGTCTGTTCTGGCCCTGTTCTGCTTTTGTTCTTCTCTTGGCCCCAGCTGGTGCGACCACATTCGCCAGAATCTCCATTCTGTCACTCCCTATTTGTATTTTAAGTGAGAAGCTGGGGGAGTCGATGAAAAATTGCCTGTCGCCAATGCTCTTTAGATATTCCAATTTTTAAAGTGTCAAAAATATCCGCTTAAGCATGTATAAACGAGTATATGCATGCCATACATTATGTATATGATAAATAAGTATATTTCGCATATTTCGTATATATCGTATATGTGGGGTGAGCAGCTTATATCAAGAATGAATATGTAAGCAGATAATGGCCGTCTTCAGCTTTGGTCCCACCTCTTCCATCTGAATCTTCGTATTTGTCTGAATTTGTTGGCCAAAGTAAACAAAGTAAAGCAAGTTGGAAGTGCTATAGTGGAGCGAACGCGACAGTGCGATACCCTGTAGCTGACATGTAGTGGAGAATATATTTGGTAATAATCAATATAAATATAAATCAATATCTATAGCTCGACGAGTGATTTATAATTGAGATATGCATTATTTTTACAATTTGATTGCTTTATAATACCCTGTTTCGGCAACATTATTGGCACAGGGTATTATGAAACAAAAAAGAAAGTACACATTTCACATTTGTTGGTGTTTTTGTGTTTTTGTTTTATTTTTGTCGTTTTTTTGGTTTTCGTACGCAAACTTTTTCTGCAAAAAAGTTGAAATCAACATATTGATTTTTGTTCTTTTGCGGAACGAACATACAGATAAAGGCAGTGAGAGACAGAGGCAGAGCGAGAAAGAGAATGAGATAGAGTTGTACAGGGATAGAGAGAAGAGTGTGATGGGCGTATAGAGGAGGCGGTATGGAGAGGGGCGTGCCTGGACCACGACCATATCGCTTAGATACACGCCGCTGACGTGTGTATCTTGTATCTTTTGTATGCTGCTAATGCTTGGACATATTTGCCAACTGTCCCCCCCCTCAAACCCCCACAAAAGAACATTGCTCATTCGCCGCATTCATTTATTTGTGCTTTGACTATTTCGCTCGGATCAAAGCCAAATAGTTCGACAGATTTAAATACTAGATGTGGATAGCAATACATATGATGTATGTATGTGAATGCATGGGGATACTGGCTATGCATCTATCAAATATCAATCTTCATTCTCCAATTTCATTAACCTTTACAAAGGCAACGTATTTGGTTTGCTTTTGTTGTTGCCTTTTGTTGCTGCCTTTTGCTGTTGCCTTTTGCTGTGTGTGGTGTGTACAGTTTCAGTTTTATCTTGCTTTCCTCTTAGTTTGTCGCGCATCCTTTGCGCACACACAAACACCCACACACACAGAGAGAGAGAGTAAGACACACCTACATGTGTACATGAACCCGCCTCTATAGGCAAATAGCAGATAAATGGCAATTTAAAAATGAAAAATTAAAAGAAAATACAAAGCATTTTTTTCTGCCCTTTGCCGAAAAGAAGCTTATTTCTCACGGCATGAACAGGCTGGCGGGTAATGGACTTGGTAAGTAATTACAGTTGAATTGCGACTAAAAACGAACAGAGATAGAAAAAGACAGAGAGTGACAGAGAGAGAGAGAGAGAGATGGAAGGACAGAGAAAGAGCAAGAGCAAGAGGAAGAGGAAGACAACGAGTGGTTGCCAAATATGTTTTCTTTTCGTCGCTTGTGCAAATTGTGTTTCCCATGCCAACCCAATGGGCAGCAAATCGTAGTATTCATTGTTGACCATTTGTCATTTGAACAGCATTTTTTTCCATCCAAAGGTATCATCGATTTTTTATTTATGCTCGACTACGTGATGTTTAATTAATTGGAGAAACATTAAATATTGCATGGCACAATTGATAAATATCAAATAAAAATGAATAAATTTCCCGTACAGATTCCGATTCAGACTGTTTCCAATGCAGTGGAGTTGCGAGATTATTTTTAATAAACTTGGGATTTCATTTTAAGCAGATTAAAACTGAGAGATAAGTTGATATACAAAAGAAACATTTAGCCTTGCTTTGGGTTAGGTAAAACATTTATAAAAATAAAATGTATAAATGGCATTTTTGGATGAAACTTTGGTTGCTTTGTGACATGAAAAAGACATAAATGAATGGCTGAAAAGGAAACGCAATTGCGTGCACTCGTATTCGCAGTTGTATTCGCACTCGTACTCATATTCTTATTCGTATTCGCACGTTTACGTACTAGAGAATGTATCTTTTTGCTGGCTGCGGATAAAACAAAAGAGTACGCTGAATGGTATTCATCAAAGCATGGCGAATTGTGTGTGTTCAACAAGATTTCCATTAGAGAGTCTGCTCTAGAGTCGATTTAACACCCCACACCCCACACCCCACACTGCAACACCCAATCATTTGTATTGCAATCTGCACATGGAGAAACCGCTGGAGACACTTTTAAAATATCATTAACATGGCACGTTCTCACATCTGAGACCTCAATGCTGACTTTTAACCATAAATCATTGCATATATTAAACAGCTTAGATGTTGTTGTTGTTGTTGTTGTTGTTGCCACTTGGCTGCTTATGTCAACTGGGTATGGCTAATACGTTCCACCAAGTTCAGGCGTCGGCACAGACAACTCCACGAATTTTGATTGTTCGCTACGCTCGTGTATATACATATAAGTATATGTATATATGTATATATATACACATTTATATATATATGTGTGCGTTTGTGTGTGTGCGTATTTTCTGCTTTTACAATTTACAACGGAACCAAAAAGTTATGAAACTCATTAAAACACGAAACTAATTCAAACACCCCGGGCCTAATTGCCGCCTCATAGCAGCAAACCAGGCATCAACATTAGTCGCCCTTAACTACCTTCCGCCAACGTAACTAACTCCCTGTTCTGTCCTGTCCCTCCCTCCCCTACCCCATTTGCCACCCTACGTTTGGTTGCCCTTTGGGCACTACAAATGATTCCAAAAATTATTTAGCGTTAATTTCCATAGAAAAATGTGCGCGTCAACAGAAATTAAGTGTCCCAGCTAATTTAGCAATGGGGTCTAGGCTCAGAGTACAGTTCTCTGAAAATTCACAGCTCCAGTTAGTCCCATATAGTATATACCCATAGACCCATTTAACATTTACCCATCTGCATGGCTCAGCTGGCGTTGGTTCTGATGCTGAAGCTGAAGCTGACGCAGCCATCGCATTGGAATACTTACAATTTTAATTTGAATAATTTTGCAGGCTTTAAACGTAAATTACCCTCACATTTTGTGTTGCCCGTGCAGTATATTCTTTTTTTTCTCACGGCTGCCCTTTTTTATTTGCATACCCTGTACGCATAAGGTTCTTAGAAAAGGGTGTTTTACAGCTATATTGATGCGTGGAAGAGTCAACTGTCGCGGACAAACTTATATTATTATTTATTATTATTATTATTATGATTATTATTATTATTTATATGTAATAATATATTATATTAATATATATATATATATATATATATATACTATATATATCAATATCTATCAACGGATGCGCAGGTTAAGTCCCATGGCTTTCTGTGTAGCCTTAGGGTATCTTTAAGTTAATCACACACACCTAGAGCATTCTTAGTTGATTTTTTGTATACTTTTTAGACCCGGTACCCAAAGGGTACAGGGGCTTATGTATTTGTGCTATGTATGTAACAGGCAGAAGGAAGCATCTCCGACCCTATAAAGTATATATATTCTTGATCAGCATCAATAGCCGAGACGATATAGCCATGTCCGTCTGTCCGTCTGTCCGTCTGTCCGTCTGTCCGTCTGTCTGTCCGTATGAACACCTAGATCTCAGAGACTATAAGAGCTAGAGCTACCAAATTTGGTAACAACACTCCTATAGTATGCACGCAGATCAAGTTTGTTTTAGAATGTTGCCACGCCCCGTTCCGCCCACGCAAATCGAATAAAACGTATAACTAGACTTCATTTGTAGCTACATACTTCAGATTTGGCACACATAATGTGTGCTCATGTCTGGACATTTTGTGAAAATTGCATGAAGATCGGACCATAAACAAAGCAGTTAATAAGATATCTAATTACCACAAGCTCATGGCAGCTTTAGCGACAATTAATTGCATTAAATGTAACAACAACAAAAACAAGACATTCTGTGCGAGTACCCGAGTTCAAGTCTCGGTGCTGACCATTTTTTATTTCACTTTTTTTTTATATATTTATAAAAATTAACTTTTTACTATTATTTTATTTATATATATGTTATTAATTTTGCCAATATGTCATAAGAAGAAGAAATAACAAAGTTTTGTTAGAAATTTGATTTCAAATATATGTATGCATGTACACGCATATGCAGCAATGCAAAAAAAGTAACGGCATTTCTCTCTCAGTTACCGCCGCTCTCTATCCCCCCTCTCTTCTAAGAGTGATCGATATTCAGAGAGAATCATTGAAGCAATAGAAACTTGCAAAACGGACAATGAGAGGAATGCGAGAATATGTTACGCATTTGTCAGACTCTGACGTCAGTTGCAATGGCGCAGGTGCTAGAGCGTTGGCACAGCGCTCAGGAGATCCTGAGTTCGAGTCTTGGTCGGTTTCTCTTGCTTATTACAAAATATTTGATGTGAAGTGGTGAATATCTTTTCCTTTTTTTACATGAAAATATGAATGCTGCTTATACAATTCTTTTCGAGTGGAAAAGCATTGCCCTCAAATTAACATATCACGCTTGCTATTAATATTCTTTGTATTATTATATTAATACTTATTGTAATAATATGTTCTATATAACGGCATAGATATGAATACCGGGTCTTATACTGTCGAGCACCTCGACTGTAACTTTTCGACTGGTTTCTTTTGCATAAGCATTTTGAGAGATTAAACTTGGCGCACTTGAATGTTATTACACGTACTAGCGACTGTGGCAGGGGGGCAGCGTCAGGCGGTTTTGGGGGCAGAGGTTGTGGCAGTGTGGCTGTGTGGCTGTGTGTCTGTGGCAGTGGCACAACGACTACGACAACGGCAACGTTGCCTAACGCCAACACTTTCATTTATTATTATTTTTTACGCTCGGTTCGCGCCACCCCTTAACCATCTAGCGCCCAATTGTTGCCACCCAGGACCCAAAACCAACCCATACAGAAAAATCACACATCGTTAGCTCAGCATTTTTTTTCCTTTCCTTTCGTTTCGTTTCGTTTTGTGTTTTTTTTTTTTTGTGCGGCACGCGTTGTGCCCTTGTCCCAGTCAACTTGAAGCTTGGAGCTACCAGCTCCGAGTCCCATAATGTGGAATTTTCGTGCCATTTTCCATAAAAATTGCTTTGCTTGCTTCCCAGATGGAGATGGAAGTGGAGATGGAGATGGAGATGGAGTTGAAGACGATGGTGAAGACGGAGCTGAAGCTCAAGCTGAGGCCAAGGCTGTCTTCTGTTAACTGTCCCGTTTGAGTTTGTGGATACATTTGAGCACACACACACACACACACACACATACATATGCACATACACACACACACATACACACATAGAGTGTACACATTAGAGTGTATGTGTGTGCGCTCAAAGTTTCTTTATTTAATTCAGTGAACTGTAAAATGTGCTGAAATGTTAGATTATTGCTTTCGAGCGGCAACAAAGCAACTGAGTAAACCAACCAACTAGCGACCAGATACTTTTCGCGTTCTTTCTCATTGGGTATTTCCTCTTTTCACTTTCCCTGCCTGGTCTATCCCTATTGCCCGACCCACATCCCCGCCGCGACGGTTTCTCTTTTCGCCATAACAATTTCGAACTGCACTCCTTTGACAAGATAATACGATGATAGTCCCCACAGTTTGTAGAGCCCACCAAGAAAAAAAAGAAGAAACCAGCAAAAATATAAAAAAAGGAGAAACCAAGAAAAAATTGGGCAATTTGCTTACACAACCAACAACAAGAACGGCAACAAGAAAGTAGCAACAGTAACAGCAACGGCAAAAGCAACAGCAACAGCAACAGCAAGAGGAGCCCCAGTTGAGTTGGGTGTGGAATCCATTTTAGGATTGGTAAAAGGTTAGCGGCACGTGTTGACGTCCATGCACAATGAAACAGAAAGAGAAGAGAGGGATACAAAGACTGAGAACGAGAGAGAATGCGAGAATGCGAGAATGAGAGAGAGAGAGAGAGAGAGAAACCTTAAAAGAGATGGCCTCACAGTGAGCGAGAGGTAAAGAAAAGAACTCAAAGCAAAATGCGTGGCCTTTCAATATTTTTACTAAGTGGCATTGACGTGCTTCCAATAAGCGGAAGGAGTACGAGCGTTACGTAGCGTACAACAGTTTGCCTCCAACGAGAAAGTTAATTTAAAATATATAAATATTTATTATGAATTTCATAAGTTAATCGATTGCTAAGCTTTGGCTTGTTATAGAGAACTTACCGTGGAAGTTTTAATCTTTTAAACTGTACAAAGTGTTCTTTAGATTTGTCAAGCCGCTATTAACGTCACAGAAAGGCATATTTAAAAAAAAAAGAACAAGTCAGGTAAATTTTTGAGGAGTCAGTCCTGACTTATCAAGGTTCGAAGCTGATTGATCAAATCAATGAATATCTTGAGGTCTCATTTATTCTTTTAAAGTGCTTGCTAGGAAACTTGTTTTGCTTTGTGCAACTTTTACAACACTGAATTGCACCGTTAGTGCAAATTTTTCAACACTGAAGTGCACTGTAAGTGCAGCTTTAAATAGTTTCGATAACTTATCGATTTGAAGGTTTTGCTAAAACAACAACATTACTCATAACACATATACAATATATACACATATGTATATACTTGTTAGTAAGTTAGTACAGCTGTTTAATAGTTTCGATAACTTATCGATTGTTGTACATCACTACTAGCATTTGAAGGGGTTGCTAAAATAACAACATTACTCATACCATCTTTTTATTATCCTGCTAGTAAGTGATGTTTAGATTATTAAAAGTTAATCGATAATAATAAGCAACAGCTCAGCTTTTTAAGCACTTTGCACTTAGTACAGCTTTGAATAGTTTCGTTAGAATAAGATAGAGATAGAGCAGAGTATTTGCTAGTACCCAAAGTGTCTGAAAAGTAACATTTTTACTGCTTTCCTCAACTAAGCTGCTTATGTACTTAATTCTCCGTAAACTGTTAAAGACCATCCACATATATGTATGTGAGAATTTGAGCATCCAGAGTTGCTCGCACTGTTTAAATTGTATTTGGTGTAGTTTCAGTCATGGTATCTCTTTGTCCATTCCATCGTTAACGAGCAGATGATAAATTCTGTGCATGCGCTATCGAAATTTTTGTTAGTCGCCATAATCTTAATGACGAAACTTAAAAATTTACGTGAGCTGCGTTGAATTATGCGACGGGGTTGGAGGATTACCTGTTAACAGCTGCCAGTTCTCTGACCCAATATCTCATCCTATCATGCCTCGGCCTTCGCCGTCAGCTTTTTTGCATTAAGATACGCCGCACATTCAAAATCAGAGAGTGCCACGGACCACGAACCACGAATTCTCAAGTTGAAACTGAAGTCGATGCCGATGTTGATGTTGATGCTGAAGCTATAGCAGTAGCTGAAGCTGACACTGTTGCCACGGCAGGAGCCGGAGCTAGAGCTGGAGATGGAGCTAAAGCCAGACAAAAAGCATTGTAAATTGGGGTCGACAGCAGCAGCGGCAATGGCGGCAGCGACAAACAAAGTGCCAAACAGATTGGCTCTTGGCCGGACAGACAGTTGGGTATGAGGTGATGGAGATGGGGATGGGATGAGGTGGGATGGAGGGATGGAGGTTAACTGGCAAATGCAGCTCTCGGAATTGACGTTTAAGCAGCGAGCATTCGCTTTCCTGCCACCGCTCTATCAACTTGCCACTTGCCACTCGAACTCGCGCCCAGCACGCGCGATTCTCGACACCAACATTGGCCGTGCACACCCCATTCTGGAGTTACAGTCGCCACACCCAGCGGCTCTCGATGAGGCAGCCATTGCTGTTCATGTTCATGTCCTTGCTCGTCTCCCAGTCTGTCTGCTCGTTCGTGCCTAACGAGCTGCACTCCAAAAAAGAAAAAAAAAGAAAAATAATATAAATAGAAGAGAAATTCAGAAAAGCGCTTGAGGCGCTGAGCGTAGACTCTAGACTGTAGACTGTAGCGATGGCTATGGGATGGATAACCAAGTTGCTGGATGCCTCGTTGATTTCGTTTGATTCCTTGGCCTCGGTGCGCTTTACCCCGAAACCCCGACTCCGCTGATTATTATTATTCCCCTCTGCGCTGCCATCTGGCCTCGGCTTCTTAACGCTTGCCACAATCGAGGTGCACCCCTCCAGCCCCTATTTTTTAGTTGCCACCCGTGTTGTTCTCCACAGATTGTTGATGTTCGATTTAATTTTAGCACTGCTGACTTTTGCGTTATTTATTTTATTAGAATACCCTTTACATTTAACTACACGATAAGGCATATTGACTCTGACATTAATTGCCTGGCCGTGTTTGCCATTGTTGAACCCCAAAGGCGGCCGCGGTTCCTGGCACTTGAGCAGGGCTTTTATTGACGGTCATTAACGTCAGTGACAGCGCAGCCAATCGCAGCCAAGACTTTCCACATACTTTCTCTATTTAGTTGTCTTAGTTTGCCACTGACGAGGAAAGCATCTCAAGTCAATTAGAACATTTAAAAAAAATACAATTAGCTAGTAATTTTTAATTGTTTTATTGATTAAACAGCTGTCATTGCAACAAAAGTCAATTGAAAGATACTGTAATTGATAATACTTTCAAGTGTAGAAAATTTTGAAATGCTGAAAATAATTTAATATAAAATCTATAAGAAATAATATTTGAGTATCAATTTCTTTAGTTTCTGTAGCTAACCCATCAAGTCAAGATATTGTGTAAGTACTAGTTAGAGTTGATGCCACATAAGCACAGCGATCCGTCAAGCTGCATGAGGCAGCACTCAGTGCAATTGACAATGTGTTAAGTCATTTAGTTTATGGCGAAGGCACATGAGATAAATTTGTAACGTTTTAATGACATCATTTCTTTACCACATACATATTAGCTTCCCGAGGGTAGGACAAGAAGTACATCAGCTGACAAAATGAGTTTCAATTTCCATTTAAAAGGTCACAGTTTAAGGTGACGCAAAGTTTAAACGCACAGCTGCCAAATGAGTTCACAATGTATCTGAAGTGGAGAAGGATATCTGGAAAATGGCATTGAATAAATGTCGACTACAAGTTTGCGAACTTGCAGACATGTTATGCATTTCAAAGCGAGAACTGCAATTCGCATATTGATTGAAAATTTGGAAATGGGTAAAGCTAGACATGACGCTGCAATGGCAAATTCAAAGGTGATTTTTTGAAGCTGGAAAACGTGCAACCGATTTGTACTATCTAAGTTAGCTTATACATAGTTGTTATTTTTAAGACCACCCTCGCATATGTGTGCTATTCATAATTGAAGTCTAAAGGTGTGTAATGCTAAAGTTAAATTACCCACTTCTAATATGATTTTGAGGATTTTCGGCATTGTTTTACATGAGTTTATGTGTCTGTGGTGAAATGTATCTGTCGCTGGCAGGTAATAGGTTTAATAAGTATCTTATTATGTTGAGCTCAGACAAACAGCAACAAGAAACCATAAAATGAATATTGGCTAATCGCAATAGATTGCATGGCATACGCTTATGCATATGTATGTGTATTTAGTAATACAAGTGAGTATATACAATATTTCGATGGGTTTCATTCATTTTATGCCACATTTGTTTGCAATTGTCGTGTGTTAAGCTTTAAACATGGCATTGAAATTGTCTCTCTCCCTCTCTCTTTCTCTCTCTCTTTCTGTCTCTTTGTCAGAAGTATCTTAAGCAGTCACTTACAGATTCACTCATACACATTCACACACATAGAACCACAGAAAAACACTCACGTTGAGCGCACACGCATACTCATGAATATTCATAGAATGGTATTTGAATTAGTATTTGCAATCGCTTTTGGATTCGCTTTAGCCTGCGCGTTGACATTGCAAATAGAAACAATGAACGTTTATTCCTGATCCTGTATGCTGAAGACACACACGTGCCTAATCAAAATGCAGCATTAAAATAATCTTTAATCGGGTTTTTTTAGCTGCCTTTATTTGGCCTGGTAATGATTAACAAAGGCGATTACATCAGACCGCGGCAACCTTTCAAGGACTTGGAGTTCGATTTCACGCATTCCTCTAACAAGTAATCTGGCAAATCTGAGCAACTTCCTGGGATTAGCTTCCTCGGAATGCCAACGGACTGTGTGTGTGTGTGTGTGTGTGTGTGTGTTGTTATGTGTGTGTAAGTATGTCGCATTTATTGGGGCCTTTACAATTTAACGCACTGCCAAGTTCAAATACACAAAAGCGCCGCCTTCGACTTGGCCTACAAAAACATAAACATAGCCAGCCACGGCCACAGTATGTGGTATAAGGTGGTACATGGCCCAAAAAACGACCCAATGCACACGCCTCCGTTAACAATAATTTACGCAACTTTGCGCCTCTTTTGTAAAAAGAAATAACTTACAAAACATCCGAATCCAAAGCGGCTGCCGACAGTTTCTCGAGGGGAGAACAACAAAGAGTCGGCGGACCTACAAAATTCATAGTAAAATACCATTAAATTATCCAGTTGTTGCGGGGAATGGGAATGGCTTTGCCCCACCAAGGACACGTGAGGCACCAGAACAATAAACGTTTGTGGCACATTTGTCAAAATGCTGAACCGCAAGAAGTTGGCAGCGGCTTTAAGAAATCTGCGAGATTTCAACGGAAAAAGCAATCACTCAATATTTTATTAGAGTAATTTAATATTTGCTTTCCCTCTCCTCTCGTCTACTGTCCAAACATATGGACTAATTTTTTGACATCGCTCTTTAATATTTATTAAAAGTCTTGTGCGTGCCGCCACTCGTGGGAATTACACTCTCTCTCTCACTAGGAGAGTTTCTATTCCAGCTTCAAAGCAGCCAAATGAACGAAGCGAGCAAATCCCAGACTAAGCTCTGCTTTCCTTGGTCTTAGGTTGAGGTTTTTCACTTTGTGTGGAGCTCCACTTTCTACCACCGTCAATGTCTTTCTAGCTGTTTTCCCAACCTTCCTTTTCTCCCCGTCCAACAGTTGACTGCTGTCTGACAAGCTAGCGAACTGATGACTGCTGCCTGCTTGTAATTTCATTTTTAACGTCACTGAAATTTTGCATTTATTACATCGAACGCCTTCATTACATTCACACAACTGACAAGTGACGAGCGAATTCAGCGTGGGCGATGGCACAGTGGTACAAAATGTGTCAAAATGTGCTATTCAATGTGATTACGATTTGCGGCTAAGCCGCTTAACTGATTAACCGATCGAGTTGCCAATCACACAACAATTTACATTATTGAGAGTTGCCAACTGAATACCAGATAAATACTAAATATAAAAATCCCTAGGATAAATACTATATGGTTGCTTTGCGTAGCCAACTACTTTTCGAGACTGGGCAAAGATGCCAATTTGCGTTTTTTGGAGTTGCCAATAGAATACAAAATAAATATCAGGACCCATATGGTTTGCATCGCATTGCCAACTACATTGAAGTTGAGTTGCCAACTGCATGCATACAATATAAATACCAAAGATCGCGAATGACTTGTGTAAATACAAAGAGAATGGTAGAAAATGTGTGCATCGTTTCAGTGTTGTAAAATGCGCGTAAATGCGTAAAAAGCGCGGAACAACAACGTTGCAACGTTTAAAGCAAACAGATAAAGGATTTTCTTTTACTCAAATATTGGCATTTCATAGTTTGATTAAATATTAATTAGTGGCGTACGAACTGTATGATAGATAACGAAATGAAGAGAATACTTAAATCATTTAATTTGTAAACAAAGGTGCATATTTAATTAATATACTTTGTAATGGCATGTTAAAATATATAGAAGAGTGTGTACTCAGAGCAAACCTCTTGTTTGCCTGTGCACTTCAATTAATTTAAGCATGAAATTGTAATTATCCGATTTTCACCTTTATTCCTCTCGATAACTGCATTTAATCAATTATTTACATGAAGTGAAACCAATGCTTCGGCCTCATTTAACAAACGCCGACCCATTGTGTTTGTAACGAAGGCCAGTGCAGTCGAAGAAGAAAACACCAACAACAACAAATACGCTGAATATTTCCAGTGTTGCCGCTTGTTCCTTCGCTAACCCCCCAATCGTCCGCTCAACACTTTACTCTAGCATACAGCAAGGAGCATTGCATGAGTCGCTCTGCCTGTCATTTAGTATGTAAATTGAGATAAATCGTTTCTCGTGTCTACGATACACATAAATACACACACACACACACGCACTTACATATATTTGTAGAGATATTAACATATATTTATACATACATATATATATATATACATATACAGCCGCAGAGGCAGCCTTTTATATAGAAGGGCTTACATATGTACACATAAGGCATGTATAGGCAATGAAATATATAAGAATGCTGTAAGTAAGTAACACGTCCTTATATTCGCAGCAGCAACAACAATGCCAAGAAAAGTAACGGCAACATCGCTGCCTCTCGCCGCCTCTCGCCGCATCTCGCTGCGTCTCGTTGCGTCTCGTCGCGTCGGCGGCTGTCGCTGATGTATAGCGAATGCGGCATACGGCGCGTATGAGTTATTTCCTGTTCCTAGCCATTTTATTATTAAAAAACCAAAAAACGGGAGGCAGTGTCAGAGTGAGACAGAATGATGAGAGCGTGACTAGCTTTGATGTTTGACTGAATGCAACGACGCGTCGTTGGGCGCTGGGCTCTTGATGCTCTTGTTGTTGTTGTTCTTGTTGTTGTTGCTGTTGCTGTTAGTGCAGCTGCTGTTGCGCTGCTGGCGTTGCACGCCACTTGAAGCTTTAAGTGCATAATTGACTTAATTAGCCACCAAAACGACTTTTGGTTTGCTCTTCGCTCTTCGCTGTTCGTTGTTCGTTGTGCAGCAAGTGCGCAGTGGTTGCCAGTGGTCGCAGCTCCTTGGAGGCGCAACTTCAAGGACTTGACTCATACTACCATGCTACCACAATACTCCTACCCGTCTGCAAATTCATGAGTACATAGCTGTACTGTAGGTGCTCTGGCTGCCAAACTGATTAATCGCCAAACGCTTTGTAAGCACTTTGTGCACACCGAACCCCAGCGACCCCATTAGACAGCACTGAGCGAACCCATCGACCGACCCCGACGACGACACAGACCAGCGCCCTCTCACACAAATCACGAAACCTACACAAGCTCTTGTAATGCGCTTATAAATTTTGTCTGCACAAATTCATTCGTTCGCTGGCCACCCTCTGTCCCATTGGTCCTCTTCTCATATTTCTCCTCCTTCCCACCCTTTCGCTATACTCTGCTGCTGTCCCCTCTCAGTCATCGCGTCCTGATGATGGCTCCATATCGGGTCTCTAGCGTAAAAGCTATCGATTATTTATATATTGTTCGCCAATGCAACAAATACAAAATTTGGAAATTTTCAACTTTCCATTTTACTTTCCTTTAGACCCGAAAATGCCACGGGCCGCACAGTGACTATCAAAACTCATGCCACACTCTGCTTTCAAACAGTGTTGTTTAATGTTCTACTAAATTCTTAATAACTTTCCCCTTACTGTGAATAGAGTTATGTAAATACATTTATTTCAATATTTGGATTATCTTTTCAGTGTACATACAAAATGGCATTAAATAATGAAAGAGCTGATCCACAACTCAGTGTGAGAATTGTGGAGGCTAAATTTAATCTAATCGCACTTCAAAATGTATGCAGTGGCAGAGGTCTCTTGGATGCTTTATAGTATTGTACACATACTCTAATTAATTTGGATTATATATTATTTATATTGCCCTGAAATTTTGGCATCAAACTCAAATATTAAACATTAAAGTCATTCAATATAATGAAAGTACTTTCTTTATATTAAAAACATATATTTTCGGAGTTGTGGTCGTTTTGTTGTTCACTGATTTCGTGTATGAACCAGAACATTGTTTTAGCTCCACTGTGCGACTTGTTAATCCAGCTTTAATTTAAGGTAAATGTGTGATCCAATTTACTCTTCATAGCTGTTCCTATCGCTGTGTGAGTGCAGGATTCTTTGGATGGGATTCTGGTTTCTATTACTCGTACTCACACAAATTTTTCAGCCCCTCCTCCAGTTCCTGTTGAAACACACACACACACACACACATACACCGCTAGGCAGACACTCGTTTAGCTGCCTCTATATGCCTACATACATACATCTACATATATATGTATACATATATATTTTTGTTTATGTACCGGGTATATGTGGGTTGGTAATTGCTTTACAAAGAAATAGAGCATAACAAATTTCACGTGGCTAAAGTTTGTGTTCGCCTAGTTCGCTTTTCAGGCTTGAGCCGCTTTACGGGCGCTTAACGCACCGCACGTGGCAAGAAGAAGACCCAAATGAACGCGGCGTAAAAACTGGCCAAAAACGGAAAAGCTAAATGAAAATGTAGACCCAATGCCAACAGTTGTTAGCATGTTTGTGTGCGTGCGGCGCTTAATCGAAGTTTCACTTAGCAAATCAACAAAGTTGTTGTTAGTTGTTGTTGTTGTTGTTGTTGTTGCTGTACTCACCTAGGCATGATTAGCATTCCAGCGAAATGTGAAGCCACAAACGAGCAACGACACAACAATTCGCAAAGTGAATTAACATGCCAGAGTCCCAAACAAGCCACCCAGTTATCCACCCAAAAATCGGGGACACCGCTTGCCACTCGCTTGTGGTGGTGCGACATGTTTAACTTTTAATTCACCATTTGCCATTGCCATTGCCATTGACGTCAGAGGCAGAGTCAGCATCAGAATCAGGGGCGTCCATGGGTCGTGGATGGGGTTTGCTGAATTGGGCACATTATCTTGCGCTGGCAGCACTGCAGGAGGCAGGGGATGGAGAAGGTGGCAGTCCTGTGCCTAATTGGCCAACGGCAGCACAAAATTATAATTTGCATTTATAATTTTATTGACAATAAAAAGTATTTAATTTTTGTTCAAGCGAACGTTCCCCAAAATCCGCTTGCCCCATGCTGGCCGTGGGGCAGACACCAACAAGTCAACGCTTTAACTAATATTTGCCCCAGCAGCATTAGCAACAATAACAACAATAACAACAACAACAACAGCAACAACGAGCAATAACGAGCAAAATATTGCGCCAGAATTTGTCATGAAATATTAACAAAAACTAAAGAAAAGAGAAAAACAAAAAATGGAATGTGGAAACTGCATATTTCGACAGCTTTTCAGGCACTTGCTGACGAGTGGGTGGTGACAAAATGGGAAATGGCAGAGTGTCAGAGTGATGGCGTGATGGAGTGCTGGAGGGAAAACAGTGGACAGTAGGAAACTGAAAGGCTAGCGGAAAACTGGAAAATCCTCTTAATAATTCATAAAACTTTAGAAAACTACTTAACTCTTAAACTACTAACTGAATCAAACTAAACTAAAGCAACTGGCGCTCTGTTGTTGCTATTGGTGCTGGCCATAGAGATGTCCTCAATGTTTCACCACCCCCACACTCCCTACTCGCTACCCCTACTCCTTACTCCCACACACCCCATCACATGGTGAACAAGTGCCTGTTGGCAAACTGGACGGCAGCTGCTGTTTCAGTCACACTCGTAGCTATGTTACAGTTACAGCAACATCTTTAGCTTTTCAGCTTCAGCTGTGGAAAATGCTTGCCGCTGGCAATGAGTTAACTTTGCAAGTTTGTCACCCAACCGAAACTGAGGCTTGGCAGCAGGATGAGGGCAGCACTAGCTTCGTAGTAGTAGCTCATCATATTTAGAGCTTTGTTGCTTTCCCATAAAAGCGTTGCATGAAAAATGCACAACTTGGGTACCCGTACTTCTCCCTCTTCCCACTCCCCTCTCCCCTCTCCCCTCTTCCCACTCCACCCCAACTCACATTCTTACAGCAACATTACAGGCTGACAAATTTGAGATTGCGTATTTATAAGCTAATTTCGAGCGTTAAAATATATTACAAAAGTTGTCGTTGTGCTCCGCTGAGAGCATCAACTTTTTCAGCCTCTCAATTCTTTGCAAAGCTTGAAAGGAATACATGCTCATCCTTGTCCTGGCAGCCCTGTGAGATTACCGATGCTGATGCTCTTATAATTGACAAACCGAAAAGTCGACTTCTTCGACTTTTTTTTAATGTTTTTTTGCTTTTGTTTGGGTTTTCAGACATTTAACGCTGTTTCTTTGCCAAAAGTTTCGGTACCAAAATTGAGAAACTACTTTACTAAAATTCCATAAACAGAATTTCAAATGAATAGTACTTAAGGATTGCTCATCCTTTCAATTGATGCACCTTCCCTTGCTCCTCTTTTTACTTGGTTTCCCACTTTTGCTGCTGCTTTTGATTCGGATTGCTCATCTAATTGGGTCAGACTCGGTTGGTCATTGACCATTGCAGTTGACTGCAAGCAAGTTGTAATTAACTGAAGTCAACGATGCACACAAATCCAAGGAATCTCTATCTGAATCCGCATCCAACAGCTGTCAATTAATGATGAAGTCTCACTTGGTTTCTACCGGTAATAATAATACTTGATGCAAATTAAGAAGTTATATATATTTGTCAATGTTACTGTAGATAAAATTCTTGGAACTCTCATAGTTGAATCCACAAGTCTAAAAGAGAAAAGGTAAATCTCTGGTAAATCCATTGGATAGATTTAATCAAGAGCTGTGTATATCCGATACAAATATGTGTGAAATCTTATAATCAAGTAATAGACCAAAAGCTTACGAGGAAGAGAGCAATTTATATAAACAGAAACCGAGCAATAAATCTAGTTAGTGTAAGAATTACAATAGCCTTTACAACGTTACAACATTAATTAATTCAAATTAACACTATAAAAGGGAAAATGATAATATTTCAATATATTTAATTGGGCCAAAGTGTGTGTGTCTGTGTGTGTGTTTTTTTGTTGACTGATCCACGTGGCGTATACGGAATTTAATACTGTCATTTCATGCGATTTGTGATTTCAAAGCGATTCGAAATGACACTGACCTTTGTGCTTCTATTGAATGCTTTCATTTTACTTACCCGTTTAATTAACTGAAAATCAACCCTTGCCGCATAATTATTTGACACATTAAACCGTTTTGTGACTCATCTGATGCGAATTAATGCGCACCCAGACACAAAAAGGAACACAGCGCAAAAGGTGAGAGGGCAATGAGCATAAAAAAGAGATTCGCCATTTGAAACGGGAGCTTTGTGCATGCTGCAAATGATTTGCCAGATGTCATCCCGCCCACTTTACTGCCACTCCCACTTCGTCCCACACAACTCCCAATACCCCGTGGATACATTTGAGAGTCATAAAAAATAAAAAAGAATAAATAAAAGTTAAATAACGAAATGTTTGGAAAAGTTTTTGTCGAATCTTCCATTGTCACAGACAGTCCGACGAGCATTGTTATCTCGCATGGAAGTTGCCGTTGAAGCTGAAGTAGAATTTGTTTTGAGTAATTTCAAATCAAATTATAAACAAAAAAAAAAAAGAGTTATTATCTTGGCCCGAACTGTTGAGGCTGCCACTGTTTAATTTGTTGGCATTTCTTTTAATATTCAGCACTTAAAAGACGCTTAATATTCTTCCGCATTGCTTTGGCCGCATTCAGTGGCATTCAGAGGCTGTGCCACAGTCCACTGCGGTTTGGGTTATGAACCAAAATGTATTCACGTACCAACCTCGCCCGTCCCGTCGCTTGATCTCCCCGTCTCCTAAGGAAATGCAACTAATTTCGGATAGTCTGCATACAAAATTTGCACACAACAGCAGCTGCTGCTTCATCTGCTGTTGCCACTGTTGCCACTGTTGCTGCTGCATCTGGGAATGGGAATGGGAATGAGAATAACGGAAGGTGCGAGAGAGAGAGAGAGGGAGATCCTGTGGGCCTGGCCACGTCAAGTAAATGAATATATGAGTATGCCATACGAATAACTGCAGTTCCTCAAAACCAAGTCAACATCCTTTTTGGTTAGCAGCAAACGGAGGCTGCATTATTATTATTGTTGTAGCCGCTGTTGCTGCATCTGCTGCTGCTGCTGTTTGCTTAACACACTTCCACTATACTCAATGGCCGCTGCAGTGCAGCACATAACGCACACACATACACTTTTATATATATATGTCTATATATACATTTACATATGAATGAAGTATGCAAGCTCGAGGTGTGCCAGAGAATAATAGAGAAGATTGGAGAAGAATTTCCAATTTGGAGAAGAATTTCCAATTTGTTTCTAGAAATTCATAAAATCTATACTTCTTTCAATTTGTTATATTTGCTTATTGTGCTCTGTTTTCAATAGTTTTCTTATTAATTTTCAAATTGAAATTGTTTCAATTCAATGAAGTTTTGCATAAATTGTTATTTATATTTCATTAATTTATAAGGCTTTGAATTTTTTTTATCAGTTAAATTCTATCATATTTCCAATGAATTATTGTCAATATATTTCCTTGTTCAATGAAAACTGCTAATTCTGTTGAACTCTTAACCATTTCAATGGAATCAGTTCAATTCGTTAACTTTTCAATGCAATCTCATGAGTTTGTTTCATTTTCTTATTGAATATCTTTCCAAAATGATCAATTTCTTTTCATTTTATAAGCGAAGACATCATTAAATTGATTCAATTTTATATTTTTATATTCTTAACTATTCTTTTTTAATTAGAGATCAATTTAATGCGTGACTACATTCAATGAAATCTGTTCAATTGTCTTAATAGTCCTTCTGCACTTTATGGATTTCACGAAACTTTTGTGCAACTCCTCGTCACATCACTTGTATATCTCTCTCTCTTTGTGTGAGTGTGTGTGTATGTGTGTGTCTGTATACACAGTGTCGTAATAGATCGCTTGCCTCTTCCTTTTGGCCAAGTTCTTATCTGTGTGGAGCAAAGCACAGACGCTTTTGGCGATGTTAGCCTTAGCCTGGCCTTAGTTCTGGCTACGTTGTCATTGTGGCATTTCTTCTTCATCTTATTCTTTAGTCGCTGTTGCATCTACCACTTCCTGTTGCGGCAGTATACATTCTGTTGCACGTTTGTTTGTATTGTAATTGTCTGTCGTGTGGCAAAATGTGTAGTATGCACAAATAACCGCCTGTATCTCACTGTGTGTGTGTGTGTGTGTGTGTCTGTGTGTGTTTGTGTCTACAATCGTTGTGTTTATTGCCGTTTGCTCGTTGTTGGTGCTTTCTCATGTTGTTGTTGCTGTTGCTGCTTCAGCTTCAGCTTCTGCTGGTGCTGGTGCTCATCATTCTGTTTGCTCCTTGCTATTGTTGTTGCTGTTGTTCTCGCTTGTTGTGTATTTTTGCGGTTGCACACAAATATACTGATGCTTGGCAGCCAGTGGCTGTATACACAAATGCTGCCTCATGTCTCCCCAAATTGTTCCATGTCGCTGAGGTCATGTTCACGTTGCTGGCGTCGTCGTTGACGTCGATGATTTCTGCAACAGCAGCAACAGCAACAACAACAGCAGACGGCGATGGTGGCGACAACGGCGACAATGGCGACGGCAACAACGACGTCAACTCAAATGGTATTCAGTTATTTCAGCTGCCAAGTGCAGCGAGGCGAGTGCAGGCGCAGCTGCTGCAGCGTCAGCTTGAAACGGAATTGCAGCTAGCCAAGAGGCCGGCTAGAACGACGATGGCACACAATTGTAAGCTCTGACAGTTAACAGCAACAACAGCGAGTGCAACAACAATGACAGGGTTAAGCGTCTTGCTGCTACTTGCTTGAGTCCGGAGCCTATCCTGCCTCGGCCTGGCCTCCAAAGGCGAATGTCCTGTTACTGTTGCTATGGTTGTTGCTGTTCTTGCTCTTCTTTTATGTTTCGGACTCTCTCACGTACAGCGTACACTTTGCTGACAGATAATTGCATTACCGATTGTGCATGTATGTATGCATGTATGTATGTGTGTGTGTGAGTGTGTGTGTGTGCTTATGAAACCATTTCCATTTCCGCACAGCAATAAAACTCCAACACGGTCACTAATCTGCGCCTGAGACGGCCAAAGTGTCATTAATTTTATTTTTCTGTGACATTTTCCGATTATATACGGATTTGCTGCCTGCCAAGTTGCTTCTGCTTCCCCAGCTCCTGCAGCGCCCGCTGCTCCTGCCTCATCGACTGTTGTTGCTGCTGCTGCTGCTGCTGTTTATGCACAAGTTTTGCAGTTTACACTTGGCTTGTTGTCCTTGAAAGATTCCCGTTGCCTTAACAAGCAAAACAAATAGGCAACTCGACAACAGGCGATAAGAGCTTCCAGCTTGTTCCACTTTTTCATCATCTTTTGTTTTTCTGTTTTTTTCTTTATTTTTGCCTGCCTTTTCGTTAATGTTTGCTCAATTTAAAAAGTTTTCTATCGCCATTTGCATTTGCACGCACATCCGCACGTGCTTGCGTGCAACAACAACAACAACAACAGCAACAACAACAACAACAATAGTACGAACATCGGGGTGGCGCCAGCTACCGTCGGAGGCGTTACTAACGGAGGCGCTGCCAAGTGGCAAAAGCAAAAGCAAAGTCAAGCAAACCAAAGCATTTGCATACGCACCGTGGTACGAAGTGTACGACGTGTAATGTCAATGAAAACTTTTCAATATATATTTTCTGGTCTCGTTGTTGTTTTCAAAAAGTTTCTTTAGTTTTTGCTTTCATGTATTTTGTTTTCGTTATTTTATTCTATTTTTCTTTCTTTCTTTCTTTTTTTTTATTTTCAATTTTAATTTGGTAATGCAGCGTAGACTCTAATTGTTAGTCCTTGAACAATGAGTTCTCCTTCATCCGCCTCTTCTTGTGTCCGGTGAACTTTTGTTTTTAAAAGCTAGCAATTTGATTACGTACGCAAATGAGTTGGGCGTGGCAAGTTCAACTTACACCAGCCACAACTCAAATTGTTTCTCAATTAGATTGTGCAACAGAAAGTGGCATTAAAGTGAACAAAGTTCCAAATGAAATGAAAAATTCTCTACTAACCATATATGTAAAAAAATATAACTTAAGAGCCTATATTAAATACTTAATTGTGTTATCAAAGCAAACATTGTCCATTAATTACGATAGCGGCACAAAAAAAGCAATCAAATAATTAAATGCTCTCGAAAGATAGATATTAAATGCAACAGAGTCGAAGTGCGTACCTCTCGTACTACAAAAAGAATATATATATATGTTTATATTAATATAATTATGAGTACATTGCTTTTATTTAATTCTAACTCGAGTAGGCTCTTAAACCTTGTAGTATTGTATTAAATTCTGAATTACCCATTGAATACCCAAAACTCTGTTGATTGACGTTCATTGTCACAATGCGAATGAGGCTGAATATGAAAATGAAAATAAATGTATTTGTATCTGTATCTGTATCTGTATCTGTATCTGTATTTGTATTTGTATCTCTACAGAATGGCAATTGTTTTCATTTTCCATGGAAATGCCATTATCAAAGCAAGACATCAGCATTTGATAATGAGGGTAGATACACTCGCAAATACATAAATGAGTTCACCTTACTGTCATATTCGTCTCATTTATTGTATTTATTCAAGCGAGATCTCTCACAAATTTTAAGACCACAAAGAACTGAAGATTTCAAATATATATACGAATATGCAGAATATGAATTTATTAATTAAGTTACTTATACGCCCCAATGGCTGCACTTCAAGTTCTCATTAGACAACACAACGTGTAGCATTCATTATTATTTCTATGATTATTTTGATTTATACAATATTATTATTACTATTAAGTCGATTATTATTTCATTTATCTATTATTTATTTATTTATCTATTTATTGTCTTTTTTTTAGGCAATACACACTAAATAATGTTATAATAAAATGTTACACTTCCATTTGAATTAATGTCAATCCGTTCTGACTACAGCAGAGCTTTCTCAACTTATTACAGGGTAGCTGCCAGACGAGCTTGCTCACCTGCTTAACGCTTGCTGCTTTTCCAATAGATTTATTTGTAAACTCTCTGAATGTAGCCTAACTTAATTACTTTGCACAATGGGAGGGATGTAGTAGCATGTGGCATGTGGCATGTGGCATGTGGCATGTGGCATGTGGCATGTGGAAAGAGGCACAATGAGATCCAATTACGTTCAGTATTAATACAATTTGAAGGGTCACTGCTAAATGTTAACTGTTAACTGATTTTGTTTGACCAACTTTGGTTTTGGCACAATTACGAATTGCCATCATTTTATCTAATACGTAAATCTCTCTATCGTGCAACAGTATCGTCGTGTGCCTGCCACGCCTGCAACTGACATTCCAATCGAAGTACTTATAATCGTAATATGTTGGCTGTTGTACTCAATATATTTGGAACTGTATTTGTAACTTTATCTGTATGTGGTTGCAACATGAGTTAATTGATTTGCTTTACGGCATGCGGCTGCAGTATTTCTCTCTATGAGAGGAGGAGAGAGAGAGAGAGAGAGAGAGAGAGAGAGAGAGAGGAGAGAGAGAGAGAGGGGAGATGCTATCATAATATTTTTTTAATATTCTGCAACGGTTATATTTTTGGCAATTGGCCATCAAATTAGCCCACTGTGCCACATTTATGAATATATCAACGAGCCTGTGAGTGTCTGCTGCCTCTGCGGATCTCTTCAAGTGAGTGTATGACTCTGTGAGTGTACGAGTGTACGAGTGTACGAGTGTATGACTATGAGTGTGCTCATAAAGCAGCACAAATAAAACTGTCGACGATTGTAAGGCACAACTCACACAGACACACAGTGCCATGTGGCAGCCACAAGGGCTGGGGGGAGAGGGAAAAATCAGTTGCCAGCAGGAAGACAGCGGGGATATAATAGAGAACGAGTACAGGAGCAAGAGGTGGCAAGAGGAGTGAAGAGGTCGATGCAATTGCGCTGTGCCAACTGCTGCACTGGCACAGGAAATATTATCCGCATTGCCAAAGCATCTTAGCCAAGTCAGAACGCAAAATAAACTGAGAGGGAGAGAGAGAGAGAGAGCAAGATAGAGATAGAGAGAGTGAGAGAGGCACTGACTGTGCGGGCAGGACAAAGCGTAAAAGCGGCCAAGTGAATTTCTCAAATACAAATTCAAATGGCAAATTGACAAATGAACCTTCAGAGCATTTTACGTTTTCATTGTGAGCATATTTGTGTCTCTCTCTCTTTCACTCTCTCACTCCATCTCTCCCTCTCTCTCTCGTTCTCACTTGTTGTGTGTATAGGTAATTCAGCCGCTCGCAGCTCTTGCTTTTTGCAGCATTGGGCAAATTTCGCATTTGCCTCATTTTCAAGCTTCTTTACTTTGAAGCGTAAACAAAAAAAAAAAAATAAAAAAAAGAGCAAATTGTGAAATGAGGGAGGGGGGGGTGGAGTAGCATTCGACGGGCTTTTGATGCTGATTTTGTAAAGATGCCTTTGACTGCCACTGAATGAGGATGGGATGCAGGAATGGGCCTGCACCTCATTGTTGTGTTCTCCTGTTGTTCTGTGGCCCAAGTGGCATGACTTAGACCATTGGCCCTGCTTCGTTTCTCTCCCATCACAGTCTCCTCTCCCCCATCCCTCGGCAATGTGAACAACAAATTACAAATTGTAGTTGATGGGCGATTTTAAAGTTAGCTCTATAGGCCGATTCCATTGACCATTGTTTGGCTTGCCATTCACTCTGTAGAGACTCTGTAAATAGAGATTTACCAATGAGCCAACTACAATTACAGCTACAAAAGCACAACTACACAATGCGCATTGTTCCTGAAAATGATTCTCTGTACCTCAGATTCTTATATACTTGAGTTTAAGAATTTCAGCTGCTGTAGAAACTTTGTGTGGCAGGAAAAACTTTTGCAAAGCTGAATCCATTGCCGATTTTAGCTTTTTGCTTTCTAGCTTTCTAGCTTTTTCAGTGCTTAGATCTAGCTTTATTTGAGTCAGTAAGTTAAGTTTAAATCCTTAACTTAATCCGAACCTCAACTGCTTTTAACTTTAATCAGAGTTTAGCTGAGTTTTCTATAAACTAAATAACATACTTCGATTTCATTCTATTAAATTTATGGGACTAAGAAAACAATATAAAATTCACACTACACTTTTTGGGATGACAGAGTTTATTTTTCTTATATTATATTGTATATATAATATTGTACAATCATTAAATATTTCAGATATATAATATAATTTAACAATTTTATTTTCATTCAATACCAATAAGTCAAGTCTCGGACAATAATTTTATATTCTTACTTTTCTGAGCTTCGAATAAAATATATCTAATTTTAGCTTTTATTCTCTTTTTACAACTAGTTTTCTATTTGCTACTCAACACTGAACGGAAGTGTCGAAACGGGAGTGAAGAGCGAAATCTCTTTGAGGAAATAAAAGGAGGCAAGCATAAGAAGAAAAATCAGTTGGAATCTGTCGTAGTTGTAGTTGAAGTAGAAGTTCAAGTCGAAGTCGAAGTTGAGCGCAACGGAAAATTTCCCTTTGTGCCAAAAGTAGCCAAAGTGCCGAGTAATGTGTAATGGAGCCCTTTTTGCCAGAGACGGCAACATGATGTGAAACATGGCAATCGAATCAGCCAAAGCCATTTAGAGTCATCAATTGGCGGGGTCGCGACCAGGCCAACACTGGCGAGGACAAGACGCAGCGGGACAAATGCACAGCATGGCAGCAAAATGTGGATGCAACAGGAGGAGGAGCGGGCACATTTGTAGGAGTAGCTGGAGTAGCTGGAGTAGCAGCAGTAGTTGGAGTAGTAGGAGCAGCAGTAGCAGTAGCAGTAGCAGTGGCAGCATACGGTTGCCAGGTGAGTTTCTACTATGTGCCACATAAAACAAAAGGTTGAGCCAAATGTCGTCAATCATTACACTTCTTTCTTTTCATTCTGTACATTTATTCTCTGTGGATTTCTTTGTCTCTTTCGCCTATTTTTCTATAGCAGTTTGGCGTCAGCTGTTGTGGATTCTGTACTTCACCTGCCTCATCGGTTGGGTGTGGGGGGGATGACTGGTCGCAGAGCTGCGCCTCCAACTGCACCTGCAAGTGGACCAATGGCAAGAAGTCGGCCATTTGCAGTTCCCTGCAACTGACCAGCATTCCAACCACGCTGAGCACAGAGCTGCAGGTCCTGGTGCTCAATGATAACCATATACCATATCTGAATCGTGAGGAGTTCTCCGCATTGGGGCTACTCAATTTGCAGCGCATTTATCTGAAGAAATCCGAGGTCCAATACATACACAAGGAGAGTTTTCGCAATCTCAAGATCCTTGTTGAGATTGATCTGTCGGATAACAAGTTGGAGATGCTCGACAAGGATACCTTCATGGGCAATGATCGATTGCGCATCTTGTATCTCAATGGAAATCCTCTCAAGCGTCTCTCTGCCTATCAGTTTCCCATATTGCCACATCTGCGTACTCTGGATATGCACGACTGTCTGATCTCCTACATAGATCCGATGTCACTGGCAAATCTCAATCAGCTCGAGTTCCTCAATCTTAAGAACAATCTGCTCGAGAGTCTCAGCGAATATGTTTTCCAGCACATGACCAACCTGAAGACACTCTCCCTCGAGGAGAATCCCTGGCAATGCAACTGCAAACTCCGCAAATTTCGCACTTGGTACGTCAGCAGTCGCCTTAGCTCCGTGAGTCTCGTGTGCAAAGGACCTCCTGCTCAGAAGGATCGCAACTGGGACAGCGTGGACGAGGAGCTCTTTGGCTGCCCCCCTCGTGTCGAGATCTTCAACAACGAGGAGGTGACCAACATTGATATTGGCAGCAACACAACCTTCAGCTGCCTTGTTTATGGAGATCCTCTGCCCGAAGTAAGTTGGGAACTGAACGGGAAGATTCTGGATAATGACAACGTCCTCTTTGATGCGGAGAGCATCACGTCCGACAAGATGTGGAGCAATCTGACCGTGTTCAATGTGAGCAGCCTGGATGCGGGCACCTATGCTTGTACAGGCACCAATCTCATTGGCTCCATGACGCAGAACATCAGCATTTATTTAAGTGAAATTGTGCAGCATGTGCTGGTGAAGACACCGGAAACATTCTGGTATTTTGGCCTAATCATGGGCATCTTTGGGACCGTCTTCCTTCTCATCGCCATCTCGTTTGTGGTGTGTCTCTGCAAGCGCACCACACGACAGCATCGGCATGCCAACAAGGCTGGCGTCAAGTCCAGCGTGAGTTTTAATGATCAGGAGAAGAAACTGCTTGACTCGAGTGTCACGACCACGACAAATGATCGAGGCGATAGCTATGGCATTGACAACAATCCCAGTTCCATCAACAAGACAGACTCCTCGCTGGGATTCAATCAAATCGAGATTCATGCTGTGGAAAATCATCGACCCGGCTTGGGATTAGGAATTGGACAACACCAGCAACACCAGCAACATCAGCAACAACAACAACAGCAGGGAGGCCCAAGTCAGGGACAGGCTGGTCAGCATATGAGGCAGCAGCTGATGACCGTTAAGGATCCCACCTGTGGTCTGATCAGTGTGCCCACCTCGATGGCCAACTATCAACATCAGCATCAGCATCAGCATCAACATCAGCTGCAACATCCTTCGCACTCACATGCCCATTCACATGGACACTCGCAGATGTCGGAGGAGTTCCCCTTGAATGTGGGCGTGTTTCCACCACCGCCAGAGTTTTGCTCAAACATTGTACCGAATCCAAGCTTTGGCAACATTTTTATACGCGTCTCCGTGACGCAAGATATGTTGGATGGTGCCGACATAAACATGTATCCGGATCTGCTGAACATTCCCAAGCGCTTGCAGGATGTGCAGTGCAATGCAGGAGCCGAGTCCGCCGCAGCAATCACCTCCAGTGATGGCCAAACTATTTCCCAGTTTGCCACATTGCCACGTCACACGGCCAGGCGTGGCATTCTCAAGAAGGATCCGTCGCTGCAGCAAGCAGCGGCTACGAATCTGTATCCACATGACGAGATCGTTACCTACAACATGGAGACGGGCGCCTATCATTGCGGTGCCAACAGTGGCATGGAGTTGCCACCACCTCCACCACCGCCGGCGGTGACGGCCGTCGCCCAATGTCACCATCCCACGACAACAGTGCCGGTCTCCTCTGCCAACTGCGCCAGCTGCATCAACAATGCCCCATCCTCCACCTGCAGCACACCGCCTATCGTCGAGGCGACCCCACTCCGTCCGTTGTGCAAGAGCAGCGGAGGAGGTGACAGCTCCGCCTATCCCAAATACGACAACATGGGACGACGCATCACAGCGAGTGGCGGCTTGGGCAACTCCACGTTGTCGCTGCCCGATGAGAACGAGACGCTCTTCAACGAATCCGAGGATCAACCGAACAGAGTCGAGGACGAATCCGCGTCGGATCATGAGTTGCAATCGACGGAGCCAGCGCCTGGTGTGGACAAGGGCGGTGGCGAGTTTGTGTCCCTATAGTATTACGGAACGCAGGTGTAAATAGTAGCAGCAACAGCGCCACCTGCCGGTCAATAGATTGTGCTGCCAGATCAATCAATACAACCCAAAAGACACAATAAATGAAAAGAGAGAGAGATTAATCCACTTTGGCAATCCTTATGTTCATATCATCTAATCGTACTAGAAAAAGGGAATTCTTAGAAAGTGAAATTAATAAAAAAAATAAATAGTATTCTTGAATTTACACAATCTATTGACTGCCGCAGTCCAATCCTGAAAGGGATAGGAGATGCGATCCAAGAGCAATTTATGCAGAATCAAAATACCAACAAAATAGAAATAAAATGAGAATTTGAGAATGTTATGTTAACAACAGCAAAGATTAATATTGATTTTATTACACTCTTTCTCTCATAAGTAGTAGATTAATTAGTCGTATAAATATAGGATATAGATCGATGGTATCCCAATTCCTAATACAAACATGCAATCCACTGTCCACCAATGCAATTCACATTCATTATAATCATACTTGAAATTCAAATGGACAGTGGCATTTGTCAATATCCTTCGGTAGTTGTCTAATTTGATGTTTAAAATGCATAGCGTGAACATACTCGTACAATTCTAGACCAAAAAACAAAACAAAAAAAACATAACTATTCTCCATAAAGTGTACAAATCTTAAGAATATGTATTTGATGTTGAGAGATGCTTGATTCGAAGAATCTTTGCTTTTTGGTTTGAATTAATTGTAATGTTAGCTTTCACATTTATAGCGAAACATTTGCTCATTGTATAATCCTCTGATGCAAGTATATACATTTATATAGAATTAGAGATCCAAAGTATTCTACCTGATATATTAAATCATCTATTTTCCAAATATACATATGCATATATACGTTTTAGCCCAGATATAGCATTTGATGAGGATATTATTTTAGTTATACTCGTTGCCTAATTATTCGAATCCTCTTCGATATATTAATATTATTATTATTATCTGTAAATATGTGTGAATAGCTGAATATATATATATACTTATATGATGTATGTATCGATTCTGATAATAAGAATTTTAAAATCAAAATTGTTTTAAAGCCCAGCTCAATATCAAATGATTTCAAATGAACACAACTTTTGTCGTGCCAAACATTTTAAAAATATGTTTTAAATGTTAAATATAAACACAACCTTAAATATAATTGTTATGCTCTCGGGTTGCATTTAATTTACAACTGCACACTTAGATATAGAATATACATAACTCTTCCAAGGCGTTCTGATGAAACATGTTTACTTATTTACATAATCCAGTTTCTTCGGCATTCTTATCAATATTTTCAGCTCAGTTCTGTCAATTAACTGCAACACTAGAAATCATTTAACTCAAAAGAAAAGTAATTTTTCTACATAGTCATTGAATATGGACTCACCAGGTAAATGCAGACTAAATTAATGAGAGTCATCCTGTTGAATAGAAGCTTGTGTACAAAAAAAACAATAAGCATGAGATGTGGAAAAGTACGGTCTGCTAATTATTTAATTATTTGGGCATATGAACATTTTACTAATTATAATAAAATATGTATAAATATGTATGTGGGTGTAACAACAAAGTCTCAGTCAGAGTCAGTGTATATCATATGATAGAATGTATAATCGTATACTGTAGAGCTGCATACGAATTTGTATGTATATTTATGTATATGGATATGTATATGTATGTGTGTATAACCCCACAATACTTCTAAGCCTACAAATGCAGCATATAAAACTTTTGTGTAGAATGTTTACAACTCGAGCTTGATAATGTAAATGTAAATTATAAATTTATAATATGTAAGCATATAAATCCATTTGCATACCCGTATATAAGTATGAATACATATGTGAAAGTATATGTAAAATGCATGCGAATTTACCCGAACTTGCTGCAAACCTATTTGCGATTTGCGATTTGCGAAACTTACATCAATAAATATTAATATAAATAAATATAAATATATATATAATAGGTATATATGCTATATATACAAATTATAAAATGAAACAAAAACTAAGAACAAACAGACATGAATATGAATACGAATATAAAGACACTCACACACACACATATGTAAGCAAATACAATATTTACACAGTTCAGAGACACGCCCACTCTTTAATTTTTTGTGGGCAAACGCTCAAATGATTTTGGTTGGCATCGCATATGTAATTCAATTGCACGTCATACAAAGAACAACCGCAAAAGTAACGACAAGAGAAACCCAATAAAAATTAATAAATAACAAAACAAAAACAAAAACACAAAAAATAAAAAAAATACAACAATAGAGATAAATGTCAGTAAATAGTGAATTTTTTCCTTCAGATCTCATAGTTCTCCGAAGTTTATACGTATACTTAATGCCTAGATGCTGCACGATAGAATAAGGTCAGTGTACACATATATAGTTGACAATTGGATTGCAAATTAGTTAATTTCCATTATTTATAAATATACACACAACTATCTTTTGCATAGAACTTCTTTATTATATTTATTCGTTTCCCATTCGTTTGTTTAGGCATGGAACTGAAATTTAGAATTCAGATTTTCGAATGTATTAAATAAAGCAACAGGAATACCTTTACTTGTGCATACAATGTACATACATCCATACATGAGCTCATTAAGCATTCATAGAGAATCCCAATTAAATTAAACTACAAAAACTCGACAGAGCTGTAATTCCTTTCAAATAATTTTAACTAATTAAAAAGTGATGAAAACAAAATGAGAAATGTAAACAGAAATAAAACTCTGGCATGCAAGCATACAGACTATGCTTTTCAATAAACTTACAAACATACACACACACACATAAATATACTTTCTCTCTCGCTCTCTCACACATAGACACACACATACATATGCACACCCACACACCCACACACCCACACACACACATGCACACACGCACACAGAAAGAGAAGGACAGATTAAATTGACAAAGGCAACGTTGCGATTGTATCAAATATAATTTTAATTACTGTGCTTAGTATGCTGCATGCAACATGCCACATGCCACATGCCGCGTACCGCATGCGGCACACAACAGCGGATAGGCACATTGGAAACCAATGATGTACACGCCAAAAAAAAAACTACATTAAATAAACGCATCCAATTATATAAACAACTGCAAACCCTACAAATGTGAAGGACATGCAAAATGCTGGAAAAGGAAAAGAATGAAAATAGAAATATAAATGTAAATGTAAATGAAAATAGAAATGGAAATGGAAATATTCGTACAAAATGAATGCAACCTTGTTTGGATGATGTAATGCAGCAAATAAATACGATAAATATGAGTAAATGTCCAAAAAAGTATTTGTTGTATAATTTTATTTTTTACTTTATATAATGGATATTCGATATTACGATTGTCAGCTGCAAATTGTGAAATTTGAATAGTGGATTATGTGAAATGGCAAAGAGGTAGATACGGATATATTGGCTTGCATTACTATTCGTTTATCAGACTCGCACACGGCAATCGGGAAATGCATTGATTTTGGATTTTATATTTTGAGAATTAGTCAAATTTCAGGAATAAACATTCACAGCACTTACACAAATATACTTACACCCACACACTCACACATACGTATTTATGTAGAGAATGAAGAGAAAACATCATAGTATACCCGACTTACATGATAAAATAGTAATATTCTTTGGTATAGATTGTCAAGCTTTACTACACACACTATATTAACATAGATGAGATAATAACGACGAACACAATGAGAAATAAAAAATAAATTGAATGAAAGATCAAATGAGATTTATTTTATTTATGAACAGAAACAAATGTAATAAGTCAATGAAATGTTTAAGCATTTTATAGCCGCATTTGGCAGCGCACACGTCGCGTATACGCGACATGCAATTTATTTATTATGTATACGCACTAAAATCATGTGATACCAACTGATGTGAAGCAAATGAAGCCATTGAGGTTCGATAATTATGGCGTATGTTTGCATAACTTTCATTGGCATTTGACCCGAGCAAAGGACAATCAATTTGACATCCTGTGCAGTGTTTGTTTTTCAATTTAGACTGCAACTGGCAACTGGCAACTGGCAACTTCCTGGCGTATCTTTTGGCATCTGCTAATCTACATAATTTGGCAAGCCAAAGCCAAGGAGGATATCCTTCGATGCTGCTGCTATCACTTGTTGATCAAACTTTCAAGTACTCGTATCTGCAACTGTGAACAAATTTCCGTTCTGACTTTTCCCATTCTCCCTTTCCCTTTCTATTTTCCAATTCCAATTTCATTTTTTTCCATTCTCATTTTCATTTTAATTTTTAGTTGGCATGTTTGTGACTGAATGATGCAACTAAACTCACATTTTGCAGCATTTCCGCGCTTAATCTCCGACGCTTCCATGTGGCGCTGACGCTGCAAACGTCACCTCACAAAATGTTGCAATAATGACTGCGTGGGGAGCGAGGGGAGCGAGGGGAACTGCAACTGCCGTGCTTGTAGTCGTATTCGCAGTCGTAGAACTGAAAGCGTAATAACATTTTCATCTTAATGCACTCAAAACACATTTAGTCAAAGTTCCTCGCATCTGCTTCAGAACGACGTCAGCATCCGGTTGCCGTTGAAGCTGCCCCCGCTCGTTGCCGCTGCCACTGGCAGTGGCAGTGCCAATGAAGCAGCCGCTGCCATTGCCGTTGCTGTGGTGACTGCGGCAAAGTCAAGCCACCAAGTCAGTCAGCCCACCCTCACCCACTACACACATGGAGTACGATGGGTTGCGATGCAACTGGCATAGCCGTCAATGGCTTGGCGAAGGATGCGCCTCCGAGCATGTATAGTCCTCCAGAGATTGGAACGCATTGAGCACGTAACGTTTGCAACCGCAAAAACCCATATCCACACCCACATGCACACCCACATCTACACCCACACCCATACCTAGAGCACAACAGCAGCTTCTTCTGCACTTTTTCCTTTACGTTACGAATGTAGCATTCATTTTTGACAAGCATAATTTGCGGTTTGGGGCTCGCCTCTGGGAATGGGAATGGGAATGGGTTTGAGAATGGAACAGGAAAGTTACATTTATTTACAGTTTTCATGGAGCCAGGCACTTTTCTAATGCAAAAATGATGCACTGCACCGTCCGGACGCCGAGAGCATGGCGCTTTGTGGTCAGACAGCAGGCAGATTGAATCGTGAATGCGATGGCAGCCAAAACATGTGCTTAATGCAGAGAACCTAGCGCTGTAACTAGACAACGTAACCAAAGGCAGCCCCATTGGCAATGAAAGTTTAGAAACCAATATTTGTGCGAGCTCAGAGCTGGGCCAGCAGTAGAAAGTCAGGATCCAGCCAACGGGCAGCAGCCGACAGGCAGCATGCAACATGCAGCAACAACAACAATGAAGGCACAGCTAAAATAAATCTGTTTGCCAAACAGTTATTGCTCTTGTTTCTGTGCACCGCCCACAGCAGCTCGTCCTGGCAATATGTGCGCTTATTTTATGCCTTTACTTGGCAGCCGCTCAATAATTGCCAATGCCTTGCTGGTCACTGGAGTGCCTTCTCTTTGTCTCTCTCTCTCATACACACACACACACACAGTCATACTTCCTCCCTCTCTCTCGCTCTCCCTCTTTCTTCACTGCTTATGGCTCAGGTGGCGCAAGGCTTTCTATAAATTGAATGCAAGCGATTATGCAAGTTTTGCAGACTCGAAGCCTCAGCCAGAGGCATAACCCACACACAAGATCTACCAAATGAAATTCAATATGTGTAATAAATGAAATGCGTCTCACCAGGCAAAAAAGTTCTGGTTTAAACTTCATGCCGTTTCGCTCTTGGCCACTGAGGACACCCCATTGCTAGGCAAGTAGAGGGCAGTTTATGCCTTCAACGAACCTAAGTCACACCACCTGGCCAATCTCAGTGGTCGTGCTAAGACTTTGGTTACTCTCTCTCTCTACATATATACCCTATACTCATAACATTGGACATATATATAATAGACGGCAAATGTAATAACGTTCAATAATAAGTTATCAGTTCCATGTGCGAGTTATAGGGTATCTGTTCACTATGGTCAATCGCCTTTTACACATTGTTTTCCTTAGTTTCTCTTTGCAATTCAAAATCAATATGCCCTTGCTTAAAGGTGCAATGCACCGCATACGCATGGCCCTGTGGCATGTGGTATATGGCATGTGGCATGCCCCCTCCCTGTCTGAGCATTGATTAAAGTGCTTCGTTTGCAAATTTATGTTCCAAATATTAACCGAATTGCTCCCCGAGGAACACTCCCACGAAACCAGAGTAAAAAAAAAAAAACAAACTTTTGCCCGTGCTCCATAACAAATGTAGAAAAAAGAGGCCAAGCAACTTTTTTAACAGTTTTGGATTTTGGAATACAAATTATGTTAGTAATCTCCATTTATTGACATGTTGCCACCAGCCAACAGCCAACAGCAACAACATACATTCACATGTACATGCACATAGTACATGTATGTATGTATGTATGTCTGTCTGTTTGCATGTATGTCTGTATGTAGGACTATGACCGTGTGAGGACTGCTTAAGTGAGACCTTTATGCATGGGATTCAAGTGGAGCAACCTTTGCTTCTCGATGGAGGGTCCCCAAGAAGCAGCAGCTTATCAGTCGCCATGAATATATGAAAATTGCTCTTATTTAGTACATTTTAGTCAAAAGGTTGTTGAGTCTTTCAAGAATTTCTAAATGGATATTGCTTTTGTCTCATTTACAACAACTCATAATGTAATAATAACAAAAAAAATAAAGTACAAACAGTTGTTTAATTGTTACTTTTAAGGACAGTGTCGAAATTAGTTACAATTTATGTTATAAATAAATTACTAACTTGTGATATTAAAGAGTTTATACCGACAAGTATACAGATGATCGATTTATTCGATTTGTTTGCCTGCAACATATATAGATATAGTTTTAATACCCTTTCATAACAATTTTTCACAACATCATCGGTAGCAAATCAGTAGCAAGAGAACTCAACTCGGTAAATCCCTGACTACAAATTATTAAGAATACTAACTTTGTTAACAAACAATTTTGTTATCTCAGAGTTCGTCTTAAAATATCAATACACATATGTATACTAATATTGCCATTCAAACCAATAATGAGATGTTTGTAATTTCATACAATTTATTACAATATATCATATGGGGAAAGTAAAACCACTTTCACGCGCGAATATGTAGTATTATTAGTTTTTTTCTATATATGTATTAACATTTTTATAACATATGCATTCATATAGTTTTATGTATTTATATGAATAACATTGTATTCAATGTACATATGTATAGTATCATAATCAATGTCGAGCATGCCAACACATGGGCTCGCATTAAGAGAGCGTTCGCAATGCTAAGAGATGCCACCACTGCTCACAACCAAGAGAGGCAAAATGGGAGCGACAATTAAATGAATTGAGCGTAAGCACCGTCAACATCTGACTGACACAGGCGAAAAACGGTTGAGGCGAATTCATTTTCATTCGTTTTGCCGACGCATTGAGATTGGTTTTTTTTGTGCGGCAAATTGCTGCTAAATGTAATGCAAAATAAAAAGATTAAATGTAAAAATATCAACATTTAATAATAATAATGAAATAACAAAAAAAACTGCTGCAACATTTGTAAACAAACTCAACGTGGGACTTCCATTGGCTGTTGGCAGAAAATCTACAAAAAATTGGTAAGACAAATGATTATCGTTTGGCCTGCACATGGACACACACACATGCACACATATGTATGTATGCATGTTTGCAGGTACAATATAATGTACATAACTATGCATGTCTGATTGCATACATATGTACGTAACATAACAAATTTACGTTGTGTTCAATTGTTTTTATCTTATATGCATTTTTGCAGTAGCACGTAGCACAACAGCAGTATTGTGGAAACCACAACAATATCAACATCATCATCAACTACAGCAAGAAATAGGCAAGCGAGAGAAAAGCAAATGGGAGAAAACGCAATGCACATTTTGTTGGTCTGCTACGAACAGCAGAACAACTCATAAGCGTGAAATCAAAGCAGACGTTGAAAAAGAAAACCTATTTTCTACCAAGTGAATTTATGCTGCCCTCTGGGATGTATAGGCTTTGATATCAACGCCCTGGTAAGTAATGCTCACTGATGCCTCCTCCTCTCTGTTCCATTAAAGTAGACAAGGCAAAGAGCAACGAATGCAGCACTCGCTAAAACATATGAACGAGTGAATTTATTGTTTCATCAATTAAGAGACTTGCTACGTAAAGTTTTGTATAAGTTGTAATATAGTATATATATATATATAATGATGATATCTTATCATTAATGAATATATGTATGTACATTTAGTTATATGTGATCAGTCTAGTTTTGTGCATTTGAGAATATCTTCAAACTGCAATCAACATTTCATATTCTCAGTCAGTAGAATTATAAACATTTGTATTCAATTTGCAGAAAGGTTGGTGCACCACATGGATAGCAGCGACGACGACGACAGCGGCAAGTCAATACCTCGTCCCATCTATGAAGCCACGTCTGCCATCGATAGCCCTCCGCCGCATCTGTTGTCGGCTGGCCATGACATGGAACCTCTGCCCATCAAACGCTTGAAATATGTGGTCAGCTCGCCGCCTGGCTCAGCCAATGGCAGCAGTTCATCCAACTCCAATACATGGCCAGTCTCTACAGCCACATCTGGTGGCACTGGCGGCCATGCATCGCTTACGATGAAGCTCACGAAGGTGACTACGCCACAGCAAAGTGAACTGAACGTGAGCACATCGACGCCCAAGCAGGATAGCAAGATTCGCGTTACTAAGGAAATGATTGCACTGCAGCGTTCACATAATGAGTCCAAAGTGCTCACCGGTTACGTTTCCGACAGTTCCAAGCTAAAGCGACGCAAATCGCGGACAATCGCTTCACAGTTGATTAAGCAATCTTTGGCTGGCGGTCTGTCCACCACATTGCCATCAACAACGGCGAATGCTGAAACCAGTGCGAAGATAACGCTGAAGCGCAGTAAGAGCATCCCGGCCCCTGTTTGGGACTCGGATACGGAATGGCATCAAGAGCCAGACTTACTCATTCACGGTAAGAGTAAGACTCAGAAGAAGCGAAACTATTCTGTGGCATACGACGATGTTGGCTACGTGGGCGATGAGCTTAGTGCAGGAGATGAGAGTAACAGTAATCCACCAAGTTACATAAGTAACATGAGGGGAAGATTTCGCTCCCGCAGCAAAACCGTCTCGTTGAGCAGTGAGGAACGTCAACCACGTCGGGGAAATCTACGCTCTGAGAACGAGGAATTCGCGCGAAAGCACAATGCGTTTCTCGATCGCGTCATCAACGATTCTGTTGACGGAGGACAACCCCAACCAGCTGATTCCGACAGCGGCCACTGGCACAATAGTTCGACAGCTGACACAGATCCCAATATATCTATGTACTCCGATGTCAGCGAATCCAAAACTATGTTGTCCACCACAAATGCAGCAGAGCAGATTGAGCAAAGACTTGCCGAACTCTGGCGGGCGCCTCCGAGGGTGAGATATCGATTAATATTATCGATTCTTTTCAATAATACATGTTTCTATTGCAGGATGGCTGGGATCCCTTTTGTTGGAAGTGTCGAGATTGTGGAAAGCTTATGCCCTGCTCGAAATGCCTGCGTTCCTATCACACGTTTTGTGTGCGTCCGGCATCTACCAAGTTTGATGGCTCCTGGAAGTGTCCAGAGTGTGTGCTTATCGAAAGCGCCCCCAAGCGGTAAATGCCGGCATATATGCAAATTTTCATCTATGATTAAATACATTACATTACAGGCCACGTCGCAGTGATGTGTCCGTGGATCTGCTCAGCCAACTTCTCTCTTTTGCTCTAGAGCGTATGAAACTTGTCCGCGGGGTGAGTAAAGTACATCCAATATAGACATATAGCCCGATCGTAATTTTCATTATCTGTTTAGTCTACATTTGCTTGTTCGTCGTTTAATAAATCACGCGAAATTATTTTGCGCAGACAACAACAATCACATACATTCGAACACATGCAAATATCTACATAGTATGTACTTGTATATATGCATGTCTTCAGTTGACGCTCTCTTCCACCTACACACGTGCATGTATACGTTCATGCTACTTCGGCCGGTCCGTTTTCATTCTCTCGATGACGATGACGAAACTTTGTCGTATAGACACCTGAAAAGGTCTCGCTCTCGTTGGTTTTGCAACGTTTTGCTTGCGGCTTCCCACATTTTCAATGCATGATTGTAGATACTTTATTGGATATATATAAATATCCAATTATAAAATGTTTTCTTAAAGGCCAAAATGGATAAAGAGCTATGTAAACGCACAGATGTGTACAAGTGCATACTATTTCATTGAATTGTGTTAATTAAGCTCACTTATCAGCACATTTATAGATATATGTCGGAAACATGCGGAGAAATGCTCAGAATACTTTTAGCATTTTCATTATTTCACACAAAGAATATTTGAAATAATTTTTACAACTTATGTATGTACATGTTTCAATTATACTTTGTGTGAGTTTTCTGCAAATTTTTACACATCTTAATGGAGGCTTGAGATATTTTTTGGGGCATTTGTTTTCTAGTCGTAAATGGGCACAATATTATGCCTCAACATGAAACAGAGGTTCTGTATGCCTGTGGTTGGTCAGGAAACCCATAAAGAATCTAATTAATGCCACTTTTCCGTTTCGTTCGTTAAATATGCTTAAAATGTGCGAGGAATTAATTAATTAATTTAATGTTACTGCCGTCGTCAGTTAGCGATGAGCGTTAAAAACAATTACAAAGTCCAACCACAGGCAAATGGACAAGCATTTCTACACACATACATATGTACATATCAATGTAATACATAAGCACATGTAAATACATACGAACATGCTGTGCATGCTCACATTGGTATAAACATTCATTCATCAGTGTATATACACACATACACTCAAACTAGTTGATATGTTCATATTAGAATGGCAACAGGAAGCAAAACCACGCAAAATAGAGAAGAAGAGCAAGACAAAGCAGTCAAACAAACAGAATATAATTCAACAGCGGCAGCCGCAGCAACAGCGCAGCAGCAGTGGTGGTGGCGGTGGAGCGACGTCGTCAATGGCGCAATTTTTATTTGCCTGGCATTGCCGTCTCCGTTTCGTGCGCTTTGTTATTTGAGGTTAGATACACTCACACAGAGAAACACTTAGCTGTGAGTACATACTGGCATTTGACTACTCTTGTTGTTGTTGTTAATGCTGCCTCTCTTCGTTACGTACATACTATTGTTGTTTTGCCAGTCAAACTTGTTTGTTTACTATACCATTCGAACGGCTCTCTCGCCGTGCTCTTTAACGGCGAATTGATGCCTAGTTCCCAGCTGCCAAGCCAATAACTTATTTCTCTCTCTTATTTCCAGATTTACAAACTGCGTGCTCCGCAGGAAGTGTTGCCGGAAAGCTACAGCAAATACTTTGTGAATCCGGTGAGCTTTAAAAGTTTGTCGGAGCGCATCAAGAATCGCGCCTTTAACAGTGCAGATGAGTTCCTCAGCGAAGTTAAGTGGATGCAGCACAATGCCCTAATATTGGACAGTGGTGGTAAGTTGTCAGTAACATTATTATCAGATCATCCCCATTTTAAGACTTTGCTTCTCTTACAGATGGCAAAGTAGAACAAGCCTCTAAAGCTGTGGTAAAGGTCTGTCGCCAAGAGGCTAACGAGATCGATACATGCCCAGAGTGTTATTTGAATGCCAACTCCAGTGATGAATGGTTCGTCAAGGTTTGCACGCATCCGCATTTGCTGCTCTGGGCCAAGCTGAAAGGCTTCCCTTATTGGCCTGCCAAGGCCATGGGATCCGGCCCTAATGCGGTGGTCAATGTTCGTTTCTTTGGCAAGCACGATCGAGCTAATGTTCCAGTGAAGGATTGCTTTCTGTACTGCGCACAGGATCCCAACACTCAAACTAGCCGTCGGTCCGCTCGCGATCTGGCGGATTGTATACGTGAAGTGGGAGTACACATTGAGCATATCAGAACCAAAATTGGCAGCTTCAACTATGCGCCGTATCGTACACCGTACGATCCTCTTGAAGAACAACAGCAGCTAGAGGAAATGATGCCAGGCGTCAATGATGTCATCAACAGACACTTGGCCCCGGCCAACAAGACGCCTTTACAGTTCCTCATACGAAAAACCGCGGGTGATAAGCTCTCTATTGTCAAGAAAATCAAGGCGACGGAATCTGGCAACGAATCCGATCAATCGATAAGTCCTATAAAGAAAACCACCCAGGATACTGATTCAGCACAGCCGCCACCATCAACCATTGATACACCAAAACCGAGAAGTAGCAACTACGAGGTTATACCCAGAGCAGGAGATGCCCTCAGAGAATCTCGAGGTTGCACAGTGGTGCTAAAACGCAAGTCCCTAGAGTCCTGCAAGACGGCCGCCAAGATAATGTCCTTGACAACGTCAGCAACGGAGTCTGTGTCATCAATTAAGCGGAAACATTCCCAAAGCGATGCCAGCAGCGAAGCTAGCCATCAGGGCACAGGAACGGAACACAAACGTCGGACGAAGCACGCGCGGAAGCAAGTACAAAAATCTGCAGAGTTGGAGCAGGAAACAGTCTCAGCTTCGGTTCAACCGGAGCAAGATACAACTGAAGAGCCAAAAACACAGACGGAGCAAGGAACAGCTGAGAATGTACTTGCTGAGGCAAATCCATCTGTAGTTTCCGTTGTGGAACTGGTGAGAAGACGTCAAGGCGTAACCATAACAAAGATTCCTCGAGAGCAGCAGAATACAACAACGACAACAGCAGCAACAGCTTCGGCAACATCAAAGCCATGTGACTCCAACCCAATCGAACCAAGGGTTGATGAAACTGTGGCAAAGCAACTCGCTGTGGAGCGCCAGCAGCAGCAGCTAATCAGTAAGGTGGTGCCCTTTGTGGAAATCAAAAAAGAAGTGATGTCAGAGCCAGAGGAGATCGAGGAATTGCCTTCTGTAACAGAATCGCCAGCAAGAGCAAGTGAGGAACTGCAGCAAGCGCAGCAGCAGCCTGAGGCTGAGGCTGAAGCCCAACCACCACCTGCACCTGCACCTGCAGCTACAACTGTAGCACCATCAGAACCAGAGAAGTCACATTCACCTCCACCTGCATCTGCAACAGCTTCTTCTGGCATTAAGATTAAGGAGGAAGTGGTGAGCGAGGAGGAACTGGAAACTGAACCCGACTTGTTAAGCACAGATCCTTCAGATACAACACCCATGCGACCTCCGCCATTGCCCAACCGAGCAGATACACAAGTTAGTGGAGTGTCTAGTGTAACCGCTCCTGCTCCAACCGTCGTTCCACCAGTCGGAGAGGGTTTTGTGCGCTTTGTGGGGGACACAACCATCCAGAGGTTGAGCCAAAAACAGGCCATGAAATTGCCAGAGACACCGAAACGCTGTCCAATGAGGGGTGTGCCACATGGCCCATTGCCAGCAGCTGCTCTTTCGCCAACACGGACACCACCCCCCGGCCCCACCTTCGCCATCGCCATCGGCTTCACCAAAGCCGGCCAACAGTAGTGGTTATTGTCGAACAACGCCACAAGCATCACCCAAGGCTCAATCGCAAAAATCACCAGTGGCACAACAAGTGCGTGTGAAGAGCGATAAATCCTTGGGATCAGCGACATCGCCTCCTCCGCCGCTTCCGCCAACACCGACATCAAGTCTGCTGAAGTCCAACATGGTGGTGATACCTTTGGATCCATGCAACGCCAATGGGGGCAGCAATAACAACAGCAGCATTAGCGTCGGCAATAACAGCAATCTCATTAGTTCCAACCTTATGACGATTCCTGTGCCGCCCCTGAGGGCAGTGTCTAAGAATACGTTGCAAGCAACGACGGGTCTCACTTCTATCACAGCAGTTCCCTTGCCTGCGCCCGCATTACCCAATAGCACTTTACCGCCTCCGCCTCTGGCCGGGTTCACCACGGCGACGTCAGCAACGCTAAAACCAACATCGAACTCTGAACCTGGCGGATTGCTGGCCAATGCTCTGAATGGATTGCCAAGTGATACCTTGGTTAGCGAGACAACCGTGAGTGAACCTATAACACCAGGCGTGGGCGCAGCGCTCAGTGAGCTGATCTTGCGCTCTGGACCTCCGAAGTTGACTGCACGTCCTTGTGGGCCACTGCATTCAGATGGCTCCAGCATCTACCCAGCGCAATCTGGACCACTCTCAACGAGGCTCAAGGATAATGCACATAAGGTGAGTTCATTAAAGCGATTATTTGAAGATATTTATGATATTTTTGCCATGTACAGATTACGGACTATTTCATCTCCGTCATCGAGGATACCTTAAGCGATCTGGCGGGTGGAGAGCCAAGTGTACTACAAGCTCGCATTGCCGGCCTGACATTGGAGAATGAACGCATCAAGCAGCATTATGAGCGTCAGCTAGCAGATATGCAACGATCCACGGATATGATGATCACCGAGATGCGCAAGACGATGGAGCAGGAAAACAAACGAGTCATCAGTGAGCTTAGGCAACACAGCACGCTTGAGAGGATGCGTGCGGTGGAGGATGCCAAGAAGAAGCAATGGTGTGCCAATTGCATGCGTGAGGCACAACTCTATTGCTGCTGGAACACCTCATACTGTGACTATCCCTGTCAACAAATGCACTGGCAACGTCACTCGGCCAGTTGCGGTCAAGCAGCAACGTTGCAAGCACAGGCACCACAACAGCAATCCCAAGCCCAGGTTCAGACGATGCATGTGGAGTCAACACGAGGCAAACAGAAGAATGTTACCAACAATACATCAAGTCCTGGCCCACAACTAAACCGGGCACAAGCAGTAACTGCCACAGTTGGTGGCAACAAAAAGTGGACTCATCAAACGATGATCCCGATGGTCAATCCATCTCCACCCACACCCGAGGTTCTCAAGTTGCCCAACAATACGTTTCTACGTCCAGTCTCGCTGCCATCAACAGCACCGTCTTCAAGTAACAACAACATTGTTACACCTGTCACCCTAATAGCGCCATCATCCTCAACGCATCTGGCCAACACCATGCTGTCAGGTCAACGCAACAATTTGAACTATGGGAGCAAACAGGCGCAGCCGACTGCCGTGCAGCGTTACAACATACCTGTAAGCTCAAACTATTTGATTGAATATGCCACATGGATCTTGCACACTTAAATATCTAATTAATATTTATAGTTACCCATCACGGTAAGCAGTAATGCTGGTTCCTTTGGCCTGATATCGGAGCAGCATCAGAAGCAGCAGGGTGCAAAGTCAACGGGTCGCAACTCTGTAAAAAACAATAACAATCGAGGACGTAATCAGATAAACAACAACAACAACAACAATGTTCTGGCAATGCGTCACAATCAACTTAACCACGTTTTTCAGCAGTGAGACTTCCTTTCAAATCATAACGATTGCAATTTATCATATTGTCATTCATGTCATTGTAGATAAAGGTACTGGCTCTCAGCGACATTTTCTCGCTTTGTCGATGAAGATGTTGCGCAACTGTATAAAAGTTCGAAAGGAAAACAATTATATCTGCATAAGCATGTTCGGTAATAGGGTTAATCAGTTCACATAGCAAGTAAGCACGTAAATTATGTCAACCCATAAGATGGGCTTATAACTATGGTTAATTTTAATGAGTATGTACATTTAGTTCGTAATATTCTTTAAGCTCTTTTTAAATCCCTCACTTGAAGCATATGCACTTTCATTGTACATTAACGCATCGATCCTTGAATTGTTTTGCATACATACGTATCTAAGAAATAGATCTAAGTTGTACAATATTATGAAGATCTATTTCAACAAATAAAACTAAATTCAGCTTTTAAAGATTCAAATGACGGCAATTTATTAGTTATTAGTTTGTAAGTTATAAGTTTGTAAGCATACACCAAATGACAAACCCCCATTGCAAATGTATTTGTAAGGATTTCAATCGATATCCAATTTCTTAAAATTACCCTCGATGCCAAACAAATCCGAGGCATTCTTTGGTTTCCCAGGCCTTAGTTTTTCATTCACCTGATGCCGCGATTCAAACTCAAGCATTTGTTTGCGATTGTCCAATAACTTCTGATAGTAAAGCTCTGTAATTGTAATTGTTGATATAGTATCATATATAGGTGCTCATATATTTGTGTATTTTAAGGTTCACCTCTGATCACACTGGTCTCTTCAAGTGGACCACCATATTCCTTGGGCAACATCTGCTGTGGCACAAACTTATAGAATTCCTTAATGTCGCTGTGCAAGTACAATATGCTGGTGAGTTCCTTCTTCATAAACGGATTCATCAACGCCAGAATCTTGTCCATGAAAGGCACAATATTGATGAAGTGAAAACCAACAAGGCGTATAGCAGCCGCTTCCTAAAAGAAACAGTTTATAGAGTTTGTATCATTGTGTGATACAACTTGAATCTTGAAACTTACCTGCAGATAGAAAAGGAACTTTTTCATTTGCAACAATCCGATGCGAGCCACGTGGCCCAAGGAACAACCCTTGAGATCGATAACGATCACATGGCCCGACTGAATGCCATCCTCGTACATCCAAAAGTCAAATATCATGCAATAGCTGTAAATATCAAGGCAATAACTTATAGAACTGATAGAAATAGAAACTGTAAATAACACACACTCAGTTAATTAACCCTCGAAAATGATTTGTACCATTTCATTATCATTATTTTTACCAACTTAATTGCCAATCATTAAGTTTTTTTTTTATTTACGTATTCACGAATCCAAAGTTGAATACATGTATCTGTGTCTGTTGTATCTGTATCTGAGCATGCAAAGCATTACTATGCGTGTTTGTAGTTGCACTGATGCTTGCACTGGCAAATAACCTTAGACACTTTGATCTTTTAATCCCTCGTTTGCTACTATTTTCCCCCAGCTGTCATAATTACGACCGACAGTACTCAAAATACTGGACTCGTAAAGTACACGTAACCCATTAATAGTTATTAGTGCTCATACTTACACTTATACTTATAGTAGTTTAACTTGGATTCAACAGTAGTTTATGTTTAAACTTTTCTTCTAGTTTTTTTTATTTTTAGTTTCTTTTTGCTTAAATGATAATTATATGTGATTAATTCATTTAATGAAATTAGCAACTAAAGCTGAAAGCTAAACATTAAAGTAACCCGTTCCCACTTTTAAATTCATGTTTTTAGGAACATTCTAGAGTTTTGCTAGGTATTTATATAGGAACAGGTGAGGGTATCATAGCTCTGTGGTAATGTACGTAACAGACACTTGAAAGCATAACACACATAGAATCCTGATCTATATCTATAGCTATATGCGTAATGGCGAGTATATAAGTAACAAACGTAAAGTTTTCCCGAATTTAGCACATTTTGTTGGACATTTTTGAGGATGTAAAAAAGGAGCAATCTATTCTGGCGAATCTAGCTATAGTTATATATTTATTTATATTTATATATATATATATATATATAATTATATTTTAAAGTTTCCTTTTTGACTTACAGTTTCATGCAGTCAGCATAGTTAAAATTGGACGCAGTTAGATCGGCCAGTTTACCCACAATAACACGATATCCTTCCGGCGTGGCACCGGGCAGCGGCACAACCGATCTGAATATGGTTTAGATATAGGGATCAAATGGGGAATCACAACATTTTGTGCACTTTCAGCTTACACAGTTTTCATTGCGCGTTTCAACTCATTGGACTCGATGTCCAGATTCACAAAAAAAATCGTCAAGATGTGTGCGTGCCGTGAGATTTGTGTCGAGGACCTGTTTGGCCATTTCCATGCTGTACTTGCAGGCATAGAAGAAGTGCAGAGCCTCGCCCTCCGAGAAGTGGGCGGAGATATGGGGTTGGGTGTGTATCCAATCCACAAACTTTTGCACCTCCGCACGCTTGATCTCCGGAAAGCGAGCATATTGCTGATCCAGGTCGGCTTCCTTCATGTCCGAAACTGATTTATTGGTAACTTGGCAGCGAACAAGAAAAGTACTTAGAAATACGTTTATTTAGTGCTTTTTTGTGAGCCTGTGAGACAATGCAACTCGAAACGCGTTTCCCGCTATCGGCGGTCGACTCTCGAATGAAATTGAAATTGAAATTGAAGCTGTTTGCTTTCGCAAGTGAAACTGGTTGCCCCTGCCTCCCGTCTCCGGTGTCTGCTGCCTGGCAATTTCGGTTGCTGTTGCTGTTGCTGGGGATCGAGGAAAACTGCAACTGGCTTTCGTTAGTTGGTTGTCTCCGCTCGCTCATTTCACTGCAATCATGCACTTGCGTGAAAATTCAAGTTTTTCCGTTTCTACCTCTTTCAAACTAATATATTTTTGTATTATTTTTTGGTTGTGTAATATGTGATACTCGGAGCGATTGGGCGGTCGACAGCACCGAGCACCAAGCAACGAACACCGAGAGAGCAAACGCTATTATTATTTTTCATTTTATATACATATATTTTTTTATTATGGCCTATTACAAACGTGTGGCGTGTGCTCAGCTTGGCCCTGAAGCTCTCGATTGACTTCATTTGCAACGAAATATGAAACGCCTCACTGACTAAAATGAAACTCCGTTGGGAAAATATGTTTGTTGTTATCCAATCGTATCGCATTAATATTGAATATATATATTAGATACATTTTCAGGTTAAATATTTTGCATCTAACGTAATATAATTTTAACCAGATATGTGTAGCACTTTAAAGGAGGCGTGGCCCAAGCCATAAAGTGTATAAACTCTTGGACAAGTCGAGGTGAGTTGATATAGACATGTCCCTCTGTTACTAAGCATCTCTCATTTTTAAGTCTTTCCTGATGAAACTTGATAAAGGTCATATATCAAATAAGGACATTTCATATATATCATATAACTGTAAAGATAAATTAAAAATACAAATTTGATGCTATCAGAAAGTTATTGTTTGACTTATATATAATTTGATTATATAACAAAATAGCGAACTGTCGAAACGAATTACAGGCTATGCAGGGTATAATACAAATTGTAAAACCAAATATAAATCTAAATTTCTTCATATATTAAGTAATTGGAAGTTAGGAAATGGATCAGTAACTGTTTCATTTGGAAAACTCAAAATAGCTCATTGATCAGCAATATTAACAGTAAAGTCTTCGTCAAATGATAATTTCTATCAAGTCAGATATTTATTAATTATTTAATTGACTTGTATTGTAATTATTCTTAATTGTTTGTAAGCAGTCTGAACTTTGATAAACTTATTAATACATATTTACACAATATTTTTTTATAAATATAAACTTATTAAAATATATCATACAAAACCGAACCCATTTCTTGACTACTTTCCTAGTTTTTGCCAACGACGACCCCATTCTGCAGCCAGACGTTTGACATTTTGCCAAGCAGAAGTTGCAGCAACAGGCAATGCCACAGCCAAGTGGACAGCTCGACAGGCACTTGGCTACAGCTTGAGCTTCAGCTACAACTGGCTGGGCTCTGCTGTTGAACCTGTCTCTGCCTCTGTTGCTAGCGCTGCCTCAGTCTGTTTCTATGTCTGAGTCTACAGCTGTGTCTAACGTCAGACTGTGTGCCACTTTGGCGTGTCTGAAATTCCAATGGATTAGAAGTTGCGCTCAAAGAGCAAACGGCATTTGCTGACAATGTGGCAGTAGCAACAGCAACAACCACAATAACAACAACAACAACAACAACCTGCAACCAGTTTGGCATGAGATGAGGCCTTGCAATTCTGGGATCGCTGTCGCACAGGTGTCGTGGTGTCAGCCTCCAATGTAGGTGCCAGGCCAAAAAATTAATTACCACACTTGCCCCAAAGAGGCTGCCACACATTTAGCGACTTGCAGCGACTCGTGACTCGTGACTTGTGACTTGTGACTGACATGAGTCACTTTTGCTGATCCCAAAAGAGAAAAAGAAAACCAATTGCAGGAATGCTTTGCATATGCGATGACAACATCAATTGGCTTTGTGCAACGTGCCGCGTTTCAAGTTGCCGTCACGCAGCGGATCCTACACGCAGTAGGCCTCCTCCTTTTTGGGCTTGGCTTTTTGGCTTGTTCTCTTTGGCACGCTGTTGTCCTCCTTTTGGGCCCAGACCCCGCCCGCATCTTCAGCTGCTATTGCAAAATTACTTATCCGTTATCGTAGTTATTGCTGTTGCTGTTGCGGTTGTTGTTGTTGTTTGCCATTTTTCACGCATTTGACTGCATTACTTAACCTCAATTTGACTGGGCGACGTGCATCAAGTTGCCTTCTCTGTTGTTGTTGTTGTTGTTGTTGTTGTTGTTGCAGTTGCTGTTGCTGTTGCCGTTTCCGTTGTATGCCCCAGCTCTGCTTTGACACTGGCGACAAATGAAGTTGTCGCGTCGCCTCGCTTTGCATATTCCCTCTCTCCTTGCCCCATCTCTTCCACCCGCTTGCTAATCTGGCTTCTCTCTTCTCGTCTCGCGTCGCTTCAATTGTGAATCCTGCTTCAATTGGCGTGGCGACCTGTCTGACTCATTTGTATGGGTTGCCCTACGTGTTGTGCCACAAACAATGGGCCGCTGCCCCACACTGGCCTCGCCTTGCCGCCCCATATCTTTGCTGTGTTGATTGTTGCCTTTGCCACGCGCTTGGCCGCTTGCCGTTCGCCTGTCTTACAAAGAAAAGAGAAGAAATAAGCTTCAATTCTGATGACCATTTCGATTGGGATTGCCGCTCACCTCACCACAGCACAACACAGCACAGCGCACTACATCGCATCACCACGCCAGCTTCTTTCCTTAGAGAAACTCGTTTGCGCATGCGCGCCACATTTCGAGACTTTTTCTGTTATTTTAGCGGTTTTTGTTTTGATTTCTGATTACCGTTCGAACGTCTTTTGTCGCTTGCCACTTGCCACTTGCCACTGGCCATAGTTGTAGTTGTTGTTGTTGTTTTTGTTGTTCTTGATGTCGTCGTTGTTGTTGCTGCTGCTGCTACTATTCGCTTTTATTTACGGTGGCAAGTGCCGCTTGACAAATTGATTTTGATTTGCTGCCTTTTTACTTTATTTCAGCTTTATTTCCTTCTGTTTCTTTTCTTGTTCAAAGTTGTTTCATTTATTTGTGATTTCCATTATCTGCTTTTTATCATCAATTCAAAGTGATGAGCAGAGAGAAGCTGCATGAACTGTTGAGACAAATTATATAAGAGAAATAATCCGTTGAGTTTATCACAGATTCTGTAATATTGTTCTTCAAATTTATTATTATTATTTGCTAATTTCAAAGCGTATATATTAGTTAATATCTTTTAAGAACAAGTTGAACAACTAATAATTTTAAAAGAAATTTACATAATTTTACAACTTTATGCTAACTTGTATTCATTATTCTAGTCTTAAAGATGTATTCTTATAATTGAATAATTTTGTAAAGCGATATGCAAATATTTGTTTCTATAGAGCATCTTCTAGTCGAGCATATTCCGCAAGTTATTATGAGTTAATAAATTTCTTATGCTAAACAAAGAATTGTATTCGAATTGAACTCAACTTTTTAATATTATATAAACTCTAAGCAATTGTTCCATGTACAGTTATAGTTAATGTATTATAACAATTATAACAATTTATTAACCATTTAATTTGTTACAATCCTTGCTTCGTTTATTAACAGTAAATAATGAAATAATTATTTCTATTTAGTTATTGACGCATAAAGTTGAGGCAAACAACTTTTAGTTTTTATGCCACAATTCAAAAGCGGAAATTGGATACCAAACACACCTGAAAGAAAGAGCAACACCAACACCAACACCAACAACAAGAGCAATTACAATAACAACAGTAACAACAACAACAACAACAACAACAACAACAATGGGCAATTATGTATATTAACAGAGTTGCCAGCAGAGGCAATCCAATTAGAAACCAAACAATGTTGCAACAGTTCAAGTCAAATGCTCTAGAATAGGGCGAAAGCCCCATTAACAAAACTATAAACAACAACAACAACAACAAGAATAGCTAGAAGAAGAGAAATAATAATAAAACAAAGCCTGCATATTACACGGTCATTGGCATCCTGTTTCATGCAAGAACAAGCAACAGGATGCTCAGGAAATTAATGCCAAACACTCAGAACGTGAGTTGAGGGTTCGTCTGGATCGCTCGGATCGCTCGGGAGTACAAAAAGCAACAATCGTCACTTAGATTGCCAATAAACATACAGCAAGCATACAACTGATAGACTTGCTTATACCTGCACCTTTTTACTGTACTAAGTGAGATAAGCAGGAATTGAAGAAATATATGATGGAAAATTACAAGATTGAACTATTTATATATGTCAATTAAATATCTTAAAGAAAGTGAGAGACACCACACTAATCCTGAAAGCACTTGAAGTAGATTAATAACATCAACTAAACATGAATATATATGCATTTTCTATAGATAATACTTAAGGAACATAATTAGCTTTATCATAATGCGTATATACCCCACTTGTCCTGCGGGTGCAGGTATAATGAGTAAATCAACAAAAGCCCAGCCGACTCGGCTGTGACGTACCGGGAATGTGAATTGCGGGCAGAGGACAGGGAAAAGGGAGAGGCACGGGAACAGAGAGAGGACAGACAAAGACCAGATCAGGAGAGTGAGCGAGTGATAAAGCGACCTTTTAGGGGAACGTCAGAGGATCACAAAAGACAGACGGACGGACAGGCGGACAGACAGACGAATGAACAACGATGGCAAAGAAGAAGAGGCAAAAAGCATTAGCGCATTTTGAAATAATTGTCTGTAAGCGTCAAGCAGGACGAAAGTCAGAGTCAAAGTCGATTGAGGGTCTGTTGTTGTTTATGCAATGAACGAAAGGGGGGAACAAAGGGACCGGGTAGCGTTTGTTTGCGCTCAGTCGTGCGTCTCCGCAATCCTTGAGGCAGACACGAACAGTGAATACACCTGATGATGACTGCCGACACCTGAGTCAGGAAAAAGGCAACCAACCTCGGCACTCGAGAGAAGACGAACGTTAAAAATGATAATTAGATGGTCTAGCAACCCTCCTAAATAGGATGCGGACACAGTTGCAACAGGCAAGAGGAACCTCTCTTTCTCCCTCTCTCTCGCTCTCTCTCTCTCTCTCTCTCTCTCTCTTTGTCTTCATGGTGGTGGAATCACAGTGATCGCGTGTGAGTGTGTGTGAGTGTGAAGTGATCGTTTGAATATTTAAATGTTGTCAGGGTGGCTTGACATGTCCGTAGTCATCCCCGAATGCAACAGGAAGAAGAGGAAGATGCAAGTGGAAAGTCCTCCGCGGGGATTCGCTTGAGAAGATTGTAACCGTTGCACTAATTAGTGGCAGGGCAAGTCAAGTCAAGTCAAGACAAGAATTCCTATCTACATAATTATTAATTCAATATTTCCCTTTCGCTGCCTCAAAACGAAAGGAAGCAAACACTTGACATGATCAAAACGAAGTGCAACAGGATCCGCAGCCCGAATTGAATGGCAAAGGGAAAACTGTAAGGGGCTGCAGATCACTTCAACTTCAACTCAAATCAACTCAATTCAATTCAGGGCGGTGCAGTGCGCTGTGGTGCGGTGTGGTGCAATGTGGCTGGCAATTACGAGTTCATTGCCGGATGGTGAAATTATATTGCAACAAATGGGAGCAGAAGAGAAAGTATTAAGGAAACAACAACGGGGCAAAGCGAATGATTTAAGTGGCGCACAGTCAGGAGTCAAATGTGTTGAAGGCAGTGAGTGGCATGCATAAACGGGAGCTCCAAGGAAGCAGAAAATTGATACATTCACAACACAATGACAAACACATACATACACACACACATCGCATATGTAGTATGTACATACGTGTTACTTTTAAATGAATGAGCAGAAATTATGTGCTTGATATATGCCGGCAATTAAGCACGACTAAGCGACGCAGTCAATTGACATTGTTAACTGAATGAAAGGACCTAATGACTGACTAAGCCATATAAGCCATTCAATTCAGGCAAAAAAGAAGCTACTTACCAACCTAAACTATATTAAGCATTTTAATTCATCCTCTTGTGAATCAATTAACATTTGAAGAGTAAAACTCTTAACGTACTTTTAGCCTTAAGTCCAATCTTGAGAGGGTATAATCAAGTTAATCTACTTAAATATTCGTACATTTTTGTTCAAATACATTGTATTTATACTCAATTCTCCACAACAACAGCTGATCAATTTATATTAGAGTTATTATAATGCCAACGAACATATAAAACTGTGTTATATTTTATATAGTATTTAAAAAATAGTCTTCCTTTTAAGTTTAAATTATAAATAACATTTTATTTACATTTTAATCTTAATGTTGAGACTTTTTGTCAACAGTAACAAGCGCAAATTACAATTAATATAATGTAAATAAATCGAATAATAACCTATAAACGCAAATAAAATCGAATAATAAAATATAAATTAAAATTTATATAGACATTTGTATTATTCATTGATTGATTTATTTATTTATTTATTTATTTATTATTCTTAACTTAATTATTTGCTTATTAGTTTGTTTATTTTCTTTTATATTTTATATTATTATTTTTTAAATTAATTCAATTATTAATTTGTTAATTTATTTATTTATCTTTTAGTTTATCTATTTATTATAAAATTATTTAATTATATATTTATATATTTATTTTTTCGTTTGTTTATTTATTAATGAATTTATTTGTTTATTTGTTTATTAATATGTAGTACATTTATTTATTATTTTTCATTTATTTAATTTCTATGTTTTATTGTTATTTTATTTATTTATTTAGTTTGTTATTACATTTATATATTTATATATATTATATTTATATTTATATATTAGTTGTAGTTTATATATTAGTTTAGTTTATATATTAGTTTAGATATAAATTAATTAAGAATCAGTGGTCATTCGAGACCAAGACAGAGAAATAGACAGAGAGAGAGAGAGAGAGAGAGAGCGCTATAGAGTCCTATATCTAGGTGGACAGTTATCTTATTTTGTGGAACCATAAATATACTAATGTCATCTCTTGGGTGCAGTTTAAAATTACTATGAATTTTCCACTCGACAATTCCCTAAGCAGAAGAATTCTTTGCTCTTTGCGTGCCAGCCATGGGCCTGGAGTTGGCAATGCCTCTCGTGTCTGGTGTCCCGTCTCATCTCTCTCTTTTCTCTCTGGTTGGGTATCCAAATCCATTAACATTGTAACGCTTTGTGCTTTCGTTTCGTTTCGTCCGTGCATGCGGCCTGTGATGATCCAGCGTCCCCCTTCCTACTGCCACTGCCACTGCCAGTGCCAGTGCCAGTGCCGCTACTACAATGCTTTCCAGTTGCGCTTGGACACAATCTAGGCGCGCTTACACAGAATGTAGGAAAATAAGAAAGATGGAGATAGAGAGACAGAGGGAGCAAGAGCGAGACATGTGTCTAGGTTCGTTGAACTTCGCGGCTGATGATTTGCGCCTAGTTTTCTGGACGCAGTTGCCCCTCAAGTTGCTCACTCCAAATCAGGGGTTAGATTCTTATTTTCCTGTTGCTTCAGCGATGCTCGCAGCGAGGATGATAAATAATGTTAAACACTGCGAAGTCTCTCTCGCATTCTCCATCTCTTTACTATCCTCTCTCTCTCTCTCTTTGTGTGAATTAACAATGGAAGATCTGTTAATCACATAATTCCCTTCACTCCCTTCAATCTCAGTTCCAGTTTCAATCAGTCAGTCTCTCCAAATTTCAACTAAGGGAACTTCCGCAATCTCTCTTAGAGATTGCACATGTGTTTTCACTTATTGCAATGATTCGTTTGACCCAAATCACCCGAAATATGTTCCCAATAACAAATTTCTAATGTGGATTCTATTAAAATGCAGTTGGTATATACAGTTCTATACTATATCATATGAAGCTCTGTTATTCCGCTAATTGGAAAGTCTTAATAACTCCCACATATCTACATCTGAGTAACTAGATATTTCTTAAATTTGTTATTATTATTGATAACTATTGCATCATTTGTACATAGTTAATTAGATCAGTTTATTTATTTCTTAAGATCTCCTGGAATTTGATGAGTGTTTCATATAATTTCCTGAATTTTTTAATATCGATTTTAAATCAATTTCTCATCTTAAATATGTTATTCCTTAGGATCTACTTAATTCAAGTATTTTTAAGAACTTTCTATCTCTATTACAATATATTTATTGGCATATTAGTTGAATACATCCAAGAAATGTAATACTGTCTATCGAATTTCTCAGGATCGCTTCAGTTTGTTTCCACTTGACGTGTTCAGTAAGTTCCGAAAAGTCTCAAGAACTTTGCATAATTTCTACAATATATTACTATAGTTACTTAAATAGATCTTATCGTATGGTTCGGTACGTAATTTATAAAATGATGTGGTATAAAACCAGTGAAGCAGGGAAATTTTCATTTTCTTGATGGAAAATACACGTGCATAAGGCTAAGACAATTTTCTTAGACCGCCAGAAGGCGTCGCTGACTCTGACTGGCAATGAGTACAAGTACAAGATGTCTAGGGTAAATAGATGAGCTCATTTATAAATTTCAATAATGCGAGGCTCATAAGAGGAATGTGCAACCCTCAGTCCGCAAAGTCAACGGCGCATGGACAGTTTTAATTGTTGTCCAGGGTTCGAAAATTTGTCGGGGTGTGTGTGTGTTTGTGTTTGTGTTTGTGTATTTATGCGGATGTTGTGAGCTTCACAAGGACATGGTCATGAATCCCACATAATATTTGCATCTCATTTCCGGACACTTGGGTGCTCTGTTAGAATGCGAATGGCGAGGGTCAGGCCAGGCCCAGGCCCATGCCCAGGCCCAGGCCCAGGCAGAGACCCATTCTCCGGACCTGCGGGCACTCAACATAGAACCATAGAACGGAAATGCCTTCACTCACAGCGAGGGGTGAATAATTACATTGATTCCCTAGCCCTGGCCCTGGCCCTGTCACAGTTTACAGCTTTGTATTTCTCCCCGTCAGGAATAAGAGTCAAACTGTTGCCATTTTACTTACCCCCACAAATTCAACACATTTTCATAGATTTTTCCAAAATCAAATGCAATTCTCACTTATACCATATCATAGAGTCCGTTACGCTTTTCTGGTCTCAACTTGGTTTATTTATGGCCATGCACTGGGATCTGTTAGGTGCGGTATGCGTGTGTTCAAGCCAACTCATTGGGGGGTGGTCCAATTTCGAATTCGTGGCTTTGTTGTAGGTGTAGTTAACCTGGCTGACAGTTTCCCATGACTGTGACAGCGTCACACGTCAGTAAAAGTATTAGGGTCTTGAACCTGTTGCGTAATGTTTTACCTGATTTTATTAGGGTAGGCTTTGCTTTAATAGACTGCAATGCTTTATACATGCTAATGAGCTGAAAGTCATTTCAAGTGGGCCAAGAATTCTCCCAGGAAATAAGCTCTAGTTGGGTCAGGTTAATGAATCCAGCTAACCAATGGATGCATACAAGAAAGGAACTATAAAATAGCATGTGGCGCCATCTGTGGGTGAGTATCACCATATAAGATACTCCATATAAGATGTTTGAGAAAAAAGATTTAAACTATTCGATCTCAGAATGCTTTGATCTACATAAAGGGAAAGCAAAGAGTCTATGTGTACCTCCTGCACCTTGTAGGATACATACTTAAAATCAAACTGATTATCAAATTATGATTGATTGCACTTAACGATAATAGAAAGAAATAGGATTCAGATACGTGTGTGCGAATGAACAACGAAAGAGTCACAGGTTATTCACAATTTAATTTGTAGATAGTGTAAAGAAAGCCATTAATCACACACGTAGAATCAAAGAACCCTATGGGGTCACACTTGGTTCTAGCTGATAAAGTCCCTGACAGAGAGAGAGAGAGAGAGAGAGAGAGAGAGAGAGAGAGAGTGAGACCCGTAATTGGAAAGTCAATGATCTCTGGACTTTTTCGGCAACAGATCGACAATACATCATAATGCCCGCTCGCATTATTAATCCTCAGCATAGCTCCAAGCCGAGCTCAGCTGAGCAGACCCCATAAATATAAAGAAAAGACCCAAGAAACTATCACACACACACACACACACACACAGATGTCTATAGACAACAGGTTGGAATGTGGATGTGGGCAGCATGTTAGCTTCCCATTCCCCATTCCCCACTTCCATTCCCATTCCCATTCCCGTTCCCAGCGTCAGCGTCAGCGTCGTTGTAGGGTTAAAACCCACAAGCGTTTGTTATTTTTTCTCCGTTTTACTTTTTTTTTTTGGAAATCATCAGACAATAGAAAGCTAGACGAAGCAGCAGGCGAAGAAGGCAGTCAGGAAGAACCGCGAAAGAAGCGACAACAACAAAAAAGACGGGACGGCAATCCGTTTTCGGTCATTGAACTGAAGACAGAGAGAAAGATGTAAAGGTAGCTAACGAAATAGGGAGAGAGAGAGTGAGAGAGAAGGAGGAGAAAGATCTTTGGTTTCGAGACTCGTAACAGTAAAAAAGCGCGTCAAATAATGCGTTGCAACCTGTACCTTACTTCTTAAAGTTGAAGGCCCCGCTGACGGACGTGCAACGCGTTTTCACATTTTCTCCATTAACCCCCTCCCCGCCATACCCCCCTCACAGTCCTTGCACTACCACAAATCACAGTAGAACTTAGGACTCCGCCCTCTAGGTGTTTGTCGTCTGTCGCCCAGAGCTCCACAAATGGACACAAGCTCCAAACAAATGAAAACTATGAGACATTCCTTCATCGTACCCAAGGTAGTCATAGTATTTTAAACAGTAAAGCCAATTGTATTTCCTGATAGCAAAGCAAACAATAATAGAAAAATCGAAAAATCGTTAATCGAATAGGAACAGTAATTATTCAACTTGACAAACAGACTTATTACTCGACATAAAGGATATTATAGGATTAGATGAGTAGAAATATTTATACAAATTATCAATATCGATCTCTGCTCATTATAACTGTGAAACTAGCAATCGATAAATCTGTCAACCGCGGCAATATTTTCCAATCTTAATAGTAGAAAAGATGGATATTGTATTACAAATAAAAACTTTCTATGAAAACTTAATATAAATTCCGATCATTGCTCGCTTTCCACCATATGTACATTTTCTTCGTTTTCATTGCCTAGTTTTCATTGATTTTCATTTCATTATAATCAAAGTAAAGTGATAAACAATTTAATTTTAATAAATATAAGCTTGGCATAACTGAATTTACATTGGTGTCCGAATCTAAAGTTAAATATATATGTGGACCACTGTAATACCAATTTAGCCCACTGTGCTTAGTCCGTTTAGCCGTGGCCACCTGACTCGCCGACGGACAAAAGTCCAAAAGTGGAAAGTAACTTTACATGGGCTGCCAATTTACATGCGTTTGTTGGCCACGTATTTCATTCATTCAGTTATTGTTGTGTGTGTGTGTGTGTGAATGTGTGTGTGTGTGTGTGTGCTGTTGTTGTGTGTCTGTATATAAAGATTTTTATGTTAAAAGCGTCGCGCATTTTTATTATTTTTTATGATACGCTTCGAGTTTGAGTTGAGTTGAAAGAAAGAAACCCTTTCTCTCCCTTTTACAGCGGCGCTTTCGTTGCATTCTTGAGTTGGGATTGCGTAAAATGTACCGTTAGCTGCTTGGATTTTGATATGTAAATTAACGCGTGGGACATGTGGCCCAGTCCCCAGTCCCAGTCCCCAGTACCCAATCACGAAGTGCCTCTGCCACAGTCACAGTCACTGCCACTGGCAGACGCATGTGCACCAGCCATAAATACAAGGCCTTCGAGAACCTGCCAGACAGACAGAGAGACAAACGGACAGTTAGCCCCAAAGCCAGTTAGCCAACGGATTGCGCAGTTGCTTGTGTTTTTGTGTTTTGTTTTTTGGCCCAGTTGAGGCTTAAAAGCTTTGGCGCAGCATCCGCTACAGAGACACAACTTGAGGCTACTCCTCTTCCTCATTTGGCTTCTAGGTGCGCATCCGCCTTCAATGCTAGACAGACATCTCTTACACTTGGACTTTGACGACTTGTTTTCAAGTTGTTTTTGTTATTTTTTTAATGTTGTTGTTTGTTAGTTGTAGTTATAGTTGTAGTTGTTAGCTTTGTTTTCCTTCATCGCGTCTGTGTTCCCACTCATTTGCTTAATTTCAATTTCGTTTCGTTGCCATTTATGGCACAATGACCATGAGCGGCTTTTAGATGCTGCTGCTGTTGTTGTGGTTGTTTTCGATGTTGCTGTTGCTCGCCCTCTTTATGTTGTTGATTTTGTGGCGCGGAGGATGTAACTGTTCATTTGGATTGCCACATTAGAAACAAGATACATGGGCTGGGCATTCAGATAAGCAAAGCTCTAGAGCTATCGATGATTTCAGCAGCAGTCGCTGTCGCTTCTCAGGCCCTGGCAATTGTACAGTTAAGCATATCTTAAAGCTTACACTGAGCGTCAGATGCACAGTTGCTTGTCGCTGAGCTTTTTCCTGTCAATTGAACGTGAGTCATGCACTCACGAAGTAAGTACCTGAATAAACTATTTAAAAGCTTTAAAGCATCAACAGAAATCATTGTCAGAAGGCGTCAGCTTACTTGTCAGATGCCTGCCATAACAACAACATAAATAACATGAACAAAATGGAGCCCCAACTCTGTCTTGACACATTTCATTTCATTATCCAATTAACATAATTAGTTTTCATCAATCAATTAATAATTCGAGGCAGAATCGCAGCGTTGCTTACCGATCGCGAGTCGAAGAGCGAAAAACCAAGCAAAGGCAAAGCGCATGCATAAATCAAAAAACGAAATACACTTGTTGCGCCCAGTATTGAAAACGAAGCTGAAATAATGTGACTTGGCATTCTACGACACCCCAAACATCCAACAGCCGCCGTCGCATTCGCAGCGGCAGCAGCAGCAACAACAAAGCACATCAAGAGCGAGTGCCAAAACAATAACAAGCCACTGACTGTGCTCTAACTCTACACAGGGCTGAGCTGAGCTTTTCGTTGTAGACTTACTCTCTTTGTTTCCATTCTCTCGCTCTCGCTCGCTGCGCTGACTGCGCAGTAACTGTGGATTTAACATTGTGTGAGTGCGGCCCGCATAAAACAGAGCGCGACGTCGGCGCCGTGGGGCTTGGCCGTTGGCGTACGGACGGACCTGCATTATAAATCTCTAACGAGTCACTCGCGCGCGCTCAGTTGCCGCTCAAGAGCTGTATGTGAGCGTATGTTGCTGCCCTGACTCCATGTTCAGTCTCTCTGCATGTGTGTGTACATGTGTGTGTTTGTGAGGTTGTGAGGAAAAGGGTTCTTGAACTTAAAAGGGGTCAAAACATAAAATGAAACTCGAAATGCCTTTGCAGATAGACAAACTTAGTTGCGTTTGTGAAAGAGAGTATGCATGTGTGTGTTAGTGTGTATGAGTGTGCGTGGCTACGTGCCGGTGGTTTGGTGCTGATGGTGTCCGTTGTTTGGATGTTTATGCTGCTGTCGCTGTCGCTGCCTCTGCCGCTGCCGCTGCCGCTGCTTTTGCTAGCTCAGGCACTTCCTCCATTTGCCTTTGTAGCAGTTGTTGCCTTTTGTCTATTCCATTTTCTATTTGATTTCTACCTGTTGTTGTTTGGCAGTGGGCTCTGTTATTGCTGTTGTTGTTTTAGTTGTTGGGCCAACGTTTTATGTGACTGGCTTAAAGCCTGTTGCTCCCCTTTTACACTGCTCCTCCTCCCTCTCCTTCTTCTCTGTTACACTCACAACAACGCGACACGCACATCGCTGCCTCATATTATATCGTAGGGTTAGCTGGAATTCGCCTCTCTCTCTCTCTCACTCTATTACCGAGCCTGAAACTTTATAACTTTTCTCGAAAACAACAAAACTTGAGCTCATCGTTATTTTTAGCTAACGGATGTGTGTTCGTGCGTGTGTGCGAGTGTGTGTGTGTGTGTGTGTGTGTGTGCTCATGGATGCGTAGGATCTCCAGCCATTGACCCAAAAATAATTAAATTACGCACCGGGGTCAGTCTATGGTCTACAGTCTATCTGCTCAATTTAGGGAATTCAACAGGAGTTGCAACATCTCCCCTCCATTCCAGTTTCAGCTCCACCTACGTGAACCACTTGTGTAAACAATATTATTTATGACTTTAGGCTATTATAGAGTTTTCTGTTTCTGTTTTCTGTTGTCTGCTTTATGTTTCTTTTCGTCCATTTTGCTATTTACACTTCAATTTCTCTTCTTTCGTGTTTCTTTTTCCCATTTGTGGCAACTTGGTCTATGCTACAACGACTCCTGTCTCCTCTCTCTCTCCATTTGACTCCTTACCTTAACGCTCTGGTGCTTTCCCTACCTTTTTTTCTACCTTATTTCTTCTTGTTCTTTCCCTTCTCTGTGATTGCTTTGAATCTCGTTTGTCAATCTAGGTTGCTGAAGATGTTTGCTCCGAGGCGGCATCGGTCAGCGACCTCCGGGTGATTACACGTGTTGTAAATTAGTTGAGGATCCCATCTACAAGGCCTATAGGTAGGAATATTGATGGTTTGTTTACCTTCGGTCTATGTTGCCGCTAAGGGTTCCCAATTTGTTCAGCCTGGACTCGAAGTGTGTCGGAGTTGCTTCTTAAATCAACAAGTTGGAAATTTATAGATACCACACGGGAAGGACTTACAATTCAGAAGAGTACTTGGGACTTAAGATCAATATGGTGAATCAATGTATAGAAACATTTGTCATACAGCGTATAGATACTTATTATCAATTCTTAAAATAAATCATTATAGTACAAGTTAACAGATGCAATCATCTCTATAAAGAGCTCGCTTAGTTTACTTGGGATAAGTTCTTAACCGTAATACAGATACAAATGGTTCAGTTCTTCCATCTAATTGAACGAAATGAACCAGTTCTTTGCTCATTAGTGTCTTTTCGAAATCGACTGTGTGATAATCGCCATAAGGAATGATGTAAACAAGCGATTTTTCACACAAAGATTGATTTGAACAAACATGACAACATTGGATGTTCACAAACAACTCTAAAGATGCAGACGATACTCAAAGGGATCGACTGATGTTGGCTGGGAAAGTTGAACAAAAAATAAAGTAATATATACGTTATTTTGTAAAGATTTCTAAATTATCGAGCAACTATTTGACAGGGGGAGGATCTGAAGATGTTGTATGCTCACGACGCGACGTCAAGCTGCTGCACTGGCAACGGCACCTGATCCAACAAAGCAATTCAATCCAAGGCAAGTAGAAGCAGAAGCAGAAGAAGAAGAAGGAAAAGACTAAGACGAAGCAATTTCACACCTTGTGACCCGTTAGATGCAACGGGGCGTGGCAAGTAATAGACTGAGATTTGAACTTTTTGAGGATCTAATAACAGGTTTTTCTACTCTTCTACTCTTCTTCTCACTGCCTGTTGTCTGCCGTCTTCTGTCGTGTCTCTGACTTGTGATTATTAAATTAGCACTCTCCTGATTGCTGTAACTCCCCCCCCCCCATCTCTTTCCCAAACACGTCCTCCTCCTCACCCTCCCCATGCCCTGGCCATTGTTTGATTTCTCTAATTGCCGTAGAGAGAAAAATGAAAAAAGAATCAGAAATTCCTTTTTAATTAGCAGCTTCTGCAAAACCCGCGGGCCTTTCGTTTTGTCATCCCAAAGAGATCGTTGCAAGCACCTGCCGCTCTGCCCCTTTGCCCCTTTGCCCCTTTGCCCCGCCGCTCACTGTGGCAACGACTTATCAAAAAATAATGTTGCGTCATAATTGTCGTCTTGTGGGAACTTCCGATGCGCTGCAAAGACGCCACAGTCTCTATTATTTTATTTTACTTCATTTTCTTTTTTTTTTTTTTATCTATATATATTTTTCATCTTCTTTTCCTAACTTGGCTAATGATGTTTTTGGACTTTTCGAATCCGGAAATGTTGTTGGACCTTTTTATGGTTCTTAGCGGTGCGATGTTCATTTTGTCGGATGTGACAAAGCACTATGGAGACCCTCGCACAGACAGCACTCTCGACTGGGGACTCGACACACGATTAGCAGCCGTGTGAACCAGTTCATAGTCCATTTACCCAGTAGCCACGTCTCTTAAGGACTTTAAGGCCATTAAATTACCATAAAATTGCGCTAGCTTCGTTGCCCTGGTAACTGTTTCCCATAACCATTCCCAATTCCTTTAACTTTACCTTTACCATTATCTTTCCCAGGCAGTGCATAATTTTCACGCGCATTTAACGGCGGTCACGGACTGGACTCTGGATCCAGGACGACATAACTATTGGTAACAACCCCCGCTGTACGATTATGCTGTGAAAATTTAAAATGAAAATATCACAGGCACCTGCACACAGCTCGTTATCCTGCTGCCTGTTGCCTATTGTGTTTTCCCGATTCCCGTTCCCCTGCAGTCACGCTGTCATAATTAGGGCCAACTACTTATAACTTTCACTCCCACCTCCCTCCCTTCCGCCTCGAAATTGAGCCAAGGGAAGCAGCAAACGAAATCAAGACACAGTTAACAGGTTTTCTGCGAGACAACTTGAAAGTTTCCCATGGTCCTCTTGGTTCCGAGTAGCAACTCCGACACTCGTCGCATGTGTACTACAAATTTAGGAAATTAACTTTTTATTTTGATTTCAGTTGCTCGATTTGAGCCTTGCTTAATGGCCCTTGACGTCGCATATCCTTCGACTTCAACTCAACTTAACTCTTTATAGACCCTGCATTGAAAAATTATAAAGGGTATATTACGTTTGTCGAGCAGGGAATTGAAAATGTATTGAAAATGCCATCATGACAGATAATAAACTCTGCAGTTAATTAGAACAAGAGAGCAATGAGAGACAGTACAATACAGGGCTTCTCAAAGTTGAGTTCGCTCGACTGTAGCCTGTCCCACTGGTTGCTTTTCAATAAATGAAACACACACACACACATGCACATACTACTACTTTATGGATGCACAATTTTCGTTTTCCTTTTGCTTTCATCATTCTCCCACGTTGTCCTTGTGACAGGATCAGAACCCCGATTTTTCGATACAATTTTATGTATTTATTTTGGTGTATGCGTTGCTCCTTTCGGCTACCCCTTCCTTCTCGCACCCCCTCCACCAGCGCAAACACTGTTGCCTGAGAACCGCGGATCCTCGTCAAATAAACGTCCTGTTGACACAAACACCTGGCCATAATTACAAGCAAATATTTGATTTGAGACTCCGTTCAATTCGTCATGTTGTGTATCATATTTTGGTTTGAAAACGATCCTCAAGAGTTTTTCCCATTCTCGCTCTCTTTCTCTTACTGTTTGATACGCTTTCGCTTTGATTGTGATCGTACTTTATTATCCTGTTGGAAAGTTGGTAAGAGACAGGACTTAATTGCCATTAAATTGATAAACGTGTTTCGTAATTACAGTGCAACAGTGCTTCGCCTGGGGCCCAATTGTGATCTTCGGCTGAGGTTCCAGCTCCAGAACGGGGTGTAAGGCCAGTCAAAGATATAAGAAGGAATTACATGGGAAAGACAAAGTGAATTGCCGATCGCCCAATAAATGCGCCCAGTTCCCAGAGTCCCATCTCTCAGTCCCTTCTCCCTGTCTCCCTGTCTCCCTGCCGCACATTCCCTTGCCTGTTTCCCGTTTTGGGGAGCTTAGGGTAGAGAGATACTCAAGACAAAGAGCTGGCTCTGTCCGAATCGCTCCATCAATGACGCTGATGTTTACCCGAAGCGTCGGGCAGATAAAGAGGTGCACAAGCAGCGGCAGGGCAAGGGAGGGATTAAGAAATATACAGCATATCCTGTACCCTTGCACAGACATTGCATTGCATTGACTTTCATTATCTTTCGCGCCACTTTAAGCCGCTCACAGAGAGCGTGGTACGACTTGTTGCCGGCGACCCCTCGGCAAGTTGCAAGTTGAGAAATCTCAAGCACTAAGCAGCAATCAAATATATATACACACACTCACACACACACACACTCTCCATGAAGTCACCTACCGAAGCGAGGACGTGCCACAAACAATTCTCTGGCCGCCACAGGGTGCAGCGCACACTGAAGATTGCCACAGTCAAAGGCAGAGGCAGAAGTAGAGTCAGAGTCAGTCGAGTGTATCCAAAAACACACACACTCTCTCACACACGCACACACACACACTCACATACTCACCATGCAGGGGGATCTTAAGAAGTTATTTATTTTGTGGACTGCTCGTCGTTCGTGTCAGCCTCAAAGTCAGAGGATACTTTTATCGCCCGGTCCTCTGCCTATATCCCTCTTCTCGTTCGCCCCTCTGCACTCCTCGCTATTTGCTTCTCCTTGCCTGATTCCATTTCTCATTCCTCCTGATTTGCATTCCAAAGTGTGTGCCAGGCGAGAGGCACAAGCAGCCCAACCCAAAAAGTCGCGATCCATTCTCCCTCTCTCTCTCTCTCTCTCTGGTACTTTGTCCCTCTCTCGTTCGTACTCTCTATCTCCCTCCCTCTCTCTCGCGACGACTCTCTGCTGCTGCTAAAGGGTAGACCCATAGCTTCTGATTGCGAGGGGTAGAGTACGAGGGTGACAGACGATTCGCCGTAATTGTAACGTGCGAAACTGCAACTTGAAAACTGTTTATACCCTGTAAGCATTCGAAATAGGCAATGAGAGTATGCTAAAGCTAAATCAATGTAACAATCTATATTATAAGGCACAAAGATGGAGCGAGGTCCCTATATTTTAGTCTGTTTGTCGGTTATCGATCTTGTTATCGATACTACCGATTAATTGACAAAATCGAACAGAATGAAATAAAAGCCCCATGAAAATAATTGAGTGGAATGATTTGTTGAATTTATATCCATTTAAATGAATGGGTGTTCTTTACTTCTAACTGCAGGGTATCTACAGGGTATCTTCTAGTCTTGATCGAGCTCTCTTAAACTGTTTTGTAGTGCTCAAATATATAGGTATAATTATTGATGTGCATAGAATTTCATCACTGTTAGCTACAGGGCATCTACAAGTCCACTATACTCGACTAGAGGAAACTCACTTTAACTTTAACTTTTATAGTTTTATACATTTAATTAAATCTATATTAATAATATATGTTTACTAAAACGGTTTATTTAAACTATTCACTTCATATTACAGGGTATGTGCATGTCGCTCACTTACGCTTATAGCAACTTTACTTGATCTTTTTTTAATTCATTTTTTCAATTTGCTAAATAATATGTCATTCGAGGAGGCGATCAATCCTTGCATGCTCACATACCACATGAATACATATATATCTATATATTATATATATATATATATATTATTGTGTGTGTGCGTGTGTGTGTGTGTGTGTGTGTGTATTGTTGGAGCTTGCTTTGGTTTGGGACGTGGATGCGTTGAAACGGGAGTTGAATTTTTTATTGCAATTCGTTTTAATTTATATGAGGCTTGCAAGTTATTTGAATATTTTATGGTCTCCTCTGGACTTCTTCTTCTGTTTCTTCCCCCTCCTCCTCCTGCTCCTCCTCATTCTCTTTCGCCTCCTCCTGCTGCTGCTGGCGAGTTGAGTTGAGAATTAATGAAATTTCAGCTTGAATTTATATCAATTTTTGGATTGTGTTTAGTTGTGAGGCTACTGCTACAACAACAACATCAACTCCAACTCCAACTTCAACTTCAATTTCAACTTCAGCTCCTGCTTATCGGATCTTTGTATCACTTCTTGCATTTCAACATTTTCCTTTGAAATTTCCTCAACGTTGCAATGTTTCGGCGAGTCTCGGAGTTTCGGATTCAAGTCCAGGCAGCGACCTCAAGGGTTCAGGTCCAGCTCATTAACCCTTTTCCCTGCACATAAAACATGCTCGAGTCATTTTTGGTGGGAAACGTAATAAAATGATTTTGATTACTTTTTACACACATACACAGACACACACACGCACACACTCCCGCTCAAGATTAAGGAGCAAAAGCAGTAGCATTTTGTTAAAGGTTTTTACGACTTTGACAATTGACCTCGCTGCTGATCAAAGGCTAAGAACAAGGGCAGGAGCAGGGAATTGGGAATGGAAATGGGAAGGGAAATGGAAAGGGGCACGGGGCGACGGCGTGACGACCACCAAGTTGAGTTGCAGGATCTGCGAGTGTTTCAGCAACAGAGCAGCAGAGCAACAGTTGCATGGTGGCATTTGTGGAATTTGTGGCAGCTACCAAATAAGCTACCACATGACAACAACTTCCTGAGTGCCACTGCCACTGCGACTCTGCCACATTTGTGCATTTGAATGTTTCATGTTTACGACAACGCGTCGCGACGCCGCTCGTGTCGCATTTTATTTGCGTTAATTTTTTTATAAGCCGGCCCGGCAAGACGAGCCCAGACATGGCCATGACAAGCAAACCAAAGAAATCCTTTCCAAGAAACATAACGCACTGAACATGAAATCCATTTGTAAAACATGTCAAGCTGCTGTTTGCAATTTGAGTTGTGGCCACGCCAAAACCGGGCCAATGCAATGCTTCAAATCATCTGCAGTCCGCAGTCTGCAGTCTCAGTCAGCCACACCACTTCCATGTCCAGCATCTGGGCATCCTTCCAGTTCTCGCATCGGTGTGGTCATACCTCCCAGTTGGCATTAGACCTGGCTAACAGCTGTGCTGCCAACTGCAGTCAGTCAAGCATCTAGCGCCAAGCCATCCAGTCATCCATCCAACCAGCCAACTAACTATCCATCTACCCAACTATTCAGCTGGGCTGCCTGCGCTCCAAACTACACTGAGCGCAATTTGTATGCACAAGCAGTATACTCTTGCAGTGGAAACTGAACTAACGCACCCTCTAAGGTGCAAAATTACTGACTTAACGTTGTTGGAATCTTATTTTATAGCATTTATAGTTTATAAATACATATATATTATAAATAATATATTATATTATAGTAAGAAGAATGTAGAAAAGAATTCAAAATGCAACACTTTAAACATTTATTGGGATTCATCTAAAACTTATTCCTTACTCAACTTATAATCAATTGTCTATTTTTTACTATTCGCAACAAACTACAATGTTCGTGTACATTTTTCTCCGTTTTTACATATATTTTTATCGTTATTAACCTATGTACATTTGTTCCCTTTACATTTCCAACAAATTTACATTGTTTATAATGAAAAGAAATGTGTAAAAACGTAGATAAATGTTCCTAAAATGTATCAAAACTACTAAACAATTGGTAAGTCTAATACACTTATAATACACCAGAAAAGCACGAGCAATGCCGGATGAAACTAGCTGATTTATAAAGATTATTCTTGTGCATAACATAAGAGAAGTAAAAGCAAATTTACTAGAAAATTCAAAGCGGGAAAACGCTTTAGGTTTCCTTAAGAAATCAAATCTGAAAATTCTTTAGGTTATGTTTGTAACAGTTCTCAAAGCAAATGTAGTTGAAGAATTTGCTCAGTGTAATGCTGCTGCAATTGCGAGCTGTTGAAGTTGAATGAACCAAGAGAAGAGAGTAGGGCATAGATACGAGTACATTTGTTGTTGCGGATCTCTCCTGCGTCACAATTTCACAACAGATTGCAACAGTCGCCAGAGAGAGAAAGAGAGAGAGAGGTAGTCAGTGAGAGCGAGGGAGATTGAGAGAGTAACAGGCTGGATGTGAAGACTGGAAAATTGTGAGTCAAATGCGACTTTGTGGCTGCGATTCCTTCTTGGTCAGCACAAAATTACGTATACGGTGCTGGACGGCTGCAGTTGCCACCAGTTACCAGCAGTTGCCTTCAAGTGGCTCCAGTTGTGGTTGCACAGCTTCCTGGGGCCTCTTCCCAAATCCAAAACCAAAACAGAAACGAACCATGGCAATGCGATGCTAACTGAAAACCGCAATGGTAAAACTGGCAGCAGGCAACGGGCAACTTGCAACAGGCAAGTCGAGAGGCAGGCAGACAATTTCCTTGGGAAAGCTGGCAAAGCATGAAAAACCATTTAAGTGCTTTCCCAGGCGCTGACCTGCTGGCAATTGTTGCTGGCATCCTGAGAACTGTGCTCTGCTGTTGCTGCTGCTGTTGCTGTTGCCGTTGTGTGCAACGGCAACAGGTGAAGCTGACTGCCTAAAAAAAAAAACCACAGCAATGACTTTTCTAATCTCTGTTTCCCATTTTCCTCTGCTCTCTCTCCCCTATCTCCCTCTCTCTCTCTCTTTCCCTCTCTATGTGAGTGTCTGTTTGTCATTGCGGCAGGCGAGAGGAGCTGGCGAAACCCTTCATTACTCGAGCAATGCCCAGAACTGGGGCTGCAGCTGTGGCAGAGACAAAGGCAGCGGCATAAGCAGGCCATTCAACTTGCCCCAGACACACAGACTTTTCACACAATATTTTCCAGCATTTTTGTTCGCCCTTTTCTGCTCTTTTCCTGCGCCAATCGCTCACTTCGTTGTTGTTGTTCGTGTTGTTGTTGTTGTTGTTGTTGTTGTTGATTGCTGTTGTTATTGTTGTTATTGCTGAGGTGCTGTGTGTGTTGATGTGGATTTTCTGCCTTTTTGCTGCCTCGCATTTGCGTTTGCGCACCATTTTCCATAATAATAAAAACAAAAGCAAGTAAGAAAGCTTGACTACATAAGTATGCTAGATGAATGCATACCCTGTAATGAGCTGTCGCTTACCTCAGTTTACAGGGAAGACGGAAAACAAAGAAAAGTCATTGATATAGATTACGTTCTTCTTCTAGACTGTACTCTATCAATATAAAGAACCTAGAAGGAATAACTATTTGTATTATCGAACATGATAATTGTCTAGACTCTGTACTTAAAAAGTACATAGTCCATTAAGTTTGTTATGATTTATTATTTTCTAATAATAATATTAATAGTGCTAACAACACTGAAAACCAGTATGATTTTAACTATAATCTAGTCTAGAAATTGTTTATTAAAAAATAACAATAATATATATATATATATATAGAAGTATATGACAATCTTTTTTTAATACAAATCATAATACTAATTACAATAATTACATTTGTATTTATAATAACAATATTTTAATATAATTCTACATATAGAATTTTCAACAAATTTGTTTTTATTTTTTGTTAGATTTTTAATTAATAATACAAATTTTAAATATAATAAGAATAATTTTTTATTAATTAGTATTGGTAATAATAATAACCCCCAGCAATCCTACAAGTCTCCTACTTCATAGGCTAAACTACGTTACACCCATTGCCATTCATTCAAGTACAGGGCATGCAAAGTGCTCAACTCAAGTGCCTTTCTCCATCAACCCAGCTGCAAATGTTGTTGCGAGGGCTTTGCTGGAATGGAATGGAATGGACCCATTACCATTTGCTAGGGTTCCAGCAACCTAAGGTCATTAGGAGCTAACAAGAAGAAGAAGAAGCAGAGATTGGGACATGTAAAACCTATATATATATGAGAATGCAAAAAAGATTAAACATATTCTCTAACTTACACATTAATCTGCAAGTGTTGAACAGATCTCTCCATCTTTGCGGCATTTCAGTGATCTGTGATCAGTGATCAGAATGCAGGACCTTCAACTCCGTATCACAAAAAGTGAATTCCTCAGACCTGTTTGCCTCAGCTTTTAATCCAACAACTCTCTCATTTTGGGTCCGATACCTTTTTGAAACTGTACCCAAAAAAAAAGAGACGACGATCAAAATGTATTGTTTTGAAAAAGTAGCATTCAATGATGGTGGCGAGGACGAAAGGATTGCGTAAAAGGCAAATACTGAAAGAAAAAGAATGGATAAACAAGGCATTGTCATGGTATCAGTGTGTGTGTGTGGTGTGTGTGTGTGTGTGTGTGTGTGTGATTGAGTGTGTTTGCTCAGTAGAGTATCCCTTTTTTCGTGGGATCCGCGACGCAACAGGCAACAGGCAACAGTCAACATGAAGGCAACAGGTAGAGGAGACCATAAACTGGTTTCTCCAGATTCCACGTCCATGCAAGTCCAAGGAGCGGCCAAGCCTCGACTCTGACTTGGAACTGGGACTGAGACTGAGACTGGAACTGCGACTGCGACAGCGACTGCGACTGTGACTGCGACTCTGACTGCGTCCGAAGCTGACGTTTGTGAGTGGCATACAAAGCAGAACCAGTTTGATCCTCTGGCTCGATGAGTTGGCGTAAAAACAATTTTAATGTCCTTCTACCCAAGTCCATAAAGTCATGAATAATCGCCAAGGCGAAGAAGGAGATGACAAAAGGAGGCAAAGGAGATGCCAGCGTTGAGTTCGGAGTGGCTGTTGCAGTTGAAGTTAGAGTTGCAAATGGAGTACGTGCGTAGAGGATACGCTCAGACTGTGACTCTGTGGCTCGCACTTAAGCCCAGAGTCAAGGTCCAGACTCATGCCCCACGTTGCTTGCCACACTGTTGCTGCTGCTGTTGTTGTTGTTGTTGTTGTTGTTGTTGCTGGTTGGTGGTGGTTACTGAATTGTTTGCTATGCTGCGCACTTGGTTTGCCTGCTTTGTTGACTCTGCTCTTCAGTCTTCAGTTCCAACAACTTGGATACATTGCTTGCCACGATCCTTTTCACTTGCAACGCTTTGTTGCGCTGTGCTGACTGTACCTCGGTTGGAGAATGCTGAAACTGGGGGTAGACTTTGTTTTACAGTGAGTGCAAGTGCACACAATGAGTGTGTAAGTTTGAGAGTTGACTTCGCTAATAATTTCCTATGATTCTAGTCTAAACACACACTTTCGTATCTATTGCTAGTTATCCTTAAAGATTGTTAACAAACTATTAACAATTAAACAATAAAGAAGTAGTTAATTCTCTTTGAGAATCATTGAGTTATCAAATGACAATTTGAAATATTCACTTTCACATCAATTTCACTCAACTTTTGTATCTTGAACTGCAACAAAAGCACTACGATAATAAGAGTCTTGTTCTTCTATCTGTTTCCATTTAAATTATGGAAATAGCACAAGTTTCTTGGAGTTTCGAGAGTTATCTAGACAGTAGACTCCATATTTAAGCTATAGTTATCCTTGATATTTATGTAGTATAACTACGACACGATTCATATTATTACTTACTATAGACTTCCCTTTGCAATATAAATACTTGATATATATATATAGTAGAGACCTAAGCGATCCTCTCCGTTCATTGAGAACTGATCTTTAACTATTATGATGAATATCAAAGATTCAAGCGAAAGGAAATTTTTCTCAATTAATCTGATATTCTTATGTAATATTCTTATGTAATTTAATTATTTATTTAACTTATATGAAGTATTATTATACCTATATTATTTCTAAGTGTACCTAACTGATCAGTTTATTTAGTTTCTTTTGATGGCGTTCAAAGCATTCTATATTTGTGCCAACTTTACCCAATTAATCTACTTTGGATGCCATATTAGATGAGGAACATCTATCAGCAGAATATGGAAATATAGCTAAATAGTCGATTCCTTGAAAGTCCTTTCAAGATAAACACAAGTGCAGTACAATGATGAACACAAAATGAAATTAAGATCTACAACGAAGTGACAAACACTCAAAACTAAAAACGCAAAAACTAACAAGAAACAATGATTATGTTCAGCACGTCGAAGATTTGATACCCTAGCAGAGTCCGGTAATCAATTTAAACCAAAAATACAGATCTGTTTTTGACTAAACTGAGAGACAAGTTTGGCTTTATCGAGGCAAAACCTCAACACGTCGTCCTCATCAATAATATATAGGTGTGTTACACATAGGTGGACAACCTTGTGATACCCTCAGAAAGGGTATTTGAAAGACTGAGCTGAAGATCAAATACTCATTTGAGTAAACAAGCAGCGCATTCCAGCGAAAAAAGGGATACGCGTTGCAGCGTCAGCAAATCCGGGAACGGGGAAAGGAACAGGGAGCAGGAAGACAGGCAGAGGCAGAGGCAGAGGCAGAGGGATAGGGAGGGGTAGAGTTAGGAGCAGGGGCACAACAGAGACACACAGGCATATAAGCATACAGATCCACACAAATAAACCAGCCTGGCGAGCCAAAGGCAGCGATTATGATGACGACGATGAAATGTTTACATTTCCCCACGCGAAGCAACGCCAAGTGAAATCCAAAGCCCCCCGACAACAACAATCAAAACAACAACAACAACCACAACAACAACAACAACAACCACAACGACGACGACGTTGTTCTCGTTGTTGTCTCGAAATAAACTGAAACCCTTGAAAGCAACTCCTGCACGGCTCCTTAGAGCAGCCAAGAAGCGCAGAGCAATGGCAACGGCAACATGAGGCAAGCAGCGAGCGGCAATAGTCACAAGAGATCAAGTGAAGGGTGAAACAAGAAAAATCAAAAGAAAAAGGATTGTGCGCGATCGCTGCCAACGCCGCTGCCGGCGTCGCTGCAACTGCGCAGCGCCAAGAGGTGACGGCAGTTCATTGAACCAACAGGCAGGCAGCAGGCGCAGCAGGCTAGGCACACACACTCGCACACACACACACACACACACACACACACACACTGACACGTGCATGTATATAGAGATGTGTGTGGCAGGCACATGTAATAGGAGGACAACGTGCAACGCGATTGAAGCTGTAGCTGCAGCTGGGGCTGTTGTGCTGTTGTTGCCTCTTGTTGCAGTTGCAGTTGTTGTGTGTGTGCGTGCGTGTGTGTGTGTGTGGCCGCCCAGCCAAGGAGTTTTTCCTGCTTTTCTTGTGGCATCCTACAGCAATGCACAGGGACTGCAACTGCAACTGCAACTGCAACAGAGTCTGGGCGAGAGATCGGTTTTATTATTACAGCTATTTGTGTGCAACGTGCAACGCGTTCGCAGAAGCAGGAAGGAAATTGCGTCTACTCCGTTGGCTCCTCTACTATTTACTTTATAATCCTCCGCATGCTCAGCTGCAACGCTGCCTCTGCTGCCTCTGCTGCTGCTGCTGTTGCTGCTGCTGGCGTCGGCATTTTCCTCAAGTAAAAATAGATAAAAATGCAATTTAGCTGCGCGCATATCTGTTGCATGCAACAACTCGGCCGACAGTTGTCGGCAATTTGTGCATAGACAAAAGGAACAGGAATTCGCCTCTAATAGCTTTTGTTCAGCTGCTCTGTGTGTCCACAAGATCCACATATTCATGTATCTGTGTATCCATGTATCTTTGTATTTCATTCTTTTTAGCTGCCTTCCGCATATCCCTCGAGTTCTCTCTCTTACTCTCTCGTTCGATTGCTCTCTCTATCGCTCTCTCCTTGCTCGATTAATTTGCATATAAATAGAATACATTTTTTGGATGCGATTGATCTATTTTTAAGCATTCCAAGTGGAATACGAACGCATCTAATTGCCTTGCTCAATTGCAACTTCAATTCGTTTCAAATCGAGGCAAATGACCACAAATGGACACTCAACAAACTCAAACGATCTGAAACAACAATTGATCGAGATAGAAATGAATTACTTTATCCTGAAGTTCCACCTAATGTTGATAATTTTCCACAATTCTACAATTTACTCAAAATTATACGTTATCAAACTCGAGTTATATTATCCTTCTTACAGGCTTTGATCGCTTTTAGCACTTTTACATGCTTATAATATATTTATAAGCATAATTTCCAATTTAGCTATACAATTTGCTTTTTTGATTACCAAGTTGATCAGGTCTACAACTGATTCTCAACATAGTCAAAGCTATCAATCATAGAGGAGATACTTTACCCTACTTTAGATTGTCTTTCGAACAAGGAATTCCATTTAAATCCGTAATTATGTTAATTTAATTTAAATAAATATAAATCGCTAACTGATCACAAATGTATACGATCCATTGCTGTTATCGATCATTTATATATAATAGATAACACAGCACAGCATTAATTACTATCAACAGAACTGAGAATGCAATTCAAACATAAATGTTGAATAAATTTAAATTTTAACATACGAAAAGGATCTACAATTGTGACAGGATCACAGCTGCCTGCTGTTCAATTGTTGTTGTAATCCACATCAAAATATTTCAAATGCTTTGAATGTTGATCGGCTTTCGTTTAGAATTGCTTGCGTATCGCAGTTTGAATCAAAAAGGTCATGGGTTCACTCGATGTGTGAGTTTTCCAGTTTTCTTCGAACTGAAACTCAAACTCGACATCAATTTATCACTTACGCATCATTAGACGGCGTAAAGTTAAGGAAACAAAGCTGATGCAAATGGAGAGAACTTTGAATTATTTGAATTGAATTTCCATTTCAATTGCATTGCTTATCCTGGGCAAGGAAAATTAAAAATTGACTTATCTGCGGGTGCTGGGCCAAGGAAAGCAAAGGAAAACGTAATGAAGATTGACAAAACCCATAAATAGCAAATGCAAGAGGAGTGCAGGAAGTAGCGGGTCTGGAGAGGGGAGAGGGTGGAGGGAGGCCCACATCTTGCCGCTTGTTCTTGCCCCGTTTCAGAAATAACTGCACCAGCATTCGATCAGCCGCCGTTCAGTAGCCCGAATGTCCCCCCGCCTCAGGCAGCCAGCCACGTTAGGGGTTAATTCGGCACTCGGCGGCAGGAACAACCCCTCGCTGAGAAGAGACCCTGGGAAGGCATTGGAATTGGGATTGGGATTGGGATTGGGATTTCTGTTTATGTTTTGTTAACCGCTTAACAGATTTTGAGCGTGGCACACAAATTACTCAACACAACAGCAGCAGCAACAACAACAACAATCTCAAGTTGAGAGAGAAATCCTGCGGGTTCAAATTACTTGACTTGACTTGCACGTTGTTGTGTTCGTTGTCGTGGGCGTTGGCATGGGCGTGGGCGTGGCTGAGTGTGCTATTCCTGGAATGCACGCGTATCGCAGCACGAACATCTTCAGTCAACAGTTGATCCTTTTGCTTCCTTTCATGATCCTTTCTTTGTTTAGCCTTTTTGTGATGTTTAACTTTTGCTTTCTTGATTTCCCTCCCTCTCTCTCTCCCTCTTTATCTGTCCTTCTCAGCATGCTGTCCTGCTGCAGAGCAATCATTAAGATCTATACTTGCGTTGCTTTGTTGTCAACTGCTTGCCACATTCAACATTCAACACTCGCCTTGTCCCTTATCACGCCCTCTTCCCTCTCCGTTCCCAGTCGCTATTGATCCTGCCCACATACATTCAGCAGGCACTGTGCACACTACTGTTTTATGCATCCTGCATATTTGTGGCACATCAACGGTAGCACGACATGCAACGCGTGTGTGGCAATGATTTGAAGCTAAGACTTCATATCAATTAAAAGTCTGCAATTGTGAACCTCAATTAAGGTCAATCAAAGGGCACAAGGGGCACAAGGGGCATTAAGAGCGATCCTTGAGTTCGCAGACCCGCAGAATTGTTGTCGAGTGTTGCGCGCGCGCGACTTGCCGCGGGGGTTGCAACATGCCACCGATCCTGCAAACTGAAGCGCATTTAATTTGTAGCAATTTATAAGTTTTCCATTTTCCCATGGCAACAACGGCTGGCTGGGAAAATGAAAACAAATCGTGCATTGAACCCTTTCCACATTTACACACACAGACACACACACACACACACACACACAGACACATACAAACATACACTTGGTGGCATGCCGCAGCCTGGGCATCCACTTGGCGGCATTTCCATTTCCATTTTCCACTCTCTTTTTGCTGCTGTGCATTTTCCTTGTCTAAGCAGCAAAAAGAGGGCATTGTCCCGTTGCCCTTTTGTGCCCCATTCCCAACGCTCTGCCCCCCCCTGTTCTCTACACTGCTTGCAACTTGCTAATGTTGCAAGAGTGCGCTTCTGGCATTATCATTGTCCACTATTCCCTCCTGGCATTGACGCTGTGCCCCAAGGGGCGAATGCACTTTGCTTGAGGTGCCAAAGGTTTTTCCTGCTTGCTGCTATCGCTGTTTCTTCTATGCCTGCTTCTCTCTATCTCCCTCTCGCTTCTCGCTTCCTTTCGCTCTCTGGGAAAACTGAGTTTTCCTTCGTTTTGCGCTTTCATTTTCCTCTTCTATTTCTGTACTTCATTTCGTTTTGTTTTTTCCATTGATAAGCCCACTGCGGGTCTTCCGACCCGACGGAGGATTTCAGTGTCTCAAGCAATCGGTTTGTATTTCTTTTTAGCCGCTGATAACAGCATTTGGTTATTTGCCTTCTGCCTTGTGACTTCCCTTTTGCCTTTTGGTCAACGCCCCCAAGGCAGGCAGATAATTTCCAACTGTTGAAAGTTCTTTTGGGATTACAGACCTCAAACCTGATCAAGGCTCTCAGTTCTCAATCTCCCTCTACTCCTTTCTCGCTGTCTCCCGCTCTCCCTCTCTCTCACTCTCTCTCCCTCTCTCTCCCTCTCTCTCTCTCAGTTTCAGCTATAAATATCATATTAAACAAATATTTATAGAGCATTATATGGCATTGTGTGATTCATATCAACGATAGCTTAACAACAACAACAACAACAGCAAGAAGGAGAACCAAAGTCAAGTTTATCGCCTTCAGCTTATTGAGGTTTTGTTTGCTTTTATGTAGGGAATTCACACACATATAGAGTCCAGGATACGAGCATAATAAACACGTTTGTGCCTCACAAACACACACAAACATCTAGAGATATATACACACACACACACACACACACACACTCGCACACTCGCAGATAGTACATGCAGCATATCAATGACACATTCAGTGCCCAGTTGAGAACAAACGCAACAGTCGAGCGCGCGCGATAGTATAATACCCTGTGCAGTCTCCCAAATTAAGCATTTTGATTAGTAATTCTGATTATAATAGAAGTAAGCACTTCACAGGTGCTTAAACAATACTCTTTTGCGCTTAGCAACAAGCTTTTGCATATGTCTACATACTCGATCAAAAGCTGATTGTTACGTCACTTCCTTTACACATGCATGTATCGCAGTCATTCGCTGTCTCGCTCACACACATGTGTTCAATGGCCACATTTCTTTTCTCTCTTTTCTGATTATCTTAGTTATTCATGACAAATTTGGTTTCTCTGGCTATTTTGGTTGATGAGATCGACGCGTTCATGCAGACAGACAGACAGAACAACAGAAGGACGGAGAGACAGACGAACAAAGCTCAATCGGATATTGCTGCTGATCAAGAATATATATGTATGTATATGTACTTTATATAGTGTCGGAGAAGTCTCCGTCCGCCTTCTGTTACGTACATTTGCACAAAGCTATTATACCCATTTTGAATGGCCACAGGGTATAAGACGCAAAACATAACATCGATAATTTAGTTAGGATTTATTTTATATAAATATATATATATATGATTGAGCGATTGAAGTTGACTTTCATTAATTTCTTATGCATATAAAAAATTCAATTAAAATAGATATTTTAATAATCGTATAGATCTATTTAAATAATAGTTAAAGGCCTTTATTAAACACGCATATAATAGTATGTGCAGAGGCCGCATAACTTAGAAGTTTATCTAGAAATTGAGGCCTAGAAACAATTGATAGTTACTATGTATGCAGCTTAACAGCTTTATATATCTATATGTAACTCAATTGAAATGGAATCGAGTGTGCCCGATCGTTAGATACGCTGTAAGCTTTGTTTTGCAAACTTTACACAAATGTATATACATATGTATGTATGTATATACTGTCTAGGATCAAAGTTGCTTACTTTCTGTCTTTTATATATATATTGTCATTAACTTGGAATACTTCTGTACGCCTTGGCTGCTGAGCATAGGCAGCACATGCCTGTTGGAAGCACTTGGCATTGAGTTTAAGGTCCGACTGGTCATTTAATGGGGCACATTTGTATTCCTCGCTGGCAAGTGACGCAGGAGTTAATCGTTCAATTCACGATAAGCATCTGTGCATGTATGTGCTTGTTTGTTCATGTATGTGTGTGTGTTTGTGTGTGTTTCATACTCCTCTCATTGCAGGACGCCTGCATTGTAGTTGGCTTATCAACACAGTTGTTATTGCTGATTTGCCTTTTATCTGCAACAGCGCGACTGTGCGTGTGTGTGTGTGTGTGTGTGAGTGTGTGAGTGTCTTATCTGCAGCGCAGGACTCTCTGCTGATAAGAACAGTAAACTGGTAGATTGGCCAGGCTGCTTGTTGTACTCTTGCCGAGGGTATTCCAATTTTCTCTCGAAACGTGTAACACATTCAAGGAGATATGGCCAAAGGTATAAAGTATATATATTCTCGATCCGTCCAGCGATTAGAGCTGATATATGCAAAGTATTCTCTTATTGTTGAAGATGAAGCTTGATACAGATGCGTCTTGTTAATGCAGACAGTAAATACAACATGGAATATGGATTACTATAGCAACGATCGCTTGAAACTTGACTTTAAGTATGGATAACTTTGTTGTTTCTTGCAAAGACATAGACAAACTCAGATGAGCCTAATACAACACATAGCTGTTAAGGGAACGCTGCATACAGAGCTCTGTAAGGGTATCAAATCTTCGGCATGCCTGTGTTAATCTTTATTTCTTGTTGAATATTGATTTTTCGTCTTTTCGTATTTAATTATATATATTTGTTTTTTTGGGCAAAATTCAACTCGATGGGGTTACGTGTGAGGTCAGGCATATGGCCATTGTAAGTGAGTCGACAAGTCGCCGCCGACGCCGACGCCGACGCTGACGCTGACGCTTACCTTGGCAGCGGCTTCCTATGGCTGCGCCGCTGAGCAGAGTTTACCTTGCCCAGAAGAACAACAAGAAGAAGAAGAAGGAGAAACAGAAAAAGAAAGAACGTGACGCGAGTGTCGCTGAGTGCTCCAATTATTCATGATATGCAACCATTTCTTTTTTGGACAGAGCTTCGGCCAGAGCGGGGGGAGCTGGGGGCTGCAGTTGCAACATTTGTCGCGTTTCTTGCTAACTCAGTAAACACAAACCATCAAACCGCAGACGCAGACGCAGTTGCAGTTGCAATTGCAAGTGCAGTTACAATTCTAGCTGCAGTTCACACCCCCTCCCCCCTCCAACACTCATTACGCTTAACCTTTTCGGCTGCCATAACACCTATAGAACGTAGCCAAGGCACTCTGAAATTGGGTCAGTCGATGTGACAATTTCGCGAAACATTGGCCAAAAAGAACTGCGGCAGCAAAAAATGCTTGAAAATCGCTGAGAATACCTTTAACATAGCCCCATCCCCGCTCACCTCGGCCAGCCTGAAGGTAAGGCAGTCTCTCTCTCCCTCTCTCGCCCTATCTCTCTCTGTCTCTCTCTCCCGCTCTCATGCGAGGTTAAGTATTCTGCTCAACAATGCAAACGCCTCTGTCCACTATGACTTCAGCGCTTCTTCTTCTGCTGCTTCTTCTTCTTCTTCTTCTTATTGTATTTTGCTAAATTTCTGCTTCTTCTTCTTCTTATCGTTCTTTTGGTACAACTGTTGTTTGTTTGCCTTGTCGACTTGCAACTTCAGCGTTTTCTTTAATTTGGAGTTTCCATCAATTTTCAGCATTCAGTTTTCCCAAAGGAAATGCACAAATATGAAAACCAAACAATTTAATCAACGCTACGCACGTCTCCAATAATGCAACCTTCTAAGCTACTATATTTATAGCATAATTAAGAAACTCTTTTTTATAACAAAAATAAATAATTATAAAAAATAAATACTAATAATAAGAACAATATTAAGCATAATTTATGTAGTTTAAATTTTAGTTTAAACAATAACAAAGATTTCTATTCCATCTCTCGCCTTTCCCCTCTCTCATTGTTGTGGATTATGTTAATGCCAAATACTTTGCTTAAGCTTGGTAATGTCAGGGGCATGGCATTTGAGAGTAGGTCTTCCATCAACCATCTTTAATAGTATGTTTACTTATTCATGAATGAATTCAGTCTTGAAACAAGACACAAATTCTAGATAATTTTGATTGTTTATTAATAATTCGTGATATTACTTATAAATAAATGTACCTCATTCTCGAATTTCTTATTTCACTTGCAGATTACTCATACGCCGCTTGTGACGTCACATTATTGACATTCATGAATGAAAATGAAAATCGTGTGTAATTGTGTATTTGATTGGCAAATGCAAAAGATTGCATGCGTTGCCGTTGCAATCTAAGATTTCTCAAAGCCATTGTGTAAGAATAAGAGAAGAGCATTTTTGTTGTTGGCCCGTCAAAGCCAAATGTGAGTGCAAAGCAAAACAAATGGTCAACACATTTGGACTGTCACCAGAGCGGTCACAAAATCGATGAATGAATGTGCCAAAGAGATGGCAAAAACCTGTAGCGAAAAGAAGAGAGACAAAAGACAAATAGAGAACAGAAAAGATAATCAAAAACAAAAACAATAAAAACAAAATAGTTGCGATCGCTTTGAATGTCGTTGCAAGCAGATAAACTCAGCGTTCAACAAGATGCCAAAAGTAACTGGATAACAAAAGTAACCAACACACTCACACACACACAGTCATACAGCCACACAGACACGCATAGCGTTAGCAATACAAAGCCACTTGGTTAAAATGAGCAGCTCAAGGTCATCACGCTTGCAATACCACACAAAAACAAAAACAAACAAACAAGCTAACAGACAACGACAACAACAACAACAACACCATACAGAGCTTTGGCATCTAAGTAACTGCAATGGCAAAGAGCTGTCGACGCCAACGCCACAGCCACAGCCAAAGCCAACGTCAGCTTCAGCGTCAGCTTCGTTGTCTAAAATGGCCTCGAATCAGCTGCAGCTCCCAGCTCCCAAGCTCCCAAGCTCCGCCGCATACAGAAACAGAAACAAAAACAGGCTTACGAAATCACGAGTTATTTGAATTGAATGAGCCGCCGCTAGCCGAGCGTCGAATTCGAAGTCGAAACAAAGCAAAGCAAAGCTCAGCACTTGTAATAGTTAGACGAAGTTATAAAGTCACACACACACACACACACATACACACATAAGTAAGAGTCGCACATGCACACGTATCCTCAACGCTGGCTAAATTTCACACAGTTTTTCAATGAAGCTGACGCGTTGACTGGCAGCGCAGCCAAATACTGCAGCAGCAGCTGCTGACTGCCGACTGCGCTGCTGCGAAGCGTCGGCGGCGCCCCCCAGGCCAAAGCTGCAGTTGCACTTTACATTTGTACAATCACAATAGTTTGTGATTGTGTGTATGTGTATAGATCTCAAAATGAAGATGAGTGGCAATTACAAAATTCATAAGACTTCTCTCTGCCGCTCTCTTTGACTGCCTATCTCTCTCTCTTTCTCTCTCTTCATCTGCTGCTGCTGTTTCTGCTTTTGCTAAGACTAGTCCTACACAGAGAGATCAATGGAATGCTAGATGAGAAAAAAGCTTTGATCAAATGAACCGCAACTGCTCTCGGCTGCTGCTTTAGTCACAGAAACAGAAACAGCTTCAGCCTCAGCTTCGCATCATTGTAGGCGTCATCAAAGTTGCCGTTCACTTGCAATGTGGGCGGTTGAGGCTAAGGCGGGTGGTTTGGCTTGTTGGTTGTTTGGTGGCTCGTTGGCTCGGTGGCGTGCCTTGGTGGCATTTGTGTCATTTGAAGTTAATTGCTGGGAACGAACGAGAGACCGAATGATACAGCGTCGTGGCTGTGGCCGGATTTGTGTCACTCTTAAGGTTAACTTGTAATTATGATTATTGCATTGCCTTTGTCTAGCTGGTAGGAGTTGATTCTTGCAATGCCGTTGGGTATCTTCGCTGTGATCTTCATGCACGCACATATACATACAAATTCATGTATGGGTGGATGATCATGGGTCCAGCAGTATTGAAACTTAGGGCAATTTAACAACCAAGGAAGTGTCAAAAGCTTATTTACGATATACAATAGATGGGACTTTTCTTTACTGTTACATCGCAACTTCATAAAATGTTAAAGAACAGATGACATAGAAATAGAAAACCAACAGAAAGAAAACGACTGTGCGAGAAGGAGACGAATGACGCTGTAAAAAGCCCAAATTGGTCAGAGCGAGAGCACCCAGAGAGTCCATGATGGCGAGAGCCCTAAAGGCAAGGCAAAGAGGAAGAGCCAAAGTGGAGACCACAATGGCTTCCACTTTGTGCTCGCTTTCGTCTAGGTCTTTTCTCGCTTCCCTTCTGCGTGGTAAATGAACAAAAAAAATAACAAAATTTGCGTCAGCTTCTTCACCAACAAAGAAGCTTCCAAAGCAGCGAAAGCCAAAGCAAGTCCGAAGTGTGAGAAAAGTTTACGAAGGCAATTTCCAGACTCTACACACACATAGACAAGGCACACGCTGAGGGGAGAGACGGAGATTGCCGTTCAACAGTTACCGTTAGGCGTTAGGCGAGCGCTGCATTAAAAAGGGCGCGCTGTGGCTACAACACAAAAATGGCTGCCAACCAACAACAAGAGCAGCATCAGCAACAACGACGACCATCAGGAATGGTTAGCAACTGTGTGGAGCGCATTGGATTCCAATTGAGCAACAACACATCAGCACAAACAGATCGTAGCAGGAAAAAGCATGCACCCACACACATACACATACACACACTTTGACTAAGGAAAGCCAAAGCCTTCCAGTCGCTTTGGGTTTCATTACCCAACATACTACATACATACATATTTCTCGAATAGTTTTACTGAGCTTCGTTGGGCCTGGAATTCAGGTCAAGCATTTTAATGCGTTGAGTTGAGGTTATGGAACGTTGCTTGTTAGTATTTATGTTTGTATCTCCGTTTCTTGAAGTTTCGGATGCTTCGAGACCCATTCCCTTTACCGTTAGGCATAGATACATAAATATATACGAAATTGATCATCATTTACATATTCCAGGCATATAATGGAAATAAGGGTTTTATTTTCGGTGATGTTGAGTGATAGCTCAAAATATATCGATTATTTATAAATAAATGAAATGGAGGACACATTAACTAATTGAGTAGAAAGAGCAATTTTTTTTTTTTTTTTTTTTTTTTTTCATTTTTCCTAAAATCATATTTATTTGATACATTATAGCCTACTGTTACTATTAATAATAACTTATACTACAGTGAATTTTAATTTCAACAAAATATGTACATCTGTATGTACATACTTAAACCTAGATAATTGGGTGAGATAAAAGAAAGAGCAATGGTTGTGTAATTGTATATTTATCTAACAAATGTCAAGCCGGTTCACTTCTTGGCTAAACACTGAAGCAAACTGTATAAAAGACCTTCGGAAATTGGATCTCTCCAGTTAGACAATGAAATGATCCAATAAAATGCGTCATTCCACAGGCGACAGCATTTAATGACATTCAAATAATATACGCTTTTTACTTAGTCCCCATTCGATTTCGTTCCGATGCAACAACAACAATAACAATAAACAAATTGAGGCTAGAGACTCCTTGATGGGCATGTTGGCCAAGTGAAAACCAGTTCCCCTAAGCATAAGCCAAAATCCACTTAATAAATAAGCAAATAATTTAGCTAAAACATTTACGGATCATGGCTGTTTCTATACCCTATTCACTTAAAAAGATATATAAGTCTTTACTAAGCTCAAACCAATCTAATTAGAAGTATAAAGTGAGTTAGTGTAATTTAGATGGAAAGCAATTTAAGTTCAATAATTTATATAATATAATAATAAATAAATAAGTGTAGGGTATCAGGCATATCGAAATGGCCAATAGGAATGACGTCGTATTTGAGAATCCCACGCAGAATGCTTATTGGATTTTTTAGTCGGACAGCAAATGGATTCGGTAAACGTTAACGAAGTGCACGATTTTGGTCTAATAAATACAACAAATGCGACGAACACGCAATTGTGGAGAGGGACGGTGTGACGGAGGGACGGAGCAAGTCGTTGGAAGGCGAATTGTTGAGAGGAAAACAAAAACCCCTACGCACAGGCAAACGAAGGTTGATCTGTTCGGGAGCGTAAGATAGTGGGAGTCGAAGAGTGAGAAGGAGACGGAACGCTCGAGAAGGCGGGCAAGGGAGAGGATGAGAGCGTAAGAGAGGGAGTGAGAGAGACGCCTTCGTTGTTTGCTCGTCGCACGACTCTCCTATGTTTGGAGAGTTTTTTAATTAAAAGCAAATTTCGTATCAAATGATGCCGCTAACGCAGCGCTATAACAACAACAACAATAATAACAACAACAACAAGAACTACAACAATTAAGCAATTAATTTATATCAGTAGTGGGGAAAAAACAAGCTCGCCTGCCCACAAACCTGTTGATCAGTGGGGCCCCAACACGATAACCCAGATGTGGGCCCAGATCCAGTATCTGGGCAGTACCCAGGGCCCAATAGAGTATACCGTTTATCTGACTTTTACCACGGGGCAAGTTTCAGATGAAATTTTAACTATTCAATGCAAATTGAGTTAATCGATCGCAACTTACAGGTTGTCCGACTGCTAAGTAGAATCACCCTTGCAGTCTGAGTAATGAGTCGGATGCCGGATGAGTCAACTTTTAAATTGTCATAATTATTACAGACTATAGCGAAATAGCTTTAACAATCGCATTCGAATTGATTCAACTATATTTGTATTGTTTAAAATGCTTGTAAGCCCTTTTTGTATTGAATTTCAATTCCCCAAAGTCATTTTTGCTATCATTTCCAATAACCAACCATGCCACCAATGTATTGATGGTGGAAAGATTTAATCTATATATCAGTTCCCGAGGGGATTCGTGCATTTCTTTTGATAAACGATCAGTTAATGATCCTTTAAATGTCTAGGGCTGTACACATGACTTGTGTAACGCCCATAAATGTATTAAATATTGGAATTCCATTAAATGGATAGGGTTCCCCCGTATTTACATTGATATGCACATACATTAAGCTTAAGTGTGTTGCGGGAAAAGTCCAATGATTTCGGTTTCAGTTAGACGCGCGCCTCTTACCGAGCACACGCTTCTGATCAAACCCGTTTGTTAATGGGTTGGCATTCATAAGATCCAATAGATGTGTGCAGTTATGCGCCACGTTAGAAATTTCCCTGTTACTATTTTTAGCTACGTTTGTCGGGCAAAACTTCATCAAGATGCAATCAATTTGCAAGTGATGCGAGCAGAAATAAACAAACAGAGCAACAATCGAATAGCCACCCACTTGAAAGAGAGCAAAAGCGAGGGCCGCAGCTAGAGAGCGAGAGCCAGTTTTATGCTGAGCGTGCAGTAAATGTTTGGCAAAGAAGAAGCACAAGCATAGGCAGAAGCAGCAGCAGAAACAACGTCGGCAGTGGCAGTGGCAGTGGCAGCGACAGCGGCAGAGCGAAACGAGGACGAGCAGACCCGCTGCCACAAAACTGCATTGTTGTCATATTTCGTAATACATACGACGAAGCAGCAACAGCTCGAAAATGCATAAAGGGGTCGTTACGGGGTAAGGGTAAGGGAACGGGAAGGGGGTAGGTCATAGTGAGCAAGCAAAGGAAGCCAAATGAGGAGCGAGCTCTGCTCAGTTGATTTCGACATGCGCTTATCAGACCACAGTGTTGGAGAGTGGAGAGTCAATAGTCAAGAGCGTAAGAACATGAGAGTCACAGAAGAGCGCCAACGCAGCAGCGACTGCTGCTGATTATGCTTGTATTGGTGAGTGCCTGTGAACGCCAAGTTAAAATGTCAAGTTGCTGTCTACGTTCTCTCCGTTACTTGCTCTTTCTCTCTCTCTCTCTCTCTCTCTCTCTTTTTCCCTCTATCTCTCTTTCTCTCTTTCTCGCTCTCACTATGTGTCTGTGTTGTCTTCTCTGGGCCGACTGCGGCGCTTTAGCACTTTGGATGGTTTCACTGGCCGCCAAGCCATTCAAACGCTCATTCCATTCCATTTCATCCGCTCGTCCGCGTCCGTCAACATCCCACTTAACGTTTTTTTGTCGGTTATTGTCATACTAGCACACGAAGGCTTCGGCCCGACTCAACACATTCGGCCATTTATCAAATTTGAAATCCGCCATTACAAAACACGAAACGGGAGCACAGCAGAGACGATATTATTATCCACCCAGCGGCGACGACATCGATACCAACACCAACAACGTCGTAAAACAGGCGCGCGTGTTCGTCGTCGTGGCAGCCCCTCGAAAATACACTTACACAAGCAAAGGTACACACACATGGACTAACAGTCACTCATACTAAGAAAGACGCACATCGGCTCCATCCAACTCTTCCGCCCAACGCCCCCCAACCCCAATCAGCCGCCCTGACAGCTCAGTTCGGTTTTCGTGATCGTGCTCTCGTTCTCGTCCGCCGTTCGTGTCCAACGACGTTGACAGCGACAGCAGCAGCGACAGTGGCAGCAGCAACAAACATTAACATTCAGGGACAACGACAACACAGCGACGGCGTCTGCGTCGACATCCCTACGTTTCAGTTCTGATTGGAGATTCGTGCGCCGCCGTTGCTTGCACGCGGCTATTGCTCAGCTCAGCTGTGGATTGTATTAGTTATTTTCAATTCCATTTTGTTCGCCTTCAAACTGATTTACCACCCGCTTTTGTGTACAATTGCCACTGTTGTCTATGTTGGAAATTCACAACAACATCAACAACAACAATAACAGCATCAAACAACAGAATAAAATTACAAGAAAACCAACTCAAAAAGTGTCTCAAGTGCTTGTGCTTTCAGTTTTGCAAAACTTTCAAACAAAAAATAACAAAAACAAAGCGGATTACTAAAGCTTCCAAGAATCGGTAAGTGCAGAGAAGATGCAACAAACAATGGATATATACATATGTATTAGAATATTACAGTATCTGTTACAACATATTTGTCGATAGACCAGGTTGCCCTCTTCTACTAAATAAACTCAATGCGATCTCTCAGCTTTTTCCTAGAATTTCTGTAAACTGTTGCATATGTCAATTGCATTGAAGTAATTATATATGAATAATATGTATAAATTAGAGGATACATACATATGTATACATTTTGGATACCGTAATTGTTATTATTTTATTAGTTTAATTTATATATTTTTAATTGGAAGAGCTTTAATACTTAGAGAAACTTCGTTAAGCATTTCTATAAACTGTTGCATACATAAAATAAATTTATGAATTTTTATGAACTATAAAATAGATTAAACATTCAAATCGTATTAATTTCATATTGATTCAAGAACTTTGAGACCCACATTCGTTAAGAATTTCTATAAACTGTTAGATTCGTAATACAGATTTTGGTAATAATATATATAAATAAAATAGATAAAAAAATATATTTAAGATATCATTATTATTTGTATTAGTTTTATTTACATATTTTCAATTGACAGAATTTTGATATGCAAAGAACTCTTATTAAGAGTTGAGGTAAAGATTGATTTATGAAAATGAAATAGTTTGTGTTTATAGCCACTTTTGAAGTGATGAACAAGCACAGTTAGCCAGTAAATACCTGGTACGGGTCGATTTACATCCACTTACACAGCGAAGGCAGTCGGGCATATTGTATCTAATACTACAAATTACATGAATATGTACTTATGTATGTATGTATGTGGTATTGTATGCATACATAGATACATAGATACAAATTGGATTGTTGTTGCTTTTCGGTTTTGCTTCAGTGATCTTTGTCATTTTCAGTCTCCCATTTCCTTTTTATTTTGTACACAATTTCGCTACTGCACAGCCAACGAGACGGCGAGTCAGTCAGCCCAATCCCAACAACGAACGGCATCGCAATCTGAATCGGATCGAATCGGCCAGCCCAGCTACTGCTCGTCAGTTGCCCCGTTAGCCGCACCCCCTTACGTTTTTATTATTTTGAGAGAGGGGTGAATTTTAAAGGAGGAGGGGGCAGCTCGAGTGGGGGTCTAAATAGATCCCCAATTCGCGTAGTAGCTGACACATTCCATTGCCACTGCCTGTGCCTGTGAGTCCATGAGTCTGCACGCTAGCAACAGAAACAACAACAACTCATTGCTGAATGGATTGAGTGAATGAGTGATCACTTCTCTGAGCAGCACATGTACTCTCCCTCTCTCTCTCATACTTGCTCTCTTACTCTACTTATGTAAATGTGTTTGTCTATCGACATAAAAGCTACTGCATTGCAAGTTACGCTCCTATTGCGATGCAGTTCCCAGCAACATCATCACTTCCGCTGCGTTGAAATGGCAACCCTGGCGCACGACAGCTGTAACACCTGTGCTTGGGCCACACACATGTATACACACACACACACGATTTATGCAAATCACATTAAAATCGTATAAAAAGTCTCAATCTCCAATCTCCATTTGTTTTTTGTCAGCTTAACCCACTTCACACACACACACACACACAGGCTCTCATGCTCACGCACACACACAGTCAGCCCACCACAGCTAAATCCAATAGTAATGAATTATTATAATGCAATGAGCGCAAATCGCAAAGGAAACCAACTTAAACAACAACAAGAGCAACAACAAACGTACTCGCAACTAATCACACATAATTTTTTCTGTTGTTTTGTTAATGAAACAGCGACAAGAGCCAAGAGCAGCAGTAGCAAAAACAACAGCTATAGTAGCAATAAGAGAGCTATGCTCTCTCTAAAAGCTTTTTGCGCTCAGCAAAAGCAAAAATTATGCTCAAATTATAACTGTTGTTCAGCCGGCGATCGAAGCAATTAAGAGAGCACAACACTAACGAGGAGGATGACTAACACATTTTAACTGTTGCTACTGTTTTCTGTTGTTGCACTAACGCAAAAAAAAAAAAAAAAAACCAAAAATAACAATAACAATAATGACAGCTGTAAACTGAAATCAAATAAAAAAGTCTCCACATACGCAATAAGCAACCGCCCACCCAAAAATGTTCTGCTCGCACATGCGCAAATTCGCTCTCCTTCATCTCCTTTCTCTTCTCCTTTTCGCACACACGTTTCATCTAGCTGCGCAGTTTCCGAGTGTTTTCGTTCCTAACCTCGCGGCGCATGCTTAAGTTTCAATTTCCTCACATTTTGTATATTTCATATCTTCCGTTGAATATGCACCTTAATTGGTTGCTTTTATAATTATGAATTGTATTTTACTTTATTTCATAAGCAGCAGCTGCAAGCTCGTAGTCTAAAGAATATGTGCCCGAATGACTTAAAAAAAAGTCCCAAAAATAAAGTAACAAGAATTTGTTTACAATGCGCTTAAGCCGCACCATATCGCTACATCATTCTCTGTTCTTCTGTCTTTCGGCTGAATTCTTTACTTACTCTCTCGTATTGTTGTTAAATGCGTTTCTGATTTTTATCACTTGACGTGCTGCGCTTTTATCTGAAACTGCTCATCAACTTGAAGGAATGTGATCCACACACAGGCAAACTTACCTGTTCATATGCTTGTAAGGCTTCGAGGCTTTTCTTTCAATTGCTTAAACTTGCTCAAACAGTTTTACGTAGTATTATTCTCTTAGAGTCTCGAAATTAACCTTCGAATCAACAGTTGCCACATCGACTCGCCAAAGGAAAAGCTTCGACTTCTGCAAGAAGCAACGAGTCGGCATTCGGATTTTTAAAAGTGGAACACAAACAAAAAGTCCAAAAGGCGAAAAAAAAAGAAAAGGTCAGTGACCAAAATATGTTTTGCAATTGAGCAAAACCAACAATAACAAAAGCTCCAAAAAATATACAGAAAAGAATGTAGCAAAAGCAAGAGAAGTGATAGCAACAAAACATTAAGCAACAACAGGGAACATTTTCGGATTTCATCAATTATTCGCTGCCTCTTCGTTTTACAACTATTTTTATTTTTTGCTTAAGGCAAAGGAAGTGGGCCAAAAGTTAAAAGAAATCTGCAACGTCTGTCGAAAGGATTTCAACATAATGTCTGGGGCACGTGGCCTGCATTTTCCGTTGTCTTAAGCCTTTGCTAAACCCTCGCAAAGAAAAAGAGAGATAGCGATATGAACACAGAGAGAGACAGAGTTTTGCACATCCGTCTGTCGCCCATTTATTTTGTAAGCACTTTAATTCAATTAACGCCGCCAGCGTCGCTGCCAACGCAGCTCAATGTCCAATGTCCACGTCAAGTATTCGCCCTGTTGTGCACAGGCTAAAAATCGTTTCCTATTTTGCATGCGCCAGCGAATGGTCAAAGCAAAAGCGCAAAGGAAACGGTAAGAGCATGGCTGCGCTGCGCTGCATTGAGGACTTAAAATGTGTGTGTCTCTATGTATGCGCATGTAAGCGAATGTCTCCACCGGTCTGTAGAAAAGGCAACATCAGCAAATACAAATAAGCAGCTACAAAATGCAAATGAAATGTAATTGAAAGCGTCGCGGCGTCGCAGTCTCTGTCGCTGCCACCCTTAAGCTCTGGGCAGGGGACATTGTCCGTTTATGGAACAGCGACAGCAGAGCAAAGCGGTGGGACGAAAGAAAGGCACAGTGGTGCGACATTCAATAATAGCTTGAATTCACTGCATACAAATATCAATTAGGATGCTTGACTATTTGCATTGTGCGCTTAGCAAATCATATTTGCCTCACTGTGCAGCACGCACGGCAAAGAGCACATGACAATAAGCAAAAGCTGTGTGTATATTTTAATCCTCTCAAAGAGGATTTTTTACGAAAGCGGTCGCTGCTGCGTTTCTGCCATTTGCACACGACACCAACACACACACCGTCCAACACATGCATGGGGACTGGCAGTCAGACAAACTCAATAACAAGCAGATATTTTTCCTCGCTCGCGACGTCATCACTGCTGGTAGCCTACAAGGAGCGCACACAAGAGGAAAGTCACCTCTAAAACTCATAGCGCAAATATCCCCAACACAGGCGCACGCACACAGACACACTGACATACACATACACTTAAACGCACGGACAGTGCGCGATAAGCTTAATTGAGTGCGCTGCTGCGGTTAAGGTGGAGCAGAGCAGCGGGCGTCTGGCACACACAATTTTATCAAGGGGCCAAACGTCGACAGCACACACGGCAGAACACTCACTTATACATAGTCGCGCCAGGAGAGCAACAAGGAGAATAACAAAAACAAAAATATGCACGCATAGCGTCGCCAACGTCGACGCAGGCATACCGACAGCAAAATTCGCCACGAGCACAGACCACCAACCCCCCTCCCAATCAACACAGCCAAAGCATATGAAGAGAAAGCAGCGAACACTGAGTGCTTTTTTTCTGTCGCTGTCTCTGCTGTTTCTTTTGTTTGTTGTTGCTGTCGCTGCTGCTGCTGCCGAGCGATCCTCGTGTGCGCCTCGTTTGCTCGTTGCTGCTGTTCTTCGTTATGGGCGGTGCGGGTGGACATGGATATGACACATGCAGACGAACAGCACAAGCAGCTGTTTTACAATTTAAGTACATATGTTTGTGTGTGTGTGTGTGTGTGATATTTATGTATTCGCATGTATGTACGTTTTCCTGAGGATTTCTTGTTAGTAGTGGTATTTGGGTCACCTTTTTTTTGTTTTTTAAAAATATACATTTCTAATTTCCATGTCCAACGCAAGGAAGTAACACAAGCACAAACACATACGCTTACACAGACAGGGTCGTTAAATTGGTGTGTGTGTAAGTTTACGTCATTGGCAATCCCAAATAATAAGTGTTGTCGTCGTTCGCTCTCTTTCGTTCTCTTTTACTCTCTGCTCACCATGTTATCAAAACTCATCGAAATGAACGAAACTGTTGTCGCCGATCATTTCTACGGCTCCTAGCAAAAGGCGCACTACTCTCTCGCTGTCTCTCGCCCCTTTTTCACTGTCTTACTTTAACTACAGCAAAAAGAATTCTTTTCACATGAGTTGCACCGCAAACGGACTGCGGTTTCAAGTTGCTTTTATCTTGTATGTTCATATGTACATATATGTGTGTGCATATGTATATACTTCCTTCAAACACCCGTTATCAGCTTAACAATATGAGTAAAGAACATTTCACTGACAACCAAAAAATTTAGATTTTACACCAAGCAAATACATTAAAGGCTAATCGTTAATAGAACAATAACAGCAGGCTTAACAGCGATGATAACATTAACATATAAAGAACTGTTATAAACATCAGGCAACTATTTACATGTATTTCCAATATGTTCATAAGTTTTCTTTATAGGCAAATTATTAGTTTTCTTAAAACATATGTACATATTTCGAAGTTGAAATATAACTCAACTTTGCAGAGTTTATCGATAAGTTTCACAGGATATGTCATTGAAATGACATTCTATTGTCAGAATTGTTAATTTATTTAAGCGACGAATATTACTAAAAAGAAACGTTGCTAGAAAATAACTTATGTTAAAGTTACTGTGATTGGATATATGCGTATATATATGTGTTCCACTGTACTACCAGGTAAACTTATATTATAGATTGCAAGGACTCTCAAATCTATTTGACACGATGCTGACTTTCTAGTGTTGCACAAAAGACAGAATATTACATTAAATAACTAGTATGATTAAAAAAATGTTGCATTTTCAAATGGAAGTTAGCCATATAAAGTTATGGGAGTTTCATGAGCTGATCATGAGCTTGCTTAGTTCTAAGTTTGATAACACATGGAAATCGTTTCTATACTTAAGACATTCAGCAATAACTCAAGAAGCACAGATTAGTCGTACTTATATTGCAAATATCATGTGTCTACAGAGATCTGCTTTTATGGCATATTAACTGAACTGTGTCAAAACGAAACGGTTCCCTCCTTCAGTTGATTGCGTTTCTTTGCCCATCGTAAACGCACAGAAAATGCATGACCCGCATTTCCATGTCTAAATTAAGGACACCACCATAATAAAAAAAGCTCACCCATGAACGGAGAGTGGTGGACGGGGGAAGGGGGAAGGGGGAAGGCAAAGTGTCTCGTTATGGACGTGTGGGCCGAGGCGTGAAGCAGGCACAAAAACATGCATAGATCAATAATACTGACAGGCCACATGGTGGTGGTCGCTTGGAGCTGACAAGCGACACAAGAGAGAGACAATGAGAGAGGGAGCGAGAGGGGGGGGAGATAGAGAGAGAGAACTGAGGAAAGAAGCGCCCTTCTTTAGGGCCCCAACCAAATAACAACGACAACAACGAGAGTTCAATGTGTGTTTGTGTCTAAAACATTTTTATGGTTGACAAAATGTCAGCGAAACTGACAAATACATATACATATCTATATATAAGTACATAAATATGTTTTGTAATCGACTGCCAAGCAAGTAAGCCCCGCTTGAGATACCCAAAGTTGGCTACCAGCCATCCAATATAACAAATCAGTCAGCAGCTCAGCCTCAGTCACCGATCCAGTTGGCAATCGTCAAGTCTTCGAGTGAGCTCACTGAAGCAACTGTCGACTGTCGACTGTCGACTGTCGACGGTAACGAGTTTTGCTATTTACAATATTCAACGACTGCGCGACCCGCCTATGGTAGGCTCCCTGGCCCTAGGCCCTACCGTCCAGAGCAACAATCTCAGTCCCTACATCGAAGAAGTTGAATTTCGCTTTTGGTGTAGTTTTAACTCCTCCGCAATAACTAAAACAAATGAGATAGTGATAATCTAACCACAATGGGCGTAAGATTATCTAGGGAAAACAGCTCTGTGATAAATTGTGATAATTTGACTTATGAATTAATGAAAAAATAATAATGACTTAACACGAATCAATAAAAAAATATATTAGCTTAACAGAAATAGAAATTATTTGTAATAGAAAGATAAGGACATACTATATTACATACAGGAGAGTGATAAGGGGACTAGGGAAATCTGGAATAAGGAATATGAAGCATTCGTTTGACGTTTACATATGTTTACATACATATGTATATATATTATATCCAGAACATAGTCATATTCTGGAATAATACAAAGCAAATTAGTAATCAAGAAAGTTTACAATTTCAGCTTAAAAATAATCATAAATACACGATTATGAAAATAAAAGGACTTACTTTATATCGACTATGTATGTATACAAATTATGTACATTCTTCTCTGACAAAGTCGCTTTTTAATCCCGAACTACAGATCGGAGCTCCTTTAAGTTGATGTTTTTAGCCCACTGTGCGACATCAACCGTGCTTCGTGGTGCGTGTTTGCGTCTATTATTAAATTTCTCTATGCATCAATACGAATATCCAACACACATATACAGCCCACACGAGTGTGTGTGTGTGTGTGTGTGTGTGTGTATGCCCACGCACACCTCTGAGACACGGTTACATTTCATTGACTGTTTCCAACCATTGGACATTTGCTTAGAGCTTTTGATTTGAGCTTAGGACTTTGTTTTCAAATCCATAAAAATGAATATCGTTATGTTTGTATATATGTGCAAGAGTGAGTGTTTGTGTGTGTGTGTGCGCGCTCTGTGGCATTGGGCTGCCCACATTTGTTTATTCTGCTTCTTCCTCTCATTGGGTGCTTTAGCGGATGGCTGGGCGACCTTTTTGTAACCGTTCGTTTTTTTGAGCTGAGCTTTTGTTCTCCTCTCATTTTTGCTTTAAAAGCTTGCTGTATACCTACGTGCAAAGGAATTTCTACACTTGCACACGAGAAAGAGATAGAAACCACAACAACAACAACAACAACAACAGCAACAACAACAACGGGACTTTATGACGAACGTCGTTTGCTAGAAAACGAAACGAAAACGTAAAAAAATATACTTAACTAAGTGTATGTGTGAATGTATGCATGCATTGTATGTATATACATACATACATATGCACATATGTATGCCTGTATATTGTACAAGAGGCAAACGGCTCACACAATCAGTCAACAAATTGTCGCTGGAGGAGCGCTGGGCGGAGGAAGCATTAGAAAATCATAGCGCAATAGAAGAACCAACGAGAAACAGTTGGCGGTTAGCGGGCCACAACGAGGCCGAGACAAGACGAGGCCAAGACGAGACGAGACGATTGTTAGCTTTGCAGCTGGAGCTCTGCTAGGGGAGTTGATCGTGGCGAGCAACGTGTAGAGCGATAGAGAGCGAAGGGGGTTGGGGAAGGGTACGCTGCTGGCAGCGGTACATGTGTTTGGTGCCAACCTGCGATACCTGTTCCGCGTGACGGCAGCAGCGCTAGCGGCAGCGGCTGAAGCAGCGACAGAACCCTGCCAGTTAGTCAGTCAGTTGCCGCAGTCATCAACAGTTGGCAGTTGGCTGCCACATACTCACACACATACAAACATATGTATATGGACATGGACATGTTCGTCTAACACTATTGTCGCTCGTAGCCAACTCATTCACTCGTTTTTGTTGTTTACACAGCAAATAACGCTGTAGGAAACTAAACAGAAACGCTCCCTCTCTCGCTCCACCGTTTGCTCACGCTCTCGTTCGACTCTCTCTCTCTCGCTCATATATGAGCATACACTCCGAGAAACGCAAGCTCCATGACGACGGACACAATCACAGGCTGGGCTGCCATAGCTGGGAGCACGACAACTTTGATCGGCTTTTGATTGTGGGGGCGAGAAGTGGTGTGTGTGTGTGTGTGTGTGTGCCATGTGTGGCCAAAGTGTCACGCACACATCCCCCACAAACAACATCCACAAATGACAACAACAACACAAGCTAGAGCATCAACCTACTTTTGGGCTTAAGACATTGAGTAACAATTGGCAATCGCTCGGAGCGTCAACGTTCCCCCCAAGCTCCAGCCCCACCGCAGAAGTAACCACATAGAACGATAGTAGCCATAGCCAAGATTATATAAAACCGAATGGATTCATTAGATTCATATCGAAGTCAATCTGCAACTACAGTATATACCGATAAATGAAATATCTTTCCCTATGCAATAGAAAAGCTCTGCAGGCTTTGCCTTGCAATAAAATACGAAATCTTTAATTGTAGCCAAAGCAAAGGGTTGAGTCAGAAGCTGGATGCGAATGCACATGAATTACAGGCACATTTTCTGAGAACTCAAATTCTGCGAACTAGAATCTAACGTTCTGATTTTATCCTACATACTACTCTTTCATTCATTCTTAAGAGTAGGAACATTTTAAGATAAATATGAACATACATATTAGACCCACGACTAAGTAGAACAAAAATAACAATAATACAAAAAAAATTAGTAACAATGGGCAACAGCACTGTGATCATTCGTGGCAAAGCTTCACCATAAAAACAACAACATCCAACTCAAAAGTATAAAAAATTAAACAGACTGCAAAAAAAGCAACCGACAACACGCAATAGGGCAAGGCAAACAACAACAGCGCCAGCGACGACAGCAGCAACAACGACTGCGACGTCAGCAGCGAACTGAGCTGAGCCAGCAACAGGAATTTACGATTCAGTGGCTACCCTGTTGTTGTTGTTGTTATTATTATTGTTCTTGTTGTTGTACCGATGTAGTATGTGTGTATTTGTTGTTTACTGCTGGATATGTATGCATGTGTATTGGTTGCTATTTCACCTGGGTTGGGGAGCTGGGTGTGTGTACGTTTGTACGGATGGATGTGTGCGTAGCTCTGTGCATGGATCTTCGCAAGGTGTGCCTGTATGCGTGTGTGTGAGATCGCCTATTAGGCAAAACATTCGCTTCCGTTGTAAGACTGTAAGTTGAGGTTAGGGGTGGGTAACGTGTATAAACAAACTCAAATTAGAAAAATGAGCAATAACACAAAATGCGTAGGATAAGCATAGATATTTTGGTGAGTTTTAAAAGATGCCAAAGTTGTAGACAAAAGTCAACTGCGCAGCGCTTATAGGATTCCAATTAGAAAATTCGTCATTCGCCTGTACGCTTCACTTGTAGAATTTACAGTTGCTTACGTAATCCCTCCAACACTTGCGCACAAGCAGCAAGCAAGCGCCTACACACAAACGCTCCTGCGCGCATACACACACATACACGTATGTATGTACGTATACACTTATAAAGCTAGCCGACAACGACAGACAATTTAAGTTTTCATGAGGCCTGCGTCTGCGTCGCTGGCTCAAGTTTCCACATGTTTTTCCAATTGCCGCAAAAGCCAAGCCAACCACATACAGAAACTAATACACACACACACACACACACGCACATTTACGGAGAGTTAGATGAAAAAACCAAAGGCAACGGCAGCGGCCCAACCCCAGACCAGCCCGACAGTCGCCCAACCCAAGTGACGCCTATTGCCCTTACAATTACAGCCACAAAGAGACTACAGACAATCAGCGGCTGCTGCGACTTCGACTGTGGCTGCAGAGCGCACCCAAAGTTGTGTTTCTAGCTTTTTCTTTTTCCATCATGTTTTTCTTTTTAACCCCGTTTCGTCAACGTTGTTGGTACGTCCGTTTGTCATCTCCCCCTCGAAAACCCCATCGCGTGCAAGGGAAATTAAAAATTCAAAAAGTCAAAGGCACAGCAGCGAACCGACGTCCGATTGCGCGAGAGAGTCAACAAAAGAGAGAAAGAGTATAGCAGCCACAGCACAAGTGTAGAGAGAGAGAGCACAATATATTGGAGACTTGGGGACTCTGCGAACAACTGTTCGTTCCTTTTGTGAGAGAGTAAAGTCAACGACGGCGCTAGCTGCGCTGCCGCAGCGCAACGACAACAGCGGCCGACGGATGTAGGATTGTTGCCTCTGTGTGTGTATGTAGCAAGAAACTAATAAGCGGGCAAGAAGAAGAAGCAGCAGCAGCAGCAGAGGCCTCGGCCGTCGCTTGGCTGTCGTTTAGGAGCCGAGGATCGCTCAGTCAGTGTATTGGTGTCAAACGAGACGGACGAATTTGGCGGCAAAGAGATTTTCAATGCGTTTCGCTCGTTCGTTCGGTCGCCCCCCTCTCTATCTTTCTCTCTCATACTGAATTGTGAAAATTTCCATTTGGAAATTGGGCAACAACAACAAAAACACGCAGAAGCAGAAACAAAAATAAAATTAAGTAAAACGTGCAAAAAGTCAAAAGTTTACCGGAAGGAAATTCACAAGCATCAGCATCTGTTCAATAAAAGGAAACCGCAAGAAAAGGTGCAAAATAATTCTTGGTTTATCTGTCAAAATTGTGGAATATGACATGCTCTACAAGTGTGACATTTATTTTGTCATCGACGAAACCGCCCATTGATTCTGTTTCAAAAGTCGCCTTTCGTTATGATACGCGCATGCCCGAATGTGCCTAAGAATTTGATTGTGTGTGCATGCCTGTATGCCAGTATGATTATGTGTGAGTGCATTGCCTTCAAAAGGGGGTGTAAAAATAAGCGCATGTAAAGTGATCTCCGCAGACCCTCCTCTCACCCTTAAGCGTTGACTGCTTATCTTGCGCCCTATTCGTGTGAGTTTGTGCTTGTACACATACGTTCATGTGTGTTGTGTGTGTGTGTTTTGTGTGAATGCGTATATATGAGTGTGTGCGTGCGTGCGTGTCGGGGCTGCGCAGTCGGCTTCCTGTGCGAGGACTTTGACTTGCTCATTTCATTCGTTTTTACTTGTTCATTCGTTCGAGAGGCCTGCTCAAGTGAGGACGTGTCAGCGGCTCTTCTTCGCGAGCAAAAAGTTGAAAATCATCAAAAACAAATAAATACCATTGTGAATAAAGTAAGCAATTCGGTAATTTAAAGTGCTAGATTATTTACGTGCGTGCTCAAGACAAAACACATTTAACAAAATTTCGAGAATAAAAATGCACACACTTATTTATGTACATATGTAGAAGCACAAACAAAAACTGTTCATTAATGCCACTGCGCTAGATCAGCGAACCAATTTTTTTTCTACTACTGCAAAAGCTGCAGTGGAACTTTGAAAGCTCTCTGGTTATTTGCTAATGTGCTTGTATGTGTTAGTATATGAAAGAGCGGCAATGTTTTTATGAACAAATATGCGGCAAGTGTTTTTCGCTCTTTCTCTCTCTCTCTCTCTGTGTGTGTGTTTCTCGTTCTCAGTGAGTTGTATGAGTGATGGGCGGCCCATTCAATTAATTTGAACAAGTGCACTACAAAACAATAACAATTAGTACGAAAAGTGCAATAGAGAAAAATAAGAGTATAAACAAAAATCGGAAAACAAAAAGCATGTGTAATAATTTGACAGCAAGTGAAATTGTAAAATGAATGATTTTCAATTAAGTGTACAAAGCAGACGCTTTGCGATAAGATAAGAAGAGCGCGTTAGCGATGGCAAACATTAGCAAGTGTACAGGGGAAGCAAGGCGACTGAAATATGTATATGTGTGAGTGCGCATGCTAAGGAGCTTGGACCAAAGCAAAGAAGACTGAAAGAAAAAAGTGATAAGTGCTATGAACAATATTTATAAAACAGTGTGTGTGTGTATGAAACTCTCTCTCTCTTTCTGTCTGCTGTTTCGGTTTATGTGTTTGTGTCTTACCTAAAATTCCATGAACATGGATATTATGGAGCTGGAGCGTTCTACCAAGTTTTTTGTTTTTGCTTTTTGCCATTTCTGCTACTTCAATTTAATGACTTTTGTTGCCGTGTAAACTTTTGCTCATTTTCCTTTACACAATTTACGTGCCTGGCTGTGGCTTTGTAGTTTGTGTATGTGAGCTTGTTTTTATGTGTATGCGATTTAATTTGTTTCTCTAAGCTTCCACACCCTTTGGCAAGTTTTCAAGTCGACGTCGTGCTCACACAAATATAAACACAAATGCATATGCACATGTACAGCAGTTTTTGCCTTGTTTCACATAACCTAACGATCAATCCCGACAACCCAGTCGTACTTTTTGACAATTGTAACGATAACAACTATGAACACATCCTTTATGATTTTGAATATTTATTAATTCATTATAAGAAATGTTAATCGTAAACAATTATAGTATTGCAGACAGTAGACGTTAAAGAATGAAAGTTACTTTGTTTCGATAGAACAGTTCTGTAAAGAAAATGCAGCGAGTTAGCATGTGTGTCATGTTGGGAAGTGCTGCTGGGTCACTCAGGCAGGCAAACAGACACACACACACATCCATGCACACTTTCGACTCCCTCCGCATTTCGATCAGTGCGTGTTTTGTATGTTTGTATGTGTAGGCGTATAGTTGGCTGTCTTTGTTGTTATTATTATTGTTATTGCTGTTATTGTTGTAATTTGCCCATTTGAAACACATTTGAAATTTCCATTTAGATTTCCTCATTTAGTTGTTCTTTTTTCCTGCCTGAGCTAAGTTGCCTAGCTGGCTTTGCCTGCATAATATTCGGACCTTTGCTGTCTGTTTGACCCGCCGGGTCGTCTGTTAAATTAAATTTTGTTTGCATTTAATTTATGAGCGAGTCATGACGCGTAGAGTAATCAGTTCGTTGAGTTCTTACCGGCCCCCTATCCCTCTCCTCAGCCCTTAGCACTTACAATCTGTCAATTCCCAATCCTTTTATGCTCTATAATGTGAGGGAAGAATTATGTTTAAGGAGCGATTCTTCAGCTTGTTGTTAAATGGATCTGTTTTATTTTTTCCTTTGCAGCATTATTTGATATTATCGTCAAAATGTTGAAGTGTTGAGCACAATAATCAAACAAAAAAGGACGTCAAGGATATTATAAGTTGAACATTTGTTAATTGCATGCAACTCGGTTACAAAAACTCGGAACTTATTTTCCGCAATTCTCGATAATTAACGTTACGACCACCGACAACAAAAACGGCTTCCAAATGAAGATGGCATCTCAACGGTTTTGTCTGCGCTGGAACAATCATCAGAGCAATCTGTTATCTGTCTTCGATCAGCTCCTGCACGCCGAGACCTTCACAGATGTGACACTGGCCGTCGAGGGTCAATACCTAAAGGCGCACAAGGTGAGAATGATAACTTACATACATATTATGAATATTATGAATCAAATCACAATAGTAACATTGAAATGAACATTGAAAATTAAAACCGAGTTTGTTTCTTTACCTTTACCCATTGTCAGATGGTGCTATCAGCCTGCAGTCCATACTTCAATGCACTATTTGTAAATCATCCGGAGAAGCATCCGATTGTCATACTTAAAGATGTGCCTTATTCGGACATGAAATCCCTTCTGGACTTCATGTACCGTGGCGAGGTATCAGTGGATCAGGAGCGCCTCACAGCCTTCCTGCGTGTCGCCGAAAGTCTGCGGATCAAGGGTCTCACCGAGGTCAATGATGATAAGCCCACGTCCGCGGAGAGCGCCCCGGCGCCCCCACAACTTCAACGCATACAGCCGTACCTGGTGCCGCAGCAACGGAAGCAGCCAAATGTGCTGGCCGCAAATGCAGCAGCCGCCGCTCTACAGGCTGCAACACAGCCATCTCTCCTCAGTTCCGCCCTAATGCCCAAACGCAAGCGGGGCAGACCCCGCAAACTATCAGGCAGCTCCAATGGCACTGGTAACGATTACGATGAATACGAACGTGAGGGCATCATGAATGTAAGTGGAATTAACGAAAACGTTGCGAGAGTTGAATAAAATTAATGAATGAAATTGTTTGCAACAGGACTCGGATATGGGCAATGGCAAACTGGGCAATGAATCATATTCCGGCAACGATGATGCCTCCGATGACAACCAACAAGAGTCCGGTAACAATGATGATCTAAATGTAAGAGTTCATTTCATTTGTATTCGTTTCTTGTTGCTAATCTTTGACAAACTTTCTCGACTCGCAGGAAAGTCGCGACTCGCTGCCCTCAAAGAGATCAAAGAGCGGGAAAGATCAGCGTATGGCACAACAACAAGATGACAACAGCACTTCCGGTGAGTTCATCTGGTTACAGTTTCACTCTCGTTACATGATTCATTTCAATTGTTAAGCTATCTATCCTAACTGTTAAGATCTCGACCTATGTTTACCCATACTATATAGATATAAGAAAAAAAAAAAGGAAAAAACACCATCAATCAATTTACATTTTATAGACAATTATCTGATAATCAGTTTGCAAAAACAGAAACCATCACAAATACTTGATACGTTACTGAGGAAAACAGCACAAGAAACAATAAACATAAACAATTATACAATATATTATACAAAGAACAAGAACATATACAAAACAAACAAAGATACGTAACATTCGAAACAATCTCATCTGCAAATATTTCGAATTGTGTTATCGGAAAAGCTAAAAGGGATTTACGCATTTCAATTAGAAAAGGAAAAACGTTGAACGTTTACAAATTTAAGTCGCGTCGGTTTCTATTATTTTTTTTTGTTGTAATATTTCTTCATATTTTTTTTTATGAATGTGAAACAAAAGTAAAAGTTGTGAGGAAAGTTGAGAAAAGTTGAGTTAAAAATGTGAATAAAAATCGAGTGAATTCGTTTGTAACGCGGCATTTGGCATTTATTTTGAATAACGCATCCTGCGAGCGCCAGGTGAGTGTCCCCAACAAAAACAACAACAACAACTAAAGCAAAAAGAAAAGCAACAACAACCACAACAGATGCCAAAGAAATGCAAATCCACAAATGCTAAAAACAAAAAAAAAGTAAATAAAAAAAAACAGATTGAGAGAATTATGTGAAGTTTATAATCGGGTTTGATGAGCTCACAGGGATTTATGGCCGACGCTTGAAAACTTATCAAAGAACATTAATCAAAATTCATTTGCCAGCTTAACGAATTTTCCAAAAAAAAAAATCACGAAAATTACAGTAAAACCGCGTAAATCGAAAACCAGAAAGCTGAATGAAAGACTATTCCATAAATAATTTGATGCGTCCAACAACAACGCTGCAGCATATGTTTCTCTACAAAATAAACAACAATAACAAAAAGAAAAAGAAGAAAAATGTATGAATAAACTTTTCGAACTCGAAACGCGTTTCCAAAATGTGTGCAAAATGAAAATGAAATTAAGAAAATGGCTTGAAAATCCCTATAGCTTTTCCGATCCGATTTGAAACTAGAGTTGCCTCTTCTCTGATCATTTGTGTTTTTGCCTTTCTCTTGCATTGTACACACACACACACACACACACACACACACACACACACACACACAACAGACACAACAGACACACACGCATAGTCACACACACTTATACATATATTTCATAGATACAGACATAAGTTAACATTATGCATTTCTCTTTTAGATGGCAACGATAGCGATGGCGAAGGCATGGACACATCATACATGGAGCCACAACTAATGTTGGATGAATACGATGAGCCCGTGGAATTCAAATACAATCCCCTCACGGACAACAGCTCACCCTCGCAGGAACAGACAACGACAACGGAGAGCAGCGGCAGCCATCATCAGCTCAGCGAGCAGGCAAGACAGCAGGCGTTCCTCATTGCCGCACAGCGGAAGCATCAGGCGGATACGGCGGCTCTGGCAGCGAATGCTTCAGCGGGTGGAAGCGGAGGCGGTGGATTGAAATTGAATATCATTGGGATTGCGAGTGGAGCGGGTGGCAAGTCCATGGTTAGCATTCCGAAATTAACGCCCATTGGCAAGGTGAATGCCGCCTCTACGCCACTGGTGTCACCCGCATCGTCGTCATCGTCCAAGCCACGGGCCCAGAAGCGGCCCAAGCTTAAGCAGAATGGGGATGTGAATGTGAAGAACGTGTATGCGTCTGGACAGGATTACCTCGATCTGTACAATAGCAGCGATGGTTTCAAGCTTAAGTCCGAGCTGCATGGCGGCAGTACGCCCAATCTGAGCAGCAGCGGTGCCGGAAGCGTTGGTGTGACGCCAGCCGTGAAGACCAAACTCAATCTCAGCAGCAATGTGGGCGAGGGGGGAGACCGAGGGATCTGTGCGCGACTATTGTACCAAAGAGGGGGAGCACACGTACCGTTGCAAGGTCTGTTCGCGCGTCTACACGCACATCAGCAACTTCTGCCGGCACTATGTGACCTCGCATAAGCGCAACGTTAAGGTCTATCCATGTCCGTTCTGCTTTAAGGAGTTCACGCGCAAGGATAACATGACGGCGCACGTCAAGATCATACACAAAATTGAGAATCCCTCAACGGCCCTGGCCAGCGTTGCAGCAGCCACATTGGCCAATCAATCGCTGGGCGTCTCAGCGGCCACCACGCCCACGCCCCCCGACCTAAATGCGCAGAATTCAAATCAATCGTTGCCTGCGACAAGCAATGCGCTCTCCACCTCATCATCGTCGTCCACGTCCTCGTCCAGCGGATCCCTTGGGCCGCTGACAACAGCAGCAGCAGCAGCTGCCGCGGCACAGTAAATTGCATGCAATAATTCATATATACACACACACACAGACACACAGAAACACACACATTTACAAACAAGCCGCATATTCCAAAATCAAGAAAATAATGAAAAATTAGTTGAAAGCAAAAAGGCAGCGCCAGGCGCATCGTGTGCCTTCTGGGTGGTTCAAAGGGATAAGAGGGATGGAGGTAGAAAGGGAGGGGGTTATAGGCTATGGGGCGGGGCGGGGGGTTATTGCAGAGGCAGTTAACTTTTCAAAAAGGAAAAAAAAAAATTGTTAATTTTTGTTTTTTAGTTATTAACTTGGCTTTGATTACAAAACAAAAGCGTTAATCTAATCTCAGCATTGAGTTTATATTACCTTCTCCCTCTGTTGAACATTTTATTTCTCTAACTTCTCCCTGATAATATTATATTATTATTATTTTTTTTATAATTTTTATATTTTTTTTATCTTATTCATACACATGTTGTGCAATTATTTTCGAATTCGAATTGGATTTCGATTGCGAATTCGGTTTCGGTTTCGAATTAGTTTTATCACAATACAATAAATGCTACCGTCTGCGTCTCGCAATGACAAATACCAATCTATAAATACCAATAGCGTAACCACATCTAGGATTACTGAACTACACACTACACTACACTAAACTAAACTCAATAATATCAAAATTTATACTACAATACTTACAATTATGTATATGGCAATACGCAAATAGACATATACTTGTATATGTTATTGGTTTATTATTATTTATAATTTCATAAAAAAGTGTAATTTTTGACATTTTTATTTGCACACCGCAGCGGCCTTATAAAGAATGCAACAGCAACAACAATAACAATAATAATAATGTGTAACGATAAAAGTTACAATAAACTAAAAAGAAAAATCAAGAAAAATACAAAAAACAAAAAACAAGAGCACTTTTAGTTAATGACAACTAACTAACTATATAAACAACAATTTATATAAATAGTTATATGCATAAATATGAATATCTAATTATGTCTTTGGTATGCGTAGCTATAGTTCTATTAATTATATATATATTTATATATATATTCTATCGATATGTGTATATTGAATAACAATCTGATTATCATATTGTTTTACGTTTAAATGTTAATCATGTAATATGTGTGCATCGTGCGAGCGAAGGGAGGAGCGCAGATCTACCTTGTTGCCTTCAAATGAAGCTAGTTAAAAGATGAAAAAGGGGAAAAATTGTGAAATTGTGAAATTGTGAAAATGGGAATGCGGTCGAGTCCAAGCCGACACGATCCATCCCAATCAATCATCAATAATCAAAGTAAACCCAATCAATCAATCAACCAATCAAACACACACAACTCGATCGAGGGATTGCAAATGTTTCGTTCGAGTTGTGTGAGCAACGTTAAATGTTAATAAACTAATTGTAAAAGCAACAATAATATACAATATTAATAATTATTATGATTACGATTATGATTACGATTACGCTAATGATAATGATAATGATAAAGATAATGATAATGATGATGATGATGATGATGATTATGATAACGGTTATAATAACAACTAACGTAGTCTAACACCAACTATGCAAATAATTTATCAATTTATTACAATTATAATTATAAAATTACAATTAAAAGTAAAATTTATGTTGTATATCGGAGGCTTAAATTATCGCCAAAGAAACGAAGCAAAACAAAACAAAACACAAACACAAACAAACAAAAAGCAAAGGAAAATGCGAAAAACAAGAAACAAATAACAAAAAAAAAACACAAAATAGAAAAAGATATGTATGTAAATTCGACAGCAGCAACAAAATAAACACAATTTAATTATGTAAAGCGAAAGGAATAAACACGATCTCCAAAAAACAAAAACAACAACACTTGAAAAAGTTTAAAATCATAAATCATAATTTTCATAATTGAGCAAAAGAACGAAGAAGAAGAAGAAGAACACTTAATTAAATGGGAAATTGAATTTGTTGCAAATCAGAAAGAAAACACAGCTCTAATTTTTGTTGTTGTTCGAAATATCAAAAGATAGAAAATGTGGAGGAAAAGAAGAAGATGAAGAAGCGTGAAGTAAAACAGCAATTAAATAATCTGTGTAATAAATAATAAAACATACTGCGTGTCTACGCTAATTTATTAAATGTAATTTGTTTTTAATTCTTTATTTAGTGTTAGCTAGTGCAATTTATGTAGTTATAATAAGTAATATCGCTCTATCCACCCACTTACCCGACTTTCCGAACATCCGCCTATGCAACAATCGCAACAAATTCGATATGTTTTAAACAACTATAGCCAACCCAACCACTACAACAACAACTACAACTATTATTATTATTATTATTATATTTGGCGTTAACACTCAAACACACACACACACACACACACAAATACATATACATATATTTATATTGTATGTACTATAATTTAACTTTAATTAAATTAGTTTACATTTTAAATATATATGTTTTATAATTGCATTCAAGAGAAAACCAGCGTTAAATGTAACTAAAACAAACTCACATCCACACACACCCACACTCACACACACCCACACACACACACGGACACAGAGCCACACTCTCAAGCAAAATATAGCAATTTTCTCTCGCCTTCCAACTCGAAAAATATAAACACACAACTATAGAAATGAAATTCTATTTTATATACTTCCATTATAAATAAATAATATTATAATTAAACAGTCATGCTTTTGATGCCCAAAGAAAGAAAGAAAGAAAAAAAAAGATGAAATATATTAACCAGAACTTGTTGCACAGTTTAAATATGGTTATCTTCCATTAACTTAAACCCAATCATTGTGTTTTTGTTTGGCAGGAGGATTAGCAAATATGCAAGTTACCAATAAATACAATAAAATGAAAAGATTAATACAACAACAACAAAATAGGCACATACACCGATTTTTGTAAAATGTATAAATAATAGTAAATCACACGCAATATTATTCAATAAAATAATAACAATTTTGTTATATATACATATGCATATGTATTTTTTTTCAAATTACAAAGTGCGTTAATTAGTTCACGATTAACAATTACAATTGTATCGATTAACTAAAAATCGAAATCGAAATGAATATGAAAATAAAACTGAAACTGAAACTGAGAATGGAAATAAAATACACACACACAGTACACACGCAAAATGAAAGAAAGTTCTGAAAAAGAAACTATTTGTTTATTCTATTTATTCCACAAGGACATCGGCATGCCGAGGCTCCTTTCTATGGTATATTTAACAGATTCTTAAGCAACTGCAGCCTCAATTGAAGCAAAGGAAGCTACGGCACAAAGCTCTTGGAAGCTCGCAGAAGCTGCTGCTTTGGATGAAATTTGAAAGCATCAACAAAAATAATTATATTGCATTTAAATATACATGTATTTTATTTTATATAATCAATTAGCTAAAACTGAATTCATTTCTCTTTGCTTTTATTTAATGTAATATAATTAATATATTTTTTCTATAATTTTTGCAGCAGCTCAAGCAACTCCAGAACTCTCACAGCGTTTGTTTGGTCCGCCCACTTTAATTCCCATAGCAACAACAACAGCAACAGCGACAGCCACAGATGCAATATCCATACGTGAAACTAATGAGAATGCCACGCCTGCTTCACTGCATCTGCCCACTATTCTTGGCCTAAAGATACGAGCCATTAATCCAAGTAATCCAACAGCAGCCGCAACGGCGTCAACGTCAACTGCAAATGCAAAACTGCCGCAAAAACAACAGAATAACAACTCGTTGCTGAAGCAGCAATTGCGTGGCGCCGCCAAGGATCCGGAAGCATGTCCTTTACCCGCAGTTGTGCCACTGCCCTTGCCAGTGCCAGTAGAAGAAGGCGGCTTGGAGACAACACAGAAGCAGCAAAAAGAAAGCAATTGCAGTGCTCTGCAATCGTTGGCCAATGCGGCGGAGCGACAGTCGCAACAAGCGCACAACAACAACAACAACAGTAGCAGCAGCAACATCAGCAACAACAACAACGCCAGCTTACACCAACAGCTGCTGCTGCACATTGCCGCCAATGCAAAACCCATGATGAAGCACAACGCCACCGACTATTATCAGACACAACAGCAACAACAACAACAGCAGCAGCAGCAACAACAACAACAACAACCGGATGCATCGCCAACAGGCGAAGGACAATATGTGGATGAGGACATGGACTTTATATCGCTGAGCGAACCGCAGGATAAATGCGATGAGCCAGACCATGAGCTATTGACGCTGGCAGACGAGAATGCCGGTTTACCCGGCTATCAGGCATCCGATGGCTTCGACGAGGCAATTGCCCCAACGGAAGGAGGGGGCAGTGAAATCACCAACACCACATCATCGACAGCGACAAGTTCCACGCCGAAGCGTCCCATACAACGGCGTCGTGTGCGTCGCAAGGCGCAGTCCACTCTGGATGATCAGGCGGAGCACTTGACGGAGATGTCTGTGCGTGGATTGGATCTGTTTCGTTATGCCAGCGTCGTTGAGGGCGTCTATCGCTGCACCGAGTGCGCCAAGGAGAACATGCAGAAGACTTTCAAGAACAAGTACAGTTTCCAGCGACATGCGTTTCTCTACCATGAGGGCAAGCATCGCAAGGTGTTCCCCCTGTCCGGTATGCTCTAAGGAATTCTCGCGTCCAGATAAGATGAAAAACCACCTGAAGATGACGCATGAGAACTGCACGCCGACCAAGGACATTGGTGCCTACAGCTCGCTTAAATATTTAATCTCTGCTGCTGCAGCTGGGGATATTCACTCTACGCTTTATCAGCAACAACAACAACAGCAGCAGCAGGAACAGTTCCAGCGGCATCTGGAGGAACAGCAGTTGCAGCAGCAGCAGCAACAACAACAACAACTGCAGCAACAGCAGCAGGAGCAACAAGAACAGTTGCCCTACGATTGCCAAGACAGCACTCTGCTGTTGCCGGATGTGAAGCAGGAGCAGCAGGAGACAGACAATGAACACGAGCTGAGCAGCTATTCAACGTCTACGCCCACAGCTGCTGCAGCGGCCATGCTAAGTTTACAGAACGATGTCATCATCAAGAACGAGTTACAAATCTCGCCATCTCCATCTCCATCGCCCCCCAGCGGTGTGTGCGCTGTCGGAGAGCACGAACCTGCCGCTGGCGGGTGCCGCACAAACTGCAACGTAAAGACTTTCCTCTTGCTCAAAGATTCTCATCTTTGTCTAAGGAACCAACGCACAAGGACGACAACGAGTGCCTTAAATTTACAACTGTAAAATACTTAACGATAAGCAATCGTCATAACTGAAACACTCAAATCAATATTGAATAATAATTAGTTAATTTAGCTAATTTCGTTAATTAAGCAATCATAATGTATCGCAGCGTTAAGCTAAGCAATTACTTTGACAAGGTTCCGTCCATAAAGCCTTAAGTACTACATATAGATTATAGATCATAAGCAAGTTTTATGAGCTACGTTAAGTGCAACTGATACCACTAGTAATAGCAAAATTTTAAGATCCCACTGCCTGCAAACTTTAATTAAGCTATTTAATTGTAATTACTTTATAGTTGTAAGTAAATGCAAATGGACCAGTTATTCGCATTTAAACACTCGCTAAATCGTTTTGGACAACAAACGAGTAGGCACCGTCCAAGTAACTATACTCGCTACTCTTACTCGGTAATTCAACAGCGACAACGACTGCGAATTCTTAAGCATTCTTTAGCATTTTTATTTCCATTGTGATTTTGTTAAACTTTCGTTTTACATATGTATGTTTTTTTCCTTTGTTTTATATTTTTTGTATAGTATTACAATCAATACTCAAAGTCCGTAGAATAATTGGTGTGTTTTATTGGTAAAACAAGAAATCCAATCAATTGGCTATTTGTGCAATTATCAAAAATAACTTCGAGGCGCCTTATGAACCCATTAGTTGGGTTCGTTGCCCTCGACAATGTTGTAAACTTAATTATCGGCTACTTAATTATGCTCTAGCAGACTCTTAGCATTATGTCCATATTATTTATAATTATAGTTATTAAGGCATTACAATTACTGTGTACAATTGATGCACAACAAAATGCGCAAGGGACTTCCAGTGAAAATTAACTGATATTTTGTCTTATGCTAAACAAAGCATTTTACTTAAATACAAAACGAGCCTAGTGTTTTTTTAATTAAATTATTCTTAAAAAAATGAAATGAAAGGCGTTGTACAATTCGCACAAACTGTACGCTCAAAAGTACTCAGCATTTGTATTATGTATTCTGATTTCAATATATTACTTAAGGCAATCATTACGACTTAAACTAACAAAGCGCTCAATAAATAGATTTTATACGATAATCATATATAAGTACATGTATTATTAAACACTCAATTATATAAATTTTCGGATCAGTTCCGTTGAAATGCCCAACTCATGTTTCGGGGAAATTTAGTGCAAGGAAATTTCAATATGGCACCATCTATCGATAGCTAGCGAAACACAAAAGCTTGGTGGCATACTTATGGGCGCAGCAGATGCATATACAGATTTTCGGATCAGTTCCGTTGAAATGCCCAACTCATGTTTTCAGGGAATTTTAGTACAAGGTAATTTCAATATGGCGCCATCTATCGATAGCTAGCGAAACACCTCGCATATTTATGGGCGCCGCAGATACAGATATAGGCAGGCAGATAATGAATCGAATATCGGGTAATCTTCAAAATTATTAAAATATTGATTTTTTTATTGTATTACTTCATAAGATTTCTTAGTTTATTTAACGACGTCTATTGGTTATTGGCACGACGATACCAAAAGCGTGCTCGGAAATCATCGGAACAAGTAAGAAAAGCGGGTGCATTGGGAGAATGCGTTATGTAGCGCACAGGTCCGTTGTGTCCTAGGGAGTTGAGGGTTAAACGACAGCCATTACGAGAGTTCCACGAGCATAGAGAGGTGGTTGCTTCATCTGGGAAGAGCACATAGTCTTCCGTGTGGTTGAAAACAGCTTCAGCTTGATGCTCCTGCTTGCCGGTGGTGCCAGCGCCTGTATATGTTTGTATGGGTCGACTGGTGCACAGTTCCCACAGATACACAATTGAGTCCATGCCAGAAGACAGCAAATACTACAAGAACAACAGATATTAGGTAAGAATATTGGCATGACTTCAATAACTCACCTTGCCGTTTCGCGTGAACTGCAAGGAACAGATGGCGGCACCACTGTGTGCCTCAGCAATTGTGTTAATACAACGACCGCTGATACCGTCCCAGATCTTGATGTCACCATCAAAACTACCGGTCGCATACAACTTTGCTGTGGGTGAATACTTAACACAAGTAACTCCTGATTTGTGCTGCTGTGATGGTATAGCGCTGACAAAGCATTGTGTGGTGTGTACATCATAGATCCGCAGCACATTGTGTTCCGTCCCAATTGCTATGTAGTCGCCAGTTGGATGAAATGACACACACAGAACTGGCTCACAGTCCGTGAGCACTTTGTGTGCCTTCTTTACCGATGGCTTCGCAATGTCAAAAAGCTTGACGGTACCGTCACGAGAAGCTGACGCTAAGATGTGCTCCTTTGGATGAAACTCAAGGTACGACACCTCGTCGGTGTGATCGTACAGTGTACGTATGACCGGATGACCCTGCTGTTCACGACCTGGCTCGATGTCTTCTGGAGCTGATTTGGCCAACATTCGCTCCACGTCTAGAATTTTAATACTGGCATCGACACTGCCGGTCGCAACTAAGGAACCATCAAAGCTAAATGCACCTGCACGGCATGCTTGCTTATGAGATGTCACATATGCAGTTTCATAGGAATGGGGCTCCGGTGCCAATGCAGAGGCTTCCGGCTCGAACTCCAGATCAATACCAGGCAACACATCATCCGTGTTGCTCTTATCCTTCTCGGACATTGTTTGCATTCCCGATATCATGACATGCAGCAGACGCTCACTTGGCGCACACTGATCTGCCTTAACCAGCATCGAGAGTTCCATTGCGAACTTCTCCAAGCCATCGTACATTAACTGGCTGCACATGCAGAATATAATTGATTAACGGGTCATCTAGTGTGCAGATAAATATGGCTTACCTTATCATTAACCGGTATAATATTTCCCGGTTCTTTACCAAATTATTTGGATCTAAAATTTCGTCGCGCATCTTTGTTTTTTTTTTTGCAATATTAATGGCGATAACATTAATGTTATTAAGCTATCGATACATATATTAGGCGATATTTTAAAGCTGTATCGATATTTTCGTTATTAATTTTTACGATATTTTAGCACGATAATAAAATTAAGATAAAAAATACAAACAAGTGCGTTTTAATTATCAAAATCAAGGTAAATCTGTGTATGGTTTTTAAATTGCCGCATGGCGCCAATAACGAACCGGTTATCGAAATATCGAATCCCATATTTGTGTCTCGATAACTCGTAATTGTGATGGCACACATCAACAGCTGCAACACGTGCAACTTGTTTTGTTTTATTAGATAAAGTTGAGTTTTTGGTAATTTGACAAATATATAAAATGAAAATCCGTAAGAATCATGTGCGTAAGCGTTATCGCTACAATGTTAACCGAAAAACAATGAACAAAACGCGTAAATCCACTGGAAAAATTAAGGAGTAAGTATTAAGTGGTCCTATATTCTCTTTGTTTATACTCAAGATGTTGTTGTTGGTTTGTAGTCCCGAAATGAAGAAATTGTGGCTGGAGGGTAAACGCGTGGGTACCAATTTCAGTGAAATGGGATTGGCCAAAGATCCGAACAAGTCTGTGGGCATACCAAACTATAAACGCGAAAGACTGGAGGCCGTGAAAATTGTTAACGGCTTCACAGAAGAAGACCTCGATGATGACGAGCTGGCGGCACTGACATCTAAGAAAGAATCTGCAGAAGCAGAGAGTCAGAAACCAAAACGTGGTCATGTCGTGCAGGAACTGGAACAGATGGCAATCGACAGGCGAGGAGACCCTGAGTTTAGGTAAGCATATCGGATACGGAATATACAGTTGAATATTAATGTTCTATAATTTGACTTTACAGATTACCCAAAGGCGTTGTGAAAGAGCTTTCATATTTCCTGAATAAGTACAAGTTTAACTATAAAGCAATGGTAACAGATCGCCTCAATCATGGCCAGTGGACGTGGAGGCAATTTCGATTAAAAATTCGTAGATTCATGTCGATCCCAGAACAGTTCGATGAATACCTCAAGCAAAAGAAGCTGCCCAGCGGTGTGAAACCAGATTGGCCTGAATATGAATCGGACAGTGAATGGAAATGATTGTTGCTGTAAACTAGAGTAGTACATGAACATACTTATATATGAACATGAATACATTAGGGTGTATAATTAACTTCTGACAGGCTTTTGCTGTTTCATGTAAAAAGTTTTTATGCAATGAAATTATATATTCTTTGTCAATAATTCTAAACATTTTCTGGAACACTTACATAATAATGTAATTTGCCAATCATGGAAATAGGCTAACTGGAGATGGCCAACGGTTTCTCCCATGTTAATCATAAATGCATTACCATGTCAATCACTGTTGAATTTAAAATTTGCCCGCAATTCTCAGCATGTCGACCCACACCTATTCCTTGCCCCAGTTGGTGGCTACTCTGTCATTTAATCGGCGTTGCATCATCGTGCATCGTTCGTGTCGGCCTCATCGTCAACCGACTGAGTGTCTCTGTCGATTTCGGTCTTTCCGTTTTCTGGTTTCGAGGTAAGTGCACGTACTACTTGGGTTCGTGTAGCTTTCATAAAATCCTGAAAAAAACGTTACCCTTAATAAGCATCGATTAATGATCTCAGTGTGAAATCACAGTTAAATGTTCGCGCTGTTTTCACTTTTAATTATTTTCAAAAATGTTGCATTGTAGAAATGTGTGAAACGATTTGAATTTCGTGCGTTTACCGGCCGGTATCTCGTCGTCAAGTTTTGCATAATACAAGTACATGCAAGTTGCATGCATGTGTAACGGTATCTAGTGTACACACATTACATGTATACATACATGCATGTGTGGACTTCTGCATTGATAAATTCGATGGAAAAAAAAAAAACAAATAATTCCCTTATTACAGTTGATTGCCTGAGATTGATTTATATATAAAATCTGAAACTTACATATGTATATATGTGTGTGAATAATCCTGTGTCTACATTATATACAAATATACGCTGCTCTTTGCAAATTCCAAAATGGCGGCTCAGCTCGGTCTGCCTGAAGAAGCTTTGGCACTGTGCATATCTGTGTATGTGTGTGTGTGGGTGTGTGTGATGTTGCACCATTGCATACTAAGTATGTGTGCTGTAAATTGCAAAGTTTCTTATGAAATTTTATCATAATATTTATATTTATTATATGCATAGATAAATTCGTTAGTGTAGAATAAGGTTAGCGGTATTTTAGTAATTTATAATATATGTATTTTTGTTTGCACAAACGTAATTTTTGGCGAAGACGTAAGGTGAATTATGGACTTCAAATCGTTTTGACGCTAAGTAAATGGCCGCTAACCGGGGCATAGGTGTATGTATGTACATATATGTACATATCTATACAGATGCATGTAGTTCGGATGACGTGCTAAACTGTATGCACGTCTCACTTCACTTCAGTGAGGCTGCAAGTCAAAAGTATTTTTACATTTCCCTATGGGTTTCTTCTTTTCAATTTGCACTTAAATGCAAATACGTACACATCTGTACATACATACTAAGTATATGTTGTTAAAAATAACTAGAGAAAAACTGCAAGTTAAAATTGTTTCTAGGGTAGAAAATAAATCACAACGCTCTGTGGGCTATGCACTACACACACACAGACACACACACACACGTTTGCATATATAAGTACATGCATCTATACATATGCATGTATGTGCGTGAGTCGGCAAGTATGCATAGGTATGAGTGTGAATGTCTGTCTCCTTATTGTTTTTGCAAGTTTATCCAAGACGACGACAACGACAACGACCAACGGAAACGATGAGCAAGTGCAACCCGAAACAGCGGCATTTTTCTTCTCTCCATGAGTATGCATTTGTGTGTGTGTGTGTGTTCATGTGTGCGTGTGTATTTGTGCAGTTTTTCACCCTTTCGAATCGCGAATATTCTGTTCAGTTCGCTGAGAAAAGAGCACACGAATACCGCAAATGCCGGTCGGTGAGCACACACACACTCACTCACATATTTGCTCACACACACATACACATGCTTCCGTGTACTCGTAACGTTGCAATCAGTTTACCCATCAACGCGTCGCCATCATTGATTTTCACGTTCTCCTTAGCGTCTGATAAATTTTATTCTAATTGTTGATAAACGTTAAGTTTGTTAGCAAATTCATTTAACCGTTAATCGCCATCATCTTCATCACCTATGTTTTGGTCTAACAACGGGGGGCCTGGACTGGACTGACGAGCACTGCAGGTGGAGGAGGGATGTGGTGTGGGTTTTTTGGGAGTGCATTCGGCGGCATCATCGTTGTCATTCGGCTGTGGCTCGCATTTCATGGAGAGCTCCAGAGTCTCTCATCGTGTTTGTCTGGGTTCGCTATTGATTTTTCGTTTCGAGAATTGAGACTTGGTTGCATACTTATCGCCCAGATTTTCCGGGCATTGACTAACGTGCGGACGTGTGGTGCGGACTTGGTCTTTCTTGTTTCCAGTGTCGGGGTATGTCGCTGATTCACTTAAATATATTTCATAATTCTTCTCGTCCGCTGTGCTTATTAAATTATTAAATATTATTAATTTTTTTTCGTGTTTTGCATTAAATACAAAAAAAAAATGGAATATTTCACTTCTTTTCCAGAAGAGCAATTAACAATCGGCGCACTTGCAAGCGGCAAATCTTAATCAATCTAATTTCCAGGTAAGTTTCCTATTTGTACTGGACATGGGTGTGACATGTTCTGAAAATTGCTTAATTACTTATATCTGTGTGTGCACATACATACACAAGTGTGCACACATACATATGTACATCTAGCTGCAGCATTTCGGTCTCTACACCGCGAACGGAGTCTCGCCCACACCCATAACGACCCCCACATAGACACATATGTAATCCTCATGTCTATGCTCAATCGTGTCCTTTTAGCACACGCCTTTTTCTCGCTCTCTCTTTCTCTGTCTCTGTCTCTGTCTATCTACATATATCTATATATATATATATATATATCTATATCTATATCTATATCTATATCTATATCTATATCTATATCTATATCTATATCTATATCTATTTTGTCATCCACGTTCCCTTTTTTTGATATATGTGCGTGTGTATGTATTGCATTCAGGTTCTTTGAAGCAACTATTAAGGAAATTGTTGAATAAACATCAACATGGGCAAGGAGAAGATTCATATTAACATCGTTGTTATTGGCCACGTCGACTCGGGCAAGTCGACCACCACCGGCCATTTGATTTACAAATGCGGCGGCATTGATAAGCGAACGATTGAGAAGTTCGAGAAGGAGGCCCAGGAGATGGGCAAGGGATCGTTCAAGTACGCCTGGGTGCTGGACAAGCTGAAGGCCGAACGCGAGCGTGGTATAACCATTGATATTGCGCTGTGGAAGTTCGAGACGGCCAAGTACTATGTGACCATCATTGATGCGCCCGGACATAGAGATTTCATTAAGAACATGATTACGGGCACCTCGCAAGCCGATTGCGCTGTCTTGATTGTTGCTGCCGGAACGGGCGAATTTGAGGCTGGCATCTCGAAGAATGGACAGACGCGTGAGCATGCGCTGTTGGCATTTACGCTGGGCGTTAAGCAGCTCATTGTGGGCGTTAACAAGATGGACTCCACTGAGCCGCCGTACAGCGAAACTCGCTATGAGGAAATCAAAAAGGAGGTCTCCTCGTACATCAAGAAAATCGGCTATAATCCGGCCTCGGTCGCTTTTGTGCCCATTTCCGGATGGCATGGCGACAACATGCTTGAGGCTTCCGAGAAGATGCCCTGGTTTAAAGGCTGGACCGTCGAACGCAAGGAGGGCAAAACAGAGGGCAAGTGCTTGATTGACGCGCTGGACGCGATAATGCCGCCCCAGCGGCCCACTGACAAACCACTTCGTCTGCCCCTACAGGATGTCTACAAAATTGGCGGCATCGGCACTGTACCAGTGGGACGTGTGGAGACGGGCATTCTGAAACCAGGTTAGTAAGCTTAACCAAATGTGTGCCAAAGTGCCGAAAAGTGTTTTACAATCTTTGTGATTTCGTTGCAGGAATGGTCGTTAACTTTGCTCCAGTTAATTTAGTCACTGAAGTGAAGTCTGTGGAGATGCATCACGAGGCTCTTACGGAGGCCTTGCCGGGCGACAATGTCGGCTTCAATGTGAAGAACGTTTCCGTTAAGGAGTTGCGTCGCGGCTATGTGGCTGGTGACTCTAAGAACAATCCACCACGAGGAGCTGCTGATTTTACTGCTCAGGTGGGTACCACATTTTGTTGAGTAGCATTTAGCATACGAAATTATTGACATCTTTCCGTACGCATACAGGTTATCGTTTTGAACCATCCTGGGCAAATTGCTAATGGGTATACACCCGTTCTCGATTGCCATACGGCACATATTGCATGCAAGTTTGCCGAAATCAAGGAGAAGTGCGATCGCCGTACTGGCAAGACCACTGAGACCGAACCGAAAGCCATCAAGTCGGGCGACGCGGCCATCATAATGCTCGTTCCGACCAAGCCGCTGTGCGTTGAAAGCTTCCAGGAATTTCCGCCTCTGGGCCGATTTGCAGTGCGTGACATGCGTCAAACGGTTGCCGTGGGTGTCATCAAGTCGGTGAACTTTAAAGAAACGACCTCGGGCAAAGTAACAAAAGCCGCTGAGAAGGCACAGAAGAAGAAATAACTAGGGTGTCAGCAGACCTGTAATTCAAACAACACTCAAACACAACAGCAAACGGCAACAGCAATACACTTCAAATTAATAATATCTATTAATCATCGACGTTCAAAACCGGATCAGGGGCTAAAATCAGAGTCCGTGGCAAAGGCAAAGGCAAACCAAACATCAGCATCAACATCGACATCTACATCTACATCAACAATAACAACAACAACAACAACAACTATTAACTGCTGCATTCAAATATTATATAAACTTGAGGAAATACTGCAATTTATAATAATCACACATACAATTAGCAAGGATATATGTGCTTCAATGGGGCGACAACCTGTTGGTAATCCACTCCTAGACACATGTATCAATTTACCAGCTGCACGTCGAGGCGATGACGAGGCGCCTGGACACTTTGGTCATCTGGAATCATTCCCGTATGCGTACTCGAAATCGGTCGCCATCATATTCATAATTATCATCTACTATAACTATCTAAACTTGTATCGTCACCGCAAATCCTTTCGCAGGAAACACTCTGGTACAGAGCCAGAGCAAAATAAATTTGCCACTGGAGTTTGCTGCTAGCCCAGCCCCCCCATCATCCCGACCTACAGCTATTCATTTTTTGTTTTTATCGCTAACACTGTTTTAAACCATCATTTAAACCACATCATTTCAACCAATGGATTTTAAACACTTTTTATACTTTTGATAAGTCAGTCGGAGGCATTCGATTTAAAATCTATTATTACCTTAAATAGTAACTTCAGAGTTTAGTTTTAATCCTACTATATACATACATCAAACAAAACTAAAAGGAAAACCAAATACCAAAACCCAAAACCCAAAAAAGACTACATTCGTAATGAATTCAAAATTTCTCGAAAATGAAAAAGACAAATGCTTAAGAAGTATTACAAAAATATTCATAAAGAACATAATCATGCGGTTTTGAAAACATTCTAAATGTTCGATCGAGCCTCATTGGCATTTGCGTACTTTGATCAAATGTTTCTCATTATCGATTAACCACTTAATAACGTACTTAAATATATATGCATGCAATCATACATAATGCATTCATTATCGTTACTCACACACTCTGAAATTATAATTGTAACCCACAACAGTAAACCATTCATGGATACAGAAAACGTTGCTTAATAAACATAAATGATCTTTTAATGTATTAATTGACAAAAAATAAAATAAAGAATGCTTAACCGTAAACTACCACATATGTCGCTTAATTATTTATTTGTTCATTAATCTTGCTAGAACGTAGGGTTTACGCCATTACCTATGCTAATGGATATACATAGTAGCTCTGAGCTCTCTTATACGTTATATAACAGATTTGAAATTAACAGCTGCGCGATGTTTGGAACAGTTTTCATGCAGCTGGAGCTATTGTGAATGGCCAATAGGTAATTTGACAGAGTGGCAACTCCATAAGCTGACTCACAAGCGGCATTATAAACAAAGCAACTTAGCCGGCTGTGCAGAATCTGGCAACTAATCGTTAAAGGATAAATCTACTAAAAATCATTTTGAGATTTATTAATATTTTGGAGCTTTAGACATTCAACTAACAGAATATAAGTACAAAAATGGCAGATCCTCGCATCAGACAGTTGGTTATTAAAACGGGTGTTGTCAAAAGGCTGACCAAGGAAAAGACAGTTTACGAGAAGGAGGTTAATACAGAATTAGCTCGTTTGGATAAATTCAAGAACGATGGAGCTGATGACCATGTGCTTCGCAAACAAGAAGAGGTTATTCAGGAGTGCCAAATGATGATACCGGACTCAAAGCGAAGGTGAGTCATTAAGCGGCTCAAATAGTTCACATTACTTACAATACCTTGTTTTTGGACAGATTGCAAAAAGAGTTCGAAGTTTTAGAAAAATATCTGCAGGATGAACAAGATCTGAAGGAAACGGAGGCCTACACAAAAGCGGCTGAGGTGCTGAGCGATGCGACAACTGTTCTCCAATCTTAAATACTCAACAATAACATGTATATTTATTTAACCATATGTGAATAAAAGTATTTTCATCGTTAACCAACACTGAGCTGTAAAATGCCGCATAGCCTTAAATTTAGCGAAATAAAAACAAATATACAAGATATTATTACAAATTTACAACATTTGGAGAGTTTAAGCAACGCCCCAGTAAATAACTGTGATGTGGATCAATGTATTGAATTGCAGCGACGCACGACAACAATGCTGTCGGAGTTGGAGAAGCTGCCATGCAAACGAATTGCTGGCATCGAAGCGCAGCGCAAACGAAGACGTCAAAGAGTAAAGGAAAATTGCAAGTTACAAAGGAGAGTGAATAAAGCAGATGCAAAGTATTTCAAGGACACAAAGGTCACCTGTAATCTCTTTGCCAATCAACCGGTGCTGCCACAAACTAACAAACAATCTCAACACATCACACTCAAGAAACTGCATGATGCCACTAATATACTCAAAACATTCGATTTGTTGGAGCGATTATACAAAGCGCGCGGTGGGGATAAAGAAATTGGTCAGAAACTAGCTCAAATGCGCACAGTTTGGAGACGCGTTAAGCAGGAAAGTGAAAATGCAACAGGTGCAGAAGGGCCTGTCAACTTGGAAGAGCACTGGGACCGAGTAATATTTGGAAGCTCTTCCGCCCCTTTGAAGCACAAATATGGTCAAAAAAAGCGGAACATACGAGAACTTTTGCAACGACGGTAAGTTCCTTGAGTTGGCACTATTGGCGATGGTTCTACTCACTAGTAATATTTCTTGTAGACTCGTTTGGGACTCCTACATAAGTAATGGAAAGGGATCATCATGTATACCCAGTGGCTGGGTGCTGCCTCCTCAACAGCCGATGCTAGAGTGGAAAGTGTTTCGATGTGAATAAAACATATAAATCTGTATAATGTGGAATTTTTATTCTTTTGAAGAATTGCTGTTAGTCTTAAATGAGTAGCATACACATTGAAATGCAAATTTTACACATGCATGTACAATTTATTCGTAAACCCAATCACTGGCAGCTGGGGTCCAGGTGACGAGTTCCTTCTCGTTGAACCACAGTGCAATCTCCTTTTCGGCAGATTCAACAGCATCAGAGCCGTGAATGATGTTGCGGCCAACCTGGATGCAGAAATCACCACGGATGGTGCCGGGCAAGGAGTCAGCTGGGTTGGTAGCTCCCAACATTTGACGGCCGGTCTTGACCACATTAAGACCCTCCCACACCATGGGAACCACTGGACCGGAGTTCATGTAGTTGACCAAACCGGGGAAGAAGGGGCGGCTAGACAGATCAGCATAGTGCTTCTCCAACAAGTCCTTGGAAGCCTATATAAATAAAAATCGAAAACCTCATAAATATGTCTGCAGAGCAAATTTTCATGACCTCTAAAAATGTATAACCTCAACCGGTCATTTGAGGGCTCTGAGCGACCCATACCGTGTTGAGGTTAAGTACGGCAACTGAACACGCGAACTTATTGATTTATTAATTTAATTAGTAGCCGGCTTTACTTACCCAAGTGAACTTCATGGCTACCAATTTGAAGCCCTTCTGCTCAAAACGCTCAATAATCTTGCCGACGAGTCCTCTTTGGACTCCATCGGGTTTAACCATGATAAAAGTGCGTTCCTTGTTGGCGGCCATTGTGAGTGAGAATAGGGAATAAAATGCTAGCAGTGAAGCTATCATTAGTGTTGTTGGCTTGCTCATTTGATTAGAGTGGCCAAATTGCATAATTGCGAAAATACTAAAAACTTGGTAGAAAAATATTAACTTTTTTTTACTTAGTAGTGATACTTCCAAAGTTAATTAAATTTTTGCTTATATATGATATTATCATTGACTTAATAACACATATTCAAATTCAACTTTCCATATTTTACTTAACTTCAATCAGGCACATTATTAGAGTGACTAAAATAATTGTATGTCGAATATAAAAAGTACTTTACCTTTAATTTTGTCGGGTTACCTTTAAATAAAATTGTTGATATTCCAATATAAATATAAAAAAGTACATTATTAAATTCGCCGCATCTAACGGTCTTCATATACCCCATGGTCACACTTATCGTTTTCGGTTAAGAGGATAAACTCATATTTATTTATCGACAGCTGTTGGTATTTTAATTGAGTTTGGACTTGACCATATATCCGTCCCTCTCAAACCAATTAAAACACTCAGTCAGCTGGTTTTTTCAACAAAAGTGGATTAAGTCTAGTACAAATTTTACAAAAATTAATTTTAATCTATAAAAAATGTCAAATGTTAACGATTCGAGGCCATATTGGTCCGACGAGGTGATTAATTTTGTCATTACAACAATTCGTAATACGCCATACATGTGGGACAAAACACACAAAGATTATAGTATAAGATATTTGAAACACAACTTTTGGAAGAATTTAAAATGGACGCTGGAAAAACGGTTTAAGTTCCGAGCTTATACGAATGAATTGGCCAGAAAATGGCTTAATCTCGCCTCCTATTACCGTCTGCAACAGAAGGCAATTTTCGATGCAAATGCCCGTGGAGCACAGCCCGAGGAAATAAAACGATTAGAAGGCTGGAAATTCTTGAAGCAACTTAAATTTCTTCCTTTTGTTGTTTACGATAAGAACATTACGGATGTAAGTAACTTTTAAAACTTTGATTAATTTGACTAAAACAGAAAATTTAAATCAATAGGCGGAAAATCTATACGACAGTGCCCACTCCGACGACTCGGACGGCAATAGTACAACGCCTGCTGATGAGCCGAAACCAACACCCCATGAAAATGCTTCTATTAATCCTTTGCAGCAAAATTCAGATAGAGCTAAGATTAAAATTAGAAAATTTGAGATTGAAGAATTTAATATTCCAATGGAGGATAATGATGCTGAAGTTGAAGACACAACTCCAATAACTGTAGAGCCAATAATAGACGAGATACAAAGTACGCCCAGTTTCCACTATGGAATGGCTATTGCCCAAGATGTTTTTGAGCTTGATGACAATTTAAAGATTGATGCCAAAATGGAAATTATGCAAGTAATTGTCAAATACCAAAAACAACAATTACATCGGACTGTAATGAGTTTGGCTGGTAGCTAAGGATTAGCAGTGAATATACATATGTATATTTATTTACCTCCATTTTATTGTGTATACACATGCATGCGGATGTACATACACACAAACTCGGCTGCCACACTTGGCACTATATACCAAAACAGTCACCTTTTTTGTTCATTGGTACTTTTTCTTACAATAGTACTTTTTTGGTGGAAACTATTGTTATGAAAAAATACTTTATGTTTAATTTAAGCATAAACGCGTTGTATAGATTTGAAAGTATTGTTCATTTATTTTTTACGGTTTTAAAGGTGTATTAATTACATAATATTGAATTATGCTTAAAATATAAAAAATAATTTATAAAGTACTTCTTTTTAAATTGTACATTTTTTCTATAGTCTGGTTGCAACTTGCAAGTTGCAGCGACATTGCAGTGTGGCTGCACATCTGAAATGCCTAAATATCTGATAATAATAGCAAACAAATATAGCTAAAATCTAGATTTATAGCAAAGTATTAAAACAAACAAATTGAAAATAAAAAAGCGAGAAAAATTAATAACTAGTAGCATAAACTCGATCTGCAGGTGTCTCTAGATCTTCTAGTTTTATAAGATTTTGGCAAAAATTTTAATATATTATCCAACTACCTTAGTATTAAATGTAAAAGATTTTAAGCTATCAGTAGCACAGTCACACTGTTTTAAATTTCAGACAAATTCTTAAGGTAGGTGCCTCCTTTATTTCACAAAAAAATGTAACAAATAATTAACATTTAAAGTTAAAGAAATTTCTTATTACTAATATCAGACCGCAGGCTTAAGTAATAACATATCTATGTATGGTGCAGAAAATGTTTCGCAAATATGGCGTCTATGCATATGTAAATGTATATGTATGAATGCATACATATCAAAAAGATGGCGTTCCCTTTGACGAACCAGTTTTTGCGTCTTAACTTTGCATTTGATCTTATTTGCTTACATTTTTGCAGCGCAAACTTAATACTATACAAAGATGACAGGTCGCGGAAAGGGAGGAAAAGGATTAGGAAAAGGAGGTGCCAAGCGCCATCGTAAGGTTTTGCGTGATAACATCCAGGGTATTACCAAGCCGGCCATTCGCCGTCTGGCTCGTCGTGGTGGGGTCAAACGTATATCTGGTTTGATCTATGAAGAAACCCGTGGTGTGCTAAAGGCAAGTATTTTGCAGATCAAAAAGTTGAAATCTATTAACAAGTCCAATATTGTCTAATAGGTATTCTTGGAAAATGTTATTCGTGATGCCGTTACATACACCGAGCACGCCAAGCGTAAGACCGTAACTGCAATGGACGTTGTATACGCCTTGAAGCGTCAAGGACGTACTCTATACGGTTTTGGCGGTTAAGATCGTGAATATCCAAAGTAAATGTCGTATGATTGATTGAATTTAATCGGTACACTTATAACGCAACGTATTTAATCCTCGATATACTTAATCTTGAATACTTCGACAAATCTATATGTATTGAAAACAAAATATTCCATTATTATAAACATAAATACATTATGTATGACACTTGCAACTTTTTTGTAGAATATGTATTTGCACCTTGCATTAAAAGATCTACAGACTCTAAATATTAAAATGCCAATAAATCATATGTAGAAGGCGCAAATGTGTTATTAATGGTTCCCGATGTTGCATTGTTGTGGATTTATTTGATCCGTTTTTGATAACAAAACCACTCGAATTGTGGCGCTACTTTTTTTTATTTCTAAGTTAACTGTGTGACCTGAACGAGGATCGGATAAATAATCGATATAATTCAGAAAGAATAACCAATACATTCCAAATCCCTTCTAGAATTGCAATAAGAGATCTCCACTTATTACGGAAAATTTTGTCCTGAGCCCTAGTTCTAACAAACCTGAGTTTGTTCCCCTTTATTTTCGAGCTGCTGGGACTTCTGAAGTTCTAGTTTCGAAAGAATATTCCTGCTTAGTGATTGGCTTCATTCTTCTTCTTTTGCATATCTAGATAGACCGAGCGCGGTGATATAATGGTATCTTCCGACTCTTCCCCGTCAAGCTGCTGGCTCTCCATGGATTCGGATACGTTGTGTGAGCGTCTTACGAATACCTTCATGGCCGCAGTTGTATATCCCTGTCCACCATTTTCCCCCTCGGATTCCGAGCTATTAGCGACTGAATCCTGTTCCATATCCTCCATAGTCGGCATGTATGAATCAACATTCATGTTCATGGCTTGCATTGAGGGCTCCTTATCTTTGTTCTCACGAACATGATTGGAATCTTTAGTCTGCATTTTGGATTTATGGCGTTTCTTGCCAGATTTGCTATTAATTTTTCGCTCCAGTTCGTCCATGAACTTTGTCATATGACCGTGACCCATAGCTCCCAAACGTTTCTTGAGTTTATCCTTGTGCTGGCGGTTATTCTCGACACCATCTCCAATGCACTCGTTTTCGTATTGCCCGTTGTTGTGGGATGCCTGCAACATTTCCTGCTCCATATCCTCACGAACCTCACAACGTATGCGCTCCAGTTGTTGCTGGTTGATCATCACACCGTCTCCAATATCCATTTCAAACTGAACCTTTGGATTGAGCTTGAACTGTAAAAAGTGGATTTGTTGATTATGGAGGTGATTGACTGTACAGCAGGACTTGTATTACTCACGTCACGTTCATTGGCAAACTCGTGGTCAGACTTGGACTCTCGTTTCTTGGAGTTATCCTTGGAATATGTTTCCACATATTTCATCTCACTGCGCACTTTACGCACATGCAGCACCTGCCGTGGGTGATGATCATCGGCAATCATCGAGGGAGTCTCGTCACCCTCATCTATATCTGGCTGCATCTGCTCCTGATGGAAGATTTGCCGGCCAAGTTGATTGCGTAATGTTGTATTATCACTGCGTGGAGTTGTATCTGGGCTGGTAACAGCACTGTTGACCAACTGATTAAACTGTGCTGCATTTGGCGGATAACTCTGTGAGCTGAAGGGATTAAGAAGGGATAGTATGAGAAAATAAAGTATTTGAAACAATTGCCAGGATTTAATTAGTTACTTTTTGATAAAGGATTGCAGCATGTCTCCCTTCACTAGCATATATCCCTTTGGAACTTTTCCGCCTTCGTTGACCTTCTCCTGTGGCGGCGGAGCACTTGGAGCCTGAGACAGAAGTTGTTGATTGAGCTTCTCATTCAGTTTCTCGGCCTTTTTGCGAAGCGTACGCTCGAAGGATAATTGCTCCTCCAAAGTCTTGGTATGATTCAAGAGTTGAGAGACAGTGTACTTTTGATTCTTCGGCAAGCTTTGTAGCCCATTGACGCAGCTGAGATCATACTGCGGTTCATTCAGCTTCTCCTCGTCCTCCTTGCCAAGATGATCGCGAATCTGGCGCATCAGGAACTTACTTATGCCATCGTTGTGGCGAATATTAAACTCGGTTATGGCATTGTTGAGTGCTAGGCACTCTAAAATAAGATTAGCACCACGGTCAGTCAGACCACAGCTCTCCATCTCGATGCCTGTCAGATTCAGGGATCAGGGATTAGGAATAAGAGATTAGAGAGGCTTTTAAATAAAGGTCAGGTTACTCACACTTCACCCAAGCATCCTCCTTGAGCACCTCGGCAATCAGACGAAGTCCCTCATCTCCCAAGTTCGGATTGGTAGAGAGAGCAATGTTCCGTAATCCCGAAATCGAATCGACGTCCACACTACGATAACGAAGCGACTTCTCCCATCCCTCCGAAAAGCGTGAAATCTTTTGCATCTGGACCCAAAGAATTTGGTAAAAAATTGATTATTTGATCAAATTCAATGTAAACCTTACCTTGATCATGTCAGCGATATGCTCGGCCCCCTTGGGTCCTAAGTTGCATTCCGAAAGATTAAAGGTTTCGATGTGATTTAAGTATTTAACAGTGCTGCATACTGCCCCACAGCCCTTGTCCCCAATAAAGGACTTCTGGAAACTTAACTCCTTAAGACAATCATTGGAGGCAAGCGACTACAAAGAGACGACTATATAGATGGATTCTTATAGCGTGGTTAGAGGAATGTTGGGTTTACCTTTGCAATACATTCAATATAACTATCTTGCAATGGCAGTGCCTCCAGCTTCAATACAGTTAGATTCTTATTTAACTTCACACAGTTAACGATTGCCTCCACGAGACTATTGAATATGTAGCGAGTGTAGATCACCGGCTTCTGGCGGAAGAGTCGAGCCCGATTCTCAGTATCAATTGGTAAAACAATATCTATTCAAAAAGAGATGGATTAGTATCCCCCCTCTCTCACTCTCTCTGTCTCTCTCTCGCTCTGTTGAACTGCACTCACTGTTTCCATTGGAACGACGCATGCGTATGATCATTGTTTGGAGCACAAGATCATGATGGAGCGCATCGATGATCAACAGCCATTCACTGACGCCCAGCTTGTCGCCATATAGGTCCAGAACTGTCGTAGTATTTCCATTGGAGCGTATGTTGGGTACGGGTGTTATATTCTTGGCACGACATAGCTCCAGATAACGGAAATGAAATGAACGACTCTTGCTGGATTTCTTTACCACAGGAGGCAGAGCGACCACCACACTCGCCCTTTTCGTTGGCGCGTCTCGTCCACGAATCTGAGGCATCTTCTGTGAAATACATATATGAGATACAAGTAGGACTAAGTAGTGCTCTATATATGATATATATTAGACTATTCCCATTAGTCGTCTAGTCCATGATCAATCTGATCAGTTACGGAATTATTATATTCATACATAATTATTTATTTATTATATCATTTAACTTAACTTAGTCTAAATCTGATCAATTATCATGACCAAAGCCTTTTGACTACCAAAATTATTCTACTTGAGGATGATATTATTTCATATGTTTTCCCTGTGAGTTCTGAAATTGTTGGCATTAATGATTTTATAATCAAGCTAAATATAAATGTATTAGATTTTTTTAAATTTTGGGTTTAGAGTTTCGTTATTTATGTTAAAAACTGTGGAGTATCTCATAGTCGTGAAATTACACACATGCTCTTGATTATGTTGTCTGTACATAACAAAATACACGTTCTCTCAATGGAAAACTGTCTTTAGCCTTCAAAGCGCCAAAAACTTCCAGTTTTCCAATAAGCTTTCAGTGCTTGCAAAATGTAAACAAACAACTCAGTAACCACCCCCTCCCCCGCACTCTATGTCGAGCAACGACAATGCCTGTGCTGATGACGCTGGAATTCACGCTTCGCTAATTACTCGCGTGCCAGCATTGCACTCGTTCGGCCACTCTCGTTGCCCGAGGGTTTGCCATGTACCTCGTTCGGTGACAACGACGACGATGGCTCAATTGCCATAGCGCACGCCGGCTGAGGCATTGTGCATTGAAGTTTGATCCGTTTGTCAGTCGTGGAGCGTCTGTTGAAGCACACACACTTCGTTTTCGTGCAATCGGTTTTCATTTAAATGTATGCTTCACATATAATTTTGAAAGTGCAGTCCATTGTCGATCGGGTATTCGTGGACAATACTTAGATCGTATTTCCGTCTTGGCACGTTCCAAATATCCGGTGCCATTAAAGTGATCTTCTTTTAATTCTAACCCAAATAACGGCGCTTCGTGTATTGCCCAATTTTAGAGACACGTTTTCGTGCGAGTGTGTGTGTGCGAGTGTGTCTGGGGTTTTTGACTTCTGCCTAATTACCAGTAACGTGTGTAGTGTGGTGCACTTAAGCCACCGAACCCTTCTAAAATGCGTCAGTGCTAATAATTAATTGTAAACGAGAAAGAAGACCGAGCTGAGCTGAAGAGGGAGTTTCGTCAGCTGGACTCGTCCTGCAGCAAAGGATACTTGATATCCAGCCTGAAGCAGAAGAAGGGGGTAAGTGTTGAACAAAGACCTCGATGTCGAGTGTATCTTAAAGGAATGTTAGTAACCGAACAAGGGATATTAAGGGAAGGTCGAAAGTTGAAGTCCTTGGCTTGTTAGCTCATCCAACACGAAGGGTCGAATATACAAATAGCCTACTTGCAAACAGGAAGGTTTAAAATATTACTTCAAATACTAAGCTAAACTTCCAAGCTTAACATCGGAGAGGCCAAAAAGTAAGCTGTAGGCAAAACCAGATACCGAAGGAATACTGTGGATATTAGGAGAAGGTCAAGCTTATATAGCCAAGGACGTGTTGTGAAAAAAACATAAAGGAGGCGAACTGTAACGTTCAGATTAGTTTCGACACTACGCTGTCGGCATATGCTCATAGGTACAGATACATATACAAATACAACGATTACGCACATTACCATGAAAGCGATGCGGGCCCTCCAGTTAACCTGAACTCTTGGCTGACTCTAGCGATGACTCAAAAATCAAGCTACCGCAACGAAGCTGCATGTAGTATCTCCTAGCTTCACCCTGTGCCCGCTTACTGTCCCCCCTCTACAACGGCAAAAGCATACACTCTTTTGTTTGTCAGCAGCAGCAGCAGCAGCAACAACAACAATAAACATTGTAACAATTGTTAGCTGGCGTTGAACTTGACTGTCAGCCACGTTTTGGAATCGATGTGCATGACAGAAAGGGCTCTAATATGGGGGAGGAAGTGTTCAAATTGGAGTAGTCGAGCCATAAGCTCATTTGTTTGCTCAACCGCTCGTTCGTTCGTGGACCCAACCGGAAACTGAAGGCAGCATTGGTCACATAGCCAAAGACAACTTCAATTTCAGCTCTAACGCCTCACAGACAGTCAAGTTTAGCATATTTTTAATTAACTGAACATATGAACATGTGAACTCCCTGGCTAATCCGAAGCCTGTCTTGCCACACAAATGCAGTCTGCAGGCGATAGGAAAACTTGCCACATTGTCAGTTACAAAATTATTGTTTATTTGGATTTGCGTGGCATTTTTGTTGTTTAGTTGTGGTTACATGGAAAACCGCACAATCGGATACAAATTGTTGTTGCCAATCGGCTGCAACAGTTTATGCAAAATTTCACTTTTGGCAACACGTTCATCGATTGCCCCAGACGGTGCTTGAGTTGGCGGTCAGAATATGCCAAGCGTAAACATTTGGCCAAAAGTACAAGAGTTATGCTTAAGGTCCAACGTCAAGTTAAGACCAAAAACTTCAACCATGTCACGCATTTCCTACACAGATTTATTGTTTTCTTTTTGCTCAGCTTTTACTAAGGAAAAGCGACATCGTCATGGTATCTGAGTTGAAGCCATTTCCTTTGCTGTCGCTTACATAAATTAAGGGAAATGTGTAAAATAACTGCTTGACTTTGGATATAACTTATTAATTTGTTTTAATTCGCCTTGTGGAAAATTGGCTTGAGATTGAGACCCAAATTGGGGCAATAAGTGCCTATTATAATTCAATTAAGTTAATGTGTGTTTAAGCTATGATATAGTAAAAGATTTTTGAAATGAATTGCAATGTGTTTTTTCATTTAATATGGCATTACTTTCAATGAATCTTACTTTGGATTTATCATCTCATCATGGTAAATTAAGCTGACATGAAGATAAGAACATGAAATAGTTTTTATTATAATACGTTTTAGCTATGGAATTGCCCCGGTCCTGCCTCTCTCCCCTTAAAGCACCAACCCCTTAGTTATTATATCGATAACATTGTGATTGATAACCCAAATTTCCAACATATTAAGCTGCTATTAAAAGTATACAAATCGCAGTTAAAATCATTGCAGCATGAAATTATAAATACACACACAAGCTACCCCAGTTCCCCTTCTCCCTTCTCCCTCCTCCCTCCTCCGTCCAGCTAATGAAAAGAGTAACTGACCAAGCAACCCAATTGCTGAGCGTTACACAAAAGCGTTGGCCATAAATACATAATTACCGCAAACATCATTTGAGGAATATCTGAATACTTCGCTAGGAAAATGTTTATAAAAATGTATATAAAAAAAAATAGAAAATGTTGCATGTAGCATGTGGCATGTGGCATGGTGCCTGTGGCATGACTTATGGCTATGGCTGTTTGCTGTTGAAAGCGAAATCAGCTACTCAAGACGCAAGTAAAACATTCGCCTCGAGATCGCATTTAAATATAATTTGGAAATCCATAAGCGACCTTGTCTACGATTTTTCAACACAAGATAAACATGGCCAAGCAAGAGGTTGATGCAACACGCAAATGGTAATGAACTGCGAGTCAATTGAATTGAATTGTATCTCAATTTGTATCTGTATCTGCATCTGTCGCTGTGTGTAAATGCATCTACCAGTTGGCCAAATCAATTGCCGGGGAAAAACGTTAACGAGCTGCACACAAAATGCTGCAAAAAATAGAAATTATAATATTTTGCAATTGTGAAATCAATGAACTATCAACCAGCCGGCAAATGGGCAAATGGGCAACTGGGCGTGGCAATTGTTACGCTTATAATGAGCAAAAACCGAGTTCAACTTAACTCAACTTGGCTCAAACAATGGCAACGTCTTGCGTTAATAAGCCCACAGATACAGATAGTGGGCAGACAGGTAATGACACCAGTGCATACGACTACAACTGTGTATCTGATGGATGCGCACATTGAGATACATTTTTACATTTTCACACGCATTTCAATTACAAAATGAAGTCTCAGCTTCAAAGTATCCACAACTTGACGAAATATATTCGTATTTGAGTTGCGAATTAACTAAAAAACCAACAAGTATGATACTTTTCTAGACTTGTATCATTTGTTGATTCACAAAACCGATTTCTGGGCTGACAGATACCTCAAGATTTTCTTTAATAATATATATTGCAATAAAGCCAAAGTAATTAACCAAATATAACGGTCGTTAAACTCTTAATTCAAATTTCTTAAGCGGAATTCCGGATTAATGAAAGATATAATTTGTAATTTGCACATAAAACTTTCCCAAAAATCTCTGCACACTTCTCACACAGACTTGGCCAGAACGTGCAATCAGCCACATCGGACCGAGAACGAGTTGTGTGTCGAGTAACATTGAGAAACATTTGTCCAACTTTATGCGGGACTTAAAGTAGTTGCAACATCCAGAAACATCCAAGAAACAAGCCAGAAACAAGAGAAACAGAAACAGTATCAGATACAGAACTAGAACCATAACCAAGCTGTTAGAGCTACAACTCCACTTGCTGGCATTGTTATAGGGTATATGTCTTGCCCAGGGTATAATGATTTTGTCGAGGAGTTTACTATTCAACAATTGTTCTTAATATATAATATCTGCAATCCGCTTTCGAATAATTTATGAAAAATACTTACAACAAATACATCAACCCACATTCAACTCTTTATATATTTTATAGAAAGGGTATTAAGTAGTCGATATCCTAGTTCTTAGTCGTATTTACTCGCGCTCATTTGTAAATTTTATTAGGTTTCTGTACTTAAGATTTCTCAAGCGAAACTGTTTTAAGGTCATAAGGCACAGATCGTACACACACATGACGCGCTAAATATTTGGACACATTTTAATGACATTGGGTTGGACGGAAGGGGAACCACAAAACCCGAAACCCAAAAAAAAAAAAATAGGTTAACTCGTAGCGTTTGTTGTAACAGTCTGTCTATTTTCTAGGTGCCTGGCCCTGGTCGAGTGCAACCTGCCATGTAGTCGTAGTTGTCGACGGCAGTTGTCTTCGGTTCTCCAGGTGCTCACAACATTATAATGTACAACAACGATTTTGAGAAACAGTCCAAGTTAGACAACAAGGTGATCACCAACATGGTCTACAAGAAGGTGCGTTTAAAAGGAGGCCTAAAACTGGGTCAAGGGATTATCATAATACTCACAACATTGATCTGTGGTGTGTCCTCGAATCGTCCACCTCGTTTTGCGATTGATGGACAGTCGGAGATTGTACTGAGACTAAAGGAGAGCCCCGAAACGAAGGTGGGCAGTCATATATATACGCTGAAAGGTTACGATCCCGACAACGATCCTCTGATCTTTGGCAAGCGTAACTCTCACGACAGCGAGATCATTCGCATAGAAAATACGGGTGGCAATGAAGCCAAGGTTTATCTGGCCAAGGAGCTGGATCGTGAGACGCAGGATGAGTATGCCATTGTGCTCACCCTGACGGACAGTCACTACAGTGACCACAACTATGTGACGCAGAGTTTCCTGCTGCTCGTAGAGGACATTAATGATAATGCTCCCATCTTTCTGCCCTATCAAAATGCCATTGAAATACCCGAGGGAAGCGCACCGGGAGTGATTAGCACCCTGGAAGCAACCGATGCTGATGAGGGAGCTTATGGTCAGGTGGTATACTATCTACAGGAGCTGGATGGGGATAACGACATCTTCAGCATATCCACGCATCAGGGCAAGGGCATACTGCGACTACAAAGGGAGCTGGACTACGAAACCAAGAGCTTATACCAACTGCGTGTCCTGGCCATCGATCGGGCCAATCAAGGTCCTGTTAATACTGGCACTGCGGCCATTTTAGTTAAGGTCAAGGATATTGAGGATCAGCCGCCTGAGTTTGTGGAAGTTCAGGCGGTCGCGCGCATTGCCGAAGATTCTCCCGTGGGCACGAAGGTATTACGAGTGCGTGCCATCGATGGAGATCGTGGCATCAACAATCCCATTGCCTATGCCTTGGATGGCAATGATCTCTTCGATATCGATAGTCACACAGGTGTAGTCTACACTCTAACCGTGCTGGATCGTGAGGAGGAAAGTGATCAGGTAAATGGTGCTCACATACTCAGGATTACCGCAACGGAGCTATCGAAGTCAGAGGAGGGAACCCAGCAAGTTCCCTCCACGGTACGCACCGAGGTGACGATCATTGTGACCGATGTCAATGATGAGATTCCCACATTTGGAGAAACGATTTATCGCTGCGAGGTCAATGAGAATGCTCAGACCAATACTCCTTTAAATTTTCTCGATGGGGAGGTGCAGAATATCGTTTACGATCATGATGAAGGCAAAAATGGCACATTTCGTTTATTTCTCGATCCTCCCAATGATTTGTTTGAAATTGTTCCCGAGTTGGCCGTGAATGAAGCCAACTTTATGTTACGTGTAAAGAATTCCAAATCGTTGGACTTTGAGGAGTTTGTCGAGATCAACTTTACGATATTCGCCCGTGAGATCGATGAGCCAAGTCGCTGGAGGTGTGTACGATCTAACGAATATCGTATCATGAGTATATCATCTATATATAATTGTATTTTAGTTCGGCGCACGTGCAAATCTTTATACGCGATCAGAACGACAACTTCCCCGAGTTCACACAATCGATCTACAATGCAGGCGTGCCGGAAAATAGCGAACTGGGGACTATCATAACTAAGGTAGAGGCCATTGATGTGGATTCTGGGGATTTCGGAAGCATGGGCATAAGATATACGAATCTGCGAGGAGGCATTGCTCACTTGTAAGTATCTCTTTTGATATTTGACCTCACTTTGCTAATGAAATTACTACTCAGACTACATCTTAATCCCATAACGGGCGTTATCACGATCAAAACATCAGGAAGTGCTGCATTTGACCGGGAAATAATCTCACGTCATTATTTGACGGTGGAAGCCATTGATAATGTGGGCCAAGGAAATCGAAATACCGCTCAGATTATTGTTGATATTCAGGATGTCAATGACAATGCGCCCACCTTCCTGCAGCGTCAGTATGAGGCAAAGCTCCTGGAGAATAAGAGGGAGTTCGAGACGCCTCTCCAGGTCGAAGCCCGCGATCTGGATCTAAATGGCACCGAGAACAGTCAGATTACCTATGAGATAGTCGAGGGTCTCTATCGCATGAACTTTACTATTGATCCCGAGAGTGGTTTGCTGCGTCCGCTACATCACTTTGACTATGAGGAGCTGGTGGACAACAATCGGCGTCATGTGCGTCAGGCCAATGCCGACATGCGAGAGATTGAGCTCCTTATACGTGCTCGGGATTCGGGAATTCCTATGCTCTCCACCGTAGTTCCTGTACTGATCTACGTGCAGGATGTCAACGATAATCCGCCAATCTTTCAGAAGAATTTCTATTCCAAAACGGTGCCCGAGGATCTGCCCGGTGGTAGCTCGGTGCTCCAAGTACTGGCCATCGATCGTGATGGATCCTCGCCCAATAATGCGATCGTTTATCGCATACAAAACGGAGCCAGTGACAAGTTCATTATCAACTCGGAGACCGGGGTTATCTATGTGGCCCAGGGTGCGAATCTCGACCCCGATCTGACCGAAAGCAAGCGTCTGCTCTACACACTGAATGTGGTAAGTGTTTAGTGAGTTCTTGAGGCGATTAACTGATCTTGATCAATCTTCTTAGATCGCGTTGGATGGCGGCCTGGGAAATTCTCAACTGATGAATACAGCAACCGTGAATATCAGTATCAAGGATGTTAACAACAAGGCACCGATGCTAAGCGATCTACCCGCACTGAAGATCGTGGAAAACACGCCAGTAGGCACGTTAGTATATCAGATTCAGGCTACAGATCCCGATCAGAATCCCATACTGCGCTATAAACTGCATGCAGAACTTTCCGAGGCTCGCAATGAGGAAAGTGGACTGGTAAAGATCAGTGAATACGATTACCTGGGCGCCTTCGAATTAGACGCAATACATGGTCATCTCAAGGTGATCAAATTGTTGGATCGCGAGAAAGTCGAGCACATCAAGCTGGCAGTTACCGTGGAGGATCTGGCGGCGGCCAAGGGCAGGCAAATTGTGCAAGGTAAGATTCTTTAATGTGTTCAAAGTATTAAATAATCCTACTCTTCACCCCATCTCTTGTAGCTTTTCTAAGCATTGAAATTCAGGATGAGAACGATAACAATCCGAAGTTTAGGCAACCATTTTATCGACAAACCATCACAGAGAACAGCATCAATGGCGTGATGATAGCCAATGTGATGGCCTACGATGTGGACAAGAATCGAACCATTACCTATGCTCTGGAGGGGAATCCTGCCTATAGAAATCTAGTTCATTTGGATGCCCAAACAGGGGCCATTGTGGTGGCCAACAAGATCGATCACGAACAACATCAATGGCTCAACTTTAGCGTTCGGGCCACAGATTCGGGTGTGCCACAAAGATCAGCACTCGTCGATGTCTATGTAACTGTATTGGATGAGAACGACAACAATCCTTACTTCATTGGTGGCAGCAAGAACTACACGATCAGTGAGGATGCTGAGCCAGGCACTAGGGTTGCCACCGTTCAGGCAGCTGATGCTGATTCCGGAGACTTTGGGAAGATCACTTTCCTCATGGATCGCATTAGTTCACAGGGAAAGTTTACCATAGATGCTGACACAGGAGTTTTAACTGTGGCCGACAAACTGGATCGAGAGACAAAGAACTCGTATAATCTAGTAATCGAAGCCTGGGACAATTATCAGTTTGGTTTCTTGGCCGGCGAGAGCCGCAATGCCTTCAAGCAAGTATTGTAAGTGGGGACCAGAAGAGAGAGAGAGAGAGAAAGAGCGTAACTTAATGTCTTTCCAGCATTACCATATTGGATGAGAATGATAACGCGCCTGATATCAGTTTGCCCTCAAGCTGCGTCCTTATCACGGAGTATCACGATCTGCATGAGAGCATAGCCAGCATTGTGGGCAAGGATGCGGACGATGCTGCCACACCCAATGGACGGCTCGAAATGGCTATTACACAGGGAAACCGAGAGGGTAAAGTTAACTAAAGCAACACACTTATTCTTCATATATGACTAAAGTAATCTCCTCCTCTGCAGGTCTCTTTGAGCTGAGACAGGTTGATCCCTGGAACGCCCACATCTACGCCAGCAGAACACTGCGCAACAAATTTGGCAATTATAGTCTGACCATTACCACCAAAGATCTGGGCACACCGGCTAACATAGTGCACAGCATCCTGGACATTTGCGTCTCGGATTTCAATGATCATGCTCCGGTTTTTGTGAGACCTTTGCACAATACCACAGTGCGTATACCGGAGAATGCTACAGTGGGCACAATGATACTGCAGGCGTATGCTAGTGATGCGGACATGGGACAGAATGCGCTGGTGAGATATCGCCTCAAACCCGATCCTCTAGGGAGCTACAAACTGTTCGACATGAATGCCAATACGGGAGAGTTGTTCCTCAAGGAAGCCCTTAATCGTGACAAGCAAAAGATACACGAGGTGAGTTGATATCATGGTAATTAAGGAGGATCATCAACTGATCTATTGCTCTATCCCAGATAAGAATCGAGGCCTACGATCAAGGCCTGCCCACCTCTCTAAGCACAGACCTCGATCTGATTATCTATATACGTAATGTGAACGATTACGAGCCACAGTTCATTGTCAACATGATCTCTGTTAACTTTACTGAGCACTCTGATCCGGGTTCGGAGCGAATTAAGCTTCCCGATACAATAGACAAGGATGAGATGGATCTAGACGATCCGAACGAGGCGCCCAGTCAGGTGTGCTACTTCATTATCCATGGCAATGAGGAAGGATACTTCCGCCTGGATCCCGAGACTCACGTGCTGACTGTGGAGCGTCAACTCGATCGTGAGCTGACATCCAACTTCACGTTGTATGTGAAGGCAACGGAGAACTGTGTGAATGACACATTTTTCGAGAAGGAAGCGATGATGAGGAGCCAACCGTTTGGCTTTCCACACTCGGAAAAGATGAACTACGATCGCTTCAAGCATTCGCGTCAACTGCGTGTAGTCAACGTTGAGTACGAGATGTCTACATCTGCGGAACCGGATCTCTTATACTACGAGAACTACAGCGAAGAGGAGAGGCGCGGTGCTCCCAAATTGGACAGCACCATTGTGTGTGTAAAGGTTCGAGTGCTGGACATCAACGACAACCCGCCTCGTTTTCGATCAAAGATCTTCACTGGAGGCATCACAACCAATGCAGACTTTGGTCTGAGATTCATGAGTGTAGAGGCAACGGATCCCGATGAGGGAGCCAATGCGAAGATCACCTACTATCTGGTGGGGGACATAAGGCAAACCCTCTCCGAGGGCCTAGAGAATGTGCGCAAGGAGCCTTTCCTAATCGATCAGGACACGGGTGAAGTGCAGTTGAACTTTGATCCCCAGAAGGGCATGAAGGGCTATTTTGACTTTATGGTACTAGCCAACGATTCCCTAGGCATGCGAGATGTGGCCCATGTATTCATCTATCTACTCCGTGAGGATCAAAAGGTGCGCTTCGTATTCCGCCTGCAACCCGATGAACTGCGTGCTAGGATAGATATGTTCAGAGAGTGAGTACCTGGAGAAGCTTCCCATAAATATTCCTAACTCTTTTCTTCTTACAGCACACTGGGGAATATCACAGAGTCCATTGTGAACATTGACGAGATCAAGGTGCATGTGAACAGGGATGGATCTGTGGATAAAACGAAAACTGATCTGTATATGCATCTAGTCGAGCGAGAGGACAATTCCATCTACGAGGTGTCCGAGGTGCTCAAGTTAATTGATACGCATATCGAGAGCCTGGACGAGCTGTTTAAGGATCTCAACGTGCTGGACACGCAGCCTGCAGAGGCTCAGCTTCTCACAGCTGGCCCAGTCAAGGGTGCCATGTTTGTGTGGTTGATCTTTACGAATCTCTTTATGGCATCCTTGCTGGTGGTTACCTTGGCGCTGTGCGCCTCCCAACGCAAGGGCTACAAAAGGCAGCTCCGAGCTGCCAAAGTCAACATCTTTCGTAAGTTGAATTCGAATTCTTCTAATACGTTTGCTACACATAGACCAACTGCTTTCAGGAGGACACTCATCGATGTCAATGCAGCATCCACATGAGCCTGCCACCAGAGTTCCCAATACCAACAAGCACAGTGTCCAGGGCTCTAATCCCATTTGGCTCAAAGGCTACGAGAACGAATGGTTCAAGACCGAAGAGAATCTCAGGTTAGTCTGCTAGAGATGCAAGGAAATCTATATTATAAATATATATACAAATAATTGTAACCATCTACAGTGTTGGAGGTCAGGACTCTTTGGATGACAATTTCCTAGCTATTGGAACTCAGGATCTACATGAAACACTTAAGGGCACTGCGAAGCTCTTTAACAACACAAATGATCTGAATCGGCATTTCAATCTGTACAATCAAATCGATAAACTAACGAATAATGCTCAAATCCTGGCGCGAAAACTGGAGACAACAGAGTTATAGCGTCCGGAATTCCCAGTCTATTTATTGTATTTAGTTGTAGTTTTAGTTAATAATATTAAGGCTAACTTGAGAGTCAACCATGTAAATAAATTATAGAATAGAGTCCTACAATCGTCTGCAAGGATAAAGAAAGGATTTTATACTTACTGCGTTTATTGTCTTAATTAGAAAGTATAAGGAGTTCTTGGCAATCCGTTTGATATGTCACAAGTCTCCTAGTCTCAGTCTCCCACAATTTTCGAGATATAAAATATAAACATACATGTACAGCTGTCCAAGAGGCAAAGATGCGGGAGAAGAGACTTGGTTAACAATAGATGGTGGGAATAAGCTGGGGGAGATGAGAGTGCTATAGAACTTACCACTTGCGTGTAGATACTCGAATTGTCCGAGAGATTAAAAATATATGTATAAATTTGCTGAATTGCCGTTACGAGTTACGTGTACGAACGACAGACATCTGTAGGTAACAGTCCTGGCCTACTTGGCCCAAAATATAATTCCGTCGCTGGTATTGCAACTATATTGATGTTATCCAATAATCTTGAGGATCCGTCCGCTCTTTGGGCCGTTGGATGTGGAACTATTGTAGTTGGTTGTAGGGTTGGTTTTAGGCCAAGGCCTTGGCCAATAAGCAAATAGTGTTGCCGGTGCCGAAGCCGTGCCTTGCCGTGTGTCCAATTGTTTTGTGTATTTTAAATAAACAATAATTTGAAATGCAAATCCAAAATTTGTAATTGATCGACCGCAAAACGAAGGAACCCAACGTAACTTGCAAAGATTTTTATAATTGATTGATCGCTATAAGGCGGGTTTTATGATTTTTTGAACTCGAGTATGTGTTTAGAGTTGGAAACTGTTAGGTTCTCGGAAAATTGTGTTACTTAATTTATTTTGTCTTCTCTTCTCGTTCTGACAATATGCAAAACACAACGCCTACCCAGATCGCACGATTAGGCATTCGATTCGTCTGGAAAATCTAACTCACATATCGAAATGGAAATGTCAAAATCAACTTTGGGTTTTACTTAAAAGTATTCATTTTATATTTTTGTTCACAAAACATTCAGTTGCAGTTGCATTTGCATATGCCATAAAATCAATAATCAATTGCTAATGTAAATTTTTTTGTTGTATTTTTTTTTTTTTCTTCTTATGTTCATAATATACTTTTGTTATTGTTTTAATTCTTTTCGTTTATAATAATTACACAAATTAGATCACAAAAATGCATGTAAATTACAAAAATGAAATATTCCTCATACCGAAAATATTCAACAGCTTTTGAACCAATTTTTGGCTGAGTTGAAAAATGAAGGTGGATTTTTTTTGGGGTCTGCTATTTTCTGGGTCTCTTATCAAATATATATATGTATATTTATTTGTATATGTGTATAAAAAAGGATCATTTGAATACAAATCGTACACAGTAAATGATAATAATTGTGTGTGTGTCTGTGTGTTTTTTTTTTCTAAAGAGAATACATTGTTTTATAGCTCCGCAAAGAGTTTTTGATCGCGTCACTTGCACAGCAAAGAAATATGTTAACTAATTGTTTCAACTAAGAAGAAATAAGTTAATCCAATATTTGAAAAGACATCGAAAATACATAGTTATACAGAGATTTATAAGAGTTAGCGGGAGAGATAGAGATAGAATATACATGTGTTTAATTATTTTTATATGTATTTGTATATTTAAATATATTACAATTTATTCCACTATATTTAAAGTACGAGTAGTTCTTCACCCATATTCTGCCACATAGATGTCCCAAAACGAAGATCCTTAATGTGCGATGCCTAAACATAGTTCAAACTTGATACGCGAGCTCTATATTTAAATTGTTTATTTTGTTTTTATTAAACGGTTTCTCTCATTTAATACTTGCAGAAATGACAAATGAAAAATTACAATGGATTTGGATGTGTGTATGTAATTGGTGTGTGTGGATGAGTGTGAATGTGTGGGATGGGTGCGTGTGTGTGTTTTGGGCGCTAAGTGAGTTATATTTTAAAGCGTAACAGTTTTCTTGCATGTATTTGTATTGGCGTGAGTGTGTGTGTGTATGTATCTGTGTTCGCTTAGACTAAAGAACTTTACATTTCGGTATTTTAAGTGTTTTTAATTCTATTTAACATGTAATTTTAATTTACATAAGTAGTACAAAGACCAAATCGGAAAGTAAGACCTGCAAATTGATTGGGGCTGATCGGACTCCAAATCAAATTCAAACTAAAATATTTATTTATGCCAACTTAAAATAACAAGTTACATTTTAATATTTCTTCTTTTTTTTTTTGTTGTTGTTTGTTTTTCGTAGTTTGTAGGTTTCATTAATTTAAAGCTTACACAACTAAGATGTGTGTTTATTATTTATATATATATATATTTATACATATATTATATTATATTATTATATTATATTATATTATTATATTATTATATTATATTATATATATATAATTTATATATGTATATTTAGTAATACGATTCGCGGTTTTAAACTATGTAGTCCCTTGTACGTTTTATGTGTGTGTGTGTGTATTTATGTAAGTATGTGTGTTTTTGAACCATGAACTAAATAATTGTGCGTCCTTGTGAATGGATTAAAAGAATTAAGATTTGAATTTGATGTTTGATATAGCATAATGATGTAAATAAATAAATGGAAAGTTAGTAGTCGAGTTTTAGAACTTAACATTTCAAAAGTTTATTGTAGGAGCTTTAGTAAAAATAAGTTTAGCTTGATGAGTCTCAAACCACTTTCTTTTCGAATATTGTTTTGTCTCTAAACTGTCATTGACTTTGTAAATCTGGGACAGCCGATTATTATCTTAAGCAAACATTACTCAAAGCCTTATTGGAAAAAAAATAGAGAAGTCAAGCATTATTGAAATTCAGCTAAAGCGCACCTACAACAAACCTGAAAAATATAAACATCTAAAAAGTTTACCAAGTTGTTAACATTGATTAACTAACAATCATTATACATCAAGCCAAAAATTCCAAATCTTAAGTCCTATAATCAATGCTTAAAAGACCGCACTCTAATTAAATTTATCAATTAATTAAAAAATCAATACTAAAATTTATTAAAAAAAGAATGTATGTATGTAAATGCGCTTATAAAATGTTTAAACAAATTCTATGCTTACTTCGAATTTAACTCTTCAATGCGCTATCTTTCCCTTGCACGCTTTCAAATTCAAATTTGTTACTTAGTTTTCCTACGTAAGTTTGTTTTATTTGTTTCATTTCACTTTTTGTTGTTTTTTATTCTGCCGAGTGTGTGTGTGAGTGTGTGTATATAAAGCTGCATTCTAAATTTCTTTCATAATTTGTTTTTTTTTTTTTTTTTGTTGTTTTTTGTTTCATTTGTTGCACTAACTTTTAAGTTTAAGTTAAGATTTTAATGCTAAAGTTCCACGCGAATTTACATAATATTTTTAATTGTATATATATATAGTTTTTTTTTTAATTTTTTATGTTTTAGTTTTATTTTTTGGGAATTTTTTCAGAATTTTTTTTGCATTAACACGTAGTTTTTTATGATTCATCAGTATATATGCTTGTGTGTATATGTATATACACAACAATAAGTAGTATATAGAAGTGTATTCAAGACAAGAAATTGGGGTCAGCGAATATTTTGAAATATCTCCGTTGGCCAAAAAAGGAAAACTTGGCAAACAATGGAAAACAATCTGCATAAAAATGTTGTTCAACTTGTGTTGAGAAGTTAAGTTCGATTGTTTTTGTTATTTTTTTTTTCATTTTCTAATTTTCTTATGATGTTTTTTCTTCGAAAGATCTCTTGAAAGTGACGAGTTGCGCGGACTCGCCTGAAGCGTGTGTTTATGTATGTGTTACGATTGCGGCTGAGGCGTAGGCTCACCCTCAGGGTCAGGCCCAGGCCCAGGATTGGCTTAGATATGAACCAGACCGCGTAAATCCGCCACGGAAGCTGCCGGCGTACAGCCATTGGAGCTGGTGCCGGCAAGGCCGTTGCTGCTGCTGTTGCCACTGCTGTCGACAAACAGCGTGGAAGTATCGATGCCGGATGTGTTGGGTGAGTTCATCACGGACGAGACAGCGTTCACTAGCAGATCATCGCCCACGTCGAGGAAATCGTTAAGGAAGGCGCTGTCATGTGCCGTGCTGCCAATTGTCTGCTGCAGACACTTGAGGTTCTTATCGGCAATCTCGAGAGCACGATCCATCGCCTCGCATTCGGCTTGTTGCACTGCAGCACAGCGACGGCGACGGCGACGGAGATGGCGCATAGCGGAGGGGTGCACACATTAATTAGTACAATGAAAGCCACAATTAATTCTGTTATTATGAAATACACACCGGATTGAAACAACTCGTTGAACGCATCGTCCGGCAGCGTATCAAATACATTTACCAAATCGTGCTCCTCCAGCAAATGGGCGCCATTCAATGCTATATCATCTGAAACATATTATAATGTAGAATCAGTATACGACAGAATCTATGCAGAATCTCTGGACACTCACCAGCTTCATTAGCGCCTATCAGCTCCGACTCTGACAGGCCACCTAGGCCCGTATCCTCGGAGCTGGCATAGGCCGAGCTGTTATCGCAAATCCCAAACATGTGCTGGCTCAGCAAACTCTCAGTGTTTGCCAAGGATGTGTTAGCATTCAGTGATGTTGCCTGCTGACTCTGACCTCCTCCCATGGCATTGCCAAAGGCGGCATTGAATGAGGGAAAACCACAGCTAATGCTGCTGCTGCCGCTGTTACTGTTGTTGTTACTACAGTAATTCGTGTTGTTGCTGTTATGGTTGTTATTGTAGTGCAAACTGTTATTGTTGTTGTTGTTGTTGTTGTGCAACTCGGTACTGGCCGCCGCCAGCTGAGCTACAATTTGGCTAATCTCATCAGCCTTGAAATTGGTGTTGGCCAGCATATTGACACTAGTATCCAATTGCTGATGTTGTTGCGGATGCTGCTCCGACTCAATCTTCACCAGTTGCTGTTGTAGTTGCAATTGATAATCGCTAAGCGGCGCCAGTGCTGGAGGTATAATGGATAGCTGTGGCATGGCCAGCACGGGTGCCGAGTGTGACTTTGCCGAGGACTGCGAGTTACTGGCAATCGACTCCAGTGAGGTGGTGCTGCTCTTGCGCTGCAGCACCGCCGAAATCGGCGGCAGTGTGGTCATATTCATGACGGGCAATGTGGCGGGAGCGGATGTTTCATTCTGTTTTTTGGCACGCTTAAGCGGACGACCCACTGGATTGGCATGTGGATTCGTTTTCCTCTTGCGTTTGCCGCCCGCTGCTGCTGAAACTATTGCAGATCCGGGCATAGGACCAGGCACAGCAGGGGTGGGCGGTGGCTTGGACAGCTGCGAAAGCACTTTCTCCTTTTTTTGCTGTTGCAGTTGCTGCCTGGACTGTTGCTCCAAGCCGTGCCTCAACTGACTGTGAGCTGGACACAGCGCCAGCGTGTGCAGCATATCGAAGACGGGCGTCTGACAAGCGGTGCCATTCACCCGCGAAGCCACACAAGGCTGGAACAACTGCTGTGTGCTATTGTTCACAATGTGACGTTCACAGTGTGCTGCCATGCTAAGCGTAGGTTCCTTACAACCGGTCACCAGACAGCGATTGCCAATTCCACTGCAAAACAAGGCAAAGAATTTAATTAAAGTTCATTAAAGTAGTCCAGACTTAGGTTCACTTACATGCCCTGCTGTTGATTCGCATGATCCTGGTATTTGAGCAATAGACTCTGAATGCCCTGCAATCGTTGACGTGCCGCTCGCATCGGCAGCTCCTGCAGCGGGCGTGTAGAGAGCAATTGAAGTGCCTGACGCCGGAGCAGTCCCTTGCGCACGGCAATGCGCTCCTCCCGATCCCGGCTTCCCAGCAATTTTAGCGGCTCCATTGTTAGATCTTTGGCGATGCTGGCATGCAACCAACGTGTCTGCAGACAGTAGGGAACATCATCCAACGGCAAAGGTTCATTCTCGCTGAACAACACAGCTGAGCCTCGCTTGGCCCCCGATGCGGGTTTGCGACGCCGCGCAATGAGGTTAGACGGCGCTGGATCCACCGGAGGAGACACGTCCTCCAATGGCTGCACTGGTGGCAGAGGCGCCTCCTTCGCAGCAGCTTTTAGATTTGTTTTGTTGCCCTTTCTGCTCCCTACACTTGCTACTTGGCCTCTACGCTTGCTCGCAGCAGCAGAATTGCCAACTTTGGAAGACATTTGCTCGATTTGAGTGCTGATAACGGGTGCTGTTGATGCCGGTGGAACTCCGGCTTTTCCTGCCATTACGGATTGCGGCATGAAGGCGGGTGCGGCAGCTGCAGCTGCCCCTACCGTAGGCAACTGCATAACCGCATTTCCCAGCAGCGGCGCTGACGATGCAGGCGATGGTGGAGTTGGCGGTGTCAATGGTGCAATAGTTTCCAGCTTCACAATTTCTGATTGTGCTGCAGATTTAGTATCTGCTGGACGAGGCGGCATATGGGTAGCAGGACTGGCTAATAGCACAGGTGGCTTCCGAAAGATGACATTAACGGGAATCTCGTTGAGATCGCTGTTGTCATCGATTGCGTCGGCGGAATGTTTTTTCTGCTCAACGGCAGCTGCAACTGTTGTCACTGTCGCCGCAGGTCCAGTTACTACCGTGTTAAACGCAGTTAGCGGTGGAGGGTGCGATAAATTGTACCCGGCAAACGGTTGTCGTTTGTTCAACGTCTCTACAATGGTGTTATTGTTTTTGCAATTATTGTTGGAGTTCTGGCACGCCAGTGGCAAGGATTTCTTCTTCTTCAAGCATTCCACCTTCTGCAAGTGCTGTGCCAGCGTCGTATGATGAAACTTGGACGGCGGCAGTGATCCACCCTTTGGCGGCGACATCGCAGCAGTAGCAGCAGCTGCTGCAGTCGGGGATAGAGGCAGCACGATGGGCGACACCATCGCAGTCACAGCTGCGGTCGGCGGTGCAGTGACCGTGGGTGAGGGTAACGAGGCGGGCGATATGGGCGGACTGACCAACGCTGTGGCAACCACGATGTTTGACTGATGTTGTAGCTGCTGCTGCTGCTGTTGTTGTTGTTGTTGCTGCTTCTGTGTGGTATCCAATAACAGTGGTGTTTGCCACAGCGAGGGCGTGTGCGTATAAAGCGGCGGCGGTGGTGGTGGATGTGGTGCAGGATGCTTCGTGGTAAATTTCGCCTGATGTTGCTTCAATTGTTGCTGCTGCTGTTGTTGTTGCTGCTGCTGTTGCAGTTGTTGCTGCTGCGGACGTACCACGCAAACATTGGTGGCGCGTTTCGGCGACGCTTGCGACTGTAACTGCAGCGAGGACTGCAATTGCAGCTGCGACTGTAGCGTTGGCTGCTTTTGAGATTGTGTGACATTATTGAAATTCGTTGTTGCTGTTGCTGCCGCTGCTGTTGCACCTAAAGACGCCTGCGCCTTTGTTGTTGATACTACTGCTCTAGCAGTTGCTACAGTTGTTGTTGCAGTGCCATTTAACTGCGCAATGGGTGCTGTTGCTGCTGCTGTTGCACCAACATGGCTCAACTTTTTGCTTGCAAGCTTTTGTTGTTTGTTGTTGCTACTGTAGTTGTTGTTACTGTTGTTTCTGCTATGATGCGCTTCGCTTAGGCGGGTTCGCGATTTCTGCAATAATAACAAAGTACACACACACACAATAGGTGTGTGTGAGGTGGGCATTGTTTAGTTTTTAGTTTCGCCTTGACTTGACTTCACTTGCTCTTTTACCTGTGCATTAAATAAAATTGGCGGTGTCGCTGCAACGGTCTCTGTGAATACATAGGGATCCTCAGGCGTATTCGTTTTGCCGGCTGCAGCTCCAATGCTCTCCACATTCACCGTTGTCACTGGCGACGTTTTTGTTGCTAATTTAGCTGCTGTGCTTATTGTTGTTGTTGGTGTTGTTGGTATTGCTGCTGTTGCAGCTAAAGTTTGTGTTGCAATGCGCTTTGTTGCTGCTGGGCTTTTTGCTGTTGCTACTGTTGTTGTCGCTGTTGCTGTAATGAATCTTGACGCTTGCTGACATGACATGTCCAATTTGAAGCCGTCACCGTCGCCGTTATTCTGTTTCTGTTTGTACTGTAGTCGTTGCTGTTGTTCTTGTTGCTGTTAGTGTACTGCGCTGCTCTTTTTGTATTTATATATGTATTCGTCGAGTGGCTTTGGTTATTTGATCTGCAATAGATAACATTATCCGTTAGCTTAGTCATTGAAAGACAGAAAAACTTCTGCTATTCTAGCTGATAAGCACAGAGCAGCCTTGTCGAGGGGCGTTGTCACGTGTTCTCTTCCAAATGCATTGCGAAAGCTTGCAAATACCCACACTCACACATTCACACTCTCACAGAGCCGCACGTTCTCTCTGGCTCACTAACACTCACTCACTCACTCACATAAATACATTTACTCGACTCGCACATGTGAAACGCATTGAATTAATAATAAACACAATGAATCAATTGTGAATGTGTTAAAATCCACAAATATACGACTATTGCAAATACCCTACACATTCATGCATTCTCATATCAGAAAACAAAGAATAATAAATATTGTTTAGAATTTGCTTTGCTGACAGGCGACTTGTATTTCAATAGAACATAAATCGATATACTGGCAATCGATAACCATATGAATTTTTCCTATAGCATGATAAGATAAGAATGGTCAAAATTAAATACCAAATGAATTATTTTAAAAATATTCCATGATAATTATTATATTACAGGGTATAAAAAAACCAAATTGTCGAAAACATATAAATGTTTTTTGTTTGCAGTTCACGTTAAGCCAATTTAAGCGAATCGCTTGCTTTCTTCTTTGCCGTTGTACCCACCTCTCCTCAACCAAACAAGCAGCATTCCCCGCCAGAAAGCATTGAAGAGAAGACAAAGCAAACGCAAAATGCTGATAATAAAACACAAAGCAAAATTCGTAATTATTAAAAAAAATAAGCTCTCACACACACACACACACACACACACACGTACACAGCGAGGCAAAACGGTTTTTATGCCATACGAATTTAGTAACAACAACAAAACATGCACATAAATTTGCATGCCAAACAAAAACTGAAAAATGGGAACAAAAACAACGTAGTATATACGTACATATGCATACGTATGCGCTTTAATCAAATTAAATAAAACAATCAAAATAAACAAAACATTTAGGAACGCCTTGGTTAAGAGTGAACGCTGAGAAGACAATAAACGGAGACAAATGAGTAAACTCGATGTTGAATTAATTCTCATTGCTTTCTGTTTACTATGAAGTTGTTAGTGCATGTACAAAATTGCCAATAATGAATAAAACTAAATAATCTAATCTGATTTAATTTTTATAAAATCAATATTAATAGTTCGAATGCAAAAAATGATGATTAAAATAATTTAAAAGTATTTAAGTCTGACATAATTGAAGTATAGTTATAGTTACTGTCTTCGCCAGTTATTAATGGAGTTTCATTGGGTTCATTTACATTGATTAACATTAAAGTAATGGAGTTGAATTTAATTTCAATCGGATATCAATAGCATTGATAAATGTCATAGGTAAATGTACATTCGTAGTTGCCGAGGGAAGCCTACTCCTAGATTGAGCTGAATTGACAATGCATTGTTTACGTAGTTTGTTTACAGTTCCGAGAAAGAAGGAAATGACGGGCAAATCATTAAACAAGTTCTATCTACCCACGCTTACGTATGCAAGTCTTCAAATGATGGGTATAAGAGTGTACGTGACAGTTTTGTTTATTATTCATGCACTGTGAATCGCTGAGGCGAGTGAGGTGGGGACAGAAAAAGAAGCAGTGACAAAGACAGATATACATAGAAACAGAAACGGGCAGCGAGGCAGGGAAGAGTGGGTCGGCAGCAATAATATAAACTGCGGAGTGCGGCATTGAAATGTTTAAGGTTAAAACTTCGCGAATATGTTCAAAACAGATATCAAACAAAAATACACTCAAAGTGACACACACCGTCATACAAAACAACGTGTATATGCACACATACGTCAACAGCTAGGCAAAGGTTTTTGATCCTAAGCCGCAAGAGAAACCTGCGGCAATAACAAAAACGAGAAAAATAAATGTATTTAGCGTACACATAAAGAGAAAAAGAACCAAAGAAACATTCCGATAATTGCAAATAATGACTATACTGATGCTTGTTGCTGTTACTCTTGTTGTTGTTATTGTTGCGGCGTCGGTTTCCGCTGCTTTGCGCTGTGATCATCTTCTTCTTCTTGTTTGTATGAGGCACGCCATCGACGGACTTTGCCTTTTTTGGAGTTAAATGTTAACTGGTTTTGTAAGCTCAGTTTTGTTCGGAGCATTCGGAAACGCTTCAATGATGAGAAGGCAGTGACAAAAGAATAGGCCAAGCAACTTCAAGCCAAATGCCAAGACAAAAGAAGCCAAATCAACAACAAGTACAAGACTTGGCAGTTGACTGAAGAAAACGTGTAGAAACCAAACAAAACCTTACTTATGCTTCACGAACACACACAAACAGATGTGTATTTTTATGGTAAATACTTGGAACTAAGGTGACGATTCAAATAGTATTCTTGCTTTAATCTTAAAACTGATTTAAGCCAGTGAAGGAAATGTTTATTGATGTATTTTTTATAATTCAGTTGCTTGATTGTCAGCATCATCATGAACTGCACAAGATGATAAATAGTCGATCGAATATAAAAGTTGTTGAAAAATATGCAATCATATGAAAATACTTAGAGATATACATACATTTATATGTACAAGATGTAAACAGATGCTAAACAGGTAACCTTGTCGCTTAGGGAATGCTTGAGTGATCCTAAGCATATTGAAATCACAGATTGTTAAATACATATTCGACCTTTTGAAGAATACCCTAGACTTGCATTAGGTAAAGCAGATGGTACATAAAAGCCTCTCTGAGATGCTTGCCATTCCCTGATGCTTGCTTAACTCAGTGTGAGGTGCAATGACTTTGAAATATACATACATGTTGTTGTTGATGGACTGCAGACGCGATTCAAAGGTCTGCTGGTTAAACGAGCTACAGTACAAAGATCCATGCAGACTGGCAGATAGATCGACAGAACTACAGATAGTCTGTCAAGCAGGCAGCCAGAAAGCCGGTTGAGAGGTTAATTACGAGAGCAAAGCGTTCGCGTCGTTACGCTTAACGCTCCGCAACAACATCGAATGAAATCTACAACATACTAAATTGTAGTTACAAGCACAACATTATAACTACCTTGTATCAAATTAAAATGTTTTCTATACACACATGCACACATACATTCCATACATACATATGAAGGCATGCGGTTGGAAACGCTCGAGAAATCAACAAAGAACTGTCGTTCTTTTGTGTCAGTTTATAAAAATTTGTATGGCATGGAGCAGAGGAGAGCTCTGGAACAGCAGCCGTCGTGGTTATTGACGCACAACTGAAATTACAATGAAATGCACACACATATTGCAAGTGCAGGAAAACCGAACCCGTTTGCTTCCTTCATAACCGGAAACTGAAGGCTAAATGTGTAAAAGAAAAAACAATATAAACGAATGTCTGCACACATATACAAACATGCAATTGCATGTATGTACATATATACATATGCATGCTCATAATGCGACCGCGACGATGCTGAGGCTGTGCCAAACGGCAGATGGAAGCAAAGCGAAGAGCGCCAAAAGGCAATCCGTCTGTCAGCGTGTAGGCCGGCCCCGTTACTTCCCACTTCGATTTTCTACACCACACTAAGCTTCATAATTTTACACTCTGCTTTTTGTTTTTGTTTTATTGAACGATCAGCGTCAGCAGCAAAGTACTCTCACAATATTACCCAGTGTGTAACTATATATACATATTTATGTATGCAAGCACAGACAGCATACAAACACATAAACACACAACTGCTGACTGCAACATCTACGATTGCCGTTTTAGAAAAGTATTTCTATTTCACGGTCTAAACGCGAGATTTTGGTAGCTCACACAGCTACATATGCACAATCACGATCGTCATGATGACTGTTGCGAAACGTAGTTAACATCGCCTGGCACTGACGTTTATACACACATGCACTCATACACATACGGATTTATATGTGCGAAGTTGAGTCGATAATAAACAAACCAACAAAACAAAACAAATTATGAATTCTCGTGTAGATGAACTTTTTGGGCGTTAAAAGGAAAGCGGTTTGCACAATTTTTGTGTTTGTTTATCATAACGATGGTTTTTACACTTGTATTCGTTCGCACTTTAATTTATCTTCATATGTATATAGCGCACTTAATATTCGTCGTTGCCGGCGTTTTTCTTTATTTCCAGCCTTTGCTAAGGCGGTGGCGGAGACGTCGCCCTTTTCTCGTTCTTGCCTTTTCTTTCACGTCGTTTCACTCACACACATACACAAAGGGAGAGAGACACACCCATACTAGCGCAATCACCACGCCATTGTCGATGCACTATATTACCTTGCAATTGCACTTGTGTTTCTTTCCCCATTTAAATAAGCAAATTTTTCTTGTGTTATTGAATATTTCTTTATAATCAACGCGTCTTTCTTTCTTTATTATGTTCGCCTTTCAAACTTTGTTTTTGGTTTTGATTTGCAGCATAACAAGAATGCGTCACAAGCAGCGCAAACACACACACACACACTCACGCAAAGATACAAGAGCAGCAACAAACGAGAGAAAAAATTTACCCAACCGTCTGATGACGAGTCAAACGTCAAACTGGCGCCGCAGCTACGCTCACAATATACTTGATTTTGTTGTTTTTAGGTACCCTCCCAAGTGCAGGGTTGTCAGCATACCTGACTATATGTTTCGAATAAAAAACATAGCGATATATTCATCAAAACCTATATTACAATTATATATAATGATGTAGTTATTATTTTCCTACATTTTTTCTTTAATTAACTAATTCCATTTATTTTAATAAACTAATTCCAAAGTTCATCTCAAATGTTGGCAACTCTGGCCTGAGTTTGCTTTTCCCGCGCTCTTTGCTTTTGTTTGCACACATACACACAACTCACAGATATTCAGCGCTCTCTCGTATGTATACATGCATCACAGCTCATGCAAAATCACCAACACCCTCGCACGCACACATACATAGACAAGATACATTGCCAATTACGCCAGCACAGACCTGGGAATTTTTCGCAGAAAAAATTTTTTCTTCGCACCGTAATCACAATTTCTAATGTAATTTTCGACTTGAAATCTTTTAGCTGCAAACTCGAGACGATCGCCTAGCTGTTGGAAAATCTTTATTGTTCCACTTTATTGTGTTTTGGTTGATTGGGCATCGATTTAAATGCGATTTTATTTAATTTATTTGTTCACGATATTTAAACGTGTGTGCGCATACGTGTTAACACATACAACGACAAAACTTAACATTTTGCTGAACTGTTGTTAACATCTCATGCCAAACATATCAGAAAAAATTCAACTTTTTAGATTTGGTTAAATATAGTTTCTAAGATGTTATTCTATACAATTTGTTGTAAAAAATGGATTGATAAGCAAGAGTTGATTAAAGCTGTGCAAAGTTTTATTTAAAATTGGGAGATAAATAGTTTATAGATTGAATCTAACAGAGACAAACTGTGTTTAAATCTGTTCATAAACCGTTTTTAACAGAAGCATAACATAACAATGATGGTACCCGCTGCTTAACACAAGTATTTTAAGGTGAAACGGGTATTTTCTGTTACTTATCACTGAATGTTGTACCCAAATCTAGCGCTTAAACAAATATGTACCTAAAAACAATTTTATAGGATATTGGTAAGAAAATTAATTTTTAATACATTATAAGTATTTTAATAATATGAATTCATGGTCACCTTAAAACTTCCTCTCAAATTATTAACTCAAGCCGCAGTTTTGACCTTTGAGAGGCTGTTACAGTATTACGTTATCTGGAACATCGACGGGACTCATAACTCGATCGGTCAGTCATAAACACCGACTTGCTTGGGACACTTGCCGATCGCTGCGCTTTAATCGTGGGCTTGTTTTATTTAATTAATCCAGAATACAAATCACAACTCAGTATCTGTTAAGTCGGCTGAGCATGGGAATTAATTTAGTGCGAGACATGTTAGCAACGACTCTGGTTTCTGCTGTTGTTGCTGTCGTTGTTTGCTCATTGACATTGAGAGTAGCTGGTAATTATTATGGGAGATTTCAAAACTTGTCGATGTGAACTTAAGCTAAACCGCATTACCTCCAGGCCAGCGGCAGGGCGACTGTACATCGATAACACCAGAAGGACGGGTTCTTGGCCAGTGCATACCTATACGTCAATGTGGATACTTTATGAGGATACTCACGGCAAAAGTTGTTTCCCAGTCTAATCGAAATCTGCTGCGTGATAATCGTTGTCAACAACAGCAACAACAAGACATCAATGTTTACGTAGGCTCCGTAGTTCATCTGGGATTGAGTGATTCCATTCAATATATCATTCAATATCTAAATTTCAGGTTTGTTGTCCATTGGAAACTCCAAGTAACAAACAAGTTAGTGGATTGTCACAATCAAGAAGAGATGAATTGGCAGCCCTGCAGCATCCTCTACTGCCTACGAAATGTGGAGCTGTCAAATGGGAGCGTTCCAATGATACAGAAACAAACATCAAAGAGTACCCCTGGTTGGTGCTCATAGAATATACGAAACGTATGTAGGCTTGGGTAAATCCCCATGACATTCAGCCAGCTCTTATCTGTTGTTGTTTTCTATGACGCAGCAAACCAGGAAAAACTTCATGCTTGCGGCGGTGTTCTCATCAGTGAGCGATATGTTCTAACGGCGGCTCATTGCACCTCAGGTCGCTCAATTAGCAACTCGGGTTTGGCAATTCGTGCTGTTCGACTTGGAGAATGGGATACAATGACAAATCCGGACTGCCAGGTAATTGCTGCATCCGGGAAAGCCGAATGTGCACCATCCTATCAGGACGTTCCTGTAGAGGAAATCATAGAACATCCTCTTTATAACAAAGACGGCTCCAGTCAAACGAACGACATTGCCATGATACGACTGCGAGATCCGGCCCAGCTCAGTGATTATGTGCAGCCCATCTGTCTGCCTAATAAGCAACTGCGAGCTGATGAACTGGAGGAATTGGTCACAGAAGTTGCCGGATGGCAAGCCCAGTCCACATCGAGACTGAGAAAGAGTCAAGTTCTCATAACGTCAATCGAGCAATGCCAGACTCAATATGCGGCTCAAAATATTCGCATCCTGGCTTCCCAATTGTGTGGATCCGCCAATACCAATGAATGTCATGGCAATTCGGGTGGACCTCTTATGTTGTTCAAGAACAATGCTTATCTCCTCGGCGGTCTTCTTTCGTTTGGACCGGTTACGTGTGCCAGCACTGGGTGGCCAGATATCTATACACGCGTCGCATCTTACATTGATTGGATACACGAGAATCTAAAGCCTTGATGAACCATTTTTTAGTTATTATATTTGATAATTCTAAATGAATTTCTTAAAAATACAGTTTTTTTAAAAATATTTTTCATTAACTACCTTTATTCGGAACTTAGTATATTAACATTTATTTCAAATTTATCAGACACTTTTTGCGATTGTCAATAATTTCTGAAACATCGATTAACGTAGCCATCGATATCGATTTTGCTTTATTGCAATTATCGATGTGTCCAATGTTTTTGGCTATTTCTTTTATACGCGCTGCTATTGCTTCAACAGCCCAGTCTTCAAATAAACTTCTTAAAGGTTTTTATTCGCGAAAATATATAAATTTGTGCTGAAATTGAAGGTCAACTAGTTTGTCAAACAATTTGTTATGGCAGAAGCTGCAAAAACAGGTAAAATGTTTGAAAAAGTCGTGTGTACAGTACGCACAAACAAAATTTCCATTCGTGCGTATGTAAGCGACAATGGCGACTATTTTATTAGTTGACATCGATAGGTTTTTACTTCGGCTCAACAGAGTTGCAACAGATTCTAGTTCTTATCGCAGCCGTTAAAAAATAATTTAAATATATAATTTTAAATATTTTATAGAAAGTGCTCAGTGCGGTGCATCTCAAAGGCGTAAGCATCGTCGTGGAAAGAAATCGAAAATGGTCCCCAAGAAGACAAAAAATCAATATCCCCCTTGGAAACTAGATATCCTGCCAACATCAACTGGAAATGGAGCTAAAGGCAGCGGGAGCAGTAATAATCGAACTAAATTAGTGCGTTCGCGCTCTTTGCTTGTGCCCTATAACACGAACCGATTTCTTATGGAGGAGCATATGTCCGAGTTGCCCAAGGACGACTTTGACGATAATTGCTTTGGATCACAGACCGAGGATCAGGAACTATTTCTGTCAAAGGAGTTCTCCAACGTTTACGAACGTGCACGTATTGAGCGTCTGGAAACTATGAGCAAACAGGAGCTCATACAGGAGTGCCTACAAATTGAGGATCGATATTCGAAGGATCAGGGTCGACAGCGTCAGCAGAATCTAAATGCACAGAATATATCAAAGGAGTTTGGTGTTAAAATAAAAGCATTGGAGGATAAGATACGAGAACTGATGCGGGAAAATCAAAGTAAGTTAATGACTTTGCCTAAGTTTCAAGCGTATGTTAAGTGAATCACTCTTTTAGTACTGCGATCGCATTTCATACGCTCACGGTCACCAACTATTACGTCAGCAGCTGCTGCAGCCGCTTCTCCGCCCTCGGCAGCCGCGCCCACCGCTAGCGCTGTTTGCGAACTGCAGGCGCGTCAACATCCCCAGCAACCAACACCTATGGACTCATCCAGCGAGGATAGCGAAAGTGATAGCAGCAGCTCAACATCTACTACCACATCCAGCTCCTCATCGAGCAGCGAATGTCACGAGATGGGAGTTGCCGGTCTAAACATTGCCAATGGTCATGCGGAACGCAGTGTGCATCGTCACAGACATAGTCGCAGTCAATCTCGATCCCCCATTCTGGAAATTTCTCCACAGTTAAATGGGCATGCCAACGAAGAGGAACGCATAAACCTTCTGGATGCCAGTCGCATGGAGGAGGATGACAATTCCAGTGACGATGCTAGGAACGATACAGTAGATGAACCACCTAAATAATATGTACTCCGTTGATGCGCCTTCGCGCACGAACTGTGTAAATAGACGACTCATTACTTGTGGTAGAACAGTTGCATTATTTCGCGATATTTTGATAACCTGCTTAGTTATAGGTATGTGATTATAGTAGACAGATCCCCCGAATTGATATATAAATTCACACATTTGAAAAAGGAATAATCAAAAGCACAATAAATAATATATTAGCTTGTAAGCGAAGTTCGTGCTGTAATCCAATACTTTAAGTACCCAGCATCCGAAGTCAGCTTTTAATATATCGCGCAGTTAACTTTACACTTTACGTATGCTAAGATAGAAAGTAGCTTGACAACTTTATTGAATATTGAATTTTATATAGAGTACACTCGATTTTTAAATGAATAAAATGTTGAATTTTAATATTGAACTACAAAACGAACCAGCGACTTGAACAATTCCTCTAATAATCATTTAACTAGGATGCTTTACTCGCGATGATCTTTACAAAGGAACTATATTCGCTAGCGTAAAGACTTCTAGAAATCCCTGCATATGTATTCCCCAGCAACTTTTGCTCCGCTGCTGTCAACTGAGGCTGAACGGTTAAACGCTTGGGTCCTCGCACAGGCATCCAACCACTGACGGGCGCCACGTTGGCCACCATGCAGCCATGGACTGCGATTGTGAGTCCCACTAAGGCCAAAGATTCGTCTCGATACTCTTGGTGCAGCATGTCCGCCAGTCCAATATCGTTTACTGCAGCCTTGACATTGGTAATATCTAGAAAATGGGGTAGGTAGTTGGCATGTATGAAGTTAACAAAATTCTTGGGCTCCGTGCAGAACGCGTCAGATATATCTTCAGGGCTGTGCAGGAAAGTCTTGTTGTTGTTTTCAGTAACTGTAACAGAGCATAAGATTACTAGAGAGAGCGATTCAGCAAATAGGTTGAACACATTACATTTTGGATTGAAGACGCGTCCAATTGCATGCATCATGGTAATTGACTCATCACGTCCAATGGACTTTAAAGTGTTTGTAGCTTTCCTTTTGCGACCTTTGCCTGGAGCAGTACCGTTTAGCTGTTTGGTGGCAATGCTAGGCGCACCTTTGAGCGAACCAAAGTGAAGGTTGATCAGAGCATTCCGTATGTCACCTTGGGCACACACGACAATTGAATCGATCACATTTTGGGTGGGCACCTTGTACAAGGTCTTGTGTTGCTCCTGTTGCATTAGCGTGCCAAAGCGTTTCATAGACTTCTGCATAATTGTTGGTGCTATGGAATTGAAGCTGATATGCTCGATGCGTAGCTTGGCTTTCAGTTGGTCCGTGAAGAGCTTGTAACTTATGTTGAGGACCCGAGACTTGCTGTCGGCCACTATAAACACCAGTGGCGCCTTGCCGTAGTTTGTATATTCGCTAAAAAGATGGAGTGTTAATACATTAATTGAATATTCGGAGATACTTACTCTAGTAACTCTTCAAACGTAGAGACTGCATCCTTTAACAGCACATTGGGAAAGTCCTCAACTAGGAGAAGACGTTTGTTTTGCGTCGCCAGCAATGACTTGTAGCGTGAGGCGCGTAAAAGAAAGCTTTTGAAAGCCTCCAGCTGTGAGCCCATGTAGAAATTACCAGTGGGTTGATCTCCCAGTGAACTGATTTCTTCACAGTCAATGGGATTAATCCATTCCTGCACTTCGTAGCCAAACTCCTGTGCCAAAACTCGAAGCGTAGCAGTCTTTCCAGAGCCTGCCGGTCCGGTGAGTAGACAAATCTGTGAAGGCAACTTGGAGCGTAACGCTTGACAATGGCGCAACCAGTTTCGCATTTCGTCTATTTTCTTTGGGTGCACAGCCAGGTCATCACTTGTGCTGGGCGCAAAACTCTCCATCCAATTGTCGCTCACTATCGGCGTTACTTGATTGGCCTCATTCTCAGTACTTTCATTTTCGATATCCCCGTCCAATGTGAGATCCACCACCGTCTTTGTAGTAAGTGTGGAATTTGTTTTCCTTTGAATCTTCGACTCTGCAGCTGCAGCGGCACTTGCGCTTCTTGTTCGCTTGGGTGGCACAGCTTCCAAGCTGGCTTTTGGTGTCATATTTAGCTGACTGAAAGCGGATTTTACCCATGTTTTCTGTGCACATTTATAGTTATTATTAACACAATAAATAGTGTGTTTTGTTAGTAATATAAAATTGTTTACCTTTTTTGCGCTCATTTTTCATTATATCGATATACACAGTTTCGATATATTACATATGGAATGTCGATATTTTTGAATTAAACGATAGACATTCTATGTTTTAGTCGATAGTTTTATAACAAACATCGATTTCTGCCGCCACTTTAGCTAATAAAAGCGAATTGTGGTTTAGTGCGGCGAATATTGTTTCAGTGCTGCCCAGTTCTAAATCTATACGATTCAAACTTGAATCGATTTCAATGTAAATTTGAAGTAACAATTAAATAAAAATCGAGTTTATTTCGTTATTTATTCGTTTTGAAATGTCGCAAATGCGCTTTACAACTGTACAACACTATTATAACGTTAAATTTAGGAGTATATGGACTATTTTGCATTGAGAGTTCATTTAATTAGCTGCACACTTTGCACATTTTGTGACAATCTGACTTCTTTGGTTTTTATTTACAAAAGCAAATAGCATATACATAAACAATTAAACATTTAATATATATAATATATGTATATATATTATGTATATTAATATAATGAGTAAGCATACCATATAACTAAGCATATCATTAAAATGTCGTACACTGAGCTTAAAATTAATCATTGAGATACTAAAAGCACGTAAATTAAGCAACGCCTTACAACTAACTAGAGGGATATATATAAAGGAATGAATATCATCAACGACGGTGCGGAAGCTGGCGTCGCTATATTTCGGTAATCAGTGCCAAATGTAATTTAATTCTGCCTAATCTAACTTATAATATACAAAAGTCATACGCGATAATTGCGGCTGCAGTTGTAGCTCTTTCACATATTTCTATCTACTTTCGCTGCTCGAACCGCTGCGTCAACGATGCAATGTTCGACGACGCCTTTACTGTGGGCGGTGTGGGCGCGGTTGCTGCCGTTGCTGACGCTGCTGTGCCCGGCCCACGCTTTGCCAGTCCACTGTTAAACGATGGCTTGGCTGAAAGCGGCTTGGGTTTCTGTATGGTGGCCGAAGGCGCCGATGCCATTCCGTTAGGCAGTGTCTTAGCTGTCTTCGTGAAGGATTTGGGACGTGCAGCGCTTGCAATGCGTGCCACTTGACCACTGGAGGACGCAGCGATCGGAGGTTTACTGCTAATGATATTGCTGCTGTTGCCTTTGGACGAATTTGATGATGCAGACGCTGCTAGTGATGCTGCAGCTGAAGCTGGTGCTGGCTTGAAACTGGAGAATGCTCGCGTGGGCGAGATGTCTGATCGTGTTGGTGCCACACGCGCCACAGGTGTATTGAGCGGGGGTGCACGCAGATATGTGGATGTTGCAGCTGCTGTTTTATCCTCTACATTGCCGGAGCTACTGTTGCGATTGCTTCCTGCCGGCTTCGGTGGCGCCGGACGCTGTGGACTTCGCGGTGTCTCGGGTTGTTCCTCCGCCCCTGCTGTTGGTGTCGTCGCCTTGCCCGAATAGATGGAATCACCTCCATTTAGCTTCTCAAATTCATTAACAATCTCTCCCAGCAGCCCCATATCGCCGATGCTGACATTGCTGGCCAAACTAGCCACGAGATCACTGCGCTTTAGGGTCTGTGCCGCCGGCGGAATCTCGTCAATAACCGAGTAAATGTCATCGCTGGAAGCACGCGTCTCTGCCTCAACGAATTCACAGTCGTCATAGGTATTCTCAGTGGTTTTTTGTGCCGTTGCCACGGGCATCTGATATCCCGATGAGGTTGTGGAATTGGTCTTCTTCACAAGTGGCGGGGGACGTGGCGGTGGTGATTTGGGACGTGAACCTGCAGCGGTAGTAGCGGCAATTCCTGTTGCTGTGCTCTTTGGACGAGCTGCTCCAGGTGGTGATCTCATTGAACCGAATGTCTGTACCTGTGTCTTCTTGGTGGGTGAGCGCATTGATTGAGTGCGCTTTACTAAATTCTTTGTTTCCTCCTCCCGTGGAGTCGTCTCTGAGTCGGAGTTGGAGGACTCTGCTTGTGGAGGCATTGGCACTGGCATCGGTGCGGATATTTCGAGAGTTCGCAGACGCTCGCGATCAATGTACGTCTTCTCCTTGAGTGGAGGCTTCTCCTCCTTCTTCAGGAATGAGGCGAGGCGTCGTATGGTACCATCTCGCTTAATGTTCAGCTTGGGATCAGCATGCAGTGGCACTGGTGGTGCAGGTGCTGAGCGTTTTGGCGAAAGATCGACATCCATCTCCATGCTCAGTGTGCTGGAGTCCAGGGTTGGTGTCGATATAATCGGACGCGCCGTCGAACCAGGATTGGGAGGTGGCAATGCTGGCGCTGCACGTGGTAAGGTGTCGCCTCTCTTCTCCACTGGCTTCACCACTGGCGGTGGCGGTGCACTGCGCTGTGGCGCTCCAATGCTCTCCAGCTGCACAGTTGGTTGCACAAATGCTACATTGGGCCCACTGTAATTACTCGTTGGAGAGCTGGCATTGTGCAGCGGGCGCAGCGTGAATCCCTTGAATTTACCAAACATTCCAGCTCCAGTATTTCCAGCGACTGCGACGGTGGTATCGCTTGAATTGCTGGGTGACTTGAGTAGTGCCGAGTTCATGTCATCTGAACTACTTGGTGTCGATTTGGGCAGCCCAATGGCGCCAGTTCCACCACCAGATCCAGGTGGACCAGTGCCATTTGGAACGGAACGAACCGTCGGCTGTTTGTGACCGCTGGCAGTTTTCAAGCTGCAAGGGATACAAGACGGGAATTAGAGGGGAATACATAAATCTGAGTAAGTGTGTGTGTGTGTGTGTGTGTGTGTTACATACCAACAAATAGCAGTGCAAGAAGGAAACCAAGCCAACGAACAAAACAAGGCTTTACATTAACAGAACATTAAACAGTTAATTACAAGTATTATTAAGAAGCAAAACCAACACCAATTACATGTATAATAATAATGTTTAAAAAAAACATTTATTTATTTAAAAGTAATAATTATATTACTAAATTAACTGAAATAAAGTAGCTTAGAGTTAGGTAAAGTAGAGTAACAGAAAAAAGCAAATGGTAGCAATGGAAGGGGGAAGAGAATGTGAAGAAGGAAGTGATGGGGGAGATGTAAGAGAAGGTGGTAAACGAAGGAAGGAAGGAGGTAAATGAAGGACAAGAGGAGGATGTAGAGGAGGAAGAGGACAAAGAGAAGGAAGAGAACATTGAAGAGAAGGATGAGAAGTATAAGGCCGAACAGGAATAAATGGATGGAGAGAAACAGGAGAATGAAACAGAGGATGAGAAAGTTAATAAGTTTTAGAAGAAAGCGGAAGAGAAGAAACAAGAAGAAGAATTGAAGGACGTGAATGTAAAGGATTGGGAGGAAGCACAAAAAGAACGGAATTGTGAGGATGGCGTGGATTAGGACGATGAGCTGACAAATGAGAATGGGAAACGGCTAAGATGGAAGAATAGGAAAAGGCTAAGATGTAGGATTCAGATTAAAATTACGAGCATTGGATAAAATGAGGTTGAGGATAATGGAAAGAACACGCAACATGCACAACTTTGTTTGGCATGCAAATGCTGCTTAGGCAGTGTTGTTGTTGTTGTTGTTGTTGTTATTATTGTTGTTAGTTTTTGGCGCACCTCGCGGGGTCGCTCTGTATGTATTGGGCGCCCTCGGTTAGTGCCAAAGGATTTGTTGTTGCATGCAGACGCGGCGCCGTTATGTCCAGCTTGGGTCGCAGTGTATTATTGTTATTGTTGTTGTGGCTGTTGTTGCAGCTGATGTTTCTGTGCGGTGGCACAGGAGGCGGTGTTGTTGCTGCTGTCAGCTGAGACGTGGAGAGCTTGCGTCGCAAGAGAGGCGCCACAAGGTCGACCTCATAGTTGCTTTGGCTCTTGGGCATGGCAGGCGGATGCACTGCAGCAAGGGAAACAGCCTGCCTGGACTTGAGGCGCGGCAATGTGGAGTGTATGTTAGTAATTGTTGCAGTTGCAATTGCAGTGTTAGTTTGTGTATTAAGTGGTTGTGCGTGCGATGGTATTGGAGGTGGTGGTGCAGACGTAGAACAAGTGGTAGTGGGTGAACTAGCTGTCGAGCAGGAGGAGACAGCGGCGGTGCAGCAGACGGGCGGTGAGATGCCACTGCTGCGACTACTGCTGCTGCTGCTACTGGACGTGGACGTCGATACATACATATTCTCAGCGAGTTTTCCACCGGAGAACAACTTGTTGCGGATCATAAAGTGATAGACTAGCCAACTGATGAACAAGAGCGGCACCACCAGGAAGAACAGAATGTACATGAATCGCTTGAAACTCAGCTTGCCTGCAAAGAGATCAAGACAAATTGTCAAAAGGGAATAAGATGATGATGCCATCGGTAGAAGGGATACTTACTGCTTGGATCTGTAGCTGGTCCGCTGTCAACAGAGCCGCCGTGTCCAGGCTTGTTGCACGATTCGCCACCGAATCCCACATCGCAGTGGCAGTGTCCTCGACTGTTGCAGACGCCGTTGTCATTGCAATTGTCGGGACAGGCGGATCCCATGCCCAGTTGACGCACATGGTCCAGGGGCATACACTTCTGATTGACACACATGCTCTGCTCGCCGCACTTGGCGCCATTTGGGGTCAGTCCAGGATCGATTGTCTGCAGACCAAGATCAACAAGTGCCGTGCGACAGGCGACGATCTTTCGATCGTGACTGACATAGGAATGGGATAGCACCGCTGCGGTTTCCATGCCAAACTCCAGACGTTCGTTTAGATGGGTACAGTGAAGCATGCCGCAATTCACGTGTGTCGGCGTACATTTCACAAAGGTCTTGTTCAGTCGATTGTAGCCACAGTTGCCTAGACGGTTACCCTCCACGTTCTTCTCATAACAATGCACGGAATTGTCTCCCGTCGGGCCCCACAGGATGCGGCATTGATTAGCATGAGAGCGACAGGTGCCCAGGAAACAATATGCCTGATTGTTGTCGCAGGGTTCCGTGTCACGGCGAAACACATCCGCCGGACAGTATTCTGACTCGCCCGTGCAATACTCCGGGAGATCGCACTCATTCTCCGTTGGACGACAGGCACTGCCTGCCAGTTTGGGTCGACAGGTGTCTAGGTCACAGCACTCGCCGGTGGCACAGGAGGCATTGCTGTGCAACATGCAGGTGTGGGCATTGCAACAGCTGTTCTCACAGTGAGCGGGCAATCCACAATCGCATTGCTCGCCCGGCTCCACAAAGCCATTGCCACATTGTGGTGAGTCAAAGAGACGCGTCGGTTTGTTCCTCAGGCAATAGTTCATGCCACGCGAGAAGGCAATAGTTAGCTGATCGATGCTGCAGCTGCTCCAATGCACTGGCACAACAGCTGTACTGGAAGCAGCCATCACACACTTCTCATCCGGACAGTGGCAATCGCTCGAATCGTGCTCCATGCCAAAGTTGTGGCCCATCTCGTGTGCCATCGTGGTGGCCACCACTGCGAGCACCTGACTGTGTTGCATACTCACCCCGCCCGAGTACTCGTAGGTGCAAATGGGACCCTTTAGTGCTTTGCCCACAACTCCGCCCGAGAATACCTCCTTGGTCAATAGTTGTGCGTTGTCGTTCGGATGCTCCAGGACGAGCTTTGTGCTTCGATAGTTGAGAAAGTTACGCAACGTAACATCTCCATCACTGGAGAACTCAATCTCATTGGATTCGTTCCAAATGACCACGCCTACCAGCGCCACAAAGATATTCAAGGGCACATAGAGCTGGAGAGGATTAAGGGATTAGCAATTGGACGACAGAATTGTGGTTCATGTTGAGATTACTTACAGCATTCACAATGTTGGCCAGATCCTTGCAATGCTGGTGCACCCGCTTGGTATTCTCCCCGAAATGTTTGTACAACTTGTTGTCCACTACGATGACCAGCTCCACGTAGCTGGAATACTTGTTGGCATTGTACGGTCCACGTATCAGTTGACTCTCATCCGCATGACGTCGCTTGCGTCTCAGCATTCGATGGAATTCTCCGCCATCCAAATGTTGTGGCACATTAAGTTCGCCTTCCTGCTCCATCTTGTGCTCCCAGCTGGTATAATCATGATGTGGATTGTGGTTATCCTTGCGGCTGTCGTAGCCACAGGTAGCATTCTGTTGCAACATGTCGGCGTGTCTGCAAAATTCCAAAACGAATCGTAATTTGATATTTCCGTTGCCAAAAATGAATAACGGAAGTGCGAGTCAATTGGAATGGGCAAGTGGACAGGGCCATAAAGCAAATATTGATAGACCGCAAATAAGGCAAACATTATTGGGGCAGGTATCTATTGCGGTGGCAGGGGCAAGCTACGATTAGGTGCCTCAGCTATGGGCAATGTTCAACTGGCAACAGCAGAGTAAATGTTCGATTAGATAAGCGCCACGTGAGAGTTTCATGTGTGAAGAGTTGGCTGATATATAGATAGATACCCTGTAAACAGGAAGACTCAGTAGTTGACGTAGATGAAAATCGCTTTAATCTGTTTGTTTGCTTTTTAAACCATAATAAACATTGAAAAGGAACTTGAAAATAACAGACTGTTCGACAATTAACATAACATAACTATGTTAATGACTATGTTATTAGATAAAAATAAAAATAAGAAAAATTAGTTTACAGAAATGCTTTCGTCAGTCTGTTCTATGTCTGTCATTTGTACTCAGATTGCAGAGCATATTGAGCAAATTGCAATGGGAATTGATTAGAAGTATGATAATGTTAGTCAATTGACCTAACATAACTATGTTAACAGATTGAAAAGACAGATTCAAAGAACAATGGGAAAAGAAAACAAAAAAAGGAAGAACCTGGACCGCATTACCAGATTATTACTCTGTTAACAGATGAACGAGAGAGAGTCATCAAAGTTATGTTGCACTAAACAGATCAATATGGGAAGAATGTTATCAAGCATAAGATAACATAACTCAACTCTGTTAACTCTCTATACAGAATACAGCTTGTATTCTGTGTGTAACTTAAGGTTTAGATATCATGCTAAACTCGCAATCTAAATCTTCCGTTCGTTCTGTTGTCCTGGTTTTCTGTGGCCTCAGTCGTAACTTACCTCAGCAGATAATGGTCATCCTGCAGTCGTCCGTTGCCATCGATGTGTGGGTGTATGAAGTACGTGTGTTGGCCATCGAAGACGACACCATTGAGGCTGCCATCGCAGGTGGAGAGCGCTACACTTGAATCCTGTTTGCCACGTATATGTCCCTGGAGAGTTACGAGTTACAGCAACGTTATGTAAAGTTGCAACGCAGACAGAGAGATAGATAGAGAGAGAGAGAGAGACGGAATGAGACTCACCTGATAATGGCATAAATCAATGTCAGTCTTGGTGAAATTGCGCACCACGTAGCCGGAGGCGCCATCTTCCTGGTTGCTGGCATTCTGATAGCGCAGGAAGTGGGAGTCGGGCAGAAGGCGATCGTTGCGTTGCAGTTCGATTTGGATGCGTTGTCCTTGATGCATGTAGCTTAGTGTTAACTGCGGCGCATGCAGACCATCCTGAAGTAGCAACATATACAAGAAAAATAAGGAAGTCATTAAAGAGATTTCCAGCTTTATTTCCTTCACACACGCAGTATACACGCTTAGAGGGGAAGAGAAGAAAACACGCAAATCCATCCAAGCAATTTTCTAGGTGCGAACGTGTAAAATTCTACGACCCCGCCTCCGGTCCTTCCTCTGACCCCCGCGGCGTATGAACCTTAATAACATGGCCGCCCTTTTGGCTCGTTGAAACTAATTAAAAAGGGTTTTAGCGCCTGTGTCCGTTCATTTCATCATGCCATCATTCCACGCGCTGGCACACCCAGAGTCCCCAGCAAAAAGGCTCTCACAGCCATAACAAAATATACTGCATACATTTCTTATTAACTTCCGTTAGATGTTGGCTTAATCTCTGGCCATTTAGACGGAATTTTCATTAGTTAAACCAAATAAGCGTTTAGTTATTAACATGGTCTAATTGACATGCAAATGCTACCCTTCTGTATAAGCTGTTCTTTGTAGACTGATTACTTGTGTTATGGTTATTTCTTTGTTAAAGTAACTAAATTATTTTATTTTAAATGAATGATTAAATACAATAATTCCTCTGCTTCCTCTGTCGCCATACTTCTGTCTTTGCTCATCGCTTTAGGCTTTCGCCTTTTATTTCTGTTTCTCATTTTATCTCTCCCTTTTCTTTCACATTTTTCAACTCAGTTCGTCAGTTTGATTTGCTTAGCACTTCTCGTTGTGCCTTTAGCTTTGCTTCTCAGTTTGCTACTTTGTTTGTTTTGTTTACCTTACTCGCTTTTCTTCATTAAATTGCTTTTTACTTTGCTTCTCACTTCTCTTCTAATTGTACTTCTCAGTTAGCTTCTCTTGGAGCTCATTGGGCTTGTTATCTAACTTTCGATTCTGTTTTGAACTGTAATTTTAAGTATTTGGATGTAGAGATGCCTCAACTTGACCCAAATGAATTTCAATTCGTATGTAGTACCACTACTCACCGTTGCATCCAGGGTGCTTTGCAGAGCGCGCTTAGTGCGACCATGTTGCACTTGGGGGCGTATCACAGTGTGTGTTGAAAACTCATTAAGGGCAGGAAAATAGTCACCGATGTGTGCTACAAATAGAAAGGAAAAGTATGAATATGCGAAAGTGATTAACACACTGCTGTAACTGTAATTATATCCCAAGAAATTGTCATAGATACACATACATATACATAGACATCTATATATGTATGTATCTGTGCAACTATGAGTACAGAAGGGGGAGATGGATTTTGGGACACACCCGAAAATTAAGCAGACACCATGACAAAGACAAATCCGCAGTGAGTGAAACTTTTGCCCTGACTGAAAGGTGTCTCTAATGGGCTTAAGCTCCATGATGGCGCTGCCAGCTTGGAATGCTGACAACATGAGCCCCTAATTAAGGCAAAGAATCAGTTTCAGTCGGATAATTATTAAATGCTGTGTGTGTGCTCGACTGATGACTGATAACAGAAGCACAATAAACAATAAAACATTTCTTAATATCAAGTATATGCTCAGCTGTGAACACTCAGACAGTCAGTCAGCCTGCATGGCCATGGGCAGTGCTAAAATTAGCAAGTTCATAAATTAAGTATGTGGTACAGATTTGGACCGTATACCTACATTATATATACTTACATATATATATATATATATGTGTGTATAATAATGTTCTTGGAAATGCCAACGTTGCTCTGTAACGTAAAACACGTCTAATTAATGCAGACCAACAGACAGCGCAGATGTCGGACATGCAGCAGCAGCAGCATCAGTTCGTTTTGTATCTTGTATCTTTCTGATACATTTTAAGACATTTCGCAAATGCGTGGGCTCACACACACAACCATACTTAAATCGGCACAAGTGGACTCCGGCTGAAACTTGTATTCACTCACTCGCATGGCCAGAAGTGAGTCAAGAAAACAATAAACCTCGGTATAAGATTTGGGGGCCTCCAAAGAAATCATCTTTCAATTTTAGCGACTGCTAAGTCTGACACCACCATAAGAAGACCACTGTAGACGTTGTCGCATCATCATCATCTCTACCTCCACCTCCACCACCATCAGCTTCTTCTTCTCCATCTCCAACCAAAAGTCAAGACGCTTTCCAAGTGTCACACGCGTCAGGGTCTTTTTGTTTAAGACGACGCCTCGAAGAAGGCATGAAAAAACAAAGAAGAAAGGCTTTCTTCGGCACGTCGAAGATGTGATACCCTTCAATTTCGCTCGAAGTTATATGATATAGTACTCCGACTTTAATCATCTATAATATTGGCCAATCTCTCTTTAGAAGCAACAGCTTTTCATACTTAAGGTAAATATTAACCTATGGCAGCTTTATTAAATAGAAATCGGATCTGTCCGGTTTTCATGTATGTACTGCCCGCAGCAAAAAGACGGATCTACACTAAGCTTCATCAAGTTAGCTTTAAAACTGATAGACTAGTTTGCATAGCAACAGAGGGACTCGGGAATATAATACTTTATGTCGCGTGTCACGCCTCCTTTAAGGCGTTACAAATTAGTGCACGAAACTATAATCAGCCAGAGTATAAAAACACAAGTCTCTTTATTATATTTTATTTTTTTTATAACTCGCAGCGTTTAGCGCACAACGTTGAAGAGCTGACAACTTGACTGCTTCTTTCCTTCCTCCGTGCAGATTTCTCTCCTCGTTTCATTTTTGGCTCATGTCTTTGTCACTGCAAGCCACTGATTCGCAATTAACGATACCAGATTTAAGACCCTCAGAAGGAGAAGGAGAATTCAAAAACCTAATCAATTTTCATTGTGTTAAAGTTCGTCAAGTTCTTCGAGAGCTGCAAAAAACTATAGCGCAATGACATGAGTTTAAAGTGGTATTTTGGGAAACTCTAATCAAGCTTCTTTTTATTACAATACATTAAGAAACAATTCATGGTAATTGAACATGTCTTGAATAACTTTTAACAATATATTAATTGCTGTTGTTGAAAATGAATTGGCATAATCGGCAAAAATAAATTCTACATATAATAAATACTTCCCTAAGGAATTCGATAGAATTTCCAAATATTTTGCTACATTTGTGCATTTGTTATATTCGACCATTTGTTTAGATGTTTAACATTTGTTTAAACTTTGCCCACATTGAATTGTTGATTCGCCTCGTACTTTCGAAAGCAATAAATGAAATTGTTATGAAACACAAACACATTGATTGTCTGGATATAGGATGCCTGGATAGGGGAAGTAGTGACTAATCAATGTCTCAACGTCAGTCAACTCAGCGCTAATGACTTGCAGACTAATGCAAATGCCCTTAGGACATTTCGAACCATAAGTTATTCGGGAAATATCTTAACAATGGGTGTGAAACTATTACAGAAAAGTAATTAACCCAAATGAAAACTTCAATGATTGATAGTTTTGACGACTAATGAGTTGTTCTCAAGTAATTAATAAATAATAAAATTGAAATTAGAGGATGCAAGAATTTATCAGATTTGGGAAGATATTTAAATGTTCAAATATTTCTATGATATTTCTTTCCGAAGTCTGTTTTCCATTTATGAGTTCTCGTTCAGTTGCGATCAGTTGATGAGGCCCATAAAATGACTTTAAAATAACTGCGAAAATGTTTACCAATTGATAAGCGATTGTGATAAGCGCCGAGTTATGCACACATAGTGAGTTCTATCTGTGTATATAAATATATATAAATATTTATACGCACATGTATGCATGTGCATGCCTTCGGCAAGGGGTAACATGGTAAACGCCAAATGAGAAGTCATAAAACCGGCTGAGAGAGCAAATGGCGCCAGGAGGCGTTACAAGGACTCTTTGTAGTGGAAAATCATTAAAACTAGAGCACAACAACAACAAACACACACTCACACACACACACACAGTCAGACACAATATGTGGTTCATGTTAGACGAACAGCGGGAAATTATCACACGAGACGATTCGAGCTGAGCTCGAGGCAAAAACATATGGCGCACTAGGGATCAGGGTCAGAGCGGGGAACTGAGTCGGAATCTGGGACTGAGACCGGGAGTTGTCTAGGCGCGCGTCCATCATCGTCGTCGCTTATGTTGATGTTGTTGGGATTGAAGGTCTAAAAATAATATGAAATAGGAAAAACAGACGCGTTTTGTTGCTCCGTTGTTGTTGTTTTTTGTTTTTGACGTTTTGACGAACTCATGTCATCGCGTTGTTTGAAGTCGATGATGATGATGAGGCTGCTGATGCTGATGCAGATGATGTTGCAAAGGATTTGCTATGCTGAAGGATTAGTTATGGCCACAGTGCAGCGTGTTTACTGTGTTTGTTTGGATATGCAGTCGGGTTTGTTTGTCTGCCTCTTCATGGGGGTTACAGTTTCTAGTCTCTGGATTTTATTATCACACAGCCCGCAGACCACTAACTGAATTTCAATTGATTTTTCATGCAAATCACAAAAAAAAGCGGCAGCTATCACTTGGCACTTCGCCTCGACACTTGTCAATCCCCCCTCCGCTTGAGCAAACAGAGAAAGAAGGGGAAACCTCTGTCGATCTCTTTGGGCCTCGTATAACAATCAACAGCGGCAACAAAATTTATATTTATAACTTGCGTTGCCATAAAAAAAAAAATATATAATACTGCAATGACATTAAAAAAATACTGAGATACTTGAAAGTCTGATGGGTTGGCCAATTGAGAAACTGAGAAACTATATGCATATTCATTCCAAAGTGAATATTCTCTAGTTATTATAAATGGTTACGAATGGAGACTCAATTTGAAAGAATTCCATTTGAATGATGAAAAATGTTCGCCCTTCAAGTGGCAAGTAGAGGGTTACGAGGGGAGAGCTGAGTATTTTTCAATAATGCCTATTGGCATTTAATATTAATGCTGAAATGTTGGAAAAATTATGATGCCAACGAGAAAATGTTAAACCCAATTAAAAATGCCTCATTTGGGGAAGTTGCAAGCGGCAGGAGGTTGGAGGCATGAGATAGGAGGTAAGAGGCAGGAGGTAGGCCCATAAAATTTGTAACACTTCACGGTAAAGTCAACGGCTGCAGTGCATCAAAATTATTAATAGAAACTTGGAATCAGGGCATAAATATTATACAAAAAGCTGGCCGGCTCCATAAACAGATTAGTGGCAGCTCCCTAAGGCGTGAGTGCTGCCGTGGCAGTGGGGAGTTGCGAGGGGGTGCAGTGGGGTAAAGGCAGAGAGGGCTGCATTTATAAAAGGGCAAACGAGCTTCGAATATGGCAAATGCATTACGAATGCATTTCTTGAATCCGTCTGCGAGTTATTCAAATCGAATGTGTGCCTAATTGATAAACAAGACAAAGACAAAGGCGAAAATGGGGATGGAGAAGGAGGAGGCAAAGGAAAAAGAAGACAAAGAAAGAGAGAGAGAGAGAGGCTAACTCGACGGACAACTTTTCATTTGTTTTCCACAATTCATTGGGATGCATACATACAATTTCCAGCAAACATAGTTTGAAGTTCTTCAACTTTTGTGTTCTGCTTGCGCATAATTGAGTAATAAATACAAACAAACAAACAAAAAAAAAAAAACAATTCAATTGTTTTGGGCAAACGAAATGCAATAAAAATGAAAATTTAAATGAAAAACAAACCCTCCCCTGCCAAAGGAAAATCAAATAAGGAAAGTCACGCACACACTAACGCATCACATCCAAGCACATCACATCACAATTCAATTAAATAATTTTCTCCGTCTGCAGATGGCAGCAGAAGCTCTTCAATTTGGCCGAATTGTTTGAGGACCATATAAATAATTAAGTAAAAAATAAAACAAAATTTTAGTCTTTTCAGAAGATAAGATTGTATTTATCTAGTAACCTTATAGAGCTCTGAATTGTAAGAAAAGTCTAAAAGATTAAATTGACTTTTATTTTACATTTATATAAAGTAAACATAGCTAGATAGATACATGGATGTATATATTCTTTATCTATAATATCCATGATAACAGCAAGCATTAGTTTAACCAAGTTTATATAATAATAACAATAATAATAATAATAATAATAATAATAATACTTTAAAATGGTCTCTCAGACTTTGACTGAATGTACTATTTTTAGCTGTGGAAATTATCTATAATTTGCAGCAGGTTAAAACTTTCTCTTGGATTGTAATTTGAAGCTGAAGCATATGAATATATAATCTAATTAAATAGATTGCGTTGCACGCTTATCGGATTAGCGGCAACAAATTGCACTTGAGTGGCACAAATTGCTTTTCACCTAAATATTCAGTTGGAAATCTTGAAGATGCAACCACTTGTGGCACAACTGCAACATGCCACGCAATGCCAACTTGTCTGCTCATCAGGCAACGTTAACAATAATAACTGCACAAACAACAACTCAAATTTGGGTTGAGCGCAAGCTGTGAGCACCACAATAGTCAAGTGGCAGACACTCATGACTTGCAGTGGTGCAGTTGCGGTTTAGCACCACTTTGAATGATTTGCACGTTCAAGTTAAGGTAGATTTGATTGAATTAATCAAGTTGCACAGGTGAAAATTGCAATTAAAAAGGGGAGAAAGAGCGAATGAGACGCTGACACATACATATGCACATAACATATCACATACAACACATACAGAGAAGGCGTATTTGATTGATATTGATTGAGGACTGTCAAAGTTCAAGCTGCAGGGGCTGCAATGTATATCTTCTGGCCATGAAGGGTCGCTGTCTGAATTATTTATAAGCAACTCGATGTTGGCTTGTATAAATAACATGGGGCACGATGCAAGTATAACAACAACAACAACAACATCGCCAGAACAGAACGCCAAAGAACTGGCAACACGACAAGTAACAGAATCAGAAATCAAATTGTAACTTGAGAGCGCCCGCAGCCATGAAAGGACGTCACGTCGCATGAATTCGTGGTCTATGTATATGAGATTGAGTATGTGGTTGTGTCTGGGTCTTAGTTGCACGGCCAGACACTGTGCCACAAAGCCGCTTTGTTTGACACGACTCGTTGGTGGCGTGAAAAGCACTTGAGCGTCTAACAATTGTGGACTTTTGGAGGCGCTCAGATTTCCGGCATTTAACTGAAATGCACTCAGCAAATGAAGGAATGAAATGGCTCAGCGATTCTGTGTGGCCAACGGACTCCTCGTCCTCATCCCCATACCCATCCCCATCCTCATATTCCAACTTCTTACGCATCTTCTCTTTCTCCACTTTGTAAACAAAAAACAAAAGCCGGCGTTCAGGTATCGCATTTGATTGGAGATCTCAAAGGGTGCTTTGTCAGATATCTTTTGACTTTCAATTTTCATTCAAAGACTCATTCTATCCACAAGATTATGATCAAGAGCAACAAAAAGGTTGCACGTGTGGTCCCAGTTTTTCAGTCCCAGGGCTGAGGATGGAGATTGGAATAGGATTGGGCACCTGTCAAACCTGGCTTTCAACTTTATCAGATTGCCTCATTAGAGGCGCATTAAACGCAATCGATGCGCCATAAAACGACGTGGCATCGTGGGGCGTGGCAATGAGTTAAAATCAAATGCATGTTGCATGCCTCGTCCTATCAACATTCATGGGGTTGGTCTCTGCCACACGATGTCGCGTCGAGTCGTGCAAAATGTGATGTTTACTTTTTTGGAGTGCAGCTTCCAATGGTGCGAACAACAGAACAGGCAACGCTTTTGTTTCGCCGTATGTTACAAACGGTTGCAATACACTTGAAGAAATAACCAAGTACATGCTAAGTTACTTTGCTTGCTTTTTACTATGGAAGTCAAGACATTAATTCTTTATATTCTTCTTTAAATTATATGATCAAAATCTGCTTGTTTTTCATCTGCACTTTTTCGCTGAGTGGAGCAGGGTGCCACTTCAGGCTCCCTCTTTGTTCGAGACACTCTGCAGTTTTGTTTATTTGTGGGGCATGTGCAATGAGTGTGTGTACCGAGACTCTGCCCAGACTGGTCCCTTTTGCATTTGGCTTCAATTAGATGTTGCTATAAATATTCTTTCAGTTGGCTTGCAACTCGAAGGCGGCTGCTTTATTTCTGTTGCACTTTGCTTTGGTTGGTTATTGTTGGTGTGTTTCGGTTCCTGTTATTTCCCCTGCCACTTGGAACAAATTAATTGCCCCGATGAGTCGGCTTTTGCTGTTATGCATAAATTATGCACTCTCTCTCTATCTCTATCTCTTTCTCTTTGTATCTCTGTTGTTTTTTGTTGATGCAACAATTTGTATAAATCAATACGAGTACTTGTTGACAGGCGCCTTTGTGGCGCTCGCCCCTTGGCACCGTTACACGCCACCGTCTGTCATTAAAATGAATCGCATGCAACGCATATTACAGCCGTGACCCTATTTTTATGTACGCCACTGTGCCGACTTCCCCACTGCCCAATTGCCCAAAGGGAGTGGGTGCACTTACAAACATTCGTGACATTTTGATAAAAAAAAAAAACATTATTTTAATTGAATTGTCATAATCTCTTTATCATAAGCAATTGTTAAATTAGTTTCATTAGTATTATCATTATCATTAGCATTAGTATTGCCAGTTGCATTATTAATTTCATAATAAATAATTTTATGTAAATTACAAATTTAATTAGCTACACCATTATCATTATCATCAACCTTTTCATTGTCATTATTATTAGAATTTTCATGAGCATTAATGATTTCATTTCTAAGAAGTGTTGTTTAGGGTTATTTGTGCATTGCCAGAGGACTGCAATTCATCTATTTCCTGCCCACAAAGCATTTCCTGTTTTCCCTTTTCATATAAAATAATCTGCCGGACATTGTGTTACTTCAAAGAATCGTAATACCCTGACATGATGTTACCTGCAATTAAATACCTGCAAAAACTCATTAAATCTCATCTAGCAAATAATAGTCAGACAGTTTGTTAACATTTTCCAGCTCTACGCACAATCTATAGATGGAAAATAACAAACAAAGCGTTGGAAAAATCCCATAGATTTGCTATGAATTGCTGCATCTGTGTTATTTCAGGCGGAATGAATATTAATGGCATTGTGCAAAATCATGAAGGCATGCATCAGGGCTAGATAAAGATCATGGCTCGAGGTTGCACCTGCCCCAGAGAGGGACACACACACACACACACAAAGGAGCAGCGGGTGGGCCAATCTGTGCAAAACTAATAGAACAGACAATGCAAAATATGCATTCAGGCGATTCGAGTGGAGAGCAGCGGGAGGTAAGATGAACGGAGAGGCAGACACTTCACTGACAAGGACTTGCATTAGATTTAAGCCTGATGCAAATGCTGTAAACTTTTCCGACTGCAAGGACAACGCAAGTAAATGTCGGCATTTAAGATCCTTAACCTAACACTTTGCACAATGGGGTTTTCCTTCTTTTTATTTTGGCAAGTGCTTGGTAACTACCGCTTGCACTTGGCCAAGTACTTGGGACCGCCCATTGCGTTTAGGGTCGAGGACATCTTTATGAGTTTGTATCCTGTGCACCAGCTGCGTCCCAGGTAGATCTACCTTAGTTAAGCCGTGAAATTTCACACCCGCTGTGGTTGATTTTGATGAAGTGTTTGTCAAGTTGAACCTCCGCCCAGGTAGATTTCAGGTTAATCTCAATATGGGCACTGAAATCTCGACAACTCATTGATGTTTATCATTTCGCTTAAGGCAAGACAACTGTCGGATTTAGTTGATCCCTGGACATCGCCTATTGCCAATGGTCTTAACTGTTTGCCAATGTCTCTTGAACTCCCGGCCATATTATCTTTCTCCCACTCCACGTACTCTTTGCTGTTTGCTTTGGCATTAATTTGTGTACTTTATTATCTGGCCGCGAGCTCATAAAGTAAAGGCAACAACCTGCAAACGTATTGGGTTTCCAACTGATAACTGATAAGGTCCAACACTAACAACCACTGTTAGCTTTCTGGCTTGTTTCCTGCCACAAGGGGGAGTGTGGTTAATCATCGCATTAAGTCGTAAAACTAAAGAATTCCAAATAATAATAAAACTGCAGAGAAGAAGAACAATTAAAGCTATTGACTTGCAAGCCATGCGGAGTGGGACCCCAAAAAGGTCAACAAGTTGATAAAAAACATTGCCATAACTGAATCGTTAGCCTTAACATTTAAGGCAAAAGCAAGATGTATGGGCGTTGTCTGGTGTGGTCTTAGACTGGTTCTACGAACTGTGAAAGCTAATGCAATATTTTGCAATGCAATATTCTTTCAATGATCACGACTCTTGCTTTTTCTAACTACAGATTCTTTTTCTTTAGTTTATTGCTAATATTGCGCTAATTGAGAATAAAGCACATGCCTTATCTCATTATAAGTTGCAATTCCTATTCAAATTCAAATCAGCGATATTAATCAAATTATAATGAGCTTTTTATATGCACAAACTGTCAGCTGTGTCACATTGTATATAGGAAATGCATTAAATATAAAGAAACGTAATATTATTAAATGCGTTTCATATGTACATGGCAACATCATCATCATGTTGTCATTGACCAACTGACTGAGTAACGGACGGACAGACAGATTGTTGAAATAAATCTCAATCAGCGTAAATTAAAGTGATTTATTGCCACACAATAGACATGATTTAAGCTCCATATTCACATTCCCATTCCCATTCAGTTTCATATTCAGATTCACATGCAGCTGGCGCCAAGGCAACTGAAACATGACTGTGGGTGAGGACAGGTTAACGCTTTGTTTACATGTTTACCATAAATTTAAATGATTATTTCATTTCATTTCTAAAGTAAAGTATGGAAAAAGTGACCAAGGTAATTAATGTTATGGTAACACCAAGAGAAGAATTTTTGTATCTCTACTGAGCTCTTTCCTAGTCTTTCCTAGTAAATATGAATATAAATATAAATATAAATATAAATATAAATATAAATATAAATATAAATATAAATATAAATATAAATATAAATATAAATATAAATATAAATATAAATATAAATATAAATATAAATATAAATATAAATATAAATATAAATATAAATATATATATAAATATAAATATAAATATAAATATAAATATAAATATAAATATAAATATAAATATAAATATAAATATAAATATAAATATAAATATAAATATAAATATAAATATAAATATAAATATAAATATAAATATAAATATAAATATAAATATAAATATAAATATAAATATAAATATAAATATAAATATAAATATAAATATATATATAAATATAAATATAAATATATATATAAATATACAAATAAATATAAATATAAATATAAATATAAATATAAATATAAATATAAATATAAATATAAATATAAATATAAATATAAATATAAATATAAATATAAATATAAATATAAATATAAATATAAATATAAATATAAATATAAATATAAATATAAATATAAATATAAATATAAATATAAATATAAATATAAATATAAATATAAATATGAATATAAATATAAATAATATTGGAATTAATTGTGAAATTTGGCTTTCATCTTTCTAATAGAATGTTCTGTTCGTAACAAGAGGATTGAGCACGATATCAACTCTTTGTCTAGACCTTGTATTTCTATGTGAGGAAACAAAAGAATTCTTAATTGAAAATAGTCTTATCTTTTTATCAGTTAGCAGGCTGCAATTTGTTGTTGACCCACACTGAGGGTATTTCTCGTATTCTAGTGGCAATACTAGATTTCACTTGGCAACACTTTTAGTAATTGGGCTAATTGCAAAGACAAAGACAAAGACCAGACTTTTCTGTTCCAAGCCACATAGTTCGAATCGTTTTTGTCGGCAATTAATAGTTATTGTAGCATAAACATTACGCACAATGCGTGCCACAAGAAGCAAGTTGCAAGTTACATAAACATTGTTGCATCCATTTTTGGAGTTGATTGCCAGTTTCTTGGTAATGGCCAAGCAATGCTTGTGTGCTTGTGCTTTTGGCCCTTTTTTATGTACATACATTCTCTTATGAGAACTCGCATGTGACTGAGAAAGCTGCTGCTGCGAACAATTGCAGTCGCAGTGCCAGTTGCAGTGCCAAAAAAGGAAATAAAACGCATGGCAAGAATGTTCAATCTTTCTCAGTGTTTTCTTTGTTATACTATTGTTTTTATAATTTTTGTTGTCGTTGCTGTACATGGCCATAACGGATTTTTATGTGGTCAATGATCCTTAAACAAGCGACAGAGAAACGCAGTCGCTTCCTGGAATTTGCTTTGTTGGCAAAAGCCACGACAATGCAAAAAAAGGAAGAACAGTGCTAATGATAGATCGTGCTTGGAGATACCCTGTATACCAATCATTAATTTTAGCTGAAAATATCTCACCTTGATCAACGTTAGCTTCAGTTCCTTCGATGTTTAAAAGATGCTTGATTTTAGACAGTTGTAATTGTTTGCACAATCGTTTCATACCCTGCTTACCCGGTTGACGGATACAGGGTATACAAAGAGCGTATGCATAAAATGAGGAAGCAAAGCCAAAAGGATAAGAAACCAATTCTCAGTATTTTTAGCTCGGGGCATTGACAATATTAGTGGGCGTGGCCCCGACACACATGTGGCCAAAATGTCAATAGAGTTTGGTTTCCAGCTGAACAGTTTTTTAATTTACAGCTGCAACGGGCAACTGCCACGCCCAGTTGGCCTTATCATTTGTGGTTTTCCATTGTTCGGTATGCTGGTTCCTCTAATTATCATCTGTCTCTAATGTGGGTCACGCCCACTGAGAGAGAAAGAGAGAGGAAAGCACACATATCCTTGAGTAAAAGTTATCAGGCAACTTTTCACTTTATGTACATTTTGGCAAATGTGGAAAATGTGTAAAATGATAACGTGTTTTGCCAATCTCAGTCGTTTTAATTTCACGCAAAAGTGGCTACAAAAAGTTTACGTCAAATGCAAAATGTTTCAAAAATTTAGCTTAAAGCACGAGTTTTTGCTGGAATTCAATTAAAATTCCGCTTGGAGCATTGAAAACTCTCCATGGAGTGCGAGTAGTCTATTACCCTATTACTCTTTTAGTCTTTTGGCCAAAGCACCACACACCACACAGCATTTGCATTGCCAAGTGAGTTCCAGGGCTCATTAATATGCCTCGTCGACTGTTGCCATTAAATCATAGTGGTAGCTGCCTTGACCATTTCAGGCAAGTTGTCGGATTTTGGCAAGCCATAAAAGCAACACAGCAAAGTCAAAGACCCAGTGCCACTAAGCCAAATGTATCTGTATCTGCACAAGGCCACAGAACCCTTTACCCTCGTTCCTCTCACACGCCTTAGCACACGGCTGACATTGTCATCGAGTCTGTTCTTTTGGGCATGGCAATAAAATGAACTGCTTATTGATTTTGTTTTTTTTTTTTTTTGGTCTAAAATTGCACAAATAAAATATACTGCAAGATAGATGTTCTATTTGAGTGCAAATTTAAAAATATAATATAAAAATTGCTAACTCAAATTTGTGTTCAGGCAAAGCTACAATTAACTGAATTCTAGTTTGTTTTTACATTATTTAATTTGTTGAATTGACTTGACTTATTTATACCGAAGTGAAACTATTCTATTAATAAATGCTAACGAATGTCTGGTAAATCGTTAAATATTCTATCTTCACACCTCATTGAACATCTGACAGATACAGCTACAACTAAATGAGATATGTACATATATATAAATATTTGAGAAAGTTGATATGTTTATTCAAGGAACTTGTAGGGTGTCTTTAAATCAGCTTCAATTAATAGCTGCATTTTTGCACTAATTCCGTTTATTTGGGTTCACCATTTATGAACTGCCTCGTGGAGCAACTGTGTGAGTGACTAGGCTAAGTAAGTGTGTATAGTAGCTTACTAGTATATGTTCTAAATGTGTGCTGCATATCATGACGAGCAGCTGTTTGGCTCAAGACAAAAGCCGTCATATAAATGACAGGCAGCGACAACAACAATAATAATAACAACAACAACAATCATAATAATAACAACAATAAGGACAACAACAACCACCAAAATGATGACGACTCAATTGAGGCCACTGAAATATTCTTTGTATTTGCTAAAGAGCTTGGCAACTAAATGGAACTGCGATTATATTTGATAAGGGTTGTTGTTCTTGCTATTTTATTTATACATTTTTTATTTGGAGAAAGCTCACACAATTGTTGGCGAAAAAAACGAAAGAAGAATAATATGAATTTGTTGAAAAGATAATGACAAACAGATAAATGATTATGGCGATACATACATACTTGTATACTCATTGTATATAAATATGACAATTGATAAACATTTTGTCGTATGACTCACACCAGGTGAGCGGTTTAAGCCTTTGGCCCTGGCTAAAAGTTGAGTCGTGACAAACATGTGGCTTACCTGAAACAGACAAAAAGTAAGGATTGAGTTAAAGATATGACATTATAATTAGCATAGTAGGATTAGGAACAGACAGTTTTTAATTTTCAGCTAAGCCACAAAAGGGATGGAAGCGAGGGCACTTAGAAGACAGTCGGGGAACTCAAGCATTAAAATTAATAACTCATTAATGCAGGCGGCAGTAAATGATGGGAATCTTGCTCTCTCTTTCTCTTTCTCCCTCTCCCTCGCCCTCTCACTCTCTCTCGCTCTTGATCTTCCTCTCTTACTCTAATGCATTCTGACATTGAACTGCACTTTGAGGGCAATCCAAACTTGAAGCTGGAGCTTTCCCAACACACTTTTCATATAAATCACTCAAGCGGAGCTCCGCAGTAGTCTCCACAAATGTAGACAGGCGGATGCTTGTGTCTGTGAGAGAACTGGGAACGGGTTGCTTAGTTTGAGGGAGAGACTGGGACAGGGAGAAGAGTGTCGTAGATGGGCAAACCGACGCATTTGTCACCACTTCGATGGCAATTAAGTCCAACAAGTTTTTCCACACACACACATGTCTGTTTATTGTTGCTTTTGTTGTGTCTGATGTGTTGTTCGCAAACAGTGAAATCGATATCATTTTTCATATAGCGGAAAAGTGGTTTCAGCTTTAGCGTTTCTGAGCCCACAGTCCGCCTTCGGTTCTCCTCATCAAAAGCGGTTTCTGCATATGAAAATCGCCTGTGAAAACTGAAACCATGACAAGGTCGTCGCTTATCTTTTGCGGAATGGGTATTGCTCATATTGTTGTTGTTATTGCCAAGTTTTGCCAATTAAGTTCACGAGCAACAAGATCCACACATTGAAATGAAAGTGCAAATAAATTTGTGTTATAATCAATTCCAGAAAAATATTAATTTATTGAATAAAAGTCTCATATACACACCCACACACACACACACACACACAGTTAAGCTGTATGTTCTGCTGACCTTGAGATGACAAGTGCGCTTTCATAAATATGTATAGAAATAATTTATATTATATACATTAAACGTGGAATTAGAAAGACATTCAAGTCATGCACATACAAGCATAACAAAAGGGCTGAAGAGTTCGTTCTCTAAGTCGTAATGGAAAGCTATTAAAAGCGCGTACTGCAGAGTGGTGAGACAATCGATAACAAGTGCAAGTCTCTCTTAATACTGAAAAACTTATCGCCTACTTAGCGAATACTGTAGGCATCTCAAGAGACCTTATCGATAGTGCAACACTCTTGCAAATCTTGTAATCTAAATAACTTTTAGAACTATCGATATTCGATAACAAGAAGAAGTAGGTAGAAGTAGGTAGTCTCTTCCAAATGATAATAAGAATATGGATATGTGGATGAATATATAAATATGTATGCATATGTACATATATGTATGTATATACATAAATCAAGTGTTGCTATCTGATGGTTTAATCTAAGCAGAAGCGAATGAAAGAAGAATTGGAATATAATAACTGTTATCATATTTGTTATAATACACATATATATGTATTTATCGACTTATACAAGCAGGCGCTTGCCAATCGCTCTGTCTCGCTTGCATTAATGCTGGCATAAAGCGAATACATTTGTTATTTCTGCATCCATATAAATAAACTGATCAAGAATACATATATATGCTTTGTGGGATCTGCCACGCTTCCTTCTGCCTGCTACATCCGTTTTACATAAACTTAATATATCGCTGGCACAGGGTATAAAAATGATATAATAAATTGTTGACAACTTTCGGGTCCAAAATCAAATATACGAATCAACTAACTGTTATACAAAGGCTAGTACATGTTTGGCCTGCAAATTGGCAATTGCAATGACCATAAAATGGCTTAAATACAATTAGTCACATTCATGTTTTTGACAATTTGATCAAACATTTGCATGGGGGTTCAATAAATTGCAATTAATTGCTGCGATTTTTGACGCTCGAAACTTGTTGCTTTTGCTTTTTCCTTTTAAACTGAGACTATGATTGTCTGGTCGTAGTCCATCCCCCGCATACTCCTCCCTCCGCCCCCCTTTGTCCACATGCTTTGTGCAACTTCAGCCGGACGTTGGCGGCAAGTAGATACAAAAGGCAACTGGTACTCGAGTTCAGTGAACCAACTTAATTGATTTTACTGAAACTGCGACTGAGACTGCGAAACATGCGAAAGTACAGTAATTAACTGTAAAGACAACTCACATATATACAAATACATATATATATATATACATATAAAGTTTATATATAGTTCGTTATGTGTGTTATATACTGAATGCTGTCATAATGTGGTTAATTGAATAACTGGTCAGCGTTGGCGACTCTATATAATTGCTAACTGAGTCTAAGGCAAGCGACATTAAGCAGCTAATGTTCAATGCCAGGACAACGTCCAGCTTATTCCTATTCCTTGCTCTCCTCCAAGTCACATTGCCATCAACAGGAAATGCAATAAATTAACAACGCGACACAGAAACAGCTACAAGATGAGGGGAAATGACGATGTGCAGGATGCGAATAGCCTGGCCAAGGCAAAATGTGTATTAAAACTCAAAGGGAGAGGGCAGCGAGAAGAGAGGAGAGGAGAGGAGAGAAGAGGCGTGGCTGTTGCCTTGGCGCCTATGGCTAAAGTGCAACACACATTTGTGTGCAGGCGTTTCTCACTTGCGCTCAAATGCCTGTTTTATGCTAAAAACATTTTAAAAATTAAATGCCAGCCACGCCCCATTTTGTGGCAAGAACACACCTTCAACAAACACACAACAAATTGTTGCTGTTGTTGGTGTAAACAGTATGTAGACTGGCATATATGTACATGATATGCAAATTTGGGGCAGGATTTCAATATTGCAACATTTAATACAAGGTAAGGGTATGCTTTAGTCGTACATGTAGTTGTGCTTGTGTAACTTGAGTCTTGTTGAGTCGTGTCATGCCATACTAGCATATCATGTATGCATTGTAAGTAAATAAGTTGCCCCACAAAACTGAGAAGGACAGAGTCAACCCCTATCCTATTCCTATTCCTACTCGGCACTCCCTATTCCCTCTTCGGAGGCTTCCCTAAGTGCACACATGACATCAGTCTCATAAATTAACAACTCGAAGCATATACAACTCTCGTTTGTTGTGACACAATCGATAACAATGAAATCTTGCTTCATATTAATTACTCAATATGTTGGGCATTACATTACACTTTCCATTCTTTCAACTTTTCCAGTTCCCAGAATTGAATGTGAAAAGGATGCGAGAGATAATCTACTCTGTGAGTGGAGTGCAGTGTCTGCTGATTACGTTTTACATTTAAACCAGAAGCCAAGGCCAGTTTCGAGTAACTCGTTTCATAGCCTTGGCAAAAGCGCAAGTGAATAAACAGTCGGCAGTCGTCAGCTGAGGTTCTTTCGAGATAAGCAATGTAAATTATGCAGAGCTCGACAAACTTCAAAGCCCATCAAATGCAGCTTATGATGCAATGAGTTGAAGGGCTGCGACTTAATCTCCTTGGATCCAGTTGGTGGCAGTTGGCCAGCATCAAATGTGGGTCAGTTCAACTTCTGCCTGCATTGGGTTTGCATCCGTTAGCGGGGAAACGAACATTTTCCAATTAACTGGACTCGTTATGGGTGCTGGCAAAAGTGAAACTTTAATCGTAGTATCGAAGTATTTATGAATGGAACCGAAGACTTTCTATTCCATTGCCAGATAAAGCTCATAATGAAAGCAAACAGCCCGACCATGACGACAGAAACAACAATGAATGATTTGATGGCATGGCAAACATTTCAAACAAAAAGATCACAATCAGAAATTGCAGGGCAATTACATGTGTTTTCGTACGTTGTCCAAAGCGAATTACGGAAGTGTTCCCAATTGGCCATTACATGTACAAGTTTGAGTACATATGAAGACTCACACTGGGAGTGAGGCAAATTAAATGATTTTCTTCTTACAACATGCAAGGTAATTGAAGCTAATTGGGTTATAACTTATAACCCAATTGTGTCATCTTAATTAATCGCATAGAGACAACAGCTACAGTTACTCATGGATAGAGATATACATTTTAAGCACGCAAAATATAAGTATTGTTATTTAAATTGTGTGAATTATTGTATTTGTTGCTCTTGTCGATTTGGCTGATCACCGGTTTGACCAGTTCGTCATCAAATGATTCATTCCAAGAAGTATATTCATATACATTTTCATCTTCTAAGAATCTGTTCGTTGTCATGCTAATTGTACAGTCAGAGAACATCCAGCGAACCAGCGACAGATTGAGATACAAGATACAAGTGTAGTCGCTTGCTTTTCCAATCTTCGCAATGGACCAAAGCAGCGACGCCCCCTGACCTAATTTGATTGAGCAATTTGCTACTTAAGTCGATTGCTGTTTATTAGATTTACAACTATTGCGTCAATTTGCATCTCCCAGATACGTAGTCTATCAATCCCTCTCTCTCTTACTCTTTCTCTTTGCATTTGTATCTGTAGCTCACTATCAATGCTCAGTAGACCGTTTTGAGTTAATGTTCAATTTTGATTTGTCAACAACTCGGCACTAAATTGAGATACACACGCTCACACATGTATCCATGAGATACATACTTCATGCGTTGTTCTAGTGTGTAATTAAAATGATTATCTTTTAAGGTAATTTATCATATTAAGCTTATTTACAGCTGACGTCGACAGGAAGTTTGCCCCAAATAAGTGGCTATTTACATATATGTACATATATGTATAAATAAAAGATACTTACATGTATCTACATATATCCGAGTACTTACGCTCCCTTCTATCTTGAAAGTTTATTTGCGCACAACGGAAGTGAACAGAACTTTCACTTGTAAGTGAAATGAACAGAATTACTATCACTTGACACTAATTGCAGTAGGATTGATCAATCATTTGTCAATCAATTTTAGTTTTAGTAAATTTTATTTACTGTCAAAACTGAAGACTTAACTTTCTGCTGATTTTCCCTGGAAATGTCACACTATTTCCAACAGGTTAGATTGTCAGACCCTCAATGCAAATATTTTGCATATTGGTTGGCAATTTGAAGCGCCAATCAGGCGACTATTTGTCTGATGTGCAAGCAGCAAATAAACACACAGTTGACAAATAACAAACATACTTTAACAAATAAGAACTGCCAAATGGTTATGTGAACAGAAAAGAGACAGACAGATAGAGAGAGAGAGAGAGAGAGAGAGAGAGAGAGGAGAGAAAGGGAGGGAGGGAAGTGCTTATTGTTCAATTGGGTCGTTTGTTTATTTTCCTCATCGAGTCTCGATGGCTTCTTATCAGCAGCCGTAATTGCGTATTCCATATTCCGTATTCTGTATTCTGCATTCCGTAATTGCCAATATGGGAGTAAATGCAATTAGCAAAATTGGGGCAGCTTGACAGGCAAACTGGAGCGGATCAATCGAATGTTGCAACAGCAAATGACGTGGAAATTGACATTACACATAATTAAAAAGCCAATTCATTTGTATATTTCGAAACCTATAAATAATTCTAATGTCAGGTACATATCATTAAATCGCGTGTAACCATAAAAAACAATATAAATGCGTTGCACACCTGCTGACTCACAATTTGCCTTTATTTTACATGTAGAAAGCCCAGCTGACTCAGTAACTCAACCTCCTCCTCGCCCGCCTATCGTCTTACCCCACTTACTGTACTACGACCTTAGCTACTAAATTAGTTTGTATATATACTTTGACTACGTTTGCCAGTTTCATATCCATTGTTGTTGAACTCACACATTCGTATCGCATTATGACTCTGGCTATGTGTGTGATATGTATGTGCATGTCTGTGCATGTATGTGCATGTTGAGGCTTTTTAAGTTGGTGAATTAGCGGTTTAAAGTTGCGTCGTTGTTCCCTAACCTGATGATTCACCTTTAAAGTAGCTATAGCAACTTCTTTGAGCAAATACTTTTATAGATAAGCCTCAATAATGTAAAAAAAAATACCCTGCTATTGCAAAAAAGCAAAATAGTTATGCTAAACTGTTGATCGTATATGTAACAGAAATAAACTTACAGCTGCGACTCAAATCATATTCAATTGAGTTGATCTATTGATCTTCAATTGCAAAAGAAACTTATATATTGTCAGAGAGTTGGTTCGCTCTTACAGGGTATTTACTGTGGTTACTCATATATTTTCTCTTCGCAATAAATCATTTTGCATTAATTTAATTTATAACAAGTCACATTAGTAACTAATATATGGTCTAGAAGCCTGATAAGAAAACCAATTGTAAATTTTTCAGAACAAATACTATGAATACTTTTTGTGGTCGCAATTCAGATGAAGCTGAGTTTATTCTGTATGTACGATCTGAGTAACTATAACTATGTTCGCACCTGTATACCATAAGCATATTAAGTTTCTCTCAAACTTTCTATAAGGTGCGACGCAGCACTATCAAAATTCTTTATTAATGAGACTGACACAGGGTATTAAACGGTCGTGTGTGATCGACTGATCCGCTTGTGTTTCATTTATCACGTTGCCAACTGCGTACAAATGTATAATAATAATAATATGTACAATAATTGCGAGCACACATTTTATGCATGCATTCATATCAACTCACTTACACAAGTATTACAAGCTTAATAATAATTACAAGTACACATTTTATGAATGCAATCATATCAACTCACTGACAGAAGTATTTACACACCCTTTGCAAATGACTTAATGATTAAGTACTCATGCATAAGTACATGCATAAGCAAAGGTTTCTGCAATCTGTTGCTTCATTACATTGCCAATTGTTACATTGCCAATATTCGCTAATGACTGTATTTGTTTCATAGAGTGTGTAAGAAAAAACGTGTCAATTTAAGACACGAGTGCGAAATGCGCTTAGGTAACTCATACATGACCTTATTGAGAGGGGGGTGGTAGTATTGGGAGAGTGGAAATGGAAACACACAAAGTTATCAACCAGACGATCTAAATACCAAATAACTGCACCCAAGCGTTTATTCTTAATGAACAGGAGATGAGAGAATATTAAAGAAAAGAACAACAAAAATGTAAAGATATAAATGAAAAAGTTATTAACTCTCCCTCTCATCATCTTCCCCTCTAAGCGGGACTGCGAGCAATTCAAGTTCCCTTCTTTGTGTTTGTTTTTTTTTGTTTTATTTTATATTTGTTTTTATCAATTAACGCGCCCGAACAATGGCAACGCACTCAAGACAGCAGCTTTGCCTCTGCTCTAATCTTGCCCCAACCGGCAACTGGGCGCAACTTGGTTCGTCTGTCCGTCGGTTTGTCTGCTTGTCCGGGCTACTTTATGGTTCGTTGGCTCACTGTGTAAGTAGCTCACAACACAACACAGCACGACAGAGCATAGTAGAGCAGAGCAGAGCAGAGCATCCGCTTATCAGAGTAGCTCGTTGTGTGCCTCAGATAAACTAAGAGAACTTCTTGAGCAACTTTGCCGAAGCTCTCTCTCTCTCTACGAGACGGTGAGTGCAGCTGTTAGCGGGTCAACAAGCTGCAACACTTGGAGATGCAACTTTATAGAAAGAAAGAGACAGAAGAGCCAATTGACTTGAAAATGGTTCAGATAATAATAGAATAAACAACCTAGAATGCAAATGTTTGGTAAAAGATTTACTTTTCACATTTTGTTGGTATATAGAAAACTAGAATAGAACTCAGATCTTTGAATTGGCTTCTGTTTGCACCACTTAAGAATGAAGCTACGAGTGCAATAGAGAAATAAATAGAGAGAGAGAGAATAGAGCGACTCTTGCCTTTCTTTTTAGTTTTAAGTTTAAGCATTAGTATATAAATGTAATACATTTTAGAGTCTGTATGTTAATTTGATTGACACTTGGCGCTCTCTGGCTTTGTTTTCCTGCTGTTTGTGGCTTAGAATGTAACTTGTTTGTCAGCCGAAGTAGTTAAAGGGGTTATTGGTTATATGAGCCATTGCAACAGGCAAGTCAAAACAACCATAACAGGACTAATTACGAAAGAAATCTGAATATTTTCAAACACTTGGAAAATGTGTTTTTAGCAATAAATAGGAAATTGCAGAATTGTGTCAATAGACTTTAGATTTAGCAGCTGATTCTTTATCTAAGCAGAAAGTTAAAGTCACTAATTGTTTAATCAGCGCATAAGTAAGCAGTTTTTTCGTAATTGACAACAACAATAAACTAAGGTGTTGTAAATTATTTCAAATACTTAAAACATTTACGAAACGTAAACAGAAAATTTGTCGAGTGTTGCAGTTCAGTGAACCTCGAAGCGTGATGGCGACGTCATTCGATGGATCGTTGGATGTTGCAGCAGTTGACGTTGCTGCTATTGTTGTTGTTGTTGTTTAGTTTTCAAAATAAGCACACACCTACGCACAAACACACACACACACACACATACCCAAAAAGAGAAACGAGACTGATTGCATGAGTGATTCTCAGTCAGTTTTTCTCGCTCTCGCTCTCTCAACAGGGAACACCTCTTTTCTCTGCTTCTTACCTTTCCATTTCATTTTTCCTGCTTCTCTTTGATATAAAATTGCAATATTCGCAAATGATTCATTTATATTCACATTTGTGCCGGAAGAGTTGTGACTTCGCTTGGTCAGCCTAGCGTGTTGTCACATTTCCGTTGCGAATATTCATACTATTCACATGGCACTCGATACCTATTCATTGTCTAGCATCATTGCTCATGCCGCTCAGCTGACTGTCATTCTGATGCATAAATTAGAGAGCCAGACGAACGTCAGACACTCTCAGTCAACGTAGTATAAACAGATACTTTTCCATTAAGAAACCCCACGGCGTCGCTGTTATTATTTATTCTTATACCCTATAGCCATGTTCTGCATTAAAAGGGTATAAAGGGTAGTATTGTAAACTGAGCAGTTATTCATATTGCATATTTAATAATTACAAAAATGATTAATTAAATATTCAATGAGTATCTTTTAGTCGAACATTCCCTTGCAGTGCATTGTTCCTTGTTTATTTCGTTTTTGATTAATCATTGTGTACACCTTCATTTCGAATTTTTCAATCAAGGCGCTGCATTGTCAATGGGACTCTTCATTTCCCAGTTGATCTGTGTTTAGATTACCTCCCTGGTTCTCTGTCTCTGCCTCTGTCTATGTTGCTGGCGAAGATTCTGTACAGAGGAAACAACAAATCTCATGACTCTGGCATAAACAATGCGTTCAAGTGCTTTGATTCTAATAGGAAAACAGAACAGAATTCCTGTCCCGGTTTCTATTTATCGATACTTTTGCTTTGATTACTTTTTTCTAACAGGCGTCGGAAAAGCTACTCGAAAGTCTACTCAGAGCTCTAAGCTGGTATTTCCTGGCTGCTTCCCAGCCTGGTTAAACAGATGGGGCGACTGGTGGCTGGCGGCTGGTGACTAATCCACATTGTCTGGCCCGTCATGAAAGTTGCCATTGTCTGAATCTATAGTTGTGTAGCTGTATCTGTGGCTGTAGTTGTATCTGCATCTGTATATCCACCCTGCCAGTCTGCAAATAGAGTCATAAATAACTTGAGCCGCCCCCTAATAAGTTTGTAGTGTTCTCTTACTCCCCAAAAACGGACTTACAATTCGTTTATAGTATTCTGTTGCACTTCTTTCTTCTTTGAATGTGTCACGCATTCATTTAGGTGTAATCCCGGCACTTCAGATCAACCCTGCAACCTTCGCAACCCTCGATAATTATTATACCACATTTTGAGGCATGAGGCGAACACGTGCCGCAGTCAAAAGCTGAAACCTGAAGCATGCCTGCCATAAATGCAACAATTTAAAAATAATAGCAAACAACAATAAACAATAAAAGGCCAAAATGGGCAAATCAATTTTATTGATTTCAAAATAAATTATTCAATTTGTAGTTGAACAAATTTCACAGCGGAACCACAATGACACCTACACAAGATACAAGATACTTGCAACCCACCAGATACTTTTGTACCTTGAGACCTTCTATAAGTTATAAAAGGAGGGAGACACACCCCATACGGCTGACTGTTTGGACACATGTCTTGGCCTGGCCTGCTTACTCATGTGGCAAGCTTTAACGTTAATACAATTCCGCTAAAAGGCCAGACAAGAAGTTCATTAATATGCGTCACTGTTGAGTTCTGTTCGGATTGCGTTTGAGGTCTGTTCTGTGTCTTCTCATCATGGTCGTGAGAGCCAACAACCTGGTTGCATTCACTGACACGTCGACTACCACGACAAATGCAATTTGTGCGTATTCAGGAACATCTATGGCTACCTCTGCTCGGTCAGCAATTCGAGTGGTCAGTATCATCATCATCAGAATCATCATCATTATCATTATCATCGTTGTCGTTGCTTAATTGAAAATCCACTCAATTTACGGCAAGAACATTCAGTAACATTTACGCTGCGAGCTCTTAAGTATGCCAAGCTTCAAGCTCGACTTGATTGAGTCAGGTCAAAAAAATTTAAATGGACTCGGGTCTTGTCGAGTTTCTTCTGAAACTGAAGCAGCTCCTCCTCTCCAACGCTCAAACGGAAGCCTAAGCATGCATATTTCAACGTTTCAATCTTCTTTCTTTCCCCTTCGGTTTGTTGCAAGTTGAGCTGTTGACATTTGCATAAATTGCGTCTTCCAAGTGAATTTCGGGCTTGTGGCCATAATGTATTTGAGTATTTAAACGTGCCTAGGCTGAATCCGGGTATTACATAGCGAATTGTCAATTGAGACTGAATGAGTTGCTGCCTTTCCTGCCTTGGCAAGCAATTAGACGGGCAGTAACCAATTAGAACTCAAAAGAAACTCAAAATGTTGTAGATAGAACTAAAGATAAACTCAGGAAATTAACAATTTTAGTTCATTTAAACTGAATTCTTAATTTCAGTCAATATTCAATCGACTGACAAAGAGACATTCAACTTTTTAGCCAACTCCTACGACATGCTTTAGGCCAGAGTTATAACTATGCTCATGCCTGACTTCTATCCACTTATGTGTAATTATCATTACCTCACTGACGAGTTGATTGTGTCATTCTTGCTGGCTCTTTAATTGTGCAAAAAAAATAACATATATAAAAATAATAATAATAAAAAACTAAAAAAACACAATGGCAGCAACTTGGCCCACAACAAGTTACCAAAAGCAGTTGGACAGAATGAATGAATGTTTGGCGTTTAAGGCGCTGACCTTTTGTGGCTACCTCAGAAATGAATGTTGCATGCATGAAAAGTTGTACAAGCATTCGATGAAAAGATTGCCATAAACCAAACAAAAAAGGGGCAAGAATAAAGTTGTATAAATAATTTTGAGCAATTGACCGCGTTGTATTAAATGTTATTTAACGAACTTAAAATAAAAGAAAGCTTTAGCATTTAGAAAGACCTTAAGCATGCTGCTGCATGTGCCACAACAACGAGAGTAAAAGTGGCACGCAATTTCCCTCAGATTGTATCTATATACAACTCGTATTTCAAATCGATTTTTTGTATGACCAAAACACTTGCAAACTTAACAAAAAGGCGGTTGGCTAACTACGTGAGTGAAGGTACCAATTATACCAGCCCAAGATTTGCATGTGAAAACTGCAGAGAAATCACCGCAGTCGAAAAATTTAAAATGAAAACAAAATCAAAGCAAACACATTAGCGCCTTCGTATCAGAAATAGTACGTGAGATTTTGATAAAACTGACGACTAGATAAAGTCGACATGAAGCGCTAAACGACTAAACGACATAACGACAATACATGATACATGATACAAAAGACAAAAAACTACTTTGCTATCAGCAGAGTGCCCAAAGTGCCAAGTCGAGGATAAGTTCCCGAGAACACAAGCTGGACTGGGACTTCATCAGGGTCTGAAAAGCAACAAGAAGCACGTGCAATGCCAATGATCGCCAGTGTTGCAAGTTTTGTCCCTTTCGAGAGTGCTGCACAGCGGTATACCCTGCAAATCTGTTGGGTGCACTATTGTCAAAACAATGGCAACTAATAATGTGCAATTAAGTGGTCTTTGCAAAAGTTTATTTTATCATTTGAAAGCAAGCATTTATACCATTGCTTAGATGCAATATTAAAATGTCATTAAGCTTTGCAATTATGATTTTATTTCTTTATTAAAGTAAATAGTTAATTGGAAAATTAACGCTGTTTATAAGCCTAGAGAAGTGCATATCAAAGAACTTTATCAATGACACTCGTTCATGGATCTGCAATTCTTTTTATATTCACCTCAAATATTTTTTGATTTTTTATGTTTGCGGCAGCTTAATGGGATTTTTAAAGTTTTTTATACTCGTTGAACTTTTTAATAAAAAAGATAGCGAGACAAAGAAGATGAAGAAGAAGACGATCAAGAAATGTAAGCTGGTTTTACAAGCTCAAGGTTGTTTAACATAAAAAAAGAGTTGCTTGACACTGGCTTGGAATATCATTTGATGATAAATGCTTACATATTATTATTTGATAAGTAAGTGTGTGTGTTTCAGCTTAAATTTCTTAGTTAAATTTAACTATGAGTTTCTGCTGCAAAGCTTTAGCTGTTCAACTAGTTGGTACCACTGTGCGCAAGCTTTTTGAACTTGATTGGCAACTTGTTTTTCTTTGTGCAAAACTGAATTTTGATTAGTTCTTGCTACACATTTTGCATGCCACAGAGCACAAGCTCTGAGACAGACAACTTTCAATGGGAATATATTGCATGTATGTGAACACTTACATATGCATACATACATACATGTATGTACATATGTACAGAGATAAGTTGCGTACTCACCTTTTGACTCCAAGTTGTCAGCTGTGACGACTGCGATGTGTTGCAAGCATATGTTGAGCAACAACAACAGCGCTGTCGGCAGCACCAGCAGCCGTTGCAACTGTAAATGTAAATGGGAAAGCGACCGAGGCATTTTCATGTTGTCAGCCAGCGCCTGAATCTTAAGAATTCAAAGCAATTGCAATAATGTTGCTGTGCTTTTCTTTGTATTTATATTTGTTGTATTTGTAGAGTGGCAGTAATAGTAAAATTTCTTGTTGTTGTTAACTGCAGCAGGCAAATATGGTGACATCACACTTCCACTTCCCGTGTCAGCGACTTTGATGGGGATGCAGCAGCGATGGCAGCGACAGCGACGGCGAAGGCGATGTGAACAGAGCATTAAATCGCCAGGCAGGCATCGTTTATTTGCCGCATTTAACTTAGAGCTGTCTTCCAATTGGAGATGAACTAAAAACAGGATGCGCGTTGCAGCAATTCATAAAACATTAATAACAACTGCAGAAACACAAAAGCCAAACACACAAAACAGAAACAGCAACTAGAATAACGGCAGCACTTGTGCACACGTTGGCACTCCCCGGCGCGGTTAAGTGTAAACAAAAGCTGATAACTTTATTTGCATTTACAAATTATAACGGCATTAGTGTTTGTGCGTTTCTGTGTTATTTTGGGGCACTTTTGTTGTTGCAAGCTCTATAGCTCTATAGGAATTTACTATACTTGGAATTTTTGTGACTGTCTGTCGCCGCTGGCATATGAACTAACAATATTAAATTAACAAATTTAGCTTATGTTTGCATTTGAATTTTTTTGACATTAATTCAATTTATTTAATGCCCTTCGTTGTTTTGCACATAGGCACACGCGCACACATACATTCAAATCCATGCATATACATATAAGCTCTAAAACAGCCGCTCTACGCGCTGGCACAACAATTTGACGGCAAACACCCGCACGTACCTCACTCAACGAAAAATGTAGCGAAACTAACGAAACGCATTGAAAAAGAGTAAGAAAAAACAGCAAAGATACGAGAAGACCAGGGAGGCCGACGTATCGATATATTTTATTTAGAAACACAATCGATAAGCATGAATAAAAGGGTGTTAGTAAACTGCTGTTATTTGGAAGAACACTGTTAAGTCGTGCAATGTTAAACTCAATTGGCAATGTTGTGGCCAACATCTAGCTTTTTGTCGTGTTGCCTTGGTTGACTTAACGGACTTTTAAATTAGAATTTTTATTTTTAAAAAGTCAAAAAGTTTTTTATTTACGTTTTAAAACTAAACAAGACAATCTCAAAAAAGATGCAAGCACCTGTTAAGTAAGATGGGTCTAGTGTTAGAAAATGTGGTTATAATTAGTTTTATTTGAGTGGTTTGAATTCGAAGCGTTTATACAGACGGACGGGCGGCTGACTCAGCTGCTACGCCTCCTCCTGCCCGTTATCTGTACAGGATATGAAAACGGCACTTCTCAAGTACAGTAAAATCCGTTTAGATTAACTAGTAGTTGAAACTATAAGCTTATCAAACACACATTTTCAATTGTTTTGTTCTTTTATTATGGTTAAAAAATATTGAATAGTAAATTACAAATATTCTTAAAATTAGATAATAAAATACTTGCATATAGGACTTAAGCATATAGGATTGGCAAAGTTATACACTAAATAACGTGCAACTCCTTAGTTTCGCTTGCCACTGAGGCGATCCTGAATCTGTTGCAGACTCAGACCCTTTGTCTCCATCACGACGAATAGCACAAAGAAGAAGGCAACGACGCAGAAGAATGAAAATAGCCAGAATGCATAGTAAGAGCCAAGTGCATCGAGTGCTGGATAATAGCGCGTAACCACAAAGCCAAGAATCCAGCAGGTGCTGGCCACCACAGAGGAGGCAACTGATTTGATGTTAGACGGGAACATCTCACCCAGCACAGCCCATGGCAGCGGACCGAAGCCCGTGCAGTAGACAATATTGTAGAGTATCAAAGCGGGCACTGGCAACCACAGTAAATTGCTAATTTCGCCCACCACCAGCTTCATGTAGAAGAAGTAGCCCAAGGCAGCGAGACCTATACTCATGATGCTGGCCGACATAAGGAGCAATACCCTTCTCCCCAGCCGATCGACAATGATGGGAGTGAGGCCAGATGAGCCGACCTGGACACAGCCAATAATAATGGTAGCTATGGCAGGATCCAGGCTGGTGTTGGCGCTGGCAAAGATCGATTGGCTGTTAAACAGGACGACGTTGATGCCCGAGAGCTGCTGGAAGCTGATGAGACCAGCGCATATGAACAAGGCCTTGCGATTGCTGGGAATCTTGATCAGATCCATTACAGTTCCCTTGTTGGCCATGGCCTCCTCCACATTGGCCTGAATTACGGCCATCTCATCGTGAACACCCTCGGCGCTCTGACCACGCAGAAATTGCAGGGAGCGCACTGCATCCGTTTTGCGACCCTTGCCGGCAAAGTAATAAGGACTCTCGGGCATGAAGAAGAAGATCACATCCGAGATAATGGGCACCACAATGCAGCACCACTGCAGAGCTTGATAAGAGACAAATGGTCCAATTGCATACACATAGAGTATACCAGCTGAGGAGGAGAATCCAAAAGTTAGCAGAGGGAAATGAGACTAATTATTGAGCTACTCACAAACAATGAAGAGCTGCATGAGGGAACCAGTGGCACCTCGCACATTATCCGTGGCAATTTCACCCACATACATGGGCTGCACGGTCATCACGAAGCCCACACCGAAGCCCTGTATCAGGCGGGATAAGTATAAGATCCAAACCTCGGAGGCGATCATGTTGAGGAGAAAGGCAAGGACAAAGAAGAAGCTGCTCGAGAGGAGTACCCACTTGCGTCCAATGCGATCGGCGAGAGGACCAGCGACAAAGGGTGCCATCAGGGCGCCAATGGCAATCAGCGAGGATATCCAGGCATCCTCATCGGCTGTTATCGGTCTGTCCAAAGGTGAATCAGAGGTATCTTCACTCTTGAGCTTGGGTCCAATCGGAGATGTCCAGCCCAGGCAAGTGCCCACCACAAAGGCAGACAAGTTGGCTATGAAAGGTTTGCAATCAACGGCTGAGGTTAACATTAGCCAGAGTTGAACTCACCTGCCACAGCAGCCAAAAAGATGCGATTCGTTTTAACTGGTTCCATATTGCGCGATAATCCGTCGCTTATCTGGAAGGAGCTCACTTCAGTGTAAGACTGCTGGTCTTTTTGCTCTGCTAACCGACTCATTGTTGGCTTCTGGCTTGCTCACGTGAAGCAGCTGTGAAATCGATTAAACAACAATTACGTTTTAATTGAGTGAGCATGACTACAAGATACCCAGTAATCTACGTGCATGTCATTTGGTAACTATTTCAATCCCTTATAGTTACTATTATAGTAACTTTTCACAAAGATAGACGCCCAGACTCACAATTCTTCACAAAGTTAATATAACCCTGCTACAGGGTATAGCAACAAATTAAAATGCCGTCAAATGCCAGTCCCCTTCAGCGCCCATTAAAGCCCAATTGGCATTAATAATGGACCATTTGTAATTCAATCGCCTGGCATCGTAATAGTGTGCTAAGTAGATGGACATTGACTTTTGGTTATGCTCTCTCTCTCTCCCTCTCCCTATCCCTCTCTCTCTCTCTCTCTCCCTCTCCCTATCCCTCTCTCTCTCTCTCTCTCTCTCCTTCTGGGTCTCTGTCTCAACTTGGCTTCATCTGCTCGGCAGTCGCACTTAAAACTGTATTTGGCATCCATATTGCGCATACGCCGCGTTGACTCATACACTTAACGAACTAACTTGACAACGCACTGCTCAATTATTTACGCAAACTACGCATATTCTATAGTTTTTACTCTTGGCCAGCATCAATCTCTGTCCCTCTCGTTCACTCTCTTCCTCACTCAGTCTCTTTCTAGTTGGCATATCATTAAAATGTACCGGGCAAACAATAAGCGTTTATATCTATTAATGAAAACTGAAAGTTGCAAAATCACAATGTGAAAATATAATCAGAGAGAGCTGTTTAATGAGCCAAATGCCGTTAATTACATAATTATTTTAATTTATTTTTAATTATACGGCGCACAAAGCTAATAACGATTATTTGCAGTCACATTTTATTCACATAGTTGACAACTTTTAATAGTTGTATTCATTTGGATTTTATCATATTTTATATAATAGTCCAGCACTTAGTTACATCCTTACATGATAAGTAAGTATTCCTTGGAAAAAGTCCGAGCGTTGTTCGAACCCGATTGAACCGTAAGCCTTAAAACTGAGAACTGCAATGCTGTCGTCGTCAGCGAATCGCACGATTTTAAAGATTTTTAAGAAGCCAAAGTAAATATTAAATCAATAATGCTCATCAATGTACACAAACACACACACACACACACACACACACACCGAGGAAGAGAGAGAGAGGGACAGAGAGAGAGGGAGAGCAAGAGTGTGTGCATACATGTGTGTGTTATCTTATCAGAAATGCAGTTGCATAGCACATCCATCTAGTACTTAATCATCGCTTGATGCAACGATGCAACCAAATACGAGTACTCTGAATTGTCTTTCAAATTTTGCTGTTAAAATTGCGCTATTTGTGCAATTTGCACTTGAACTGGCCTAAGTGATAAGGCAACAACAACAACAACAACGGCAGTGACAACGACTGCGACCCCTTCAGTCGTTTGTCCTCTTCCCAATCTCAATATGTTTGTCTTACACAACCCGATCCACTTCACCGTATAGTCGACAGTAAACCCCCCTCCACCCCGCCCCGGTAGTCATGTGCTACATAACGGCACTTGTCCATATACTACAAAAAATGTTAAGCTCCCCAACTTATTCAAGAGCAGCTGGCCATGCTTAAAACTCTTTTTGTTAACAATAATTCGTTATTTCTTAAGCATTTCCGTTTATTGTTTTCACTTTTGTAGAATTCGAGGAAGAATATGAATCTGCAGGTCTGCAAACAAATCTCCTTTAACTTAGCAAATATTATTTGTTGTGTTAGTTTATAATTACTATTAAATTGTTAATGCTACTATTAATATTATTACTATGCATTTTAGACTATTGAATTCTGCGAATTCCCTAAGCGAAGTGCGAGTTTTAGAAATTGTTGCAATTATTGCAATTATAATTATTATTATTACTATTAATATTATCATACAATGACATTGCAGCAGTCATTTTGCCAGCATTAACACAAACAAAATGCATTTATTGCTTATAAAACATTTACATAATATTGTATAGGAACCAACATTTGAGTACAATCAGCTGAGGCAACAATAGATAGTTTTCATTATTATTAAATAGAAGTCTATTTGCTAAATTCTCCTGCTTAAGCTGTACAATCAGTCTAAAGTTTTCTTTGAGTTAAGCATTTCTTATCCCTCAAATATCTTGACTCTCTTGCAAACTCACAACTTTGATGGCGAAAGTCATTAAATGTTTTCTGCCATTGTTAACAGCAACTGGTTAAACACTTATACTCACATATGATTAGACCAAAATCTAATGTACATACTTACTTACTTACTGACGCAGTATTTCGAGGGGGGTGGGGAAGTGAATCGTAGTGACACAATTTAGTCATTAAGTAGTCAAGAGTCAACGAGTAAAACTGATTGATAAGTTGACCAACATAACATAATATAACATTGCGTGTCTCGAACATTGGTTTTAATCAGCAGTATGTGTAGAACACATATGAGATGTGGCCAAGAGGTTATGTTTGTTTGTTGACATTATTAGATAAAGTAACAGGGACCAGCCTGGAAACTTATTCAACAGCTGAGAAATCATTGATCAAATCAAATAGATCTTCGAAGATGATTTTACTTGGTCTATCTCCCATACAACGTCCTTACATGATTAGGGGCCAGTACATTTTTACGGACATAATCACTCAGCAAGCAGTATATTTATTATTTAGTTTAATACACATTCGTGTTAAATAGAATTGTACAAAGAAAGCATACATAAAAGAAGAAACAAATAACAATGCATTATAGGGTTAACTATTGCCGGTGATGATTTGTACTTACAAACTACAACAACACAATGCACAATAGCACAAAAGGAGCGGGGGAGGGCGAGAGCGCGAGGGCGTCGACCAAGAAAGGGCACTGCGTAATAGAAAAAGAAAACAGCGACCAACATCAACAACAACAAAGTTAAAGAGAGCGCGGGAGCGAGAGCTTCGTGAGGAAACGAAAAGAGCGCGAAAAGACAAAATTTGAATGTAAAGACAAAAATACAAAAACAAAATATTAACAGGCGTAAATGCAAGTGCACAAATCAAAACAGAACTCTTGGACTGTACTTTGTTGTTGTACAAAAAATACACAATTTACTCAATTTAAACAAAATATTAATTAAGCGACTTAGGACTTTGTGTTTTACACGACCGCTATATCAAACAAGTCCCTAACAATTGAGACACAATAGAAGCAATCGAGAAGAAATTTGTAAATTTCTATGCGCCAAAAAAACACGTCTGTTTTGGATACATACATACATATATGTACATACATATAAATACATATATATATGTATATATAAAATAAAGGCTGAGGACTATTGTGACTGTCAAATAAGTTAGCTAAAGCGCAAATCAGTGATATTAGTCTCATTAATTGGCAACTGATTAAATCCGGTTGTTAGTACTTACAAATAAGTTAAGATTTGATAAATATTTTGATTTGTATATATAAATATATAAATGTCAATATATTTATCTCAAAAAGGACCTTTGCTGAACAAGTTAATAGCATACGCAGCAATTACACACGTCTTGCTACGACAACAATTGACAACTGATGGCCAAGTTAAGTGATCAGGGCCCAATAGATAATAGAAGCACAGTATAGTTCATATTCAGGCTGGAGATTAGCATTCCTAGTGATAATACGAGTGGAGGGTCTATCGTAATATTTTTAATATTTGGGCAACAAATTCACACACAAATTATTGTCGTAGTTAATGTACTTGAACGTACAAATAATAAATACATTTAATCAGCACTCCAATGATGCAAACATTTCCACACAAAATCACAAACAATTGACAACAAAATTACTTAAATTGTTGTTACACCTTACTATGGACTATTAAGCACTTGTTTATATGATTGTTCACTCACCCATTTTGCCCTTTTTGAAATTATCAAATAACACACACGAGAATGGAAGGGAATAGATGCTTTTCTTTTTGAATAGGATATATCCAGATAATGTATCCAGATCGGCAGCTGGCAATGTAAGAGATCAGAGACTACTGTCAAGTTCCGTTGTCGCAACTTGAATGCGGACGATACGCGAATGTTTCGACGATTTTGTGGCTTTACTTAAAAAAGAAATATGTAGAATACGAACTGAGCCGACAAATTATGACAGAAGCATTCGCAATACGCAGTTCGTGTTTAGATACAACCAGTATTCAGAGTGGATAATAAGCAGAAATGTTCAAAACTAATACGACATATAGCGCATTCTAACTATGGGAAATGCTAGTATACATACGTATACATACATATACATACATATATAAGTCAGACGATCGTTGAACTGAACTGAGCTTCCAACTCTGCGATGTTTATCAATTTGCATGCTTTTTGTTTCATTTCTCATTGCGAGAAACAAATCAAAGCAAAGCACTAAAAAAAACTTTAACAAAATAAATAATAATAAAATAAAATATAATTAAGACTATAGTGTCTGAATTTTAATTATACGATCATTCTGTCATCTAAGTTCCGCCCAAATCGTTGGAAAACTCTGATTTATATCGTATCTCTCAACGTTCCAAAACGAACTCACACCCGGCACATTGAGGAAGTTAATTGGAATGCAACTGCCGATCGTCAATTCTCGGGGCAGTGACTTATTTAGTCGCTGTCGCTACAGTTAGACATTAAACGAGTCTCACACAGCTTTTAAGTCTTGCAAAAACGTGCGTGCTGTAAAAATGTTCCTGCTAATTGAAATGTATTTCACGCACATAGTCTCACAACGTCATTAAATGATGACACATTTGTTTGATGATATGATTTGTAAACAATTGAAAAACAAGTAAAAGGTTGTATTTTTCAATTAAAGAAAATATTAAGAATTTAAAAATGAAACACTTGCTAAGAATGCTACGTTGATTTAATATAATAGTTTTGTAAATATTTATATTTTATTTATATTTATCTTTTATATAATTATATAAATATATATTTTATATAAATATATTTATTATATATTTATTAATTATAATCGTATATTAAAAAGCTACAATTAAATAAACTTGAAAATAATAAAGTCTGAGACCAGAGGCAATTATGTTATGTTATGTTAAATAAATGATTCAAGAAACTCACCTTTACATGCATTAATTATTTAAAATTATAATAAAATTACTCCAGTTTGCTCCACTGTGCATTGCAGTTTGTTAAAATGTGCATTAAGCATGCATCTCCCAATAAGAAGAACTAAATAAAAGCAACGACATCTCCCGAAATCAGAAATTAAATTTAATTAAAGCATGCAATTGTTTTATAAATAAGACAAAAACATTTGACATGCAAATGATGTGCGTGCTATCTTTATCTTCTTAAAATTAAATGTGTGCACAAATTTAATTAATAAAGAATCGGGTTTTCAAAATGAGAATGCCCTAGCAATAAATGAGAGGGTGTGTTAGGATAGGTCAGAATATGGCATGTGATAAGATATATCCTATTTGTTCCTAAATGAGCAAAGCCTTTTAAGGGTAGAGCTTTTCTATTAATAATTTCTTTCAAGTTAGAAGCATCAGGTGTTGCTGTGCAATGGAAATGGGAAACGGGAATGGGAACTAACTAAACAGGAAATAAGTTAATGATGACGTACAATTAACTAAAGTCTAATTGATTTATTTAGATTACATCTGTCGAATTTTAGCAAGAGCAGCAGCATTCCCGGCTGCACATTACATCTGTCGGTTCGTTAGGTCATCAATCATTCCATCAGACTCAGTCTGAAGTGCTGAATAAATCAATTTTGATATTTGCCAAACACTCTAGTCATATTTACAATAATCAAACCATATAAAAACGATATCCAATGAGCTGTTATCTATCCGCAATTCGCAGCGGGCTTAAATGGAATTACACTCACTAGCAACAACAACAAAAACAAGAACAACAACAATAAGAACAACCTGTTAGTTAAGGCCATGAGCAAACTGTGGAGTACTTGGTGGGTGAGAGGGTGGTGGGGATCCCAAATTGCGCTTCCTGAAAGTGATGGCGACAACAGGGAAAAATGTAATTAAATATTTGCATATGGCAGTAAAACAGAAATTATAAAGTGGCACAACAACGACGACGACAACGACAACGACAACAATAACAACAACAACGACAACGGGAAGAACAAGAACAAGAAGAACAACTACAATTGACACTACCTGGCATTGAATCAATTTGCGTCCGATCAATTGGGCGACCTTGCCAATGTCCGAAGGCCAAGTGCAACAAGGCCAATGGGCAATGCTATTGCAGTGGCGCCAGTTGAGGGCGTGACCAATAATGTGGCATATCATCTGTCCGATTACAATCCGAATTTGTTATGTCAGCCGATGCTGATTAGCTGCGAAATTTGAGGGGCGTTGTCGTCGCCAGAGTAAACCCCTTCAGGGGTTATCAGCTGGGTCAATACGAGTATGTAAGTGCGAGCTCATGTCTGGTGCGAGACTATATATAGTTGCAGTACAATCTGTATCTGTACAATACACTATTTGTTTTATTATCAATATAAATGTATACACATATTAGTAACACATAGAGTTATAGACATGTCTTTACAATCGCGCACTTAACGAATATAAATATAAATATAAATAAAGATACAGACACACATCAAAAGTCGAAGAAAACTAGCTAAGAAATTATGTGATGAGAGCTGTCATTAACTTATAAACTAATTGAACTACACTAATCAAACAATAATGTTAAATGTTGTACATTCTGCGTGTCACGCGGCGTATGCGTAATATTTCACTTTAGTCGGCTTAGTCGGCTGATTGTCGTCACTCAACGTCCACTGAGCCACGTTTGTATTTGGCTGGAGCTTTTACCCTTCGTTTCCACAAGCACAAGTGCCACATAGACTGTGGCAAGTGCCATGCAACCGGCAAAGAACCAGAAAGTCATGTCCGATCCCCAGTCGGTGATCATGAAACCAAAACATTTTGTTACGACAAACACGCACAGCCAATTGACCATGACAGTGAGGGCCACTGCGGTGGCCTTGACATCGGGCATGAAGAGCTCACCCATCATTAGCCAGGGAATGGGACCATATCCCACGGAGAAGGTGATGATGAACAGCACCATGCAGAGCAGGGGCAACCAGCCAATGCTTGACACATCCTTGCCGCTCTCCTTCATATCGAAGTATGCACCAAGGATGGCCAGGCAGATTGTCATCACCGTGCTGCTGAAGAGGAGTAGGATCTTGCGTCCAGCACGTTCGATAAGCAGCGATGCCGTCAGAGTCATGATCACCTGGACTACGCCCACAATGATAGAACTGATCGAGGCACTCAGACTGCTGCCGGCAGACTCGAAGATCGACTGCGTGTAGAAGATTACGGCATTGATGCCCGAGAACTGTTGGAAGAACATCAACAGCATAGATATGATGAGTCCATTCCGGGCACCACGATTGCTGAACAGATCCAGAAACGAGGCATCCGCGCTGGCCTGATCCAAATCGTTTTGTATAACCTGAATGGCGCTGCGAGAATCGCAATACTTTCCCCAGAGCCACTTGAGAGACAACGCTGCCTCCGCCCGACGACCCTGCAAAAGTGTAAACAATATAGATCAAACCACTGTTTGACTCTCTCCATTAATCGAACTCACCTTCTTTAGCAGATAGACGGGAGACTCTGGCAGCATCAGCATGCCCACAAACAGCACAATGGGCACGACGAGGCACATCATGCTGAGGGTACTCCACGACACCAGGGAGCCCATGATGTAGACAAAGAGTATGCCTATTGTGAGCAGCAGCTGGAACAGTGTGCCCAGAGTTCCCCGAATGCTCGTCTCGGCAATTTCCGATATGTACATAGGAGCCACGACACAGAAGCTGCCCGTCGAGATGCCTAAGTCAATGAATGGATGTTGGATTAGAAGTAGATGCACTAGAGAGACTCATCTAATTGACAACTTACCAATGAGGAAGCGACCAAAGTACAGCCAACCTGCTGAGTTGGCAAAGCTAATCGATAGCCAGGCCAAAATGAAAGGCACATCCATTGCCAAGGCTGTATAACGTCTGCCAATTGCGTCGGCAATGTAACCCGTAGGTAGGGCGCCTAGAAAGGCGCCAATGGCCAACAGGGAGCTGACCCACGTCTCTGCACAAATAGATCAAATACAAATGTAGAAAGTGGGAATATAAATAATAATAAATAGGGAACTTACGTTGAGCCACAGTTAGTTGAAGTTGCCCATCGGGTGGGAGAGGCATTGTGGTTGGAATGATTGCAGTGGTGTTTGCGGTGGTTGCATTTCCAGTCACGTGGGTTGTTGCATTTATCGCCGTGGTGGCATTGACATTGATGCTGATCTGTGGCAGCACAGGACTTGTCCAGGCCAAGGCTGAGCCCGCCGCAACAGCGCCCAAACAAACTACAAAATGCAATTACAAGTAATATAAACTCTCTGAGATACCTCGGATAATCAGTGTGCATTACTTTACCTACAAGTGCGGCCAGATATTGACGTGTCTTTGAGGTCTTAACGACGCCATCCTGCAGCGGATCGTAGAGCATGGGATTGCGTGACGACACATCGGTATCTTCTTGGCTGACAGTCTGTGTGAAGGAAGATCAAGAGAAAGGCGTTGTATTTTAAGATCGCATCGACAAAAAGGGGGGCACTTTTAGGTGAATCTATTTCTGATTACTCCGACACGTGCTGCCAGTTGACAGACCAACAAACTGCGTCTATATCGTATCTATACACAGAGCGATAAAGCTTTGGCCAAAACAAAATATTTTCAATGTATTTTTTGCAACATTTTCGTCAATGATTTCCACAATTTTGTATTCGTTTATTTATTGTTTGCATTGTCAGTCTGATCTTAATCACTTTGGTTCTATTCCTCGTTTTAAAATAAATTAACTTTAGTTTTATAATTGAAATGTCATACTTTAAAGACGGAGATTTTTGAAAATGTTTTATAAAACTTGTGATATACGGCAAATGATAAGGGAAAACTTGATCATATTAAATAACATACGGAAGGAAATCATGGAGGGTGTCTGCCATATTTAAATGACCCGCAACGTTGACCTTTACCTGCCACCAACGCGCCATAGCGCGTACTACTTTGTCCGAGTCCATTTGAAAACCTCTCTAGGAACTTGCCAAATGGTTTCCCAAATGTGTTATATAAACTTTATCGCTATCACAAGACGCACTATTTATTAGTTATATCGTCAATTTTCTTTTATCTAATTTAATATCTCGTCATTAATAGTTTTAAAAGAAACATTTCTCTATATGTATATTGATACGCATAAATATCAACTAGACTATATTTATAAATATATATTTATGTATATAATCTTATGGTTTCCGTTTAATTTATTTGGCGGCGTAGCGATTTTCTTGTTCTGTGCGGCCAACGCAGTTGGAGACGACTGTTTCGGCGGCTCTTTGAAAAGCGAATTTTCTTCTTGGATCTAGCAAATTGTTTCTGCGCTTCTTTCTCATTTGGCGCACACTCTTATGATACTCTTTCAATAGCATAGTACAAATTTGTCTAGAGTCATACAATGCATTGAAATCAAATCCATTAATTAATTACTTTAATTGCTCTATATTTTTAACCAAATGAAATGATTTACTTAAAATGATTTCTTAAAAATTCATGATCATTGAATAATAACTACCAGAGTTATACATGAACATCTCGTTTTACAGGAAGCATTTTAGTCGAGTAATAATTTTACTCGTCTGTTATATTGTTAGGTATATTTAATATTAATCTACCGCTCATTGAATGTAGCTAACTATACAATTTAATTTCGTTTTAATTGATTATTTATATGTTATTATTTTGGTTTGCTATTGTAATGCCAGCCGATTACGCGCATTTAAATTAGAAAACATTTTACGTCTTTTACGTCTGATACAATAGAACAGAGTAAGATGCATTTAAGAGTTACAATCTATAAACAAAACATCCGCAGTATAAAGACTTACAATGTTAGGTTAAGATATTCTGCACATATATAATAAAAACATTTGAAATGATTTCGTAACGAACATATGCAAATATTACGCATACGCCCCCTATTCCGACCAATCAAGTGCTTCCTGTATTTCGCTATACTCGAGTTCCCTAATGCATTTTTTGCACTGCGTTGCCGTTGCACTTGCCAAAAATAAAGAAAGAAGGCAATAAAATGCGAAAGGTAGAATCATTTAAAATTACAGAAAATAAACACGTATACTTACATATAGATACATATATATTTATATAGATACATGTGTATATATTTTAGTTTAATTAACAATACTTTCATGTGTGAAATGTGTAAAATGCAAATCCTTGCGGGAATACAAATGAGTATTTCAACTCTTATCAAATCGGAATGTGAATTATTTATAATAAATAAAATAATTTAGCACTGACGCGAAGAATACATAAACGTAATTGCAATTAATGCAAAATAAATCTGTCGCCATACAACAACAACATCTCAAACACAAACACACACACACACAAACATGCACATGCACACAAATATAGTGACAGAATGAGGAAGAATATAAACAAAGAGGGACGAAGAGTGTGGGCGAGCAGACGAACAGACGAGCAAACGAGAGAGCTGAAATATGCACTTGCCGAGCACGAAGAGAGACACACCCTCTAGATCCAAAAGAGGCGCATCACATGCTAATTACGAGTAGCTCGCGCCATTTGCGTAGCTCTGTTTCCCTTTTGCCGATTACATTCCTCTCTTTCCCCTCTTTCCCCTTCCACGATCCAATGTCAAGCACAATCAACATCGTTGTTTTTGACGCCGTTGCGCGTCGTCTTCGTCTTCGTATTCTTTTGTTTTTATTCGTTTGGCACGAAGGCATCACTCGTGAATTGGCGTAGGAGTAGCTTGTTGATTGTTTGCTCTTTGAAAGGTTGGCTTGTTTATTTATAGGTATGGTAATCAAGTGATTAGAATAGATATAGAAACAACTAAGGGACAAGAATCAATTATATATTATTGTTATTGCTGGTGTACTCCACTGAGTCCAGTAATTAAGGGCTTGTACTACTTATAAATCTATTGCATACACTGAACTGGGCTCGTCGCTTAGCTCACTCTTTATATATGTATAATTGGTTTGCAAAGCTATTAACTATCCCTGAAGCATTCACAATTCATTTTTATCCCAAGATAAGTAATTATTCGTATATACATTGGTCTGAATATTATGTACTGGCACAAAGAATAATATTCAATATTTATCATGAATAAATGTGTTGAAATGGACATGTAAATAGTCTTGTTGCTGTACAGATTACTCGACAGTTCGCACAAGCGAGATAAACAAGTGCAGACATGTCCGGTCTTAAAACATAAACAATAAACAAAAAGCGATAGGCCCATGAGCTAAAACAACAATATTAATAAAGCATATTTATACCCTGTACAGGGATATATTAACTTTGTGCAAAAATGTCCGTCTGTCTGTCCGTCTGTATGAACGCGTCGATCTCAGCAACTATAAGAGCTAGAGACTCCAAATTTGGCATGAAGGTTCCTCTATACCGTCCGCAGATCAACTTTGTTCAAATTTTGGATACCTCCCCGCCTTCCCCCGCAAATCGATGAAAACTCTTTATACCCTGTTATCAGCATATATTTCTGAACATACATATTTCTAACTTAACAGGTGTTTAAAAAATACTGTTCTGAAACATATGTGAAAGTTTCATAAAGATCTGTCCAAGAATAAGGAAGAAATTCAGAAAAGAAAGTACATGGAAAAGACTAGAACATTTTGCAATGAATTGCACTGCTTTGCCAGCATGTGCGTGAGACACATAAATATGCATGTGTGCATACACATGCAAACAAGCATGCTTATAGCTGCTAGCTTTTGCAAGTGAGCAAATTCTCGTCGATAAGCTGAGTTGTGTTTGTTCAAATGTCATACTGCTTCATACTGCTTGCTGGCAATTATATTGCAGTCTAAACGTAATTTATGCAGAGATTTGTAAAAAATAATCATATAATATGATATTTGTAATATTAGATAGAAGAATTGATTATTCTAATGATCATTTACATTTTAAATATTGGCGAGCAAGGGAGGTCCATGAAAAACTAAGATGTTTTTTTCCATTGAATCGTTGCGGTTGCGTCAAGCAGCACATGTGTGCGAGCGGGACAGCGAACGTGCAAACGTATATGAAATGACGTAGCACTAAGCTTTTCATCAAAAACTAGCTGATATAAGCATACAAAGAATTCATATGCTAAATGACGGTTTCAACACCTGTTATGTTCTTCCTTTTATTTTAATCAAAGTACCTATTATCAAAATACTTTTAATATAGAAGCCTGTACAGGGTATTATACTGTCGAATGCGGTCGACTGTAGCCTTTTCGACTGGTTATACCCTGTATTTGTTAATAATATAAAAAGGGATATATATACAGCTTGTATGTATAATTTCTATATTTCTGGTCAGCAGATCAACAGCAGAGTTAATATAAGTAAATATAATATAATAATTAATATAAGTTAATTATTAATGATTCACAGATCATTGCAAATATTCATAATTTCTTTTTACATTTTCTCACCTTTTGAGTAGTGGGCAAGATACAAATTTAGAATAGGGTATCTCCCAGACGCACTCCCTTAACTTATGCATTCTATCTTGTATTTAATTCCATGTTATTGTATTATTTTGCGATAAAATAAACATACAATTTGGAAGTTTGTTTCCATGCTGAACATTGCGTTGATATTTGTAATCTCTACTATCACTCTTATCAGCGGAGGAAGAGCCTGCGATTCTTGTGAATCACTCTTATCAATCAGCTAGTTGGTAAATGAAAGTCTTAAGCATAAAGCGTAATGCTCAAAGTTCTATTATGGGCCATTATCGAAAGCAGGCAATACACACGTGAACTTAAAGCTGAACAGCTTCGGCTAATAGATTAAAACTTTTTGGGTAATTGTCAAATTAAAATTCTTATCAAATAACATTTTGGAAATTAGTTGCCCAACTACGAGATACCCTGCCAAAGCAATTTTAATAGATATTCAAGTTATTTGCATTAAAATCTACAAATAAATATTTATTATTGTTAATTTACATGAGTATAATATATATTCTCTAGATACAGATACAGAGACTTATTGCAGGTTCTTTTATTATTGTGAATAACAACAAACCAAATGCAAAGTTCTAATCCATAAAGCGTGCTGTCTGAGCAGTCATTAGCTTAATTGTTCCTCTCAATGCCCTTGTTACCAGTTAGTTTCGAGTACCCATTGTGAATGTGAGCATGAATGTTGCGTTATATTTATGGTACCTGATAGGGCGTCGCTGAATTATTTATGAAATCTTGTAGCTGGACAACAACAGCAACAAGTAGTACACATACATATTGTATTATAAATCGTTAAGACCGAGCATTTTACCAATGGATTCGAATTCTGATGTTGGGATCGAGATAAGATATCTGCTCTAAAGTTGAGAGCTAAGTAAATTGCTTATAAATCATATCTATAATTGTGACGTACAGCTGTTTAACGTACAGAATAATTAACGATAATGAATCAATATTATGTCAAACATAATTGTATAGCATACTTTTCAGTTGCTCATAATAGTTGTAATTATTAAAACAGAAAATAGAATAACCGCCTTCTTCTTGGCTCTATAGAAAGTTACACTTTAAACATTTGACTATCGTATTCATAGAACTGATTGCACTTAATTAAAGTTTATAAACATTTATAAATATGATATATTTATTTATATACTTTTCTCACAGTTGCACAAGTTATTTCACTTTGTATATTTCTCACCTTTTTTACATCCTCACTGGCAACCATTATTGTGTAAATGTATTGTTAAGTATCTTCAATTGTTACAATATAACTTGGGTTTCTGATCATTTGATCTTGATATTTATATCTAATTGTAAAATTGTTAAAATATTATATTTGTTTTAGGTTAGTGTTGTAGTTTAATGTTGTAAAGTGTCGAAACGTGCGGATGGGCGCTTTGAGCTTGCGAGCAAAACTAAACTTCTCAAAGGAAACGCGCTTAACAGCAAAACTAAACGTTCAGACCAATGCAGTGCGTCGACGTCGACTGGGACTGCGACTGCGGCTGCGACAGCGACATCGCGTCGTCAATTGATATGTTCTATATCGCAGATACGTCAGCAGAACCAAAAGCAGCGTCGCGACGCCCGCTATCGCCAGCTATCGACAGAGCGATTTGCATTGACATTGATGATTAGTCGGCGGGTTAGCGGTGGGGGCGGGGTGGCAGAAGGGCGGAGATTTGAATATGGATAAAGCCTTGAATGATTTTCAGATTGATGAACGCATTGATCGCAGATGACAAGCGATCTCAATTACAAAGCAAATTGAGCTTTCACTGTGATTTCACGACATCGTTGCTGTCCTCACTTTCACTTTGCCTAACTGCAAAGCTTAATCCTCTGTTCTTTTCCTCATGATAGAAGGCTTGGAACTTTTTCAAAAGTCTCTGGAAGCCGGTCTCCAATGAAGTCGAGGAAACATCTTTCAGCTTCTCCAGCACATAGTTAATTAAAGTTTTTACAAGTATCTGCAGAAGAAGAAGAATTGTATAATTTAATAAGATAGATAGAATACAATTGACTTACCTCCATATATTCGGCAAGCACATGGGCACGACAGTGCATGAGATAGTTGTCATTTAACATTGCCTGAAACACAACTGGATCATTTTCCTCAATAACCGAGCTTATGAAGCGTATAAATAACAACGAATGATTATGCAAACGATGCAGATCAAGTTGTCCCATCCTTCGAAAATTTTCAAATAACTTATAGTGCTCCATTAAAAAGCTGAAGATTATTCCGCCTCTTAATATAATCGTTATACCCTGTGCATAATTTTAGACTTACCCGAAGTATAACTCCTTTCCATAGCGTCGCTCGAAGGGTTTGATAACTCTCCATGCCTGCCTTAGTGCTAATCTCTCGTTAAGCGCAAATCCACTCTCATCATATACAGGGCCGACAATAAGTTCTGGCAGCTTTTTCGGAAATATGGGATCTACTACTTCGATGTTACTTTTTTTCCGCATTGGAATGTGTGGAAGATACTGAAATTTTGGAATAATTTCTGCTCATCGCAAAATGTTATGTATTGTTATGTAGCTATAAATTAACACGGATCTTGTAAATAATTCTGTAAAAACAATTTAAGAAGTGTGAGTTGTATCTACATATTGATTTACAAGATATTGATTCTATAAAATATAGTCACACGGTTACTCAGTTTGTAAAGGCTAAATACTGGTTCAAAATATAAATTATAGACAGCCCAGAAATATATTTAAAATGCAAGATATAAATTAAGTAATTAAATAGTTACCACCTTCATTTGTATTTACTTCTGGCCATTTTACGTAATGTGGCAATCCTTAATATTTGAAACCCTAAAAGTTATTTTTTTGAAATCAGTGAGAAGATTCAATAATAGTATTGATGAATTGATATATAATTTAATTCTATTATATATATATCACACTATTTTAATTTGCATTATATATAACAAATTTATAGCATATTTTTTTAGATTTACGGAGTTACGGTAGAGTAACTGATGTCGCCGGCCTGATCGTAATGATCGAGATCACCAGTTTTCCAAAATGGAATAGAGCACGGATGCGATAGGATGATGTTCAGATTCGGATTAAGCTCATTGATGGGCATTCACCAGCCTTTTGTTCAAACTTTGTCCTTGCTCTCCGAAAATCTCGCTGTGCTTTGATCCTGCACAACTTGAAAACTTATGCCTCTATTCCCATGCATGGCTGCACTGAACTTGCCCAGAAGTCGATGGAAGCCACTTTCCAGGGAAGCTGAGCTAACATCTTGGAGCTTATCGAGCACGTAGCTAATTAGAGCCTTCAATATCAACTGCAGGGATTGAAGGCGAAGATCAAATATCGATTAGCACAATGTTTAATAAGCGGACACAGTTGTTGTACCTCCATATAATCGGGATTCACTTGGGCATAACGATGAAGATTGTAGTTGTCATTCAATACCACCTGGAATACCACTGGATCCTTCTGTTCAATAATAGAACTTATGAAGCGCATAAAGGACATCGAATGTCTGTGCAAACGAAACAAGTCGATTTTTCCATCAATTCGAAAGGCTTCGAACGTTTTGTAGTTGTCCATTAAAAAGCTAAGCTCGATGAATCGCTATCAATAAGTTATACCACGTAAAGTAGTTTTGAGACCTACTCAAAGAATATCTCCTTTCCATAGCGTCGCTCGAAGGGCTTGATAACGCTCCAGGCCTGCCTCAATGCAATTCTCTCGTTAAGCGCAAATCCACATTCATCAAACACAGGTCCAACATTGAGTTCTGGTAGTTTTTTGGGAAATATTGAAACTAATTCAGTGTCATTTCTTTCGAAGTTCGAATGTCCAGAATGTATTGAAATGCTTGAGTTAAACCTGCTCATCGCAAAATGTTATGTAAGCTTTAACAAAATTACTAACTGTGTAAATGGTGTAAATGTCAATGTGTTTATACAATACTAGAACATTGATATTGATTATATATTATAAGCTCGTATGATTGTACAGTTTGAAAAGGCTCAGTACTAGCGCAGATCGATAATATAGTAACCTTGTGCATCTACGATAACATAACTTAACCAACCGTTGAGTATTTGAAAGCCTTTATAATAAATTCACAGGATATAAAATCAGCATTTATTTATTTAAAAAATTAACTGAGATGTACTTGAATATGAAAACAGAAATCCTAATAGGAATTCCTAACATTATATACTTAATTATTCAAAATCACTGGGATGTTTACTCAACTCTTCGATAATTTGATTCATGGTCGGTCGGAGGTTGCTATCGGCTTCCCACCCCTTGCTTATCAATGTTCGTATATCTTCGGGACAGTCAAATATTAACTCATCCATCGATGGACGTAAACCTGCAATGCTCAATTTGTAATTAGCATTAATTTATTTTAACAAGGTCACAAAGTAGTTTACCTTTACCGACACTCTGGCATATTTTTAATTCGTTCTTTAACGTGGCATAGGGGAATGCACGGGATAACATCTCCCATATGGTTATGACCAAACTGTAGACATCACATTTGTTGGTGTACTTTTGTCCCTCGAAAACCTGTTAGTTACAATTGAATTAATATATATATTTCGAAAGATTAGAACATTATTTACAAATGTTTAAAAATACGAATAAAGTTTTCAATAAAAACTACATTTTCCGACTGATCGTTCTTATGAGAGCTATGTGATAAAGTGTCCGATGTGTATATGGCAAATAAGTACTTTGTATTTTAGTAGTAAAAGTAGTAGTTGCAGTTGTAGAATTGTAGAAGTAGTAGTAGAAGACAATGGTGGTATAAATAGTAGTAGAAATATTAGTAGAAATAGTAGTAGAAATATTAGTAGAAACAGTTTTAGAAATAGTAGTAGAAATAGTAGTAGAAATAGTAGTCGACATAGTAGTCGAAATAGTAGTTGAAATAGTAGTAGAAATAGTAGTAGAAATGGTGAGAGAAATGGTGGGAGAAATAGTAGTAGAAATAGTAGTCGAAATAGTAGAAAAAATAGAAGTAGAAATAGTAGTCAAAATAGTAGTAGAAATATTTGTAGAAATAGTAGTCGAAATAGTAGTAGAAATAGTATTAGAAATAGTATTAGAAATAGTACTAGAAATAGTACTAGAAATAGTAGTAGAAATATTAGTAGAAATAGTTGTAGAAATAGTAGTAGAAATGGTGGTAGAAATTGTAGTAGAAAAGTAGTCGAATTAGTAGCAGAATTAGTAGCAGATTTAGAAGTAGAAATAGTAGAAGAAATAGTAGTAGAAATAGTAGTAGGAATAGTAGTCGAAATAGTAGTCGAAATACTAGTCGAAATAGTAGTAGAAATGGTGGTAGAAATAGTAGTAGAAATAGTAGTAGAAATGGTGGTAGAAATAGTAGTAGAAATAGTAGTAGAAACAGTAGTAGAAACAGTAGTAGAAGTAGTAGTTGGAATAATAGTAGAAATAGCAGTAGAAATGGTAGTAGAAATAGTAGTTGGAATAATAGTAGAAATAGCAGTAGAAATGGTGGTAGAAATAATAGTAGAAATATAAGTCGAAATAGTAGTAGAAATGGTGGTAGAAATAGTAGTAGAAATAGAAGTCGAAATAGTAGTAGAAATGGTGGTAGAAATAGTAGTAGAAATAGTAGTAGAAATGGTAGTAGAAATGGTGGTAGAAATAGTGGTAGAAATAGTAGTAGAAATAGTAGTAGAAATGGTGGTAGAAATTGTAGTAGAAATAGTAATACAAATAGTAGTAGAAATAGTAGTCGAATTAGTAGTAGAATTAGTTGTAGAAATAGTAGTAGAAATGGTGGTAGAAATAGTAGTAGAAATAGTAATAGAATGTGTAGTAAAATTAGTAGTAGAATTGGTAGTAGAAATATTAGTTGAAATAGTAGTCGAAATGGTAGTAGAAATAGTGGTCGAAATAGTAGTAGAAATAGTAGTAGAAATAATAGTAGAAATAGTTGTAGAAATAGTAGTAGAAACAGTAGTAGAAGTAGTAGTTGTAATAATAGTAGAAATAGTAGTAGAAATGGTAGTAGAAATAGTAGTAGAAATACTAGTAGAAATAGTGATAGAATTTGTAGTTGGAATAATAGTAGAAATAGTAGTAGAAATACTAGTAGAAATAGTAATAGAATTTGTAGTAAAATTAGTAGTAGAATTGGTAGTAGAAATAGTAGTCGAAATTGTAGTAGAAATAGTAGTCGAAATGGTAGTAGAATTAGTAGTAGAAATAGTAGTAGAAATAGTAGTAGAAATAGTAGTAGAAGTAGTAGTAGAATTGGTAGTAGATATAGTAGTAGAAATGGTGGTAGAAATAGTAGTAGAAATAGTAGTAGAAACAGTAGTAGAAGTAGTAGTTGGAATAATAGTAGAAAGAGTAGTAGAAATAGTAGTAGAAATAGTGGTCGAAATAGTAGTAGAAATAGTAGTAGAAATGGTGGTAGAAATAGTATTAGAAATAGTAGTAGAGACAGTAGTAGAAATAGTAGTTGGAATAATAGTAGAAATAGTAGTAGAAATAGTAGTAAAAATGGTAGTAGAAATAGTAGTCGAAATAGTAGTCGAAATAGTAGTCGAAATAGTAGTAGAAGTAGTAGTAGAAGTAGTAGTAGAAATGGTGGTAGAAATAGTAGTAGAAATAGTAGTCGAAATAGTAGTAGAAATAGTAGTAGAAATAGTAGTAGAAACTGTAGTTGGAATAATAGTAGAAATAGTAGTAGAATTAGTAGTAGAAGTAGTAGTAGAAAAGTAGTAGAGATGGTGGTAGAAATAGTAGTAGAAATAGTAGTACAAATAGTAGTCGAAACAGTAGTAGAAATAGTATTAGAAATAGTATTAGAAATAGTACTAGAAATAGTAGTAGGAATAGTAGTCGAAATAGTAATAGAAATAGTAGCAGAATTAGTAGTTGAAATAGTTGTAGAAATAGTAGTAGAAATAGTAGTGGAAATAGTAGTAGAAATAGTTGTAGAAATAGTAGTAGGAATAGTAGTCGAAATAGTACTAGAAATAGTAGTAGAAATAGTAGTAGAATTAGTAGTTGAAAGAGTAGTTGAAAGAGTAGTAGAAATAGTAGCAGAATTAGTAGCAGAATTAGTAGTAGAAATAGTTGTAGAAATAGTATTAGAAATAGTATTAGAAATAGTACTAGAAATAGTAGTAGGAATAGTAGTCGAAATAGTAATAGAAATAGTAGCAGAATTAGTAATTGAAATAGTTGTAGGAATAGTAGTCGAAATAGTAGTCGAAATAGTAGTAGAAATGGTGGTAGAAATAGTAGTAGAAATGGTGGTAGAAATAGTAGTAGAAATAGTAATCGAAATATTAGTAGAAATAGTAGTTGAAATAGTAGTAGAAATGGTGGTAGAAATTGTAGTAGAAATAGTAATACAAATAGTAATACGAATAGTAGTAGAAATAGTAGTCCAATAAGTAGTAGAAGTAGTTGTAGAAATAGTAGTAGAAATGGTGGTAGAAATAGTAGTAGAAGTAGTACTGGAACTTGTAGTTAAATTAGTAGTAGAATTGGTAGTAGAAATAGTAGTTGAAATAGTAGTCGAAATGGTAGTAGAAATAGTGGTCGAAATAGTAGTAGAAATAGTAATAGAAATAATAGTAGAAATAGTAGTAGAATAGTAGTAGAAATAGTAGTAGTAAAAGTAATAGTAGTTGTAAAATTAGTAGTAGAAGTAGTAATAATAGTAGTAGTAACTTTTTTTTCCATATAAATAGTACCAACTAAAGAAGAAATAAGGTACCAGTTTTGGTACTAAAGTACCAAGTGTACCAGGCGTTTCTGCAACGTCTCGTTTTAACCGCTTATTAATATCATACCTCTGGAGCCATATAGGCGGCGGTACCACTATTTTTAGTCATCATACTACTCTGGTTTCGCACAGTTCCGAAGTCACAAATCTTCAGGCAACGGCGTGTGTCATGCAGCAACATGTTGTGCGGTTTAAGGTCGCGATGAATCACACTATGGGAAGGCATGGAATGCAAATAGTTAACACCCTAGAAAATATTTCTTGGTACAATACTTATAACTTTTACATAATGCATTCTGCTCATAGCAGAAACGCTTACTCTGGCGGCCTGGAGTGCCCAGTTAATAACATGCTTCAATGAATAATCAGCTTTTGGTTCATTATGCAATAAATTGAACAATGATCCTCCATCCGCATATTCCATAACTAAATAGTGTGTATCTTCATGTATCGCAACGCCATGCAGGAATATAATATTAATATGGTTTGCACGGGAAAGTTGCTTGAACTCTCTTTCAACATACTCCTTATTTTCATTAAAATACATTTTTTTTACAGCCACACATCTATTACGCCAGTTTGCCCGATAAACTTTTCCGAATGTGCCTGCTCCAATCTCCTAAAAAGACACACAATTTATAAGATCCTTCATCTGCTATGTTATGTAAAACCATACTTCAATCAATTTAATATGTGAAAGGTCAATTGTATCGGTATTCATTTTTATTCTTGCGAAAACAACTTAACTTCTTCGATTCACAGCACTAAATGTGTGAAAAAACAGCAAGATAAGAGATAAGAACTGCATGAACGTACAGTGGCCATTAAAGTTACCGTTTCCCCATTACTTTTGCATCAAACAGACTGTAACTTTGTCAAATTTTTATTTAACCAAGAACTCTTGATGCAGGACTTTTGTTACAATCTGCACCAAAACTATTTTGTTTGATAATAATTTAACAAAACTACTGCGAGTTTCATGCAAATTTATATGAGGTACGGTGACTTTAATGGCACACTGTGTATTTAGTGCGATTGCAGTGTAGCCCTAACGATAAGGGAAGCAGTATCTCAGCAAGCAGTTTTATCAGCCCTAGCATTTCTTGTAAAAAATCTCTGAGTTATGTCATTTTATGTATTACTCATTTTTAATATAACTTTAATAATATATCGTTGTTTTAAATAAACTTATCGATACCCGGCATGTGTCAACTGTGACGTCACAGTTGAACAGCTGTTGGCTCGGAATAACCATAAACATGTCGCTGGTAAATCCATTTCGTACCGTATTTCGTCTACCCAGTCGAAATCAACGAGTCAACTGGTTTCCTGGGCACATGACCAAGGGTATGCGACAAATCCAACAGAAGCTACGGACTGTAGATTGCATCGTGGAAATACACGACGCGCGCATTCCCTTTGCAGGTCGAAACTCGCAGTTCTTTGAAACAATTACAGGTATTGTATCAATTGCATAAACTTTAATGATTTGTAAAATATTGAAATATACTTTAATAGGCAACGGTGTAAAGCCACATATATTGGTGCTAAATAAGATCGATCTCTTGGGATCGAAGCAACAGCGAGGAATTCTGAAACAGCTGCGTACTCAGCAGCCCGAACTAAGGAATATTCTTTTCACGAACTGTAAGGATCAGCGTAATAATGGCGTATTAGACATTCTGCCCTTGGCCACTAAGTTGGTGGCAGAAAGCAGTCGATTTAACAGGGCACAAAGTGCCGATCACAATATAATGATAATCGGAGTTCCAAATGTGGGAAAGAGCTCCATTATAAATGTGCTTCGGAATGTTCATCTAAAGAAGCGCAGCGCGGCTGCTGTCGGTGCTGTAGCTGGTATCACACGATCAGTCGGCGAGCGAATTAAGATCCAGGAGACACCACCCGTCTACATGATTGATACACCTGGTATTTTACAGCCTTCCGTAACGGATGACGAGATGGGCATGAAACTGGCGTTGGTTGGATGTTTGCCAGACCATATCGTAGGCGAGGATCTGATTGCCGACTATCTGCTTTTCTGGCTGAATAAGCACAAACGCTACGAGTATGTCGACAAATTGGGGCTACAATCGGGTCCCAGTGACAACATTAGCGCGGTTCTTGCGGAATATGCACAACAGGAAGGCTTGTTTCATCGTGTGAAGCAATTTAATGGCCAAGTGGAGGTAATGACAAATTTATTGGCTGCCGCTCGTAAATTTATAAGTTTCTTTCGAACTGGGCAGCTTGGTTCTATTAATTTGGACGAAGATTGTACTTAGCAAAATTAAATTATATTTAGTTTATGTAATTACAATGTATTTTAGAGTCTAGTAAAGTAAATGTTCAATATGTTTCATATTGGCCCCTAATTATCGACCATTGGCACATCAATGGCAATGTTGCCCACACCCGGTACGGGTATAGAATAGGTAACACCAACATTATCCATTTCAGCATCCACAGTATTATCCTGTTGTACTGGTAATTCCATAGGTGCTTGTTTTGGCTCCGGCACCTGCACTTGATCATCATCGACGCTGCAAACGGAATTATCCACTGCATCTGTAGCCGAGACACTAATGGCATAGCCAGTTTGTGCAGCTACCGCTCGCAGTTCTTCTGGGACGCCTTGCATACGCTTATCGATGTGGCCAGTGTATGGTGCGATCTTTTGATAATATTCGATTAGCATTTGCGGATCCTTCTCGGACACTTGACCACTCGCTACCAAATCGAACTCATCACAAAATTTCCATCTGACAAGGTACTTTATTTCACCGGTAACGTCGGTTGCACCCATAATCTCAGCAAGCTCTAGACCACGCTCATAACCCCGTGGCTTTAGAATTTCCTCACATTTTGGTTTCTTTTCACCTCGTTTCTTGGATTTTGCCCGAGATTCCTCGAATCTTTGAATGAGAGTCGGGCAGTCACAGTTTTCCTCCGGCTCCCAGGTATTGTCCCCAGCTGGATAACCGCGCCACTTAATGAAATACTCAACCTTGCCTTCAGCAGTGATACGCTTATCCACAATGCGCTCAACAACAAAATTAGATTCGTTCTTTACCATTTTGCGACAATACAGATTGTTTATTTTTCACGGAATAGCTTGAACAATTTTCGTTCATAACTCAATGAACAAGTTCCGTTCATACAACGATTGTATTATGCAGAAATGTTATTAAAATTATTTTTTATATTTTCTGTAATTAAATTACTAATTTGTTAATTTGAACTTTCAGTAAAAATAATTTACTATGCAACTAAAAGTGTTATAAATGTTTTACATTTGCAGAAAAAAGTTATGAGGGCACAAATTCAAACTTAACAGAGTATCTAACTCTGTGATTCATTAAACAAATTGTAATTCGTATCGATATATTTTCTTTTAATCGATAACTTATCGGTTGTCTTACTGAAAGGATCTGCCTGTTTACGGCCGCGAAAAATTCAAAGGATAATATAAGAAGCGACAATAAAATCTTACAATTATTTAAAAACATATTTATATAAGGTATATTCACTTATCTAAAATACTAAGGCCAACGTCATGAATATCAAATCCTTCATTTTGTGTGAATGTCATTACATTTCTAGTCACATTGTCCAACCTCAACAGAATTATTAAATATTGAAACTAATAATGGCTGAAACAGAGACTGATTTGTCGGATTGGAATCCTATGGCCAAAGACTTTTACGATGCGAGATATAATAAGTATGATGCCGTCAACGAAACACCTCCCGATGACAATGGCGAAAAGGATCGACTTAAGAAGCAAGATAAACATCCATACTTAGTTGTTAAAAAGGAGAAACATCTTATTACTGAAACTATGTTGAGAAATTTTTTTGGCAACAGCATTATATTTGATATACAATACCGCTTGAAGTCGCGCCATTATTACGTATATTTTCATAACTTGTGGTAAGACGTTTTATAACATCATCAGCGAATTCAATGATACAAAGATACATTTACAGTTCCCTTGAGCTGGCATGGTCAAAGATACGCCTATTCCCAAACATCATTCATTGTGTTAAGAGCCGATCAAATGAAAACCCACAAAATTTCTCAAATGATACAGTAGATTATAAAGCGCAGGAGCCAACGCCGGCCCCAGCTTCAAACGATTCCAACCCTGTGGACTTGGATTCTCGCGTGATACAGGTGTCAGCAACGCAAAACAAGCATCCGGAATTCTTTAAGGCTCCTATAGTCATCAAAGCTGACTATACTGTCAAGAATTCCTTGCTGACCCTGAACGATATAAATTGTCGCTATTTAAATGTTAAGTACGAGTTTGCTTTGGAGCGACATGGAGCATGCGTATTGGGAGAGGAAATGGAAAAAGATCAGGCGATCTTTCACTTCCGCTCGGGACGCATGATAGTTACGTGAGTACTAGGAACGCTCAAGTTTTCGTTATCTTAACAAATCTCTAACTGTACAGCCCTAAAAAACAACTTGAGACTAAGAAATCTGATGGGAATTTGAAGATTGCCCATCTGGCGGTCAAGTGTTTGGCCTGCAATTGCTACACTGACAACAGTTGCAAATTCTGCCAGATGCCATTCTGTAACCCCGTTTGCTTTGACGCAGTCTCGGCGGCCCATAAAGAGAGTTGTGACAAAGGGAGGCCGCCGATAATCGATGATATAATTGTGCCACAGTTTACTCAGCTGAAGTTTCCACCATCGGGCGCTACAGTCAAGATTACTGCCTTCGAGCAGAGTAACGTATTGTACGTACGTTCAGCGGAAATAGTTGCCGAGGTAGCATACTTCAAGGTACTCTCAGCTGTCATGATGCAAGGCAAATCTTCACCCAAGTTGCCGCAACTACCCCAAAGCGGCCAAATAGTAATCTATAAATCAGATATACAAATTGTTCGGGCTATGGTGCTTAATATTGATAATCCAAATGCCATTTATGTGGTGTGCGTTGACTTTGGCAGTGTGGAGATCACAACAATGGATAATCTTCATGAGTGTAGCGATTATTTGGCGGCTTTGCCTCGTTATGCTGTTCCCGTGTTGCTGCGTGGTGTGCCTAAACGCTACATGTGCCCCAATCTGCGAGAGATGTTGTATGAACTGGACCACAATTACACATTTGTTATAAAGTATTCCGATCGGGAATACGACTATGAGAAGGGCATGCAACGAGTAATCCTGATTGAGAGTGAATTGAATCGCAGCTTAAATCGTTTGATAACAACCATTTTGACACCGATACAGCCTTCCATTTCGGAAGAGGGTATTAAAGAGGATGTAAGTGTATCTCATGCTCCGCCTGTCCTCAATCCTTACCTCAATCTTTTATTTATTTTTTAGTATCTACAGCACGTTCCTTTGCCCACTGGCAAAAACTTGAATTTGGTCGTCATGGATAACACGTTCCTCAAATTTGGAGTCATTCACTGCACCATTTTGGATTTCGCATACGAAATCACACAGATGCAACGCGACATTCAGCAGTATGGGCAATCCTCAAGTTGTTCATTCTATGCTCCAGCGTAAGATATTAGAAAAGTTATAAAATAATTTCTATTAAATTATATTTGTTTATTAGGAAAAACGATTTGTGCATTGCCCAATATCAGGGAAAATGGTGCCGAGGGCTGTGCATGGAACTGGTCGGCGATGGGCATCCTAGTATATTGTTTATAGACTACGGTAACATAGCTCCAGTCAACGTCGATTGCATACGTCCATATCCACCACAGTTTACATTCCCTTTATTGACTACCGAATACGAGTTGATTGGCTTACCAGCTGACCCAAGTGAGGAGTTGTTGGTCCGACTGGAGAAGCATCTGGCAATCAGTGCCATTGTCAACTTCGACGAGGTCATTTACAACAAGGAAGATAATAATTATTCGCTGCGCATAGACTCTTTAATGATGTAAACGCAGTATATATTGACTAAAATTAATAAATGCATTAACCAAATATAAAGATAAGAGCAATGCTTATAAAGAATTAAACACAAAAATCTGAAGTTATATAAAATAATCATATTTCTGTTTGCTTGCTGAAGACAAAGTTTAAGCTTGGCAATTCATCACATTGAAAAGTGTCCTGCAAAAAGCAATATATTAAATAGGATCTTTTATTTATTTTATATTCTAGCATACCTTTAAAAAAGATTCACTAAATGGTGGCTTGCATAGCTTCCAGCTCGCCAGAGTCTGCAAGAGAATCGAGTTACAACCACAGTCTGATCATTAATTTATATTATACCCACATTTTGGCTAATCCCGAGCAGCTCGTGTGTTGCATTCACGCGGAGATTTAATGCATTCATAAATGAGTCGCTGCTTTCAAGTAGTCCAAAATGCTGTTGAAACAGCCACTCCTCCAAACCGCCACCTGTGATTAGGGTATAGATTTGTGTGTCATTATCTAGTGGTAATAGCTGAGTCACTGAGTCACGTGTGCCATAGTTATAGAGTATCATATATTTGCAGCCCGTCAAGCGAGCTGCTGGCAACTTGCTTTCCAAAAGGAGAGCAACCATTGGCGGCTTATCATCCCCTGTGCCGGATGTATTGAAGTACTCAGCTTGAACGCAATCCTCTATTTGTATGAAGGGCACTTCCCAGCATTGACAATATCCCTTAATTATGTCCAGGCTCATCTGACTGCTTGCGACAATCGCACATTTCTCGCCGCAAGCTACTACAAAGTTGTCCAGCATTAGATGCACGAACTCAAACTTGGCGGAGTCATAAAGACCCATATCCTGCCAAGGCGGCAAATGAGGAAGTAATATATCCGATACGATTGGTTGATTCTCAATATGCTTGAGCAGCACAGGATGATCGCAGATTCTTTGAGCAATGCCAACAATATCGGCGGGCGAACCCATTGATTGCTAAAAAAGAGAACTCATTTACTCGTACGAATTAAATGTTTTATGTGTGTATTACTCGCTCTAATCCTTGACAATGAGCCGCAAGTTGTTGCAAAGTCAGCTGTTGAAGTTCTGCGGGTGCGAGCATGCAAATATATTCATTTAGTTGGACGTGACGAGTAGATTCTTGATTTATACAATTAGAGATATCGAGGCGGCACTTAGATGCTGGTGTATGTTTTGGTTTTTTTAGGATAATCAGCGGTCTTGATGGTTTGATGGTGATCTCATCGGATTGAGAGACCATACCATTAGATTCGTCTTGCTGTCGACACCAATTCTCAATTTCTTCTTTCCGCTGTGCGATACATTCCTCCGTGGTCTTTAGCTCCATTTGTATCTCGACGTCCTTCATGCCGATTTCTATTAAAGCATTTTCCTGAAATTTCTCCGGCTTAAAACAAGTCAATACATCCAAAACTTTGCTTGTTTCATCTTTTAAAGTGGCTCGAGTTGCAGTCACCTCCAGAGTACCGTTGCCCTTCCATGTTTTGTGCTTTTTGTTGGTCTGATTTCGCCAAAGCACTAAAAAGATGCGCCTGTCCTTTAGTGGATTCTCTGATTCACCATATTTTCGTGGACCCCAACTTCTATAGCCGCCGGATGTGCCCCACTGCATCTCAACGGATGTGCAAACATGACTACTGACTTTCAAATCACAAGCCGGGACACCTCTCTTTACGGCTTTACGCACTGATGGGGCCTGTGAACGCCGCATTAGGTTTTAATTGTTGTAAATATATAAATAATTGTATAACTCAAATAATTATTTCGAATGGCCGCTTATTTCTAAACTCTTTAGCAAAATAACAACAAATCATTATCGATTTCAAACTCTAGTTGAACAAATGCTTATCGATATATCGAACCATTGGTATGCAAATGTACATATTGACCATGGGCTTGTTGAAAAAATGGTCGATATTAATCGATACATCGATGATGTAAAAAACACCCGAGCCGGCGTTTCCCACATTGTGGATTACCCACCTTATCCAATTGCAGTAGGACTGCTATATCCTCACGCCTGTTGCACACAAATGATAACATGGCGTTCCATTGGTGCGACAATAACCTGCACACTACGGTGTTCACGCCACGTGACTTCCAAGTGGAACTTTTGGCTTCGGCTTTCGAGCGCAACACCATCATCTGCTTGGGACACAGGAGCTCTAAGGAGTTTATTGCACTGAAGCTGCTGCAAGAGTTGTCCCGACAAGGACGTCGCAATGGTAAAGTGAGCGTGTATCTTAGCTGTGACCTGAATGCAGAGGACACGTCAATCTACACAATGCTCACACACCTCACTGATCTCAAAGTGTGGCAGCAGAGACAGGAGCTGCAAATAGCAGTCACTCATTGTTGGACAGACTACCACGTCATCATTCTCAAGCCAGAAACCTTCCTATCATTGCTGTCTTCCAAGGAGTTAATCCTAAGCAATGTTCAGCTTATCGTACTGGAGGACTGTCACGACAGCGCAGTCTATCGCAACGTTTTGCCCATCTTCGAGGAATACATTCTGCCCGCTTCGCCAGCCGATAGACCCAGAATATTGGGCTTGGCGGGACCATTGCACAGCGCCGGTTGTGAATTGGAGGAACTGAATGCCATGCTTGATACCCTGGAAGAGCACATGTTGTGTCGTATCGAAACGGCTAGTGACATAGTCACAGTACTGCGCTATTGTGCCAAGCCCCATGAGTATATTGTGCAATGTGCGCCCTTCGAAATGGACCAGTTGTCCAGTGTGATAGCCGATATACTCAATACCCATAAATCGTTCCTAAAAGACCATCGTTACGATCCATTCGAAATCTACGGCACTGATCAGTTCATGGAAGACTTAAAGGGTATGTAATCAAGCAACTTTTAAGCATCTTGTTCAATAATGGATCAATGTGTACTCAGATATACCTGATCCCAAGTTGGATCCGCTGAATGTGCTGGATGCACTGCTCGCTGTGCTGCATGAAATGGGACCATGGGGTACACAACGAGCCGCCCATCATTTCTATCAACGGAACGAGAAGCTTAAAGTGAAAACTCCCCACGAACGTCACTATCTTCTCTTTTGTCTGGTGAATACGGCGTTGGTTCAAGTGCATGCACTGTGCGAGCAAACATTCCAGAAGCAAATAGCCGAGGAGCCACGTAGCACCATTGAGCGTTATTCCAGCCCAAAGGTGCGACGCCTGCTCAAAGTACTGCGTTGCTTTAAGCCTGCCGAGACACACAACCAAGCGGATGGAATGCGAAAGATGCGCCACCAAGTGGAGCAGGCGGATTTTAATAAATTATCGCATGCACTTAAATCTAAATGTCATGTGGTGGAGCAACTGGAGCATCAACATGCGGAAACACGCTCCATAATTAGTAATCTCGAGCAACTGCTTCAACCGACAGACAAGGAACAGAAGGTAACAACATCAAAAGACAACAGCGAAGAGGCGCCACAAATCCTTCAAGCTCCAGCCGCGACCACGACCGCAACCAAGTGCAAGTCTAACACGCAATCACACACGAGAAGGCGAACGCACCCACGTCGTCACAATCGCTATCAGCATGATGCCAATGAGACGCTCTGTGCACTCATCTATTGCAATCAAAATCATACGGCGCGCGTGCTCTTTGAACTGCTGGCGGAGATGAGCAGACGTGACCCTGATCTCAAGTTCCTGCGCTGTCAGTATACAACGGATCGTGTGGCAGATCCGACCACGGAGCCAAAGGAGGCTGAACAGGAGCATAGGCGGCAAGAGGAAGTGCTGAAGCGCTTTCGGATGCACGATTGCAATGTGCTCATTGGCACATCAGTGCTGGAGGAAGGTATTGATGTGCCCAAATGCAATCTAGTCGTGCGCTGGGATCCGCCGATTACATATCGCAGCTACGTGCAGTGCAAGGGACGAGCACGTGCTGCACCCGCCTACCATGTCATGCTGGTGGCACCAAGCTATGACGAGGCTCCAGTGGCTAGTGACGCCGTGCAGTTGAACGAGCAGAGCCATCGCTTTATCTGTGCAACGACGGGTGATGATGCACAGCAGGAGCTCGACAGCGACTCTGATGACTCGGCGCTGCCCAACTCACTCGCATCGGATCCCTACACTTTTGGCACGGCACGTGGAACGGTGAAAATACTTAACCCCGAGGTGTTCAGCAATCAACCGCCCACAGCGTGTGACATCAAGCTACAGGAGATTCAGGATGAAGTGCCACCAGCAAGTTTATTAGACGGCGGCAACTCCAGTGACGATGCAATCAGCTTAACCAACACCACGCCCAGTGATAGAAGCGCCGAACGTAGACCCAAACAACGCTTCGAATGCGAACTGACCACAATGCCAGATACTGTCATGTCCATGTCCATGCCGGCCGTCGATTCCACCGCTTGTTTGGCAAGCACCACACAAGCGTTGGTTCATCAAATGGCCCAATATCGTGAAATTGAACAGGTAGAGTCATTTCTTCAGTGAAGTTGTTTCTTTTACTGATCACATTATCATTAACAGATGCTTTTATCCAAATGCGCAAATACGGAACCAGCTGAGGTGGAGCAGCTGCAGGCAGAGCGTTTCACCAGCTGCTTGGCGGCGTTTCAACCCAAACCAGAACTGCCGACAGGCGCCTCTGTAGATCTCAGCACAGCCATAGCACTGGTCAACAAGTATTGTGCCCGCTTGCCCAGTGACACCTTCACCAAACTGACAGCATTGTGGCGTTGTGCACGCTCCGAGCGTCAGGGAATTCCTCTTTACCAGTATACACTGCGCCTGCCCATTAACTCGCCGTTAAAGCACGATATTATCGTAAGCAATTCAACATGAACTTGCTCTTCAAATGTTGACTCTAACATTTATATGTTCTTTCATTGTCAAGGGTCTTCCGATGCCCACGCAAACATTGGCACGACGACTGGCCGCGTTGCAGGCCTGTGTTGAGCTGCACAAGATTGGTGAACTGGATGATCAGCTGCAGCCCATTGGCAAGGAGGGCTTTCGCGCCTTGGAGCCGGACTGGGAGTGCTTCGATCTGGAGCCGGAAGATGAGCAAATAGTGCAACAAAATGATGAGCCACGTCCAGGAACTACCAAACGTAGACAATATTATTATAAGCGCATTGCTTCAGAGTTCTGTGACTGCCGTCCCGTAGCTGGTGTCCCCTGTTATTTATATTTTATTCAACTGACCCTGCAGTGTCCCATTCCCGAGGAACAGAATACACGCGGCCGTAAGATCTATCCGCCAGAGGAGGCGCAGCAGGGCTTTGGCATACTGACGCTGAAGCGCATACCTAAGCTAAGCGCCTTCTCTATATTCACGCGATCCGGCGAGGTTAAGGTATCGCTGGAACTGGCTAAGGATCGTGTTGTGTTAACCCAGGAACAGATCGATTGCATTAACATCTTCCTCAACTATACGTTCACAAATGTGCTTCGCCTGCAAAAGTTCCTCATGCTCTTCGATCCGGATTCCACCGAGAACTGTGTGTTTATTGTGCCGACTGTAAAGACGCCACACGAAGCCCGTCTAATCGACTGGAAATTCCTGGAGCTGATACAATCGAACGGCAACATGATGCCACAGCCTGTGCCGGAAGGAGAGAGGCAAGCACAGCCATTTGAGGCGAGCCGTTTCCAAGACGCTGTCGTTATGCCCTGGTATCGTAATCAGGATCAGCCGCAGTATTTCTACGTAGCCGAGATCTGTCCACATCTCTCACCTCTTAGCTGTTTCCCTGGTGACAATTATCGCACCTTCAAGCATTATTATCTGGTCAAATACGGTCTTACCATTCAAAATACTGCACAACCTCTGCTGGACGTGGATCACACGAGTGCGAGATTAAATTTCCTTACGCCACGGTATGTGAATCGTAAGGGCGTGGCACTGCCCACCAGTTCCGAGGAAACGAAGCGAGCCAAACGTGAAAATCTCGAACAGAAACAAATTTTAGTGCCAGAACTGTGCACAGTGCATCCCTTCCCGGCGTCCTTGTGGCGCACAGCGGTCTGCCTGCCCTGCATTCTATATCGGATCAATGGTCTCCTGTTGGCCGACGATATTCGCAAGCAGGTCTCCGGTGATCTTGGACTGGGTCGTCAGCAGATTGACGATGAACAATTCGAGTGGCCGATGTTAGACTTTGGCTGGAGTCTCTCGGAGGTGTTGAAGAAATCACGAGAATCCAAACAGAAACCGACCAGCAAAGAGGTGCCCAACATAAGCGAGAATGAGCCTGACCAGAAGCAGACGTCGGAAGAGCCGAATACTGAAAAGTCTGCAAAGAGCGCTATTGAACTGATAATCGAAGGCGAAGAGAAGTTGAGCAATTCAGATGACTTCATTGAGATTGGCACTTGGTCCAACGATATGGCCGATGACATTGCCGACTATTCAGACGGCGATGAAGACGACGAGGACTATCTGCCTGTGCTGCCGGCGAACGTAAAGTTTTGTAAGTGCGTCAGATCTTTTCTTTCCCGCAATTATGCTAAAGTTTTAATTAACAGGTGATCAGCAGACACGATACGGATCTCCGACCTTTTGGGATGTGAGCAATAGCGCCTTCAAGCAACCAGCGAGTGGCCAGCAAAGAAGCAGCAAACCACGAGCAGGAACTGCCATGGGTGGTGGTAATGCATCAAGAGGCGAAGGAAAGCCAAAATATAGCTACTACGATTCGGACAACTCGCTAAGCACAAGCTATGATGATGATGATCATGTGGGCCCGAGTCGCCATTACAGCTCCGATGACGATGATGAAACAGATGACGCTGGTCACATTGAGTTCACCTCAAAAAACGAAGCAGAGGCCATCGAAACGGCACAGGAGCTAGAGAAGAGGCAAAAGCAACTGTCCATCATACAGGCGACTAACGCCAATGAGCGCCAGTACCAGAAGACAAAGAACCTACTCATCGGCTATAATTTTGAGCGGACTCATAAGAAGAGCACTGCCAACTATGAGCAGTCTATAGTCCGCTTCAAGTCGGAAATTGAGAGCTGTGGCATGTTGGTTCCACATGATCAAGAGCTGGCGCTTAAACGCACTGGAGGTATCGCAACGTTTGCTGATCAGGATGCAGCTTGCTTGCAGCTGGAGCTGCTTAAGGAACTTTTACCATATGTGACGGAGGCACAATTGCTGGCTAAGCTGAGCAGTAAAATGCAGTTGCAGCTTTCCGATTTCATTCAGCTCAATGCGGAGTGGTTACGGGAGCAGAAATCTAGTGAGAACTATCATGTGTTAGGATGTGGCGATAGCTTTGATAACTACAACGATCAACATCGACTGGACGTGGACAATAAGCAACTTAGGTTGCAATTCAAGTTAGAGTTGGAAACGAATTCAACTCCCACTAGCAACAATACTGACTCAGCATTAACAAGTTGGCCCGAAGGCAGCTTTAGCTTTGATCATCAGCCAGAGTTGGAGGGACATCCGGGTCCCAGTCCCAGCATCATTCTGCAGGCACTCACAATGTCAAATGCCAACGATGGCATTAATCTGGAGCGATTGGAGACTATTGGTGACTCGTTCCTGAAATACGCCATTACCACATATCTGTACATTACGTATGAAAATGTCCACGAGGGTAAACTGAGTCATTTACGCTCCAAGCAGGTGGCTAATCTCAACCTCTATCGTCTGGGTCGGCGCAAGCGACTGGGAGAGTATATGATAGCTACTAAATTTGAGCCACATGACAATTGGCTGCCTCCCTGTTATTATGTGCCCAAGGAGCTGGAGAAGGCGCTGATTGAGGCAAAGATACCGACGCATCATTGGAAGCTGGCAGATCTTCTTGATATTAAGAATCTAAACAGCACTCAAATCTGCGAGCTTGTGCGTGAAAAGGCCGAGATATTAGGCTTAGCCGGCAGCTTGGAACAGCCCCCCAGCCACACATCAGTTAACCCCAAACGCTGGTGCTGGTCTGGATGATTCAAATGAAAGCACCGATTTCACTTGTTTCATTCCATATAATCTGGTCTCTCAGCACAGCATACCAGACAAATCCATAGCTGACTGTGTGGAGGCCCTCATAGGTGCCTATCTCATCGAGTGTGGACCACGAGGAGCCTTACTGTTCATGGCCTGGCTGGGAGTGCGCGTGCTACCGTACAAATTGGAACCGGCGACAGACGACGATCAACGTAAGCCAGGCACAAGCAGACCGAATGCCAACAATATTGTCGCAGTTTACGGTGATTGGCCAACACCTCGGAGTCCTCTCCTGCATTTTGCACCTAATGCCAATGTTGAACTCGATCATCTGTTAAGCGGCTTTGAGGAGTTCGAAGCGAAATTGGGATATAAATTCCGGGATCGTTCCTACTTGCTGCAGGCCATGACACATGCTAGTTATACGCCCAATCGCCTAACTGATTGTTATCAGCGTCTGGAATTTCTGGGCGATGCCGTGCTGGATTATCTGATAACACGGCATCTGTACGAGGATCCTAGACAGCATTCGCCGGGTGCATTGACTGATCTACGGTCTGCTCTGGTAAATAATACCATCTTTGCCTCATTAGCTGTGCGACATGGCTTCCATAAGTATTTCCGTCATTTGTCACCTGGTCTAAACGATGTCATCGATCGCTTTGTGCGCATTCAGCAGGAAAATGGACACAGCATAAGTGAGGAGGTAAGCAACAAGATACCAAAGATACCGCAAGTGCCCTATATACTATTTAATGAATTTTATTAAAGTACTATCTGCTGTCGGAGGAGGAGTGCGATGATGCAGAGGATGTTGAGGTGCCCAAGGCCTTGGGTGATGTTTTTGAATCAATTGCCGGTGCCATATTTCTCGACTCCAGCATGTCATTGGATGTGGTGTGGCAGGTATATAGCAACATGATGAAACCAGAGATTGAGCAATTTAGCAATTCTGTGCCAAAGTCACCTATAAGAGAACTGCTCGAGCTGGAACCCGAAACGGCCAAGTTTGGCAAACCGGAAAAGTTGGCCGATGGACGTCGCGTACGCGTCACCGTTGATGTCTTCTGCAAGGGAACGTTCCGTGGCATTGGACGCAACTATCGCATTGCGAAATGCACAGCTGCCAAATGCGCGTTGAGACAATTGAAAAAGCAAGGCTTAATTGCCAAAAAAGACTAAAATGTTGCGGCGTTGTGCTGTGAATAATAACACTGTAGTCGTAGTACCTACATGTACATATGTACTGCATTAAAGCTCCAATAATCATTAATTTGTATTTAACGATTTCTATGTAGTGTCCATATCAACATATAATTGTTTTTAATAAAAATAAATCAATTTTCGAAATCCATTGAAATCTGTTTGTAGTTGTCTGGCAGCTCTGTCGCTGATATTATTCGTCCATCACTTCTATGCTTTACCATCACTAGTACGGATACACTAGCTATCTCCGTTTTTACTGCAAAGCCTTGGCATCTAGCTATCTCGCTTTACCATGCCAGAGAAGGCTTTTTAACTTTCTCGCGAGAGCACGATCTCTGGAGGACAAAGCCTAAATAAAAGTTCATTGAATAACATTTGTATCATATACATTAGTGGGTTATGTATTTTGTTGGTACATATGTGAATAAATTTTGATTATGGAATGACAAACTAAATCTATTTATTTAATTTCTGTATGCATGAGAATTTGTATTTTTTTTTAATAATTGTTAATATGGGATCAACAATGTTCATTGTATACTAGTTAATTGGAATTGATGAGAACGGAATCGATTGGCCGAAATATTTACATCAAAACTGAGTGGAATTATGGGTGGGTGTAGGCGGATTATCAGACAGTTGATTTGTCAAATTCATAGACATACTTAATAATTGTAATATTGGGATATACATAATTAATAATATACGTAAATATATATTTATGTGGCTAAGTGAATATTATTTAATATATGATCACTAGCAATAAATTTGATAAGTTCTCTTGCTTCATCCATTAATCTTGCTTAAAAATTGTGTTGCGTTCATTGACTTAATGGTTTTACATTTAATCTGTTTAAAGTTCAAACTGTTCATGGACAAATGAAACATTTAATTTTGTGTCTCTAAGTGTGTTTTTGTGTTATGTTATTATTAATTGCTAATTTTGCATTCGTTTCACAATAAAAAATTGTAACGTTCCATAAAAGTTCACATTTGAGTATGATATAATTATATAATTGTTTCGTTAATTATGTTTTGTTTAATTTGTGTTTTTTAATAATAGTTGCATACTTTAACCTTACTTAAGTATAGTTTAGTTAATTAAAATTGTTTTGGTATAATTGTTAATTTCATACTCGTTATTAATTGTTCTTGTTTTTCATATTTTGTTCTCTCTGTTTTCTTCGATTCGTTTTCGTCTTCATTTTCATTTTCATTTCCTTTTTCACCGCACGTTCCTGCCTACGATTTGTTCAATGACTTCTTTTGTATATGAATGTTAATGCAAGTGTATTTTATTTTGTTGTAATTCTTTTTGTAATTTACGTCGCGTTTAATTTCATTTGTTGGCATTGATCTTTCATCTAAATGTCTGTCTGCAATTGTTTCAATTTCTTTGTCAATTGTCGTTTTTGAAAGTAGTAAAAACCGAAAGAAACTGAACAGTGATAGAATTTTGAGCAACTTGAAAATATTTCGGGCATTTGGAGAAAATATTTAACAGACCAAAGCTGTGCAAATCAAATGTTAAGAACTCAGCAATAAACTTAACTCATTTAGATAAACGTTTTAACTTTAAACTAATTAGAATATGCGGTTCATAATGTATATATTTAATGTATATATGTATGTATATGTATATGTATGAATTGTATGTATTTTCAAATAAAATAATTTACATCAAATTGTTAACAAAAGGTGTTAAAAACGTGTTTATTTTCCTTAAATTGGCATTGTGTAGCATGAAACACATTTCAATTGTACAATAATAAATTAGAAAAAATATAGTAATAAATAAAATTGTTGTTAAAAAAAAACAAGCTGTCAAATTCTGTATGAGAAGAAAAATATTGCAAATACGAGAGGAACTTATATATAAATAATGTGAACTCAGTGGCAATTGGGACGGTATAAGTATTTTACAAAAGGTGTGTAGTTTCTTATGTATTATAAATATATTCGAGTATATCGGGTATTTAGCGATCACTGACACACAACAAAAAATATATAATAAATTAATTCATCTGATACAAATCGGTAAAATAGAAGAAATCGTTTGTTTGAAAGCGTAATCGTTATTTTTGATTTTGGGAGCTGATTATTTGAGAAGTTGATCAAGTGATTGGATATAACCATCAAATTATGTTTTCGTTTTGGGGCGAGGCTGAATGCTTAATTATAGTTAGGTTACAACATTTTATGCATATATCTGAATAGGCGACTTGTGTATTTAGTGGAGATTACATAATGTGTAGATGAAATGTTATGCATTCTATATATTAATTTTCTAGGTATGCGCCTTCTCTGCAGTTGTATAGTTTCTTCTTTTTTTTTTTTATATATGATTACGTAAAGTACAATTTATGCCAAAGAGAGCTGACTAAGGATTGGCTACGATTTTCTTAAACTCACTGACACGACTTACGATTATGCATTTTCATATATATGTAGTTATATAGGTAGGTTAGGTATGCTGGACACGATTTCAATTTTATATATGATTATACGATAAATGCGGCGCAAGTTTGTGTATGTGTGTGAGTGTGTGTTTATGAGTATGTATGATATTATTGGAAGATAGATTACCTTTCGAAACAATAAGGGGAAAACTTATTGGAACAGAAGCGTTATTTAAACTAATACCCCATACTATGGGAAGGGAGAGTCGTTTCGGATTCTTTTTTGGCTTAAAATTTTTTTTGTTTGATTTACGTTGTACGAAATGTCAGAAATTCGATTTTAAAATTATTTCTGTTGTGTTTAGTTCAATGTTCTTGAGTCTGATTCTAATCGAAATTTATATACGTCTGTGAGTGTCTATTTGTGTGTATGAGTGTATGTGTATTGGTTGCTAGATGCTTATGTCTAAAGAACGACGTCAGGCAGGTCGTGCGGCCTTGCCTAGGCGCGCATTTGGTTTTCATGTACAATTTTCCTCTCCTTATAGTAGATCTCCTCAGATTCCTTGTCGCAGAGCAACAGAACCACTGCGCCAAATAGGAAGATAGCTGCGCCCCAGCCCACGCCATAGGCCCAGCCGAATTCCCAAACTCGTCGATTCGCTGTGTTTAATATAAATGAATAATTTATAATATTCAATTATATTATTCAACTACTTACCCATTGTAAGCTCGCCTGCAAAGCAAACTGGATAGACAATCAAAGCAGACAATACGGCCAGCACTAAAAGCAATTACAATTCTTAATAATATTATTAAAATATAAAACTTATTAACGCTTACATGAGACGAGCATTACAAGTACTGCTATTCGATAAAACTTGTATTTGAGATTATGATTCTGTGTCTTGAGGCCCAGACCGGTCAACACTGTTGCAATCACGTCCGTTATCAGTGTGATAATGCAGAGCGCTGCGGTGGCCTTGATGTAGCCTATAAGGCAATAAAAGATCGTTAAAGATATGGTATGAGATATGAACTATGATTAAGACATACCAATATCGCGGGTCCAATAGCATCCAGGAGGATCCTGTATGTTAAATGGCAATGGCGGCATAGAATCCTCCTCAATGCAGTGCACAAAGAGACCTTGTCGCCAGCCTGCCGCCATTAGCCAGTCTGTGGATGCGAGAGCCATGATCATCAGGACCACCACGATGACTCCACATATAAATGCGATCACCTGCAGATAAGGAAACAATGATTAATTTCTCCTAAGTCCAAGACACTATTGTGTACGCACCTTTAGCGGCCTTGTGATTGTGATGGTTTCAATTGTCGTTGTCGGCGCCATTTTGTCCGCCCCGGGACGTAGTACACTGTTTTCATTAATAAAGAATTCGTATGTAGATGTGTGTTTATGTAAGTGTGTGTGTGTGGGGCTATGATGTAAACAAATGTATCAGGTGCTCAGACTTACCTTAAAAACTAGTCAGGCAAAACGTCTGCCCGCGCAAATACTTAATTGGAATGCGTTTCAAATGCGTTTGTTTGGTTAGTATATGGAGTATGTGGAGTATATAGGGGAGTAACGATAACTCTGGCTTGGAATATAACAATTTTAAATAATTCAAATTGCTCTTATTAATTCTTAGCGCTCAGCGGCTGCGATTATGATTTCAAGTGCTTATCAATTCAATTGCTGGCGGCAGCCTTTTTAACATCTGTTTATTAAAACGGTTAGCATGGAGGAGAAATAGAATTGGTAACATTCGATTAGTGCATCTAAATTGATAACTGGTTTGGTCTTTCGTGTTTGTGTTTGGGTCTAAAGCGTAACTAAAAACAACGTAATAAAAAAATAACTACATACAGCAGCCACATGCAAAAGCAACATTCCCAAGCAATTGACGGGTTGTATTTAATCGAAATAAAGAGAACTCTCGAAAACAACTGTTCAAATTTACGATTATGCATTGACCCAACTACCATAACAGGTGTAAATGCAACAACGCTTCAATGACTTTTGATTCACTTCGTCTAATAACACTAGTCATCAAAATTGGTGGTGAGTTTTGTTTGAAACTTTTTGACAGTTCTTTTATTTCTTATTTATGTGCAAAGTCTTGTTGCCTAGTGTAATTTAAAATTGTGTCATATTATATAAATATTTAAGATGGAAATGTCAACCAAACAAATATTTATAATGTAAATGTAACTAAATAGAATGCAAAGCTGTTGGCAACGGGAAACCATTTAAGCCAAATAAGGAAATTCTAGGAATGTGACATATGAAGAGACATTCCGTGGGTGGGCGATGAAACAACCGTAAAATTGCATGCTCGCAGTCAATGCACATTTTACACATACCATTAATTATGCATAAGGAAAAGTCAAGAAGGTTCATATATATATATGTATATACATACATATGTATATGGTATGCATGTCTATGTCCAAAATAAACTGTCAACGCACATTTAACGAATTCAGGGGAGGGATTCAAGTGGGCGGGTGGTAGTTTTATACCAGACAAAGCAAAATTTGGCCAATTTTGAGAATCTATCGCACAGACGGGGGCCAGACAGAAGAGATGTGTTGTCTGGACTATTTATAGCTGAACAATCGAGAGAAACTCAAAAGATTTGCATATGTACTATGTATTTGTGAGCATGTGCGATGGGCATGGCAACAGGATCAGCGTTTAATGGGTAGCGAAATGAAAAACGTACAAGCACAAACAAAATTGGGGCACGAAATCGACAATAACAACAACTTTTGCAGTAAGTGCAAGTAAAACGGAACCAAAACAAAATGTAGGTAAAATAGAGATTATCCCTGTTGTTGTTGTTGTTATTAACATCGGTATCGTTGTTGGCTAAATACCTTTCCTTGTAATAGTCCAAAGTTACCGATTCGGAATCAAATTCTGAATAATCAGGCAAAGATTCGGCATCAAAGGAGCTCATTCCGCTCAAGGTGTAATTTGGCATAACGTTCATTTTATTATTATAGATGCCAATGCTGCCTTGCTGTTGTTGTTGTGCTTGTTGTTGTTGTTGCAGCTGCTGCGAAGGCTGCTGTCGTGATTTATACATTTCCGACATTTTGCTATTGTTTATTAATGTCACAATATCCACACGCACACATACGCACACACTCGGTTAGAGAAACCTTTATTGTGACACAGATATGGAAAAATAATGCACTGATATTTTCTCTATTCTGTTTTCCCAGCGTTTCACTTTCGTCTGATGAGAAAATGGCGTTGTCGTTGTGTTTTCAACCAACTCGCACTTACGCTTTTGCTGTGGGAAGCGGGCAGCTCTTGTTTTTCACATTTTTAATAAACCATTTTAAGAGTACTTTACATTAAAAATAAACAAAAATAATAAAAATAATTATTTGCAAAGGGGTTGACAATCACCGAAACGTTAGTGATTTCTTTTTGGTATTTTTTAAACCCTCATTGAATTCCCAAAGGGGCATCATCGCTTTGCGATAGACCGACATTTTAAATCGATAATTGCTTTGGTTTTTTTTTTTCAGCAAAATTTAAATAAACTATATAATTATTATTTTAATATGACTTAAATTATTATAGATTGTCCTTCTTTGCAATTTATTAAAACACAATACCTGAACTTCTAATTAAAAAGATAAAATGTATATTCGAATTAAATATAGGCATTTTTTATGATTTCAATTTGCAAGTCAGCGCTTAAGCCAATTAAATTACAACTGTGTATCCTTTTATTTATTTCTCGATACCCCAATAAATATCGATATCATTTAGTGTTTCTTTTCATTTCAACATTTATATATTTTATTTACATTTTTCTTTTTGTAGTTTGTTTGTTTTTTTTTACATGTTTCGTTACCATGAGTACAATCGAAAGGGCATTAATGCACTCGAGGGACGCAGCCCCCGCAATTCAAATCACAGGGCGACCCAGGCTTCTAGTAGTGGTTGATGAGGAGCTCATTTACAAGAACGCTAAATTCTTTTGCGAAATCATTAATGAAAGGCGACAGTTGTCTAAAGTAAATACTTTGCGCCAACAAGCTGTTTACACAGGAGCGGTAATGACTGAAGAACTTAGGAAAATTAAGCACCAGGAGTACTTGGATCGAATGCGGCGTCAACAACTGCGAAACGATTGCGAGGAGCTTCGCGAACTTGCCGAGCATTTGCGATTAGCGGCTATTACAAAAGATCTTAACGAGAGCATGGCTGAACGCGATAGAAACCGGCAGCTGGCTAAGGTTGCCAAAGCAAAGGGATTTGAGCGTGCTGAGGCTGAAAGGCTGCAGCAGCTGGCCAAAGAGGAAGAGAAGGAACTGCTCAAAAAGGAACAACAAAAGAAGTTTCACGAAAGCTTATCCATACAAATAGAAGAATCGCGGAAACTTCGTCAAAAGCAATGCGTCCAGACTGCTGCAGAGAGGGAGGAGCGGATTGCCATCCAGAAGAAAATCGAAGAGGAAGATAGAGCAGAGCAATTGGAGTTGAGGCGGCTGAAGAAAAGTAAGCTTCAAAGCCAGCTCGAGTTTATTGAAAAGGAAAGAGAGAACAAGGAGCTGCAAAGGATAGAATCAGATGAGAATATTGCTAAAGTATTTAAGAAACAATTGGAAATAGCTGAACAAAAGCAAAAGTTGGAGGCGGCCAAGCGGGAAGCTCAACGCAAACACGAGCAAATTAGTTTGCAAATTGGTAACCAAGTGCTTGAAATTGAGGTGAGTGTGTTTCTGACAAAGCTGATGCATATATTTTATTTTTTTGATTTACCCTCCTTGTAGAATCGAAAACGCCAGCGTCACAATCTTCTACTTGATCTGCTGCAGGCAGAGTACAAAGCCAAGGACGATGAACGCTTCCGGCAGCAGCTTGAGCAGGAGCAATTGGAGCGGCGGCGTGCCAGGCAGGAACTTGAACGTTACCGAGCTGATATGACGGAACGCAACTTAGAGAAAGCCCGTCTGAGGCAAAAGCAAATTGTTGAAAGAACCCAGGACTGTACCGACAACCAAGAACTTTTGGAGCTATCAAAGGAACGTGAACGTCGGAAAGAGCATGGTGCTCTCCTCTTGTCTATGATTGAGGAAAATAATCGGAAACGTGCCGAAGCAGCGGCAGAGAATGTTCAATTCTTTGATATGAAAGCCAAATCCGATGTTGAATTGCAAAATCGTATTCAGGAGGAGCGTCTGCAAATGCTCGCCTCTGTGCCGTCCTCGGTGCTTGAATATCTACCCAAACAAGTGCTTTCCGAAATAGATCGTAAACATTTTAACATTCAGACAAAAGCAGCACGCTCTGCAACAGAGCATCATATATCCAAATTTAAACCTAAAGATCAGTTAATACTTGAATAAAAAGCACCTTGAGAATCATTTGCACGATGTTATTTTTATCAATAAATTGTGGCACTGTAATCATGCATATTTATGCTACAATGGAATCCCTTATTAGCTGACATTTCAAATAGTGACACCCAACCCGCCCACAAGGCCTACGTGACGTGTATCATACGACGCTTAGAGTTGCCAGATTTCAATTTAAAGCAGTAAACAAGGGTTCAGGGTAGTACGCTAATCATAAATCACGAGCAAATATTGTAATAATTGATACAGTGATTCTGAATTAAAGAACAAATTCACAATTAATTAATATAGAATTATAAAACGTTGCATCCGTTTTTACAATAGCGGTTAAAGTCGGGACATTTAGCGATAGTCACTGTTTATCGCACGACCGGCACTTTAAGTATGCGTGACAACCCAGTTGCAGGCCTACGCAAAACAGCGTATGGCAACACCAGCAAGTCGCATTCGCTTCAGTTTAATGGCGGACGTTAATGAAAAAAGTGGGAGTGATCTTTGTTTTGCTTTTACATCAAAATAATTCAATCGTATAAAAGTGAATAACGAAATATATCGGCAAACAATTCAGGCATTCCAGAAATTGCAGTGTTAAATAAAATGCCCGAGCATATGTTAATTAAAATCCATAGTGCAAAGAGATAAGCACACAGACAAAAACAAAAAAGAAAAATTCCACAGAATACAATTACGAATGGGTGGAGGCAGACAAAACGCGGAAGCAGTGTGAAATAGAAAAGACAAAACAAAAACGAACTTTGTACGCTGCTGTGCCTGCAGTGCCAAGTGCAAGTTAAGCAAGTGAATGTAAAATATGTCTGCACAACGTTTAAACGCGGCCGAAAAGGACCTGGAGAAATTCATAAAATTCCTGGTGTTGAAGTCAACACAAGTTGTTGTTCAGTCGCGCCTTGGCGAGAAAATACAGACGCAGTGCAATCCTCTAGCTGGCAATGATTGGTTTAATATTGTGGTACAGGATCATCCTGATGTTCTGGACGAAACAAAACGGGCTCTCGCCCTCAAACCAGGTGACAGCATTATGCAGCGCCTGCCACTATGTGTTGAGATATCGTTAAAGACAACAGAGGGTGATCAAATGATACTTGAGGTGTGGTCGTTGGATCTCCTGCCTGTTGAAAACACCAAGGCTGGTGGTGGGGAAGAGTGCAAAGGTGAGGGAGGCAACAACATCAACACAAACACAAACACCTGCAACGATAACCAAATGCTGAAAGCATCTCATGCCATCTACAATCGCATGGGCATCATGCTGAAGTCCCTCATATCTCTAACCCGCACCACACCTGCCTATAAATTGTCGCGTCGTCAGTGTCCGGACTCGTATGGCATCTTCTATCGCATCTATGTGGACCGACCGCAAGTGCACACCTTGGGCGAGGGACACAAACAGGTCAAGATTGGGCAGCTCAACACAATTGTTGGCTCTCTGATCATGTCCGTCGCTTATCGCACCAAACTTACCATTTCGCCTACAGTAGCCCATCAGGCTGCGGCGACAACCACACATCAAACGGAGCAGCAAAACACAATAATGCTGAAGTCCGATCACTTCCGGCCAGCCAGCGATGTTAACTCACCCACGCAGCAGCTATCAACTTCCAAGCATGCCATTGGCGGAGGTGTGGGGGGTTTTGGTAATGGCGTTGGGACTGACAAGCGTTTTATAGACATTGAGAAGCCATTACGTCCAGGTGCATTCACTGACCTGGGCAAATTGCGTCAGTTTACAGAACATGACTTTGTTCTGCCTGAAACTCCGCCATTTGAATGGCTGCTGAGACGCAACCGCCAGGAGAGCAACGGCAGCGGATCCATTGAGTCGCTAAATCGTAAATGCGAATCGCCAGTCAATAACAACAATAATAATACAAACATCAATGCCAGCAGTAACAATATAAACAATTATAACAACACAATCAACAACAATTCAACGGCATTTAAGAGCTTCGAAAAACCATCTGGAGCACAAGGTGCAACGTCACCCATTAAGAGTCTTCTTATACCCGCTAGCAGTGCTGCCTCTCGCCACAACTCTGCGCAAACGTTGCAGCAGCAGCAGTCAATGCAACAGCAACATCAGCCATCAGATGATGATAGTTTGCTCAAGGAGCTGAACTTTCCCTTCGCATCACCAACATCTCATGTCAACGATTTGGCCAAATTCTATCGGGAATGCTATCATGCACCGCCGTTGCGAGGACTCAGCGAGCTGCAAGCACCGAACATTGCTAGTTGCGGTGCCACAGCTGCGGCGTCAGCATCTGCCACAGCAGCAGCAGCATCAGCAGCTGCGTTGGCCAACAGTTCAGCTGTCGATGGAAGCATGGATGATTTGTCGCGGCAACTGGAACAGTTCGAGACATCGCTGGAAGATTATGATAAGCTCGTATCACAATTTGGCCTAAGCGGCTCCTCGTCGACGGGCAGTCGTAGCAGTGGCGGCCTGCAGATGAGCAATTGAGTTCTGGAACTTTAGCATGCGAGGGTTGCTTAAGTAATATGTAATATGTCGATTAATCTGGATCTAGGCTACATTGATATTAATATTTCATTGCATCTATATGTATAACTAAGCATATGTTTTGATCAAGTCTCCAGTTTTGTATATTTATCATTTATTAAGCAACAATTTATACACACACATACATACACTCATACTCAACATACATACATTTAGTTAGTAGTTAGTAGTTAGTAGATTGGCGCGTACTCGTCATTTGGTTGTTTATTTCTCTTTGTTCATGTGCCTTTAGTGTGCTTTGATATACAAGCATTAGTGTGTCAATATGTAAATACATATATATGTACATACATACATCATACGTATGCTTTGACGCGCTTTACGTTACATTATAAATTAATTATTGGGGAAATCATTAGCTCGGCTTTCAGATAGGGCGGCTCAATTTTTTACTTCAAATATAGATTTAAGTTCAAGCAACAGTTGCCTTTTTTTGCAAATTTGTAATTATTTAGCGTTTTATAAGTAATTTTTATGATAAACCAACTATTAGCATAGTTTATTAAACATGTATGTGTCAAAGGAAAGACTTAATAAGCATAGTTAAGTGTCTATATATACTTATTTGATAATGATGTATAAATTCATTTCATTTATCATTTATTATATAGCTATAATTGTTACATTTGAGAAGCTTATTAAATTATCAATCTAGATTCTCCTGTGGATCCTGGAAGATACAATTATACTCATTGATTGAAATATTTAAAAAAATGTGAAAAACGCTCATAATTTGGATCGCTGTACATAAAAGGAAAACTGCTGCACAATTGTAAAATAATATATTATTTAATGCGCTCTGTTATTTATTGGTTTCGCAAATTTCTAAATTTTACATACATATTTATAATATAATATTGAATTAGTAATACAATATTGGTAAATACTAAGCAACATTGATAAAGGAAATGTAAAATTAAAGGAAATTGTTAATCAGATCACAAATTGTTTACTTTATAATGTGAGGCGCCGCTGAACTGATCACGAGACCTCACTGCTAATGAGGCCTGTCAACACTGCGAGATCATGATTACATAAGTATTAGCTTAGTAATTGTTTAGATAATACAGCAAACCTTATCATTTGCCCTACAATTCACATTGAAACTTGGCAATGTACCAGCAGGAAAGCTGTCATTTTCATACATTTAGCTTGATTTGCATATATTCATATGTTAATAAAGTGTATAGTGCAAATAGCGTATATATCAGATTAATATTACACTGTTCGGACAAGACAAGGCTATCCCAATGTACGACTGCTTGGCGCGTGTTTTAGTTGGTATTTGTTGCTTTTTGATTGCCTTCTATTTCAATCGTTTTGTTGTTGTTGTTGGTGCATAACTTTGAATAGCAAGAATAACAACAAAGAGCAAAATAGTCCCGTTCATGATCCCCACACAATCAATGCTGCCAGCTGTTGCACTCCCTCCATCTCTCTCTCTCTCACCTTTCTTGTTGCACAGTCTCTTTTTGTTCTCGTTTGAGTGCACTGCAAAAAGTTTTTTTTTGTCTCCACGTAGAATTTGCGTCACTATGGCAACGACATCGCTAAGGTTAAATAGTTTTATTTTTAACTACATACATACATTCATATGTATTAACAGATGTGCTTAGTTATTTTTAATTTTTTTAGTAGCTACTATCTGTTGTTTTGCTTAGTTGCTGACTATCGAGTGCTATTGACACTGCCGCATACATATGCACTTATTTAAGTACATATATGAACATGTGCAGTTACTCTTCACACAGATAACTTTGCGTGTGGGGGTGGTCACGCAAGTTATCCAGCTGCTTTTGGGAGGTCGGGGAACTTTTGCAGTGACCGTTGCCACCCAACAGGTCGTTGGTAGTTCACATTGCACCTGCTTTATTGTGTGCATTAAGATATTTGTTGTTGGTCGACTTTGTTATTGTTGCCAAGCGAACTGATTTTTGCCTCTTGCTTTGTAGACTTCGTGGACTTCGCTCGACTTCCAACAAAAGCAAACCTTACTCAACAGTGTACCGTCTTACACACATGCATACATGCATATACAAATGGTAATTGCTTTGGCTAGCCAACCACTGTGGTTCAATTTCTTACCCCTGCCCCCACTAAGGCTACACACGTACGACGGCCATCGGCGCCGTCGTCAACGTCGCCGTCGCCGACAACGATACCGACGCCACGTCAGTCTCAGTTCGCATCCGGCGGTTTGGCAACTTTTATGCATATCTATTTGGTGGGTTGACTCTCACTTTTGCACCCACGTAGACTAGATTCAATTAATATAAATTCATTCAGGGGCATAAAGGGTCCAGGCCAATGTGATATCGGTATTCAAATGATCTTTGATCATGGGAACAACAGGAAAATAATAATTATTAATAATTAAAGCAACTATAATAAAAATATCTGTAACTTTCCTGTAAAATGAGAAAATGAATCTAAGATCTAAAAATTTGAATTTCTCTGCAATATTTTTAATTTATTGTTTTTATAGAATCTGAATAATTATCAAATGTAAAAACTGATTAAGATAGCTTTTTATTGGTTTAAAGTACTCGGTTCCTATTTCAATTAAAGTAGTAGTAGTAGTAGCCTTATCTCTGACCAGAAGGTGAGTGCTTTCCGATGAAGAGCTGATATGAATATAAGAATGCACAACAATCTCAACACAAATGCAATACAATGTAGTTGAGATTCGAAATTGCATGATAAGGCAAATCTAATAAGAAGGGCAGTTACAGCAACAGTTACAGATACCGATAAGCCCCCAAATGCGGTGACTTGTGCCCACATTTTTTAAATTTTATGTGAAAACAACAAGAAAACGATGAATGGCTGTACAACAGTTTTCGAGCAACTGGTTTGACAAGCTCAGTATGCATTCAGAAATATTTCTTTATTTATGCATACATGCACACATGCACACATGTACACACGTATGTGCAATAGGTATTTAAATACATTGAAACTGGGGGCGAGTTGTTGTTTGTCTGGTTTGCCGGTTTTGCGCCAGCTGCAATAATAAATAGCATAATTGAAGTTAAATTTAGACACCCACTGTATCCGCTTGCAGCTGACAATTGTTTTGTCTAAATATCTTATAGCTTGTACTTGTATCTCAATATCTCATTAGATTTATTATTAACGGTAACGGTAACGAGACTGGTAAATGAGAATGAATAAAATTTGGTTACAGAATCAATTTTGACTGAGCTGACAATCACCTATGATTTGAAGAGTTCTCATAACTCTAACTTGAAGTTTTTTATAACTATTCAGTTGTTCAAATCAACATTTTACATTGTTTTCATACATATAGGTTGACCATATTCAGCATATAGATAAGGCCGATATCACGTAGGCCCAGAATATGCTAGAAAATAACAACATAGAATCGTAAACGAATTGTAATTTAATTATAGAGTCCCAACTGTTGCTACGTGCCATTTGTCTCGCAGAATAAAGCACCGTTGTAAGGCGGCGCCCATCGTATATTATGTTGTTGTTGACACCCATTTTTGGTGGCCTCGTCGTCGCTTTGTTTGTTTTCATTATGTGGCGATGATATGAGCAAACAAAGCAATTGATCGAATCACGTCTGGAAGCTAATGGCGATGGGATAAAAGTCAGTAAGTGTCATAATAATATAAGGTTTGATGAAATTACTAGTTTGTAATTTATGTATTCAAATAGATTTATACATATACGTATAAGGAAAAATTGACTACAGAAACTCAGATGCAATTAAAACTACAATGCGGAAGTTTGCAACTGTAATTGCAAGCTTGCAGCACTATGTCAGGCGGAAGTGAATTGGATTAATATGCTAGAAATTATATTAGAAATATATTATTCTATTTATATGAATATTGTGTAAAAAAACATTAAACATTAAAAACATTAAGAAATGGTCTATGTAAACAAATCACGGTGTGATTAATATTGATAACATATGTTGATAATTAGTTGGGGACTTCGTACAACTGTGTGTTGGAATATGTGAATACAAAATTGTACATACACAATATTCAAGTGCTAAGAGCAAAGCTACTTTTGGATTAAGGTTTTTAGTTGAAAACATTGGCAAACATTGTGCCATTCAAATAATGGCGCGCATGGCAAGCGCGATAACAACAATCAATAACTCAGATGCAGCACTGCGCTCATTAACATAGCATATGTTAAATAACAGACACAGGTAGTTCGTTGTATTGGTTCACTGAATGAACAATAACCAGAGACACAGTTCTTTGTTGTGTTCAGTAATTCGTTGGAACTTATTCCGAAGTATGAGAGATAGACAGTGAATCTTCTCGCTCTAACACGATTGTATTTAACTAAGTGAGATTCTTAATTAAAAAGAAAATATAATTCAACAGAATTTGTGAAAAAGTATTTCTATAGGTAAATAAAATGTGTTTTTTAATACAGATCTGAAAAAGTGTACAGGAATCACTTGTATCTATTGAAACGATTCGCAAGGTTCGCGTGTACGCCCAATTTGGCAAGACCTGTGTTGTCGTTTGCCTGAAATACGAATGCAAGTGCTGCCCATTTTAGCTGTCAGCATAAGCTAAATTGCGAGAAAATAGCTTTAAATAACATTAAGAAACCGGATTTAGCCTAAAAATGGCTGAGTTGGCAACACTGAACAATAGACGACACAGTTTTACGATATTTTGTTTGCAGTTTTCAGCCCAGCTAAACGTACGTAGACGTTGATTGACGCGATCTGCAAGTGCAACAAGTGAAAGCCAATATCCAGAAATGCCACCCGTTCAGTAAGCAAAACGAACAGAACGTTCCACGTACCGTTGAATTTGAACTAAATTACATCATCGTAACATCTAATGCTGGTCCAGTGCCTAAAATGACCTAAATGGTTGCCTGCTCACATTCATCATTTAGACTTGGTCAAGGTGCTGCAAAATATGTGTCTGACCAAGATAACACCCCGTAAAATGCACATTAACTGCAATTATGCAAATCATCAATGTTGTTGTATCCCTTGGATGTTTGCTGCCCGCATAAATTGCACTTTTCATACGATTAACGCGCCAGATGTTTACTACATCGATGACGTCATGTCAACATTTAAATTTATTTTTAGACGCCGCCGTCGCGTACTGCTTTACGTGTGGGTGTAGTGTGTGTGTGTATGTGTGAGTGTTGTTTACCTACTGTATGTGTGTGTGTATGTTGTGCCAGTAAATTCAATACATTGACATCAACTATTAATGCTTTAATCGAACCCTTAATTGAGTCCTTCACACATCCGCACTGTTTCACGACTGCACATCAACTGCTTACTCTCTTCGACTCCAAGTCGCTTTAACTCAATGCACAAGGAATGCAAAGCTTTTTCATATTCGTCAGAAATATGATTCAGCACAGTCAACAACGCTTGATAAGCAATCCAAGTAAACTCGTTGTACCCCAAAGTCAGCGTCAACAACAAAATCAACGTCTCCATTTTCCAGTTGGATTTCTCATACCTTGGCCTGCAGTTGTGCGCTTAAGCTACCATCATGATGTACTCCAAAGCTGAAGTGTAACCGCCTACTAATCAGCTGTGACCACTAAAATGATATACTAATTTGTAATCTTCTTATTTAAACCCTTGCAGAGTCCAGGCCGTCAACATGTCGTTGGGTGCAATGCATTGCACGAGATGCGCGGACGGTTTTGAACCCACCGAGAAGATTGTCAATTCCAACGGCGAGCTTTGGCACACGCAATGCTTTGTGTAGGTGTACAGTATGCATTCGATATATTAGAATACATATTCCTATAAAGTAATCTTTATTCTCGTTTTCAGCTGCGCCCAGTGCTTCCGCCCGTTTCAGGATGGAATTTTCTACGAGTTCGAGGGCCGCAAGTACTGCGAACGGGATTTCCATGTACTGTTTGCCCCATGCTGCAACAAGTGTGGCGAGTTTGTCATCGGACGTGTTATCAAGGCCATGTCCGCTAGCTGGCATCCGCAGTGCTTCCGTTGTCAGCTCTGTGCCAAGGAGCTGGCCGACAGTGGCTTCATACGCAACCAGAATCGTGCGCTCTGTCATGAATGCAATGCCAAGGTGAAGGCCGAGATAACTGGCCGTTATGTGTGCCAAAAGTGTCAGTAAGTAGGCGTGGTATTTTTCACAAAATTTAACACTCATAAATATATTAAAATATTACAGCGGATTGATTGACGAGGAACCATTGCGTTTCCGCGGCGAAGTATATCATGGATATCACTTCAATTGCTCGGCATGCGGCACAGAACTGGATGCCACTGCGCGTGAGGTTAAGAGTCGTCCGGGCCTTGCCGCAAATGATATGGTGGGCAACGTCTACGTTGTGCATATCTAACTCCTTTATTTAACAATACTATTTGATTTGCATTGCAATAGAACGAATTGTATTGTCTACGCTGCCACGACAAGATGGGTATTCCCATTTGCGGTGCTTGCCGTCGACCAATTGAGGAGCGAGTGGTCACAGCGCTGGGCAAGCATTGGCATGTGGAGCATTTCGTGTGCGCCAAATGTGAGAAGCCCTTCCTGGGTCATCGCCATTACGAGAAGCGCGGCCTGGCATACTGCGAGACGCATTATCATCAGCTCTTTGGAAACCTGTGCTTTGTGTGTAACCAGGTCATTGGTGGCGATGGTATGTCAGATGAATTGGACTATTCTAAAACTACCATTAATGAACTTAATTTCTTGCCTTCAACAGTATTTACTGCCTTGAACAAGGCGTGGTGCGTGCACCACTTCGCCTGCTCCGTTTGCGACACAAAAAATGACGCAGAAGTCAAAGTTCTATGAATACGATGAGAAGCCCGTGTGCAAGAAATGCTATGAACGTTTCCCCAACGAACTGCGACGTCGCTTACGTACTGCCCATGAGATGACTATGAAGAAGAATGTCTAGTGAATGTTCAATCTTTCCAACATACAAAACGTTAAAACATCTAACATCAAAGTGCCTTTTGACCTTCATCTATTGAAGGGAAATATTCTGACCGCTTAGTTCTCTGTTTGTAGTTGTCCACTTCTAACATTCAATGTTAATCCTCGAAACTAAAAACTTGTGCTTTTTTTTTATCATATTTCTGCAATTTTGTATCTTTGTTGTACCATGTAATTTCTAAAATAACGAATATGTATTGTTAACAACGAGAAGCAAAAACCATCGAATGATGTATTTGGCAGCTATTTATGTTGTTATTTAATTGAAATTTATTTATATATACTCGTACATAAATGTTTTTAATATAGAAAAAAAATATAAACAAATATGCGAATCACAAAATGTTTTCTAAGTAAAAGCATTTTTGAAACTTGAAAAATAAACGATCCCGAGTTTTAACTTATCGGAGACAAGAACCAGCCAAACGCAAAAACGAGAATGTTAACGCAATATCGCTCTGTTATGCTCCGATATGACGCCGATTTTATTGTGTATCGATAAAATGAGTTCGTTTTATTTTAATTATGCCTTTTGCTTCCTGTACAATTTCTCAATTGGGAACTAGTAGTTATAAATTGTACGATTTTTTAAGTTGATTCTTTTAGTAACTAATGCCATTAATTTCGTTCATCTATCTTCGTTTCGCTGACCTCAGTGAAACTAATAATAACTTTTTTTTATTGATAATTGGCTGCTTGCAATTTTGCAATCCACTGGCTTAGGATGTCTCTATTCGGACTGGGGCTCTATACAGTCCTGCAAATTTATGGCATGCATTATGGCAGACAGTTTAATTGAGTATCGACGTTTATTAATTTGTCCTGGTCCAAACTGACTGGCCATTATGTATCGCTGACTGCAAATTTGCCATTGGAAGGTTAAATCCTTTGGGCACCTGACTTTTCAACACGTTACGTAAATTCTGTTTTTCGACTCTGGTCGGAAGATGCGAGAGCTACGCACATTAATTAGGCCTCTTCATTAGACACATGCCCATCAAGACTGACCAGCAATGAAGAGTGCGCCGGGGGCCAACTCCAACTCCAGAGACGTGCTTCTTCTTGCATTGTATTGCCAGTTTTATGTAATTAAGCCAGACGCGCTCACAATTTAAATTGCTGTCGAGCCGCCCTTTCCCCATACGCGCCTCAATGTGTATCTGTATCACGAATTGGCAATTGAGCAGCCCATCCAGACACAGAGTCAGAGTTTGCGCAATTTGTACAGAGCAAAGTCTTCACATCAAGATGCAGATCCTCACCATGCATCAGGCATCGGGCACCGGGCAACGGGCACCAACAACATTGTCTTCCTCGTTTCTACGTCTGCGGGGCGACGTTCGCTCGTCAGCGTTTGAGCCAATAATTATGGTTATTAATCGGCTGGAGAATTGGCTGCTAATTTGCAGTTTAGTTACAAATTCTGGCCGCCAGCGTGCAATTACCCGCTTAAATTATAGCTTCAAAATAAACAAAACGCCGCAACGCCCGAAACAGTGCAAAAGATCTGGCCGAGACACATTGGCCAAAAGTTGTCGGGGCCAAAGGTCATGCTGTATTGCAAACGCACATTGGATTTTATGTGTTTGGTTTATCAACTCCATCAGGGAACGCTGCTCATCAGCTAATAACGCTTGAATTTCCTGATGCTCCTGCTCCTGCTGTTGCTCCTACTGCTGATGATGATAAAACTGATGCTGCAATCAGCAACCACCGCACTGGAGTCATAATTAGACGCCCCAGTGCCAGTCTTGGGCGTTACTCAATCATGGCCTGATGGCACAACCCCCAAGACGAATCTATCGCCTGCACTTGGGCACGATCGGAGCAGCTACAACATAATTTTTGCAGACGTCTCCTGGTCTACAGCTGCTCGATGATCCTTCTCCGTCCAATTTCAGAGGCGCTCGCATTTCGCGGCCACGGCAACACTTTTGCTTTGCCAAACGAAATCGTGTGCTGTTTATTTAAATAACCATAATTTAGGAACGCTTCTCGTCTCGGATCATGGTCGCAGTTGTGGTTGCGGGTTCCAGGGGAACAGGGGACCAGGGAACCCATTTATTGCCCCCCACACACTACAGCAACAGTTTCCATGGCCAGGGTTTGAATTTTATGGCTGATCCGTTCCCATTGTTGCTCCACGCTTTTCCATGCTTTTGTGAGAACATAAAAATTCAATTTAATATGCTCTCGAGGTCGTTTTCAACTTTGTTTTTAGCTGGAAAACGTTTTGTCTACGGGCCTCAGTTAATGAAAATTTAGTTCAATCAACCATGTTATTCATGTTGTCTCTCTCTCTCTATCTCTCTCTTGCTGACTTTTTCTTTCTGTGGCGAAATATTTTATCTATGATTATGGGCCAAATGTGTTGGTAAATTTCCCGATCTTGTATTTTTGATATTGTCAGTGTGTTCATTAAATGACAAATATGACATTACGCTATCGATAGAGATGTTTAAAATGTGGATCAGCCTGGAGATACATATATACATATGAGATATTCGCTTTTAAAAATAATGTAAGAATATCAAATTTTTTTTAAATTTTTGTTTTACATTAATGGAATGGCATTAAAACAATAAATGTAGAATTTGTATTATAATTTATGTTGTTAGCCCCATCACTTGATTATTCTATATTAAGAACATTGTTAGTGTTGAGTCACGCATAAACGAAGAAACGGATAATGAGAGTGTGTCCTATGCATTCGAAAGCTTGCATATGCAAGCAAAGGCGAGGTTCGAGCGAGATGGCTATATGGACTGAGTATGGCGCAACGGTTCTGTGTGTTAAGGCTAAAAGAGGCAGTCGAAAAAATTAAAGATACGACGAGAACAAGCGTGATTACAATGTAAAAAGAAAAAGAAAAAATGTAAAATCATTTCATATGAAATCCATGGATGTTAAATCAAACTTATGACAGTTGAAATTCTACGAATAATACGTAATAGTAATAGACAATATTGGGAATAGTACACTTTAGCTGAATAATGCCATAACATTTCAATAAACGAAACAAAAGGATATTTCGTTATGAAAGTTGAAATTCTACTTATTTGAAAATATCCAATGATCAATCATAATGATTTCCAAATTATTTTATTAATTATTAAAATGAATAATTAATTAATAAAGTTAAGAGCGCAACGTGTAGTTAATTGTAATTAAAATTGTACATATTTTATTTTATCGAAATAATTATGACAAACTTTAAAAACTAAGTCTTAGCATTAATCAACTGAAGTTCAGCTAGTTTCAACAAAGTTATAAGATTTATGAGCGATCACGATGCTTCGTGATGATTTACAACTTTTGGGTAAATACTAAATTTAAGTTAAATCTTTAAATCGTAATGTAAACTCAATAAACTAAGCGTATCATCAGCAAATCACATTTTGCAGTTATATCCGTTCAGTATTGACAAAGTTGTGTAAGTAACTTTTATTTCGCATGGCTTCAGTTGTTTTGTAATGGGTAAATTTTCTTGAACCCAGCAAATGATGGTGAACTGCGTCTGCTTGTTTAGTCAGCGCGTCAGGTTAAGAAAAATGAGCTTGTTAACGCTCCATGATGAGCCTAGTTAGTGTCCGCTGCCATGATCTAAACCATATAACCCGAAGCGTTCAATCGATCGATAGATGGATGGGTGTATGGATAGATGGATGGATTGGTAGATGGGAGGCTGTGTGTATGTCTGTATGTGTGTAGACTGCAACGAAGAAGAGTCGTCATTAGAGTTTTATGTAAAATTACAACACGATAACACGTAATCATTAGCGTTGTAGCCTTAGACGGTGTGAGAGGCAACAACAACAACAACAGCAATAGCAAAAACAACAGCAACTTCAATTTGCAGTTTCATTATCAAACGAGCCAAAGAACATAATTTGACTAAGGCCAAAACATTTGGTAACGTCGACGGTTGTGTCTACTGCTGCTACGTCTACATCTACGTCTACGGCTAAAAGAGTCCAATTTGCAGTTGTTGCTGTTGGCCAAAGCCTTTGGATGGTTGGTAGTCAGTCTATCGATCACGTTTCAAACTGAAAGGCACGACCATGACGACGATGTGGCTCCGATTATGGCCACGCTTGTTGCTATTGTTGTTGCAGTTGCAGTTGCAATTGTTGTTGTTGCTGTTGTTGTTGCACAGTTTGCACAAGAGCTGCTTCAAATCGCCATTGTTCTATTGCTGGCTGGGGAGGAGCAGCTGGCAGGGAGAGCGAGAGAGAGAGAGAGAGAGCGGTGGTACTGACGACTTAGAACTTTTATGCAATTAATTGCAACAGTTTTGCGGCTGGAATGCGCCATGCTGTTTGCCCGTCTTCTAAACCCCCACCCCCCTCCCACCATCCATCTATCTACCCGTCTACCCCTCCAGACGGGTGGAGCGTCTTATCTTCCGTCTCCTGCTGCTGCCGTTGTAACCACTTGCCGTTAATTTAAAAATTGTGCTCACGTTCTGGCAATTTGCTGACCACCCACATGCAAATGCAAATCAAAGCCACCTCTCTCTCCTCGCCCACCCCTCCATTTCCTTATCCACAGCTACGATTCGTATTCGATTCGTTGCAAATTAGACGCCAGTTTTTTCCTGGCCGGCAGCGAGGTTGCAAACTGTAAACTGTAAGCTGCAAACTGCAAACTGTAAACTGAAAAAAAATGTAAACTGCATTTGAGTATTTCATTTGTTAGCTGCAAGTTTGTATTGAGTCAGCAACTGCACAAGCTCTTTGTCTAATTTGACACTTGGGGCAGTTGCACAATTGACTTGCAGGCGGACAGGTAGTGCAACACGAGGCGCCTCCATTTGTGGCTGTCTTGCATACGAACGAATACGCCACAATACTGAATTGTTTGACTTTTCCTATTGATGAATGTGCACTTACATTGGGTGTTAATGTGTGTGGGCGGTTGAAGTTATCGAATCTGATGCATATGTATATCGAATAGCGGCAACACAGACTTAAGCTAAGGTCTAAGTTATACCGATAAGCGGATCAGTCGACCGCGCCTGTATAATACCCTGCATAGTTTCCTAAGTTAAGTATTTTGATTATAATAGATGTAAGTACCGAATAGGTGCTTGAAGAACACTCTTTTGAAACACTCACACTCGATCAAAAGCTGAGTGCTACGTCACTTCAATTACATACGCGTTTATCGCAGTCGTTCGCTGTCTCGCTCGCACGCATGAGTTGGCCGCAAAGATCACAGCTCAAGCGATTCAATGCAAAATTTTCTGATTATCTTTCTTATTTATAAACCGATCGTGATGAAACTTTCAGGATTACTCTTATATAATATTCTTTAAGCATTTGTTAAGTAAGAAGTGTCTGTATATGAGGTATACAGGAACCTTCATACCAAACTCTTATGGTTGCTGAGATCGACGAGTTCATACAGACAGGCAAACAGACAGTTGACTCGGCTAATGATAATGATCAAGAATATATATACGTTATAGGGTCGCAGATGCCTGTTACACAATAAATACACACTAAGTTAGACTCAGTTTGAGCTTCATTGACAATTCTAATAGATAATTTGATTGATTAGTCGATCAATTGCCACAATTTGTTGTGCAATTCAGGGCAGCAACTTCTCACTCTGGCAAAAGAAAAGAGACTCCATAAATTGTATGCATTTAAAAAATGCACTAAAAACGAAATTTCATGACAAATTAACAGGAGAAGAAAACGAAGCGTCGAAGCGAAAGAAAAACCGGAATGTGCCCAACCCATGACAAAGGCAACGCCAAAGAGAATGACAAGGAGTACGATGTGGCATTGGGTTAAGCTTCCTTGTAAGGCTGTCAAAGTTAGTCCGAGGCACGTACATAGGTTGCATGGCTTCCAGTTGACCAGTTGCCCAGTTGCGCAGTCGAGTCACAGTCATAGTTACAGTGAGCAGTGTGCAAGTCGCGAGTCAATATATATTCCAAAAGGAATTCCGCAAATAATTGCAAACTGGCCACAAACTTATGGCAATTGTGTGGCGGGCAAGGCAAAAGCGGCCGTGTTGCATACATCACGTGCAACAACAGCAGCGGCAGCGGCAGCGGCAGCGGCAGAGACTGGGACAGCAAACAAACAAACATTGCGAATGCAAATAAAAAATCACGCCAATAAACTAGACATTGCGACGACGCAGGCAGCTCAGTTGCAGATGCAGACAGTGAGGCAGACAACGAATGAGGATGAGACAAAGCCAAAGCCAAAGCCAAAACTAAAGACAAAGACAATGGCAATGTCTGCTCTTCGCTCTCTGTAAATCCACGACGTCATGATGTCTCGCTGGGATTTGGATTTCAGTAGTACGCCTGCCCACCCCTTCCTTCTTCCCTTTCCATTCGACGATCGCAAAATTGCATACAAATCGCTTGTTTGGTAAATTTAACATAAGCGCGTCAGTAGCGCCTCTGGTCCGTGTCTTCGTGGCAAGCTTGGAATAATTTAAAGCAACCAAAGCCCAACAACAGCAACAACACAGCAACAACAGCAGCAGCAACAACAACAACAACAACAACAACAGCAATGGGGTGCGGGCTTATCTTGTTCTTGTTAAGACGGCAGTCCGGCCGTCTTGCCGCTCCTGTCCTGTCGTGTAGCCATCATGTAAAACGCATTGGCCCAGCCCAAGTTGCAGTCCAAGTTGCAGTCCCAGTTGGTTACCTGGTTGCCTCTGCCCGGTGCATTCACATCGCCGCGCCTGTTGATCAGTGTCGTTGTCCGTCGTCGTCGTTGTCGTCGTGTTCCTCCGTCTCCGTCTCTGTCTCTCTTCCCATCTTCATCTCCATCTTTCAGTCAGGCGTTTGCAGGCGGCTGCAATTTGTTTGAGTTACGGCGCTTGTAAGCACACTTTAAGGATCCATTGTATTCCAATCAATAAGCCGGGCATGACAATGAGACACAAACTACAACTCCGAGCCCCATTGAATGTCACCCAAGTGTGTTCAAGTGAAGCGCCTTTTGCCGCCGTCCTTTGGGTGCTATAGATTTGATTTCTGCCTGCATTTTATTTGTCTTTGACATAGACAAAGAATGTCTGCAATGTTTGTTAAAGAATTTTGTTACTGAAATATCATCTAATTTGCTGACCTACATAGGAGGTTGGCGCCGCAGCAGAATCCATTGTCCAAGAAATGTACTAGTAGTTCTGCAAATATGGAAAACTGTTAAAGAACGACAGGCTTTCTCAACCGATTAGGGGCTCTTTTATAATATATAATACAGCGACTCAAATCCCTCTTTCGAGTAAAAACATTATTGTAGATGTTCTGCACATTTCCTCCTGTCTAATCTAATCTAATTTAGCCATAACAAGCCAGTTCTCACTTAATAACTCTAGGTGACAGTTAAAGGACGTATTTAAAAACCATCATTCGCTTTTTGCAAGGTCTATCGCAGTCGTGTTCGCTCAGCTTTATCGTGTGATCTTATTATTCATAACATAACTTGAGAACTTTACTACCGAATTTCAAAAGCTTTTCGTGATTTGAAATCTAGAAAATACATCTACCAATCATTGGATGGATTTCGAAATTGAAATAATTAGATTTGAAAGAAATTTGATTACCATCGAACATTTTAGCTTAAGGTTTGCATTATGGTATCTCACTTCCTGCAAAGCAATTGACTTCCAATTAAATGTGTCAAACAGAACAGACGAAGCAACAGCACGCAACTCCAACTCCAACTCCAACTCCAACATCAATTCCAAGTCGAAGTCCAATTCTCGTTTGCCACATGCAAAGTGGCGCATGCCTCAAGCCAAAAGGAGCTGCGGACTGAGCTGCATTTCATTAGCATATCATTCGAGTTGCGGGGGCGGGGTGACACATCAACAACAAGAAGAAGAAGAAGAACAACAACAACAACAACTTAGACAATAACAACATCAAGAGGAAGTTAAATTTATGGGTAACTGCATGGATGCAGCTGAGCAGTCAAAAGGATTAACGAAGATTAGCCAAGCGACTCTTTGACTCTCTGATTCTCTGACTCTCTGACTGACTGTCTGGCGAATGAGCCGACAGAAAGGCATGTCGAAGCTGGAAAGGAACTGGTGCTGAAGTTGAAGCTGTGTCGCTACCGTTGATGGCATTTACGATAAATTTACGCAAGTCATTTGACAACGCTGTCGTCTGGATATGCTGCCTGCTCATCATTATAAGTTGAGCATGGATGCACAAATATGCAAAACAGAGTCTTCTGAATAAGTGGAAACAGTTGACATTCAGGCTGCCAAAAGTTGTTAGCAGTTGGTAAAAACAAACAAAATGTCGCACATTAAGCGGTTGAACATATCTCAAATGTCACGTATACGTCATGTGCGCCACAGACATCATGTGCATCAAGCAGCAACTTCAGCGACTGCAACTGCAACAGCCAACAATTAATTAATCCTGCACTTGCTGCAAGCAGACAACGTCCAGCGGGTTGTGCAAATCCCACGTAAGCGAACTGCCAGGCTTACCATGTCTCTCCTCCGTTGACTCAAGATCGTTCCCATTCATAGCTCAGTCGCTGGCTTATTAAAACGTGTCTAGGTACAGGTGAATATAGCCACATAAATTACCACCTCTTCATTAGCCGTGCCCACTTGGGCCAACTTCAGCACAGTGGTACAAAATGTGTTTAAAGTACTGTTATTATGTCTCTCGATATTTTATATTTGTAGGAATACGTCCTTATTTATTTTTATTATTATTTCATTGTTCTTAAATGCAAAATTTATTTCAGTAAATAGTTTAATTTTCGAATTTATTGTATAATTTTTAATTGATTTCATTTTCTTTTAATTTTATTTTTTTATTTGATTTTAAATATAAAATAAATTTTTAATTTACTCTTAAATTTTTGTTTATTATTAAATTGTTTGTATATGTATTTTTTTATTTTAATTTAACTTACAGCTCCCACATTTTCTACCTATGTAAGATGGAATAATATTTGTAGTTACAACTGTTGAGACATACCCCATTGCCAGAGCTGGGCAATTGACTTACGCGCGCGTAATGGAATTTAATTTCTTGTTAGCCAGGTTAACTGCAGTTGCAATCCCATCAAGATAAACGTTCAACATTCAACATTCAACATTCAACATTCAACGTTCAACGTACAACGTTCTCTCCTATGCGTGCCTGACCCCATAAGCATACACGTACGTCAGGTCTGGCGGTTGGCCTGTCAGTTATCAGCTGAGGAGGTCCATGTCGAGGTCCGGGTTCAGGTCTAGGCTATGGAGACTCAACCGGGTCGTTACTGGGCTGCTTTTCCTGTGACACACTTCTGGCAATTAGTCATAGAAATCGTGTAGACGCCTGCGTGTCTGGCAGCCATATTTGTGGGCATAGCGTCAACGCGGGCTTTTGTTATTTTAATTACTTCCCTCGGCCAAAGAGTTATTGGAGCAGAGGAGAGGATGGGTTGGTGAGCTGGGCCCAGGACTTGTTGGCCAAAATGACGGCTGATTGTTTTACAACATAATTAAGCAAGGTTGTTCTTGCTTACGCAATACTTAACATGCACATCACAATCGCCAGAGTATCGAGTGAAGCGGTAGAAACGGAAAAGACGGTCGAAGCGGATGAAACGGGTGAAGCGGGTGTATCGGTAGATGGGGAATCGGGAGTGTCGTTGGTCAAATTATGAAGTGCAGGCAAGTGCATGTTTTGCGTATGCTTTGTGATAGGGGCAAGCATAAAACACGTCGCTCATAAAACCAAATGAACGCCCCTGTCATAGTCCGCTTAAGGTACTGACGATGGCCAGACCCAGGAGAAGTTTACGTTCTTGTTTGCAACTTTATTTTTCATGCCCAAGGCGCGAGAACAACAACAACAATGTTAAGGTAGAAGCAACGACAACTGCAACAAGTCAACAACAATTCAACACACTCACACACAGACACACACACACACTTGCCAAGATGAGGCTGCCTGGTGTGAAAGCGTGTTCCTGGCAGCTATCCATTCGCAATGCCGGATCCCCGCCCCCCCCGTGCCCGATCCCTGGCTCCTTATGCATCCATATATCCCTTGGCCCGTGTTCTTGGTGTTGGCATTCAGTAAAGCGTTCAGCATCGATTCGTTATGATTGCATGTTAAATGGCTCCCGCTGAGTTATTACGAGACAAAATCCTTATTTATCGCTTTCTGATTTATTTGTAAACGATTTTTGTGCCCATCTCGTCCTTACGTTAACTTTACGCGCCTGTTAACTCTGTTAACTCTGTCCTGTCCATTGGCCCCCAGTCCAACTCCCTCTCTTTCTGCATCTCTGTCTATCCTTCCCTGTTTGCTCAGCCCATTCCTTCCTCATTCTCAACTGCTTCGGCTTATTTTTTTTCACTGATTTCAACGCCTTTTTATGGTCACAAACAACAAACTGGCCAAACAGAGTTTGGTGTTCAATTCGCTGCAAATGCAAATGCATGTACGTATGAGTGTGTGTATGTGTGTGAATGTATGTGTATATGTGTTGGTATGTGTGGCCAGCATGTTGCAAGTTTGTTGCTTCTCTCGTGTTACTTACTTACTTTGACATATTTATTTTGATTATGTTATGGCTAAGTAATTGGCACATGTGAATGAAGCATGTATCTCATGGGAACAAGCTATCTATATACTTAGATGATAATTGCATAATGATAATAATTATGTTGATCAATACATAGATATAGATATAGATATAGATATAGATATAGATATAGATATAGATATAGATATAGATATAGATATAGATATAGATATAGATATAGATATAGATATAGATATAGATATAGATATAGATATAGATATAGATATAGATATAGATATAGATATAGATATAGATATAGATATAGATATAGATATAGATATAGATATAGATATAGATATAGATATAGATATAGATATAGATATAGATATAGATATAGATATAGATATAGATATAGATATAGATATAGATATAGATATAGATATAGATATAGATATAGATATAGATATAGATATAGATATAGATATAGATATAGATATAGATATAGATATAGATATAGATATAGATATAGATATAGATATAGATATAGATATAGATATAGATATAGATATAGATATAGATATAGATATAGATATAGATATAGATATAGATATAGATATAGATATAGATATAGATATAGATATAGATATAGATATAGATATAGATATAGATATAGATATAGATATAGATATAGATATAGATATAGATATAGATATAGATATAGATATAGATATGGATATAGATATAGATATAGATATAGATATAGATATAGATATAGATATAGATATAGATATAGATATGGATATGGATATAGATATAGATATAGATATAGATATAGATATAGATATAGATATAGATATAGATATAGATATAGATATAGATATAGATATAGATATAGATATAGATATAGATATAGATATAGATATAGATATAGATATAGATATAGATATAGATATAGATATAGATATAGATATAGATATAGATATAGATATAGATATAGATATAGATATAGATATAGATATAGATATAGATATAGATATAGATATAGATATAGATATAGATATAGATATAGATATAGATATAGATATAGATATAGATATAGATATAGATATAGATATAGATATAGATATAGATATAGATATAGATATAGATATAGATATAGATATAGATATAGATATAGATATAGATATAGATATAGATATAGATATAGATATAGATATAGATATAGATATAGATATAGATATAGATATAGATATAGATATAGATATAGATATAGATATAGATATAGATATAGATATAGATATAGATATAGATATAGATATAGATATAGATATAGATATAGATATAGATATAGATATAGATATAGATATAGATATAGATATAGATATAGATATAGATATAGATATAGATATAGATATAGATATAGATATAGATATAGATATAGATATAGATATAGATATAGATATAGATATAGATATAGATATAGATATAGATATAGATATAGATATAGATATAGATATAGATATAGATATAGATATAGATATAGATATAGATATAGATATAGATATAGATATAGATATAGATATAGATATAGATATAGATATAGATATAGATATAGATATAGATATAGATATAGATATAGATATAGATATAGATATAGATATAGATATAGATATAGATATAGATATAGATATAGATATAGATATAGATATAGATATAGATATAGATATAGATATAGATATAGATATAGATATAGATATAGATATAGATATAGATATAGATATAGATATAGATATAGATATAGATATAGATATAGATATAGATATAGATATAGATATAGATATAGATATAGATATAGATATAGATATAGATATAGATATAGATATAGATATAGATATAGATATAGATATAGATATAGATATAGATATAGATATAGATATAGATATAGATATAGATATAGATATAGATATAGATATAGATATAGATATAGATATAGATATAGATATAGATATAGATATAGATATAGATATAGATATAGATATAGATATAGATATAGATATAGATATAGATATAGATATAGATATAGATATAGATATAGATATAGATATAGATATAGATATAGATATAGATATAGATATAGATATAGATATAGATATAGATATAGATATAGATATAGATATAGATATAGATATAGATATAGATATAGATATAGATATAGATATAGATATAGATATAGATATAGATATAGATATAGATATAGATATAGATATAGATATAGATATAGATATAGATATAGATATAGATATAGATATAGATATAGATATAGATATAGATATAGATATAGATATAGATATAGATATAGATATAGATATAGATATAGATATAGATATAGATATAGATATAGATATAGATATAGATATAGATATAGATATAGATATAGATATAGATATAGATATAGATATAGATATAGATATAGATATAGATATAGATATAGATATAGATATAGATATAGATATAGATATAGATATAGATATAGATATAGATATAGATATAGATATAGATATAGATATAGATATAGATATAGATATAGATATAGATATAGATATAGATATAGATATAGATATAGATATAGATATAGATATAGATATAGATATAGATATAGATATAGATATAGATATAGATATAGATATAGATATAGATATAGATATAGATATAGATATAGATATAGATATAGATATAGATATAGATATAGATATAGATATAGATATAGATATAGATATAGATATAGATATAGATATAGATATAGATATAGATATAGATATAGATATAGATATAGATATAGATATAGATATAGATATAGATATAGATATAGATATAGATATAGATATAGATATAGATATAGATATAGATATAGATATAGATATAGATATAGATATAGATAGAAGATATATAGAATATATATATAGATGAGGATAGATTGAAGTAACCAACTATATCGAAGTTGGAGTGCTGACAATAGAGTTAGCCTTAAGAAGATAGACTTCTGTTTAGATGGAATATCATTAGAATATTATTAGTTATATGATACATGACATAGATATAGATTTTAGTATAGATAAAGATAAAGATAAAGATAAAGATAAAGATAAAGATAAAGATAAAGATAAAGATAAAGATAAAGATAAAGATAAAGATAAAGATAAAGATAAAGATAAAGATAAAGATAAAGATAAAGATAAAGATAAAGATAAAGATAAAGATAAAGATAAAGATAAAGATAAAGATAAAGATAAAGATAAAGATAAAGATAAAGATAAAGATAAAGATAAAGATAAAGATAAAGATAAAGATAAAGATAAAGATAAAGATAAAGATAAAGATAAAGATAAAGATAAAGATAAAGATAAAGATAAAGATAAAGATAAAGATAAAGATAAAGATAAAGATAAAGATAAAGATAAAGATAAAGATAAAGATAAAGATAAAGATAAAGATAAAGATAAAGATAAAGATAAAGATAAAGATAAAGATAAAGATAAAGATAAAGATAAAGATAAAGATAAAGATAAAGATAAAGATAAAGATAAAGATAAAGATAAAGATAAAGATAAAGATAAAGATAAAGATAAAGATAAAGATAAAGATAAAGATAAAGATAAAGATAAAGATAAAGATAAAGATAAAGATAAAGATAAAGATAAAGATAAAGATAAAGATAAAGATAAAGATAAAGATAAAGATAAAGATAAAGATAAAGATAAAGATAAAGATAAAGATAAAGATAAAGATAAAGATAAAGATAAAGATAAAGATAAAGATAAAGATAAAGATAAAGATAAAGATAAAGATAAAGATAAAGACACATTTTATTTTTTATTTTATTTTATTTCTATCTACATGATTTAAGCAAACCCTCATCAATATCTACGCTATTTCAACTTAGTCTCTGTTCTTATTATGATCTAAGATATTGCTTTGACCTGATAAAGTTCTTTGTTGTTTGACTGATAGCTTATCAGTTTACTAACTCAGTTATTTAACCTGCAAGCCATAATTTCTGTCTAAAGCATTACAGGAATCATTAAGTGCCGTTATGTTTGCTCTTAGTTTCATAAAGCCATGTCACTCAATTGGCACATTGCTCGAAAGGCACACGGAGTCCGAATCGGAGTCGAAACTGGGTTTCGTTATGGTCAGGAATGCGTTAAGAGAGAGAGAGAGAGAGAGAGAGAGAGGGTTGCACTCGAGTAAAGCCAAATGGGCAAATGGCCAAAACGTCGTCAAGATCGACGCCTTCTGCTAACAGCCGAAGTGGAGGTAAGGAAACGGAACAACACGCTGCCGCGTGTTTGGCATGGCTTATTAAAACGCAAACGGCTTTTTACGATGCGCAATAAATTGGTGCTGCTTGGCGATGCTTGGCTGCGTTATATGCAAAGAGAATTGCCAACAAACAAACAAGCCAAAGCTGCAGCAGCAGCAGCAGCAACAACAGCAACAACAACAGCAACAACAACAGCAACAACAACAGCAACAACACGATGGCCAAGCCAACGTTTATGGCTTAAATTAATAAAATAAGCTTTGTCAGACAATTTACAACGCGTCTTCAGCGAGCAGATTACGAGCACGCGGACACGATCCAAACTTTGTGTGTGTGCGTGGTGTGTGCTTGTGTGTGTGTGGAGCAGGAAGAAGAGGACGTTGTTGCCTGTCTGTCTGCCTTAGTTCTCTGCTTAGATGACTGAAACTACAACTGCGATTGATGGCAATGTGGGGAAGTGGGGAACGAGAGCGGACATAGAGGGTGTCTGCAGTGTCAGGCTGTTAGCTGTTACCTGTTACCCGTTTGCCTGTTGCCCGTTGCCCGTTGCCTGTTTGGTTGCGGTGTTTGTTCGTTAATTAGCGAACATATTTCGTATAATCGGTGTCATATTAGTTATAAATTGGATAAAAGCGCAAAACGACAACTTAATTAATTTTAAATTCCAATTTAAAAGCAACAGAAAAAACATAGCAATAAAATGCAAAACTCAAGAGGCAACCTACCAAGCAATGTTCCTCTTGTCTGTTGCCTGTTGTCGAAGATGGTGCCGCTGATAACGATTATGGAACCGCAGCTCCCCCAGCTAATCATCTGCTGTGCATAGAAATGCCCGCCAATAAGCCAACAGACAAACTGCAGCCAGTCTCAGTTTCAGTCTCAGTCTCTATCTCTGTCTCAGTTCCCGTCGTACTCTCAGTCTCAGTCTCAGTCTCAGCTCGATAGCGATCCTCAGCCACAGCTTCATTTAAATTTTTTTTGCAGCTTTTGCCCATTTGGCCGAACCAATTCCAGGAATTCTCTGTAGTTTGTACCTTTTGCTTTTCCTTTTGGTTTTGCTTCTGCTTTGGCTACAGTTCGATTCGATTAGGTCGCGACTTGGGCCACGTTCGGAGTTGATATATTGCAGCGATCAGCAGTGATGATCATTTTGTTCAGCAGATTGCGTTTCGATCAGCATCAACTGTAAATTATCTTATAACTTAATTCATTAATAAATTTATGAATTGCCCGTTGTAAATTGTACACAATTTATTGGTCTCAGTTGTGACATTGTACAGGCTACTCCCCCTCCAACTCTCTTCTACTTGGAACGCTTTGTCTATGCCAAGTGATAAATCTGTGTTGTGGGCAGCCAGCGGATATCTCTTAGTTTCTTTCTGTTACACCATCTCTCTATGTATCGTCCCCCCCCCCCAATCACTCTCTCTCTCTGCAGTTCGTTATAAATTGTTGAACCATTTGTCAGGCACTTTTTAAATGCCTCTCTAAGACGTTGTAATTAATGTGGCATTTAAATTTAAAGACGATTTACTTAATTTATTTTGATAAATTTCAATTATTAAGTCATCATCATCATCAACCAGCCAGTTGGCTGAATGAATCTCTTAGCTTATGAATGACTTCGACCCACAAAAAAGACACCTTAAGATAACTGTGATTCCGTGCAAATTGAATAATCAAATGAAAGAAACCCTCAATGTAAGATTAATATGTTAATATTAATTGAAATATGAACTCTTTTGGAAACATCTTATTCCAATGCATTGAACTGATATTGTAATGAAGTGTGCGTTTCAGCCGTAGTCCAATATTTCTCCATTAAGATTCCATGGCGAATTCTGTTATGTTTTTAAGAACATATATGTTGAAAGCATAGCAAACATATGATGAGAGAAGCAAAATTGTTTGATTATGGTGAGCAGATAAGTTGAGGACTCCAAACGCTGACAGCTTGGAACGCAGCTTCCTTCATTGAGTGGAGTGTGGAGAGATCTTTTAAGGCGGTTACCGCATTCATTTTGCTAATCCTCTTGAGTTGCTGCTCACGCTGATAATGATGATGATAATGATGATGATGATGATGATGATGATGATGATGATGATGATGATGATGGTGCTGATGATGATGATGATGACTCTGAGACGATGACGATGACGATGGACAGAGCAGAAACAGATAGGGATGGCGCAGAGGCAGCTCAATGGTCATGCCGACTGATTTTATATGGTTATATTTCTGACTTTTGACAGGAACAAGGCTCGTTTGTCGCCATGGCGGGTGAAGTGTTGTTGCTGCCGTTCCCAAGGAATGCCAGCCCGCTGTCGTTGTCAAATTAACACACAATGCGCCAGCTAATACATTATACAATATACCAAATATATACAGACGACTGGACACATTTCCCAGAAGTTATAGACACTTTTTGTCTCAGTCTCAGGCTCAGACTCAGTCACAGTCTTAGTTATATATTGTAAATGCCAACATACGTATATATACTACCTGTGTACATATATCAATGGCCCGGTCTGTGCCCCGAATCGTAAATAATATCAATCTTGTAAGTAGCTGCCAACATTTAAGAACAATTCTGTTAATCACTTAATTTATGCAGCTGCTACAAATCGCAACCTTGTTGCATATTGTTGCAGCCCGATACAGTTCGGAGGGGTCTCAGCTAATCCTTTGCCAACACCAGACTGTGGACTGAGGCTTGGGCTAATAAACGATCATTTAATAAGCGTTTTAATGCCAAATTTACGATCGTTTTATTTGCATAAATTACCAAAGTTGCCAACTGTATGCACATTAATTTTCCAACTAAATTGCCAATAAAATATTATTTATGTTGGACACTACAAATTTTTCAACGCGCAGGGAGCAACAACACCCCAACAACAACAACAACAAGATCGAGAACAACAATAACAACAAAGGTATATAATGACTCTATATGGAAGAAATCAGTTGGAAAAGAGAGTCGAAGGTAGTTAATTTTATGAGCTTTGGTGGTCTTTGCGTGATCTTCATAAGACGCCTGCTAATAGAGTCATAAAATTTTGCATTGGGTTGATACCTGAAAGTATTCGCAATTGATTCGATATTCACTTACGACTCATTTACTACACAGGTAATAGGTTTGTCATAGCTGCATTTTGTTAATTAACTTAACACGGAAACGTGACAGTAGTTAAAAAACATCGTGTTGTTAGAAAAATTGAATGGCAAAATGGAAAGTTAAGTCAACTATAAATACTTCAGGTTGGCTGACAATTAGATAGTTGAGTTTATTTTTCTCTTCAAAATGATTTCATTGCTGAAACATGGACTTTTACTTGGGGTAAGCGATTATTACTTTCAGATTCTATGGAAATTTGAAGGATCAATCAATCAATCGATTCCTTGCAGCTGCTGATCTCCACAGTGCTGCCACCCAATGCATCGGGAAATGAGGTTAAGCTACTCGGCGGTTTGGCTGGTGAACTAGCTGGCGACTTACTTGCCCCAATTGTTTGTCTCCAGACAAGCGCAATGCAGATTTTAATGAAAACACTCACTGTCATTTCAAATGGCTCTTTGGCAGCTCTTTTGGTCACCGAACTCAATCCGTATCTTAGTTTTATCAGTAATACACTAATGACACTTTTGAATATTGTGAAAGGTCTTGCCGGTTCTTCATAGTGTATCTGTAATATTCATACCAATGCTTGCACAGTATAAGGATATGTCTTTTCGTTTTATTGGGAATCTAGGGTCACAGATTCTATGTTATTTATCTTTAGAAAGATCTAAGATCTCTTGCTCAAAGTCATGTTACACATATGATGCATTCATTCACGCTCAATTTATCGCCTCAACATTTCCACAAACTGGGCCAAGCACCAATTGCAGCAACATAATGTTCATTCCGATTAAAGAAAAATGAACAATTTTGACAGCATTTACTACGAAGCCTCATAAGAGACTTCCTGGAGTTGCCACTTGCTACTTGGCCACAGGACAAACTCAGATGTAGCCGTAGATCATTTCCGATAAGATTTTAATGCTTCTTGGACGATGCAAAGTGATAAGGCCGACATGGAGTTGCCGTTTTAACGAGCGCAGAATCATAAAAAGGGTTTTCGAATCCGGATTGAAAGATCTTAAAGACAAGAAGCTGCAACAAGTGACATTCGGGGCACAAGTCGAGCAGCTATAAAGTATATTAGTTTAATGTTCCCCAGTTAGTTCATTAAAACTGAACGCGGTTCTCTTTAATTACCAGTCTATGCTTGTTTCCAGGCCAGGAACCGGTTAACCATTAAAAGGGCGTACCGCTGCCATGCTGCCATCAAATGGGCAAATGGGCCTAGAACTGGAGTAAGTTTAGTCTGAAATTTGGCAAACAATTTTTGGCGGCACTATGTAGATGTGGACGTTGTGTGGTCGACGCACGTCAGACATGTCTGTCATATCTGGCGGCCAATTTGCGTTGGAAATGTGTGCCACATGACAAGCAATTAAGCTTGGTCAAACCGGGAACCGGCAACCGGCAACCGGGACAGTGTCAGAGTTCGTACGTGCCCTGTCCCCCAGTTCGGCCAGGTACAGTGAACCCGGGAAGAGCGCGAAAGCTATAAATTTATGACAAATTTTCAAAAGAAATGAACACGCTGCGTGTGGCTCTGCATCATTTGGACTACGTCTTGGCACTGAGACGTGGCGGCACTTAACACCACGCATCATTTTAATTATTTATTTAGTCATAAAACAGTCGAAGCAGAAGGCGGCCGCTGGTGGCTGGTGGATGGCGGCTGGCGGCTGGCCGAACGTTTTGGCCATTTTCGCCATTTTGGGCTGCTCAACTTTCGGCACAGTTTTCGCTCTTCTTCTTGCCCCCTTTTTGTTGTTGTTTATGCTGAAAATCGTTAAATTTAACAAATTGCCAGCGATTTTTATCGCGCCCGGCCCTGGAACGTCCATAGATTGTAAGTTTTTTTTTTTATTATATTTTTTGACTGTCAAATTTATTTATGACCAGTGCAAACATATTTTAACTTTTGCTTTGACCATAACGCATAATTGGCCCTCGAGTTATGTGATGAGCAATGACTCACGTATTCCAAATGCCCGATTAAAATCATTTTAATTAACTTACAAGCCAGAGTTAGCTTAAATTTCAATTTCAATTTTGTTGTTATATTTTACAATACTAAAGTTTGAAGTTTCTATTTCACTTTTTTAGCTAGAGATAATTATTAAAATTTACATTGTAGCATCTACTAAAGATTGTTGGCTGGGCTTAAAATTCTATATGTATAACAAATTCGATGTGTAACTCATTTGACTTGAATGCAATTTAAAATGGATTCAAGTGCTGGTATGATAAATTTGTATTTAATCTATTTCGCAGGTAATGAAGTAATTTGATGTTCATAAGTGTGTCTAAGTTGATTCCAAGTTTGTTGCCTAAGTCTTTTGATATGCATGAAACATTGATATACTTCGTATTAAGCAATACGCTTAGATCATAAATACATAATTTCATGGCAATTTACAAAACCTAATTAAAGCGTTAAAATGTTTATTTTTATAATTTTGGTACTGAAATATCAGCTAATTGCGTGCCAGTTATACAAATGCCATTGCAGCAGCAATAACAACAATAATAACTGGCGTTTCAAAGAAAACTTGACAGACGCTTGTGGGCATTCGAGCAGTAACAGTAACAGTAACAGCCACAGCCACAGCCACAGCAATAGCAACAACTAAGCAACCACGCGTAATCGCAACAACGACAACCACAACAACAACAATTATAGCAAATACTTAGACTCGAACTCGGACTCGTATGTTAACTGAAAAATAACCTGTAATTATAATAATTATCTGTAAATTATATGGCGCATTTACAATTGCACACGGATTCATGAGCTTGTCATAAAAAAACTTAAAACATTTAACTGAGCTTCTTTTTATCTTTGCCAGGCAGCCGCCATATTGTGATCATATGAGGAGTTGTTCATTTAATGGTTACACTAACACTCTAACTGACATTTCTATTGCTACTGTCTCTTGCTTTCATTCGAAATAGTTCACTGTAAAAAACTTCTATGCATATGCCGATTACATAAATATAATACACATTAATGTATTATGTATTATTATTTATTTTACTAAGAGTTAGCATAGTTAAGAGCAAATTTATCTAAGCTTGAAATTATGATTGCAATTTATTTAAAAGATAATAAATACTTTCAATTCATCCCCAGTTTGTTGCAGTGTACATATTGGACTACTTACAAACACACAGTTGCAGTTTATACAATCAGAAATAAAAAACGTGGTCATAGCTCCATTTAGACGAAAATGAAATCAAATCTTATTCGCAAATGACGCCGTCGCGCACGTCTGGCCCATCCGGTTGGCGGCCAACTGTTGACGAGCCCAGGAGTTGGGGTCGGGAGTTGTGGTCGGAGATGGGGCTGTGGATGGGGCTAGGTCTGGGGTTGTACCTATGTTAAGCACTCGCTAGACCGCTTGTTTCCCCATAATTGAAACGAGTTTGCCACAAGTGAGCATGTTTTTTGAGTAATTCGACTTCGTTGTCAGCGTCATGGACGATGTTTCGCAGTTGAGTGTCGGTTATAAAGTAATTAGCCTCAATTTAACGTTTATACTTTGTTGATTATGATTATGTTAATTATATTATTTTATGCGACAGTTTGTCGGACGTCATTCAGTCTTACAGCGAAAACCAGATGAAGGAAATTCAAGTTTGCCGCTGTCTTGCCGGTTGCCATCTCTGACTCTGATGAACTCAAAAGTGTGACATACGGTTTACTCATATTTGCCAACACTTAATTTGGCCAAAACGCAGTTCCCTAATGACTGAACCAAGCTCAACAAAGTGAGTCTGCAGATAAATAAACAACAAGTGCAATGCAAATAAATAACTTAAGAGACAACGCTGAATAGTCGTTAACAGGGGAGGATTAAAGTCAAATTTCGTCAGGTGGCAAATTCGACACGTTTGCTAAAATTGCTCATAAGTCAGGCGAGATTTCTGGCTTCAGATTGTGATCGGGCATTTTCATCAATCAAACTGCAAGTTTGTTGTCTAAGTCTTTCGATTGCTGGCTGGCAGGCCGGCTGGCTGGCTGGATGGCTGGCTGCCTAATGGTTTTCTATTAAAAACTACTTTTATTAATTAAGCAAACAACATAATTTCGTTGTAAATTGCTGCATCAGCGCCAAATCATGGCAGCTGCAGTCGCCGCAACGCAGCCGTCTGCCGCACTAATTATACTGAGGCATCTGCATGCATGTGGTGGCAGGGAGCAGCGGGCAGAAGGCAAGTTGCATGGTGGAGAGAGACTCAGAGACAGGGCATGCTACCCAAAGTGATGCCCCGTTGCCGTCAGACACCTGATGCTGATGCTGCTTCAGTTGCTGCTCTCTTCTGGCTGCCGTTGCTGAAGCTCAACGTTAAAATTAAAACACGATAAATGAGTTTAATAATGGCGGCAATTAAACGGCTACACAGCCGCACCATGCACCCAAGCACCATACAACATGCTCCATGCAACACGCTTCAAGCTCCAAGGCTGGGATAAGAGACTCGGCATCAACTTCGGCATCGGCATCGGCATCGGCATCAGCATCAGCATCAGCGTCTCAATTACCGCTGCTCTGCATGGCGCTTCACGGTTGAGAAATTCGACGCCACTTTCAAAAACGCATCACTCAAATGCTGTAAGGCGTTGAGGCTTGTTATGTGCCCACAGTCGTACACAGTCGTTACAGATACCCAAAACAAGTAAGAGTCCACGAAGAATCGGGCAGATGTACAAATATCTATACTCACTGCTGTTGTTGGTGTTGTTGGTGTTGCTGGTGTTGTTGTTGTTGTTGTTGTTGCTGCTGCTGCTGTTGTATTCGTTGTGCTTGGGAAACCAAGCGCGCTTGAAAACTCATCAGCAATTTATTAAAACTCATCAATACTCATCAAAATGCCGCAGCCAAAAGAACTTCAACTCCGACTCCAGCTCCGATTTGGACACGAAACCCAAAATGAATGCCTGCGGTTAATTTAGCGCAGTTCAATAAGAGTTGGGCTAACAACGAAATTGAAATATGTTTGTATATCTTTATTTTATTTTGTGATGCGCTACATAAACCTATGACAGAAGGGCATATAGGTTAAGCTATCATTTGAGAGAGAAACACTTTCTTAACTTTCACAGAGCTTACTACTGCTGTTTGTTTTAAGTAACTTTTACGAAAATAACTAACTATAGGTACGGTAACTCTGCCAAGCCTAGTTCAAAGTCTTGTTCCCCCTTAGCCTAATTCTATTGAGTTGTTATCCATTCGCAGCTCGAGTAGCTCATTTGCGTGTCGCCTAAGCAGACTTGTGCCCATCTTAACTGCCAACTTCTTCACCTTCTTGTTAGTCATTTGTCTGAATTTTCAGCCCATTTGTTTGTATACTCATTGCCTGTTTGTGGCCCTGTTCATCAGCGTTGAACAAAATGTTTTGCATATGTCAGTGGTCAGTTGGATAGACAGGCTGAGTCAGTGTCCAGCGCCGCATGCCCCATCAATCTGGGGCATCAATTTGGGAAATGCATCAAAGTTGGCAGCCCGAACAGCTTGATTAGTTATACGGTTCACAGGCAGCAACAACAACAGCAGCAGCAGCAGCAGCCAAGTGCATGTGGCTCATTAGTTTGCTGCCGCTGAGGAGGCTGTGAAATTGGGAATCGTCTCGAGATCCAAAGATGGTGTCTACATCAAAATTAAGTTTTAATAATTGGCTCACATTTATATGCTGCCTTAATTTGATTGTGCCGTCGAATGTTTTTCCAGCATTCGACTGATCAATTAATCATCTCTCGTTGATTGTTGCTGTTCTTGTTGTGGGCGTGGCAGCCCTAATGAAGTTGTCTCGACCCGGGGTAGAAATTGTAGCTGAAAAAACTCCCCAAATGCTGCCAATACGAAATTTCAATTGGAAACTTTCCCCAATTGCCAAAGTATACAAGTATTCCCCCCTTAAGCTTACGTAGAATTTGTGCCAAATTGGACTGGAATTCCATGGGCAGGACTCTGATCTCTGGCAGACCTTTTGTCGCCGTTCCCAATGAAATTAAAAAGTCTGAACTTCAACTTCAACTCCAACTGGAGCTCAATCCTCAGCTTGCTTGTTGGGATTATGCTAATCTGTGTCATCGCATCAGCGGCAAAAGTGTTTGGATATTTGTTTAATGAAAGCGAAACGCACGCAGACACAGCTCTGGCTGTTCTGGTTATTCAGGCTGTTGAGCAGGAAGGCAGGAGAGCAAGCGAGCAGGTAGGCAGGTCAGAAGAAGCAGGCTCCTGCCCTCCTATCGTGCTGCTAAAATCAAGTCATTGGCTTTGGGCCTGCTTACCGACGTGTCCTATTCCCTTGCTGCATTTGCTGTGCAATTAATTAACTTGAGCATTTTTAAATGTGTTTGCATGGCTTTGACTTGGAGTTCAGGTTCGGGTGTTACCATTTTAATGCACAACAACAAGAACAACAACAACAATAACTTCAACAAGTTCCTTAACATGTCTAATTAGTTGTTGGGCCCTGGACAGCCGTTGTCGGAGCGTTGTTCTTGTTGTTCCTGCTGCGTGCGATAAAAAAATGCATGGCACTCATTTAGTGTTTTCTTAAGCAGAGACATAAATTTGCAAGCAGTTAAAAGCGACTGCCTGCAATCCGATGTGATGTGATTGCTTTGCGAATTTCTGCACGGATAAAAAAACTCGCCAACCCGCCAACAACTTGCATTCAGGTTCTTTGTTGCATTGTTGTTTTTGTTAAGTCTGTTACTAACATTCAGTTGGCAGCAGCAATAAACACCTTTCTTATATTAAGTGTCTATATATATTTCGACGATTATATATGTATTGTTATGTAAATTATATAGAACTTTTCCTAATTACATTAAATGATAGATACATATCAATATCCGTATTGTGTGTTGGTAAACTCTAATATGAAGTGTTTCACAATTTGCAGTGATGTAGCACTCAGTTTTTGATCGAGTATATGCAATGAATTTACATTTCCATCTGCTCTATGTGCGTGTATGTGTGCACATGCATGCCAAACATACATATTGCTTGCTATTTAACGTTAAATGTTCTTTTCATTCTTTGTTATTTTCGGAATACCTTTCTTAACTCCCGTTCATTATGCAACTTTTAAAAAAACACGCTACAGACTGTAGGACGTACGGACTGGCATCATGGATTGTGCTGCTCTGATCAAGAATATGTGTGTGTCACGCCTCTTTTTGCCTACAAAACTCCAATTGGTACTGCAACTTAATAAAATTTAAAACAATCATAATCTATTTCTGTAAGTCTGTGATTTGAAAAAAACTAAAATCTTGTCAACAATCTATATTTATATTTATTTTCGTTTCTATTACACTAATTTGAAATATTGGAATCATTTTAGAGTCGGTAAATTAATATTTAAATACAAATTCTGGTTATAAAAGTATTACTGAAGTTATCAGTTCTTTTGCGTTTACACTGTCTCACTTAGCAGAGACAAGAACGGGATACTTTTTTTGATTACACTGCGGACTCTCGAGAGCATCTATACATCTATATAAAATAGTTTATTTAAGTCTAATTTATTAAAAACAAGTCGAAAAGGCTACAGTCGACCGCATTCGACAGTATAATACCCTGTACTGGCTTCTATGTTCAAAGTATTTTGATAATAGGTACTTTGATTAAAATAAAAGTAAGAACATAACAGGTGTTTGCATATGAATTCTTTGCATGCTGATAGCAGCTAACTTTCAAAAGCTGAGTGTTACGACACTTAATTTACTTATGCTTGTGTCGCAGTAGTTCGCTATCTCGCTCGCACAAATAAGCACACATGGTAAGCAGACGCATGTGTCACAGTCGTTCGCTGTCTCGCTCCCACACATGTGCCGCCTGCTGCTCAACGATTCAATGGAAACTTTTATTTCTTTTCTGATTATCTGTCTTATTTATAAACCGATCTTGATGAAATTTTCAGCATTTCTTCTATATAACATTCTTAACGCACTTGTTAAGTTAGAAGTGTCTACGTTGAAAAATGTGGCTGTTATTAGAGGTATCCAAAATTTAAAATAAACTGGATCTGCGTATGGTATACAGGAACCTTGATGCTAAATTTGGTGTCTCTAGCTCTTATAGTTGCTAAGATCGACGCGTTCATACAGACAGACAGACGGACGGACGGACGGACAGACAGACGGACATGGCTCAATCGACTCGGCTGTTGATATTGATAAAGAATATATATACTTTATAGGGTCGGAGATGCTTCCTACTGCCTGTACAGGGTATAATAACATTAAACGGGGTTTTCTTGGCGTCTAAGCGATCTCTTCTTCCATTACTTATCGATTACATAATGTTTTATTAGTCGATGTTTATCGAACCAGGGTTACACAATGTTAATGTTAATGCACAATGTTGTTAACAGCTAACATTATCGTTTTTTTGTCTCTGCATAAAACATTGAATTAAGGCAAATAAACGCATTTAATAAGTTTCCTAATGGAGCGTTATGTGTGTTTGTGCTAATTTGAATTTAATTGTTGTTGCTGCGCCGCACATTAACACATGCCCCATCCACTATGCACCATGCCCCATGCCCCATGCCGATCGTCATCCTCATTCTCGCTGAGTGCGCGTCCTGGTCAGAGCTGTGTTTGCATTCAATGTGTTTGGGTTAATAATTGAGCGCCAGCAGCGCACACGCCTGGCAAATGCATAATCCCGTTTCGTGGTCTGATCCAAGTGATCCAACTGTTGAGCAGGCAATGCACTGACTTCGCTTCAGTGCGTGCCACGTCTTTGGCTCTATGTCATTTTAATGGCCGGCGCTGCTGCCGCTGCTGCTGATGTTGCTGTTGCAGTTGCAAATGACCAATGGCGTTTAAACTGGTTGCCGCAGCTGTGCCCACTCAAAATGCGTGCAAATTGCACCTCCAATGCACCACCGAGCAGCCAGGCGAGCGACGAGACTGAACGAGACGAGACGAGACGAGTCTTGCCTCCCGGTAGCTGAGCAGGCTGACAGGCTGCATGGCCAGTCGAAGTGCAACTTGAAGACGCCTGCCTCATGGCTGGCAGCTCGTTTTTCGGTGTAATTAATCATGCTGCATAAATTAATGTAGCCAGAAGTTAATTAACCCCAGTTTATTTGTATAGCATTACGGCATTTGCAGGCCAAGTCTGTCCACTACAAGCCATTTCACACCTGATGAACAAAACCTCCAAAATGCGCTAATGAGCGTCCCATTGTGCCAGCTGCTGTTTGTGATTTAAGCTCCATAGTACAATAAGCAGTTACTCGACAATGGCATCTATTTAGCCAGCTGCACTACCTGTAGCTCTGACTCAAACCGTCAACAGTCGACAGCCAAGCGACGGCCATGTGCATTGGGCTTATTGGGAACGCGACCCCATAATTTGGCTGATTGTCAGCCACAAGTCGACAGACGACCGGCGATAGACGACCGACGACAGACGACTCCAGTTGCCTGGCTGCACCCACTAATTATTTTAAAGTAGTTACCCAACGCGACGTCGCTTTACAACTTTTACCTAGATTTATTGACTATGTTTTGCCAAAGTTTTTTTCTTTTTGTTGAGATTCGAGAGATGCCACGCCCACGAGCCTTTTACAAACGCCTACCGTTGTACGGCAACATCAGCACTTGACGGCGACAAAGCGAAATGGCTTTTCAATTGAGTATCGCCGCATGTTCCATGGGGGCGTGACCACGGCCCACATCACCACAAAGTTTTCCATGGTGTGCGCTTATTGAATTTGTTATGTGTGGCCAACTGTGGCTCCTTGTGAGCAACCAGGACAAAGGTTAATTGGCTAATTGATCGAATAGCTTGTTCGCATTCATCGAACTTGAACTTTTGAGTGGGCAAAGCGAATGAAGCTTGGGAAATGCCATAGCAAATATTTATATTACTAGTATTAGTTAATTTCTTAAGATTATTTCCTTCCTTCTTCTTGGAAAATTATGTCTTGTAAATATAAAAATTCGTTAAAAAAAAAAAACTTAAAACTACCAACTGTAATTTAAAGTTACAGAAATACGAATTGCATTAAATTTGTTTATTTTAATTATAGTTGTATTGCATTTAAATCTAATTAATGTTTCATTTTATTGCTGAGTTCCAGAATATGTGAATTAAATTAAATTATTTTATTTATTTTATTTTATTTTATAGATTACCAAAATATCTTACCTTTTCTAAGCTGAATATTCACATCCTCAATTCGTAAACTTTCCATTTCATCGATGAAATCTGACAAATTGCTACAATTATTAATTGGTTGCACTTAAATCATTTTATTAATGCTTAACTCGCATGGCATTAGTTACAATGTGATCCAGTTACACAAGAAGAACGCATCACCATCATCATCATCATCATCATCATCATTACTCAATGACAGGGGAAGAGAGAAAACTTTCAATTTAGTTTAAATTATAATTGATAAGCGAAAATGTATCTCAGAATGCCACTCCCGAGACAATAACAACAACAACAACAACAACAACAACAACAATATCATCACATTAAATATCCGTCAGTGTCAGCTGAACAGAGTTGAGTTGAGTTGAGGTGCACACCCATTCGGGATCATCATCAGTTTGGCTTTGTCTTTGGCTTTTGCTCTATTGGCCCCGATGGAGACCACCCCTGACCCGGCTGAAAGTGAACTAAGGCAAAACTCATTTAGCGAGACCGGCGCCCAATTTCTTGAAAGGCGCCTTTTAATATAAATTGGTTGCCATTTGTCTTGTGTCATTAATTTATAAATAAATACATATAACTAAGGCAGATTCAACTAAAAGCTCATCGCTGACCACTCACCATGACCATAACCACAGCCACAACCACAACAGCTCGCCGCCTTGCGTGCGCTTTGTGGGCGTGGCTGGATCCCAGCCAAATGAGTGCTCATTAATTTTCAGAAAATTAGTTTTCAAATAAACCGAAAGACATTAAATTAAAAATTGTTGTTGTTGCTATTGTTGTGCATTTGCCGCGTTGGCGTGCTCAAATTTTGCGGCTTTAACATTAATTAATGTGCATTTTCACGAGATGTCGAGTAATGCACGCGCCCCAAAACAATTTTCCACACGAGCAGCATATAATTTTCGATAAATCCCCATCAATATTAATGTGCAGTAATTTCTTAGCATCTCAGACTAATCAAATTACCTAAATCTCTTTAAAATTATATTAATAGTTCAATAACAATTGAAGGAATCAAATGTGTTCAACAATTGTCATAGTCTACAGGCAAATGCATTCAAATGTAAATTATGATGACACTTGATGATTTAACTACACCTTTCAGTTATCCTTGTAATCAGTATCAATCACTTTATCTTTGCAATCATTGGAAGACTGAAGATACTGTCAAGTTGATTCAGTTAGAGCATCTATAACAATTAATGCATTTGAGTGCAAACAAATAAGTTTTAAGCGAATTCCATATTTTAATCATTAATCTCCAGGCAGTAGCATTTTCAGTTAATGTTGTTCTTAATTGAGCTGATGAATTATATTTAAAACTGTATTTTTGCTGTGTGTAGCATCATTAAATTGCAATTAAATGTGAATTCTCCAGTTGAAGTTGAGGAGAAGCTGAGATGGCAACGCGATCATTGCCTATTAAAAGTCCATTAAAATTTAGCGTTCAGATCTTGGGCAGATACTTAGGAAATGTCTGTTGGACAATGGGGATCGCATTCCATCGTATTGCATTGCATCGTGAAGCTTTCACCTTTCGAGCACTTTATTTAGCTTGCATTTGCTGTTGTAGTATTATTTATGGCAGTGTAAAATTAACTTTTCCTCTTGCCTGTCATGGAATCCAATTTGCCAATTGACGCCTAGTCCTAGACTGGGCATTTTGGGCCTGGCCGGGCCCAAAAGTAGTTAAATCTGGCGACTTGCCGGCGCTCCGCTCTGCTCATTTCAATTGAATTTATGTGCCGACAAGAGGCGCCAGAAGAGTGCAACTTGCCCGTTGGCTCGTAGGTGCCAAGTCGGTGGCTCTCCGACAGAGTCTGTTTGCTGATTTATGGCCAAAACGGGGTATGTGGCCAATGCGATATGTGTGTGTGTGTGTGTGTGTGTGTGTGTGTGTAAGTATGTGCGTCGATGAGTGTGCCAGGGAAATGTGCTATGGAAAGTAATTCTACTTGTACCTCGAGCTGATTATGGCATTGCTTATTAATCGACCGCCCACGTTGTCAGTTGGCTAATAAAATGCGCCAAATGAAGTTTAAACTGCAATTCCGTTTGCATTTGTTGTTATTGTTGCTTGTATAGCTGTTGGAGCTGTTGTTGCTGCCACCTCTTGCCATACAAATGGCCGCTAAATAGCAAAAGTCAACAACAAATAACAAAACAACTGAGACGCCTACGCTGTCGCCGGCACGTCCGCTGCACTGCAGCATGTGTCAGGCCATCACCCCGGCACCGGCACCGACTCCGGCCCCATTCCCATTCCCATTTCCATTCCCTTTCTTTTTCCCATATCATTCCCCCCTTCCATGACGCTCACCTGCTGTTGTCAAATTTGCGCTGCCTGCTGCACTAATGACGCCCTTAATATGCTCCAAGTGCTTGAGCTCTGCCTGGGCAGGCTCTCAGCCGTTGACGGTTCGATTGTTGACTTGGCTGAAAGCCATTTACCCCTCTCATTTCCCCTCCCTTTCCATTTGTGCAAATTTGTTTTCAAAGTCATCGCCACCGTTGTAGACACGCCAAAATCAAACGAAATACTTTGCCGCAGTTGCTGAGTTTACTTACACGAGGTAAGTTGAATATGAGGCAAACAGTTGGCCAAAAGCAAGCTAAAGGGGTCTACAACTAACTGTATGACAACCAACTTGGTCAATAGTAACATGAGTGCAAAATAAAACCTATTTAAGTATATTCATAACTAGTTTCTTCCAAAGAAAATCGCAAATCTGTAATCGAATCGAATCAATTTAAATCATTTCTCTATTCATTTGAGATGATTACATTTAATTAAATTAATACAATAATTTTTGATTAAATTTATAAGTCTCAATCAAGTAGCAAATTGGAAAGTGCAAAAGTATCGTTTATCGTTTTATGTCTTCCATTATTATCGATTGTTGCTATTGCTTAGGGTTTACCATTGTTATTTCGTTACGCAAAATGATTGAAATGATTGACAGATTTGTATTTTATTTATTATTTCCTATTTATTCAAATAAATATGTTATTCTTTTCACTTCAGCAACGCTTTCAATACTGTCGACGATGAATTTATCTAAAATTTGTATTCGACACTGAATTATTGTTAGAACTTTTCAAACAATCCATCCATTCCGTTGTCGTTTCTCTTCACTTTCTTCACTTGTTACTTCCTCAAAGATCCCATAAATTATTTCCAGTGTTGGCTAGCGTCAATGAAAAACAAACTGTTGACCCTAAGTCTGTTATTCGGCATGTAGGTAAGCAGTTTGCCTACAACAAAGTATCTGTCGTGACGCTGAAGAAGGATGTGTACATGTATTTGTAAATTTGTAAATTTGTATATTTTGTAATACAAGTTTTCCCCTGTGTTGGGAAACCACCTGCTCTTAGCCTGGTTCTCGATGGGCCATGCCAGTTGCAGTAGACAACTTCATTGTCTGGTCTAAACGTTTCACGTTCATAAATTTCGCTACCAACCAACCCACACACATTGGGCCATTGAAACAGAGCACTCTCCCAGTTGCCCACCCTAGATACCCTAGTCTAATAGCAATTAAGTAATTCTCACATCGTTTATGCAAAATACGAGAATTTTCATACACTTCAGAGTCGCAGTCAAGTTCCTCTCCGGGATACCGTTCTAGTGCTTGCTCGCGTGCAACCTCAACACCCTTTGCTTGTACTCAAGTGGCCCATAAATTGTTGGCCAAGTTTCTACGGTATACGCCCACTTTTCGTTGCGCTGCTTTGACAACGGCAATTACCTTGAACTTTCGTCTGGCCCCAGCAAATGTGAGTCGTTGAGTTGCTGGATTCAATGGAAGACAATTTGCCATATCAAAAACGAAATTTATTTATATTGTACTTTGACTTAGCTGCCGGGCACGAGTCACTCGGCAGTTGTATTTACTGTATATGTATATCTCTCTCTCTCCCCCTCTCTCTCACTCTCTCTCTCGCTTTCGGTCCGTCTGTCTGTCTCTTTGCCGGTTTTGTCAGTTTAATTTTTTGGTTTATTTCACGTTTCAGTTTAAATGACGCCAAATTGCTGGGCCATTAGCCGGTTGCTCCATATGCATATTGTGCCGGAATAATGACGCCCCTTGGCGCACTACTTCGATTCTTATTTATATATAGTAGTAAATAATATTTATAGTCAATCGTTTGCATTTTAATATCAATTTGGCATGGTGCATGGGCTCAGTCAGGGTTTTTGAGAACTGTGAATTGTGGATTGCCCCCCAGTTTGTAGGTTTGGGTTTGTCTTCTGGGCATCCAATCAATTTCACGTTTGGTTATTGACTGACGTTTATTTTCTGGCCGCTTTATGAGACCGAAATTCGGAATTCGCAATTTGTAATTCGCAATTGTTGATTGCATTTTTACTGTCAACGTTTAGCACACAACGTGCTTAGGTTTATATTTCTTGTTCAGCGAGGGGAATCGATCAACAACAACTCAATAAAGAGTCCTTGTTAGCATTTGCAGTCATGCAGAATGTTGTCCATAAATTGAGTGATGGTCCGTTGGCAGCTGATCGATAATAATATGACTATGTTATATCTGACTGGTATATTCCGGCATTGCCCGTGCTTTTCAAGTGATTCCTTTTCCGATGTATACACAATGTTCCTGTTAATGGTCTGCCTCGCAAATAATTTAATCTATAGAAAATTAGCTTAAACTCGATTAAACATGAAATTATACCCCCCTCGTACTACCTATAACTTCCTATTTCTCAGATGGGAAATATAAGTTTTTAAATATTTAAATGTGAACGATTTTGATTATAATAAAAGAAACTGCCTAGGAAGTGTTTAAGGAATACTCTTTATACCCTGTACAGGGATATATTAACTTTGTGAAAAAATGTCTGTCTGTCTGTCCGTCTGAATGAACTCTTTATATCCTGTTAACAGCATGTATTTCTGAACGTACACATTTCTAATTTAACAGGTGTTTAAAGAATACTGTTCTGAAACACATGTGAAAGTTTCATAAAGATCGGTCCAGGAATAAGGAAAACATTCAGAAAAGAAAGTAGAAAGAAAATCTTTGAACATTTTGAAATGAATCGCACTGCTTTGCCAACAATTAGAATTCATAGGACTCTCACAGCCGAAAAGCTGAGTGTTCTGTCACTTCAAATGTCGTACTGCTTGCCGACAATTATATTGCAAGTCTAAACGTAATGTATGCAGAGATTTGTATAAAATAATCTTTTAATTGTGATTTACTGTAAAAGTTGCCAGACAAAACTATAGAGTACGTTTATTATAGAGAACTGTGCAGGGTATTATACTGTCGGCTGCGGTCGACTGTAGCCTTTCCGACTGGTTTTAAACTTTCATTTTGCATATGCTCTTCATTCTTATGTATATACACTCGATCAAAAGCTTAGTGCTACGTCACTTCATTTACTTATGTATCGCAGTCATTCGCTGTCTCGCTCGCATACATATGCTACCCGTAAAGAGAAAAACGCAAGAGTTTCAATGCAATATTTCTTTTCTGATTATCTCTCTTATTTATAAATCGATCTTAATGAAATTTTCAGCACTGTATTTATACGATATTTTTTAAGCACCTGTTAAGTAAGAAGTGACTACGCTGTGAAATGCGGACACAATTAGTTATATTTTCGGGGGAAAGGCCCAATCGACTCGGCTATTGATATTGATCAAGAATATATATACTATATGGGGTCAGCGATGCCTTTTTTCTGCCTGTTATATACATTTGCACAAAGTTATTATACCCATTTTTAATGGACTACAGCCATTCACCTCGCTTGATTGTGAGCATGTTTCCTAGAAGTATTCCCAATTAAGCAATTAGCACAAAATTGAGGTTATATTATTTTATGCACATTTGCATATTAAGTATCATATTAATTAAGGTATTAAATTAATTTATACACTTTAAATTAATTAATTTACAAACGAAAGGAACACAAAATAGCTGACACCTTAGGTCATTCCATATCAACTCCAAGTTCATTGAGTATTTATTACTGCTTTTCACGCTCCTTCTCCCTCTCACGATCCCTTTCACGTTCCCTCTGGCGCTCTCGCTCCTTCTCTAGGAGATACATTTGCTGCTGTTGCATGAAATGTTGTTGCTGCTGCTGCTGTTGATGTTGATGTTGCTGCTGGAGTTGTTGCTGGTGATGTTGTAGCAACTGTTGCTGCTGTTGGGGTGTCAACGTGGTTGCTGCCTCACTTTGTTGCTGCAACAGCTGCTGCTGATGATGGGCCAATTGCTGTTGGAACTGTTCACGCAGACGCTGATGCTCCTCGGCATCCATGTCGCTGCCGTAGTCATCCATGTCGATAACTTCATCCTCGTCATCCTCCTCGATGTCGTCCTCATCCTCGACATCTGTGGAGCTGTGCTGGGATCCATCATGCTTGGCATCCTCATCACCATCGCCATCGCCACTGCCACCGCCTCCGCCGCCGCCCGAGGAGCTGCCCTTGTTGCTCTTGGCATCGCTGCTGTCGCCGCCCTCTTGTTGCATGCGCTTGTGCTTTGTGCGGCGGTTCTGGAACCAGACTTTAACCTGGCCGGGCGAGAAACACATAAACTTCAATTCAGTTGAGTTCATTTCGGTTAAGTGCAGTGCAATGCTTGGGGAGCTCAACCCTTTCACAACAAAGCGGGTCGTAAATAAATTTAACGAGTCTTTTAATTCTATTTGCGCCTGCCTCCGCCTGCCACCCAGCTATGCACAGTGAACACCTTCTATGCACCACCCCCTGTTACCCCCTCCCCCACTCATCTACGACCGCTTCACAGTTATTGCGCTAATAACTTGGTAACTCCCGGCACTTGTCGGGCTAACGACCAGCTGACATGCAATCACTTAACGCTTGCCCAGGGGTTGCTTCTCAAGGGGTTGAGTCTATCCAATTGGGCAAGGAATTTATTGAATTTGATGCGCATTAAGCGCGGCCATCAAAAGGGTTGTCCTGCCCTGCTCGTCGGAGGGTGGCAAGGGTCTCTTATCGCTTACCTGCGTCTCCGTCAGGCTTAGTCCTTGAGCCAGCTGATTACGCTCCGCACCCACCACATAATGATTGCCCTCAAAGGCGTGCTCCAGCTTGAGCAACTGCGTCGGCGAGAAGGCGGTGCGAACGCGTTTCGGCTTGCGAAACGGTTGAAGCAGGAAGTCTGAAAGGGATAACAAATACATTAGAGATCCATTTAATATGTGAACATTATTTCTATGTAGAGAAAAGAATAATAATATTATATTATTAATTCTTTTCATATTAATATAAAATATGTGAGTGAAGATGCAGTGGGTTCGACTGACAGATACTCTGTACACATTTCTGAATGTGATTACTTAGAATTGAAAATCCAGTTATTAAAGCAGTATTATCCTCACTGTAGGTTAGTTTAAATTTATTGTAGAACATCTTTTAGATGCGGTATCTAGAAAAGTATCGAAAATTTGAATGCCAATGTACCAGGTAGATTATCTGTAAGGTAGGGTATCAACTAGCATGCATGCATGTATCAATCGCTGCTTTTTCAATGAAATTCCCACACATGTGGAGTGTACCCGAATGCGAGATACTCTGCACACATTTCCGATTGTGATATGCCAGAAATGAGCATAGGGGTATAAACTAGGTAGGATTTCTTCATTTAAACTCACAATTTGGAAGATAAAGTTTAATGTAAAATGAGTTGAGCAACTACAAAAACTAATAAAGTTGAGCGTCGATACATATGATTATGCTCATTGGATGGCTAAAGAACTATAAGATGACTTATAATAAATGCTAATTCAACGGTTCAATTATTTTAATGGAATAGTGTAACAACAAACGGATCAGTCGAAAGCACATGATAGTTTAAAACCCTGTAAAATACTTTAAGCTTCATTCCTAATCGATCTCTGAACGAAGAACAATAGATAATACAACTAAATCATATAAGACCAGGAAGAGTAGTCCAAAAACGTAACAACTCGCATGTACGCTTATCATTAAAGCTTAAGGAATATACTATTTTAAATATTTTTGTAAATACATCGCATTTATCCTATACATATTTACATATACATACAAGCAGACGCTTGCTACAGTTCGCTCTGTTTCACTCACACTCATGTTGACACTGCACAGTAATTCAATGCGTTTCTTTCTTTCTTTGGACCGATCGTTGTGAAAATTTCAGAAGTGCCTTACAAGAGTATTGTTTAAACAGACAATAAGTTGAAAGTGTTTGCATTCCGAAGTACAGGCAATAATTAGCCTGTAAATAGTTCGATAATTGCTGAGATCGACGCATTCATACAGACGGAGAGACAGACAGGCATTGATACTGTTGATACTGTCCAAGAAGATTTATGCGTTATAGAGTCTGTTACGACTTCTTTAGTCTGCTACATACTTTTGCATAAAATAAATATATCCCTGTACAGGGTATAGTCAGTCTAATGTATAAATGAAGCAGCTCAATTATAGGGTTGCCATCTATATTCATATTCCCATTTTCATTGGTTGTTAATTAACGATGAGTTGGTAAAAATCAGATGCTTCTCCAGCCATGACCACATTTTCTCATTTTCTCTCATTGTATCGCTTTCAGTGTTGTCGTTAAGTGTTGGAAATTATTCAAATATGGCCGACTGTTCGCAATGGCCGTCCCAGCGTGACGGACGCATATTTTTGGCGCTATAATTTGGTAATTACTTGTTAGCAATCGCCAACCACATGGCGGCATTCTGTATGTCACTGATGATGGCGGTGCTGATGTTTGTGGTGCTGATGTGGTGGTGGTGGGCTTGCCAATTAGGCGACATGAACCTCAATTTGCAGCTTATGATTTCCGCGAATGCCATCGCTGAAAGATGCCGCACATTCTGGAGCTTGGAGCAAACTCATTACAAAACAATAAACAAATTTCCAGACATGGAACAACTGAAAACAAAGGCCAATGGATCGTGCCGCTTCTGCTTCTGCTGTCGTCGTCGTCGTCGTCGTCGTCGGTGCTGTGTCTGCCATGTCTCAACATCGCTGATAAGCGAAACAATTGCGCAGAAGCCGCTTCGGCCTGGATCTGTGCCTGTTACTGCGACTGGGCTGGGGTCTGAGACTGGGTCTGTCCTCTCCTGAACGCCAAGTTGAACACTTTAGCGCGCCTAAATGTCGACAAAAGCCGCCAACGACGCCTCCTTCGAAGCGGCTATGCTGTGGCCCATTGTTCTACCTCGGGCCGTGGCACAACGTGATATTTTGACGTTTATCACGATTTCAGGAATGGATCGCACTGCCAACCACTGCCAAGCTGAGGATGAGCATGAGGCTGCGGCTGCGGCTGTTGGGACTTGGCTCACGTGACGCTGCGTGGAGTTAGCAAATTTTCAATTGAGCCACAATTTGAATATTGATATGGTTATGGATATGAAAGCAAGAACAACAGCAACAGCAGGAGCAGAAGCAGAAGATCAGGTCCAATGCGAGCTACTGTGCGAGATGCGGCTGAGATTTTACAGGGTGAGTAGCAGGGAACTAAGCACACATCTATGCCATAATTATAATGATTAATATTGCATTAGTTACAGGTATTTGAGAAGCACCTGCTGGCTGAACTGGGCTGGGCACATTACAAAATCAATATTGACATTGTGAATTGAAAGGATAACGAAGGCAAACAGGATCATTTAGCTCGGGGCACAAATCTCCACAACAGAACAGAAGCTAAGCCAAATAAAAATAAGCAGGATAAAGGCAGTTGCAGTTGCAGTTGCAGCTACGGAAAGGTATTTACTTGTGTTCTCTATCTTGTTAGTGCTCAACGCTTGGCAAGACAACAACAGCAACAACAACAGCAACAGCAACAGCATCAACAAACGAGAAACGACAACAACGAAGCAAGCGAACTTGTCAATTTGACACTTCATAAATGCAGACTCTGTGTCTGTGCTGTGTGTGTGTGTTGGGTGTGCAGTGTATCGTTGTAGCTGACAGATTCAATACAACACTAGATGCCCTCTCGCAATGCGTGTGCCTCGTTGCTCTTTGCTATGAACTTGACAAACAATTGCCACAGCAGCAGCAACAACAGCAGCAGCCGTGATCCACTTTTTTTTATGTTGCCTGCAACAACCGATTGCTTGACATTTGTTACATTTGACAGCTAACAACGGCGGCTACAAGATGCAACTGCCACAAGCAGAGCTACAGGGACTGCCGCAGAGACTGGGACTGCCACTGCAACTGCAACTGCCACAACTGCGAGTGCCTATATGCGGCTTATAATTGATAGTCCGCGTCTCACAATGGCCACTTAATTATTTTTTCATAGAGTGTCCGCAGTCAGCGTTTCTCTCAATGAACTGCGCGGGTTGCTCGTTGAGTTGCTCGTTTTGTTATTTTTTTTCCACAATTTTTTTTTATGTGGGGCAAGGCACAAAAGAAACCGCCGTGCGAAAATACGCGCAATTGACAATTAATTGATGTGTCCGCTTTTGCTGAACATATCTTGTTGTTGTTAGTGTTGTTGTTGTTGTTGTTGTTGCTGTTGCTGCTCACACCCTTGTCAGCTGTCATTTATTTATGTATGTATGTTTTTTTTGTAGTTTCATATGATTGAAGTGCTGCCTCAGTTGCCATTTCAGCTCCCTTCGATCTCTGATCGATTGTTACGTTCATTTTTTGTGCAACTTATTATTTATCACTTATGTGCAATTGTTCTTCTTTTTTGCGTTGTGCGTGTGTGTGTTTATTGCTTTTTTATATTTTTTGTTAGGTTGCAGCTTAATTTGTATCCTCCAATGATTTTTTTTATTAATTTATTTGCTATCGCTGCTGGAATCACAATAATGCAGCAGGATATTGACTTCAAATGGGATTCGAAATCAAAGAAATCAGCTTTTTATTATATTTGTCATAAAACGAATTCTTTATCATCTTGCGATTTAGAATTAACTTTGCGATAATATTAAATTATTATCTGGTCACAAATTCAACTGAAATTTCACTCAAATCTGTTTGGATTGACACTTGTGTATGAGTAAAAACTAATTGAGTTAAAAACTTAAATGATAATAAACAATTTAAATAGTATATTCTTTAATATAGCTTTTTATTGAATTTAAATTTATGTATTTCTTTCATAATAATTCGAAACCAATTAGCAATTTATTTCATATGTATTTAAAAGACACAAACTTTATTAACTTTTTCAACTTTTGACTATAAAAATTAAAAGTTATTTTCAATTCCAAATGTTCTATCAATAAAAGGCAGCAGCTATAAAATTAGGGAACCAGTTCACCTGCGGGAACGACTCCAATTGAGCTGTCATCATCATTATCATTATGATCATTAGCGTCCTACGCCCCACACCCTTCCACAAAATTATGCGCACGAGTTACAGTGAAAGAAGTACTTACAATTAATGAAATCGTTATGCGAAACATTGACATTTCCATTTTCAGGTTCATAAATCAAGCGAAAATTACAGCACTCAACTAAACTAAGTATATGAAACAACAACAAATTGTACCGTCTGTCGGTCTGCCATATAATGGAACATCATACAACATAATTAAGGCGTAACGAAGTCCGCTGAAAGCAGGTGAAAGGCGTGTGAGTGTGCCGAAAATTATTTACAAAATAAAAAACAACCAAAAATAATGAAAAAGAGAGAAACGAATACGAGAAAAAAATTCTTAACCTCATGTACTTAAAATGTGAGAAATGGCGCAGCATGAAAATTCAAATTGTAATTATGAGAGCAAGGCGAAAAAAAAAACATGTAAAAACATAACCACACGAGTGGAAAAGAGGAGGAAAATGTAGCATTAAAAGGTTAAATAATAATAAATGACAATGTTTTAAGCTGAGCATGAGGTTGGGATCGCATTGCCTGTGCCTGAGGAATACGACAGGGCCAGGAATGGGAACGGGAATGGGAATGGGAATGGGTAGGGGACTGGGATCAGGAATGAGACATGTGTGTTGGTTTGCCTTTCAGCTTTGTTTGCTTGGATGCTCCAAAACCTCAATTAAAAACGCATTAACATTTCACTCGTTGCACTTTTTAGCGACGTATGTGTGTGTGTGTGTGTGCGTGTGCGTGTGTGTGTATGTGTGTGTAAGTGTGTGCTACATATTCACCGTAGGGGCTTTGCTCAGTGAGTGGCGCCGTCGCTTTCAAGCGCCATTAATTGGTAATTTTGAGTCTATTCAGACACACACACACACACACACACACACACAGCCACACACACTCAGTTGGCTGTGTATTTAGGTACGCTTCTTGACCTAACGATGTGTGTAATGTTATTTAAACAATTTAATTAAAATGTAATTTGTTTGAAAATACTTATCAAAATGGGTTCGACTGGGTTTGGTTTATACTCTCTGCCTATCCTCCTCCCCTCTCTCTGCCCACTCTCTCTCCTCCTCCTGCTACTCAAAATGGTCACGATGATGATGATGATGATGGGGATGATGATGTGCCTGATAGACGTCTAATTAACTTGTAATAAATGCTAGCAATTTACTTATTTAATTTTAATTATAAGGTGCAGCAGCAACAACAGCAGCAACAGCAGCGACAACAGCAGCAACAACAACGACAACAGCAATAGCAACATAAACAACAACAACTGCTGTTGCTTTAACCGAGTAACTGCGTCATTTAGACTTCTAAACTTTTATTTATAATAGATCGTGCTGGTTCTAAGTTAGAATGTTTATTGTTAGCGGTTGTTGCATATAGATTACTTTAATAGGAATACGCCCAGTTTAACATATAGCTGTGTTTTATGAATTGATTGTGTGAGTAATTTGCAAAGATTTAGCTTTTTCTTTTTTAATAATATAATTTAATTTAATAAATATTTTTGAAATAACTGCAAAATCATTGCAAGCTGCGCGTGGCAGAAGAATGTAACTTCGATCTGAAATTGTTTTAATATAATACATATGAGAATTAATCAACTGATTGAGTCGATATTTCTCATTTCAATACACCTCTAAGTCACACCATATTAGAACTTCAGACATAAGCAATATAGTAGTTTGTATTATAAGTAGACTATAGTATGTATTGTAAATACTTTAAGCTCATCAAGTTGATATCAATTCTTATATTATTTCCTAGATTAATCAATAAAACTCTACTAAAAAACATTCTCACTGATCGTAATCTCGATTAGGCTATTCACACTTATTTTATTTATAATTATCAGATATATAAATTAATTTTTTTTTAATGAAAATTACTTTAATCTCCATTCGTAATATGATCGAACCGGTTGCGTTAAAGCTGAGGACAATGGCCGTTCAGATGGAATTTAGGTATCAGAAGACGCAAAAAATACATAATTAAGCATTTCTGAGGGTTAGAAACTGGTTTGCAGATTTCATTATGAGACTTAATTATAATGCGTGTGTAGCACAATAATATGCTATAATCGAATCATTTGACTTTGTGGATTAATATAAGATTAACAGAAAGCAGTTGCGAAACCTGAGAATCACTATATACAAAGTGTAAAGATGATTCCAAAGAACTGAGCTGAATGAGATAGATTATCAATTATAGATAACATAAGTGGAATCAACTTTTAGTTCAATTTTGAACTAGTTCATTTCGATATCAATTTGATTGGGAATGATTCGCTATTCAAAGCAACTTATACTTGGGTGAATGTTGAATACTTACTGCCTGGAAAACGTGGAAAGATGCGACCGTGGCGACTGAGGAGCCAAGGATAGAGCGGATAGCTATCACGTATTAGATGAGGAGCTGTCACGAAGGGATGATGGCTATGAGGAGGATGTCCGGGATGTGGGCCTCCTGGAAATATACCTAGTGGATGACCTGGCGCCAAATGTGGCGGTGGCGGGCCATGATGTGGCCCCGTTGGCACGGGCGGAAGCTGAGGATGCTGTTGCTGCTGCTGCTGATGATGATGATGCGCCAGGGCGGCGGCCATTTGGAACTGCGCGGCGAGAAATGGAGGTGGTGCAGCAGCTGTGGGTCGAACTGGCGACGGGTTTCCTGGTCCCGTGCTCGTGGGAGATGCGCTGTCCGAGGAGCGTGGAGCACTAAGTAAAGCTAGATTTGTTGGCGCTGGCAACGGCAATGGGCGGATTAGACCAGGTATTACAATGGGAGCCGTGGGAGCTACTGGAGCAGCTGCTGTTGTTGGCGATGGGGTGCGGCTTGTGGCCGCCTGAGGACTACGAGAACGATCATCTAAAGAGGCTCGTCGCCGGCAATATATGAAGCCGCGAGGTGTATGCCTTTCAATTGTTGGCGATGCGGATGCCACTCCAGGGCTGTCGCCACGGGACGGCGAGGCAATGACACTGACGCGAAGCGGAGGAGGTGGCTTCGTTGGTGGGGAGGACTCTGCACCCACTATGGAGTCAATGCTGAACGCCAGCTTTGGCTTGTTGCTGCTGGAGGAGCAGTTGATGCCTGAAGCGGAGGACGCTGTTGAGGCGGACGCTGATGTGGAGCTTACGGACACCACGAAAGGATTCGTCGGCGCCATCGGCAGCATGTTGAACGTCTGACGACCGCACGTGACCATTTGGCCCGACTATAGACAGAGAGTCGAGAGACGGATAATTGAAATACCGCACAAGGGTCACACAATGCACAGCAAACGACAACAATTGATGGGTCAGTGGTCAATGGTCAATAGTCGCGTATCACATACACACACGGCAACACAACAATGAATAGATAATAGAGTTGAGTTTAATGCATCAGCGAATGGCATCCGCCGTTGACATTGATTAACTGGAGCGCGGTTTCGATAATGATAACGTTGACAATGGCGATGACGATGACGATGGCGATTGCGATGGCGATGGCGCTGACGTTGGTTGAGCGTAGCCGTCGCGCTTCACTGGATAATTGACGACGGGATCGGCAGTAGCGTTGACAACGTCCGTCGATTGCGGTCGTCACGTTGATGAGCACTGTCAACGCCATTAGCATTATGCGAGCGTCTAAAGGCGTCTAATTGCCGGCAGAGCGAGCTGCCCTCTCTCTAACGTTTCCCTGTCCCTGCTTTGGCTTTATGGGGGCGTCGGTAAATTGCGCCGAGAATCGAGTATCGCGAATTGCGTTCCGTAAAGTTGCGTTAAGTTGCGTTGAGTTGCGTTGCGTTACGTCGCGTGGCGGCTGCCGCAAAACGCGCGCGCGAGTGTCAGACACAAAATCACAAAAGCAAACTGGCTGTCGCTTCATTTTTCGGCTGGCATTCCAACGGTGCTGCAGATTTGCTGTACCCTATTGTCGTCTCGCTTGCCCCAACTAGATGTGGCGCATGCGCCAAAGCAGTGCAGATAAATGAGACCTTTAAACCTGCTCCCAACAATGTGAATAGCCGCGCTATATAAGCTCGTTATGTGTGAGTGTATGGGTGAGCGAGTGTTGTGACCACTCGTCAGTCTGGTGTAAATTTGGCGCTCTCACTCTCTCACTAGCTCGGTCGCTCGCTCTCTCCGCGGGGCAGCGTTTGGCCATTTTTCGCACCAGTTTATGACAGCGAAACAAACAATTTGCGCTAAACAAAACAGCATCATTAAAGCGTTTGTGGTTTTAGTGCCTAACTTGCTGCTTGCTGCTGCCAGAGGGAGCTCGGATGGAGAGAAGTTGTATTGGAAAGTGGGCAGTCAGCATTATGGGCACAGTGGTGATACCCTGTGCGAAAATAGTATGAAATAATTGTATAAATAAATGAAGCTGGAAATATAAATATCTTGCTATTCTTTATGCTTTATTTATAACAAATATATAATTCAATTATATTAATTGCAACAATAAAGTAAGAATTAATTATTGAACAGATATTTAAACATATTTGTGTCTCCGCCAAAAATATATGAACTATACGAGCTATACATATTTATTATATTTATTTTACTGGGATCTATTGAAACATTTAGCTGCATACAAAACTTTACTCAACACTAAAAACTTCTCATCCCAATCATTTGCAATCGGTTTTCAACTTTTTACAAATCCATTTTGAACCACTGTATTCACCTTCCTGCCACGGCGTCAACATCATTGCTTATTTCCATAGACGCCCCGCCGTCAAAGTGGCTCCTCTCTGCCACACCTGCCCCACTTCTTGCTGCACAAAGTGATGCACGAACTGCATCGTCATCGGGCATCGAATCTTCATCATGTTGGCGGGCCAAGAGTCGAACATAAAAATGGGCGGGCCCTCGTTTTCTGCACCTTCAATAAAGAGCAACTGCAATCTCGCACACATACACATACACATACACATATGTACATATGTTTGCACACACACATCCATGCAGACTCCTTGGCCCTGAAAGTTGTGAAAATAAACACCTCGTTAAAGCTGCAGAGGAGGCATAAAACATGCAGCGCCAACTTCGACATCGTCATCATTGGCATTGGCATAGGTAAATATATATGAGCAGTCCACTTCTCCTCCACCTCCTTCTCTTCCTTCTTCATGCTCCTGCTCTTGAGCTGCTGGACGGCGCTGTGGCAGCAGTCGAGGCTGGCAAATAAATTGACGTGCGCTTTGTGTTGGATTTGTATGCATCTAGATAAAGTTTCCTCAACCAGGCGGCTGCTGTCGTCGCTGCTCTCGCTCTCCTGATCTTGTTCTTGTTCCTTGCTTCTTGTTTCCCTCACTTTGTTCTTGCTTTGAACTGCATTACTGCAGCGTTTGCTTGTGTGTGTGTGTGTGTGTGTGTGTGTGTGTGTGTGATGTGTGTGTATATGTTTTTGTGGCACCTTTGGGTGCGGTAATTGTAATTGGTTTTTGTTGCTGCTTGGCCAGCTGGATACGTTTTATGTTGTTGTTCTTGTTGTTGACTGCTACGAAGTGTTCGCTGCCTCACGTTTCGGGATAAATCATTTAATTAGTCAGACAATGAGTTTGCGCCTTCTTATTCTTCTTCTTCTTCCCAGTCTTCTTGTTCTCAGCCTTCTTCTTCTCGTCAGCGGCATTGACGACGCCATTGCTGTTTGGCGCTCTCAGCAAAGGTTATCGCATTTATTGATGTTGTTGTTGGATCATGCAGATTTCGCAATGCCCATGAAATGGGGGCGTGTTTCTTGCCTTTATAGTGTAATTGAAATATGACCATAGTCATAGCCAAAAGCAGTGATTAAACTTTGTTTATTGTTTGCATGTGATTTTCAGATTGCGCTGTTGTCACGCCCAGCGCCCCAAGCATCTGCGTTGATGATACCTGGAAAAAGCGAACACGTCCATTTTGCAACTAATTAAAGTCACTTTGTTTTAAATTAACGACTTTATATAGACATAGAAAATATAATAAAAGCTAAAGCCACACAAACAAGTAAATAATAATGTATATAAGAAAATATAATCATATTCTTATGTACAAACGAAATCCTCTCATATATCGCTGCATTTCACAGGGTGCGCAAGTCAAATGCGTTCCACTGGACAAAACTTCCACGTTCCACACTAACAATGCAGATAACAAGCAGCACACAAACGTTTGCCATTGGCTGACTGCTTGTACGCGTGAAAAAGAATGAGAGAGCGCGTGAGGGAAAGAGAGAGAAGGATAGAGCGCGACAATCTAAAGGGGGCGGCTATGAAAGCAGCAGTTATGAGAGAGCGAATGGGGATTTTTGTTGTTGCTGCTGCCGGCAACATATAAATCCAATTCATTTAATAATTGCCAACGAGATGGAGCTCATTATGACGAGTACTTTGCACGGCTTTGCCAGAGAGTGAGAGAGAACGGGCCGCTCTGCGTATGCGAGTGTGAGTAAGCAGCTCTATATTTGGCTTTCTCTTTCTGTCACTCTCTAGTTACTGTTACAGCTACAGCGACAGCATCCCCCTCTCTGCCGGTTGAGCCTTATAAATTTGGAATCAGAAGCGAATTGATTGCGCCGCCTAAGAGTTTTGCACTAATGTGTACAGTTCGTCTGTATGGGTGTGTGTGTGTGTGTGTGTCTGTGTGTGAATGTGTCTGTGTCTCGTTAGCGTTTTTATTAGACGCACAAATGAGGAGCCAGCGACTGTCTCATCTCTGATTTCTGCGCTCTTGGCTTCACTTCGCCTCTCTTGCCGGGAAAAGGGGAGAGTGGGCAGTTAATGACGATGATGGCGGCGGCATCTGAGTGTCAATTAAAGCAGCTGCGATTGTTGTTGTTGTTGCTGCTGTTGCTGCTGTTTTTGTTGTTGTTGCCCGCCTGGCTCTGACTGGCTGTTTAGTGGATCATAATTGGGAGAACCAGCCGAACGAAATGTGACGATGGTGCGACAGACGGACTGTCAGGGATGTGGCTCTCGATGTTGACACAACTAATTGGCATTATTTGTTTTAGTAATTGAGCATTTTTGGTGGCAACACCGTATGCAGTCTGCCGTGCACTGATTTAATTAAAATTTGTGCTGGCCTCCTTCGAGATGGAAAACCAAAAGGGTTGTCTCGCTTTTTTGTTTGATATCCATTGTTTATTTTGTACAAGTGCAAATTTAAATTGAATTATAATTGCGCGGATTTGTCCGACGCGTTAGCAGCTCAAATGCTGAACTTCCGAGTGACGTCGCTAAGCTCGCGACTTAATTAAATGCAAATAAATATTTTGGATTTGCACGGCAAACCAATTGAGCGTTTATTCCAAGATCACCGTCTGAACCCAGGACTCAGAGCAGCTTCAGTTTGTAGTCTGTGTGGCAGTTGCAGCTTCTACTCATGTTTAGTGCAACAAATCCGAAACTTAACTTGGAATTTGTGCGCCTCAAAGCCCGTGGAAATCCGAGATCAGCGCTGGACTAACGCACGGATCACCAGATCGTCCGGGCCACGCATTTAATCCAATTATCGATGGCCGCTGCTTTGCCGCTGCTTGCCAATCCTTTCGAGCCTAAACAATTAGAAGCTGACTCAGTTTTATGAGAGGGCGGTCCTTGGGATTAAACGCTCGTAATGTGCAGTCCAAAAGCAATGGGTACATCCTCAGCTACCGTACACGGAGACCCGAAGAGAAGATGCAGCCGTGGCAATAACTGAAGCTGCGACTGCCACAAGAACAGATTATCGGCATTACCGCAATTATGGAACTTGGGCAGGTCCTGGCGTAATTTCAATGCGGTTTTCCGGCATTCACCATTGCCAATCGAACAATTGTCCTACCTGAACTAACAGCGACACACAGAATCGATTGAGCTCTACAGCTGGTTAACACGAGGAGTGTAGAGAACAAAAATGTAGTATTTAATTTTAGATGAAATTAAATTCGCGCTGCTTAATTGATAAATGCGTCAGGCAAATATTTGTTAAACAGTATAATAATGGTGTGATATTAGTTTATAATAATTTATATTTATTTATTTTATTCATTCATATATGTATCTGATTTATTTATATAATTATTTATTGGTATAAATTATTAAAAAAATAATTTATTTTATTGTTTATTTCTTTATTAATTTATTATTTATGATTATGAAAGCTCATCATTAACATTTCGTTTAATAATTAATTATATGAAGACTTTCTCTACCTTTATAGTATATCTCTTTCCCTCTTGCTATCTCACTCAATCTCTCTGTATTCTTTTCCACTTATTTCCCTCGCGCTCTCTCTCTCTCTCTCTCTCTCTCTCTCTCTGCCTTCTTCTAACAACTATTAAAGCCCCCCCGTCATTTAAGGTAATTTAACGTGCTCATTAAACGCCCAAGATTTGCGCATTATGGAATTGTCCCCTTCCACGCACCCACACCCGCTCCCTTTTCCCTCCCCCCCTTCTCTATCCCTTTACCCAATTCTCTTTTTGGCATTACCTTTCCTTTAATCCGCTGTTCGCTTTTAATGCCAATTCGCTTTGCATAATGAGCTAATAAAATATTTGGCGTGCATCCCACGCTCCAAGCGAATTGCGCTAATTTGAGGCAGTTGTCGCGCCTCGAATCTGAATCTGAATCCGAATCTGAATCCCAATCCGAATCCCAATATGAGTCCCAAAATTAAATGTGAGGCTCACTCGATGTTTGGCTGCGGAGCTGTCGGACAGCCACTTGCCACACCCAGAGACTTGTCATAAAACTCATTAAATAATGGCCCTCGTTTGAAAGCTGAGCGAAATTTTAATTAATCAACTTATCCATGATCAAAAGGCAAACAATTCTGTTGCCTGCTCGAGTCCGAGACGTGGACGACCACAGATATTCTGGGAAGTGATCGCAGTGCTAGCTACCTGGCCCTTTCACACACTCTAAGCCATTCAACCGCCCACAATTTAGACAAGGCCGCGATTCGCAGCATCGTTAATTGGATTAAATGCGCTATCCGGTGATTTCGTTGATCCGCAGATCCGTAGATCCGCCGATCCTGTGATCCGCCGAAGATGATAGTCCTGCGTTGATCTTAGGATTTCCAAAATGCCTTTCACGGCGCACAAATTCCAAGCTAAGTTTCGGATTTGCCGCGCTAAACATGCGCTGATCAAGCGATCATCTGTGGGACATGGCTTTGATCACCATTCGCCGAAGATCTGTCTGCCAGCTGGACTAACTTCGCCTTGATCTGGTCTCGGATCAGATATTTGATCTGGATTCCGCAGATCGATCCAAAATATTTTGTCACACTTAAGGGGGCGCTCACTGCAAATATTTCATAAATCAATCCGAGGATTCAAATTTAAACTTCTATGGGATTTACTTTGTTTCCGAATATGTTCATGAATATTGAATTGAAAGCAAAGTGCAATTAATTAAATGATGTCGAACCAAGGAAATAAAATGGGTAACAGATTTTACACATTGTTCAGCATTATATGAATTGCCCTGCAAGTGGGAAGGTCTGGGAACGGGGGCACATTATCCCTGCACAGACAAATCGCTACTCATTAATATATTCATTCATATTCACATTCATATTCACACACGCATTCACATTCACTCATCATTGCTGGCAAATGCATTGGCTATCGAATTCAACTCGACATCGAAATCGAACTCGACTCATAATTGTATTTACCACAAATGTGCTGCTGCCACGCGGTTGCAATTGCACTCTGACGGCGTTGATAGATACAAATGGCAGCCCCTTGCCCCTTCCCACTGTCCCATCTCTCATCCCTTATCCTCCTCAACCTCAAACTCTTGCCCGTGTCTCGTCTCTCGTCTCTCGTCTCTGGCAACGCCCCCGCCAAACAGCGCAAAGTGAAAAATGTTAAATGTTTTCTTCTTGTTTTTTTTTTGTCGATTTTTTCTCCTTTTTTTTGATGCAGCGTGAAAATTACAAGCAGCAGCTGTTGCTGTCGCTGCCACTGCACAGTGTCCCAGTAATATTTATATTGAAGGAGAAAATTGTATATAAATGTATTTAATATTTACTTCAACTTCATTTAGTTTCTCTCTTTTTGTTCCAATGTGCCGCCGAGTGGAAAGGATCTACTGTCTGCGGTTCCACTGCAGTTGTATCTGTCTGTGGTCGCGACACAAAAGACATTTGTCAACACCCCCCACTTAGTAGCTGAGGCCACCGTTTGAGGTTTTTCTAGGTTTTTCTCTAGGTCTGTTCAATATTTTGACGCGTGTAGATCAATTAATATTCTGGTAAAGCACACACGCAGACATACGAAGGCAGATAGTATTTGTATCAATGTAAATCATAATTCCCGGTACTCGCCGCAAGTTGCAGCTGCATGTGTTGATAGCAGCACTTAGTCGTTGACTCGTCTCAACTCTTTGGGCGCTAATTGGGTGCGAACGTGCCGCAATTAGTTGCACTCGCATACCGCACGATCAGCTCCAGTCTCAGTTTGTCTCTGTTTCAGTCTCAGTCTCAGTCTCTGTCTGACTTTGAGTTTGAGTTTCAGTTTGAGAATCGTGAGCTCATCATAATCGCTGCTAGCGCCATGTTGATCCATGATCGCCAAACATCGAACAGAGATCAACTCGAGATAACACAAAAAAAAGCACAACAACTATGTAACGGTTAAAGCTTCCCAGGCTGAAGAAAGTGTCAGTCAGTCAGATGCATTTGGGCATTGTATCTGTATCTGCATCTGTATCTGCTGGTGTAAAAGTATCTCTATCTATATCTGCATCTCTAGCTATTGTTAAGCTGCCTGGCGCCATGACCAAATCCAAGTTGCTTAGGGAAAACACACAAAGTATTCTTTTGATTTATTTAAGCGCATGTATCTTGTGTATGCTGCAACCACAATCACAACTAGCAGTGTCAGCTACAGCTACAGATACAGATACAGCTACAGATATAGCCTTAGCTACAGATACATGTGCTGTGCTTTTGATTTTGCTAGCAATTAATTAATTTTTGGTCTTCGACATTAACAAAATGTTTTGCTTAATTTGTTTTGTGTTTTCCTTTTTTTTTTGTTTTATTCTTTTTATTTTACTTCAGTTTATTGTGGGTGTTGGCTGACACTTTTCTGGGTTTGTTCCCTCATTAGTTGTGCTTAACAACGGCTTCCCAAAGTCGACAGCGAACAATTGGTCGTGCGTCTGACTTTTGATATAGATGAACTTGTCGACGAGGGACAGTAATCTCTAAAGGAATGTAGTATAGCGAGGATGTTGATAGAGATAGAGAGAGAGAGAGAGAGAGAGAGAGAGAGCGAGAGAGAGAGAGAGAGAGAGAGAGAGAGATGGAGAGTTGTTGAACTTAAGAACCTCAAGTTGTTTCTATAGAACTTGTTGAGTATCTTTAAGTGATTATGAAGATCTCTTAGTTTTAGCGTTACAGTTACTATTATTACTTACTATACATATTATATATATATATATATATTCTCAATAGTGAAATTTGCCAGAGTTTCCAGTGGCATTCCAATTGCTAACTGTTTTGAGAGCTGTTGTCGCTCATTGTGAAATTCCATTCAATGTTTATTTGTGATATCTCATTGACTTTCTGAGTCAATTTGCATGTCGTTCTGTTGTTGTCGTTGTTGTTGTAGTTGTTGTTGCTGCTGTTGCTTTGTTGTTCATTGGCATGTAAAATGGTTGTTGGCCTGCAGCTCAGTTTTGACCACACGCCGTGTCAGTGTCACCTCGTCTTATTATTCTTTCATTAACCAGAGTTTTTCTTTATTTGTGCAACTTCTGTAGAGACACACACACTCACACACACACACACACACACACACACACACATCTGTGTGTGTATTTAAGTTTCGAAAAACTATGCCGCGAGCTGTGAAAAGTAACTCACTGGCCATATGAAAATTATAGATCAGGTGCAGCAGCAATTGGATGATTGGAAGTGTAATTGTTGCCATAATTGCCACATGCGGCAAGTGGATCTGTTGTGCATCTATGTGTGTGTGTGTGTGTGTGTGTGTGTGTGTGTGTGTATCTGCCATATACCCTGCAGTTATGAGCAACTAACCGAACCATTTGCCATTTACATTTGCCATTTGCCAATTGCCAATTGCAGTCGCCGTGCTGTGGCATGCAACATCTCTCGGCTGCATCTCCAGCAATTGCAGTTGCAATCTCCATGTGTAATAGACAGGCCAACTAATTTTCCAGCAATTTGGCCTGAGAAACCCAGACGTTATACGGAGCACAGCGACTCTGCATTCTAGCTAAAAACGGTGGCAACATGTCTCCCCTTTCCCCCCACTCCCCTCCCCGTCCAACGACTCCTTGCCACATCTAAACATGAAGAAATTAACAAATGATGGACAGACGTCGACTCAAGTTCGGAATGGAACTGCATGTGCATGCAAATCGGATGACTAGCAACTGGGGGGTGATCGCTCTCTCTCTCTCTCTCTCTCTCTCTCTCTCTCTCTCTCTATCAGTCTCTCTCACAGTCTCTGTCTCTGCCTCTGCCTCTGACTATCTCTCTCTCTCTGACTTTGAATGCCACCACGTCATGTTATTAGCAGCAATTTAAGCAAATAATCAGCGTAGCAACTGATGACCCCAGGGGTGGCGCAGAAAGGGGCTGTGAAGAGGCAGGTGAGGTGAGTAGAGAAAGATAGACAGAGAGACAGCGGCTCAACGCGTGACTTGCAGGCAGACATGCCACAAAATTGCTGCAAAGTGTGTGCTATGTGTGTACATGTGAGCGGTTTAGTATCTGTGTGTGTGTGTGAGTGTGTGTGTGTGTGTGCGAGTGTGCAGCTTACACAAATTTAATAAGCAGGCAACATGCGGCAATTGTGAGCTCAAGATAGATCTTGAAAGAGATTCTAATGCTGTTTTTTCTGTTTTTGTTCTGTTTTGGGGTCTGCTTAAGATCTGGTGGGTCTTCTGTTGCTGTTGTTGTTGTTGTTGTTGGTGGTGGTGCTGCTGCTGCTGCTGGGGCTCGTAATCACCACTGGGACTGGCTGAATTTGCATTCCGTTTGAATTGCAACTGTTGTTTTGCGCCTTGCGCCTCACGATTTGCCAGCAATTTGGCACAGTTTGCAGTTTTGTGTAGTTTGTGGTTGATTTTCACAGTTGATTTACCAAGTGGTTTGCTGTGGTAGCTTGTGGTGCCTGGTGGTGCTTGTATTACTGCTGGTGTGGCTGGCAAATCGCTTGAACGCTTGAACGCTTGATCGCTTGATCGGTAGATCGGTAGTTTTATTTACAAAAAATTAGCACAGCTTTGCTTGTTTAGTTACTTGACCCACCTCTTCCCCCCCCGCTCCCCCCATCCCCCAGGTGTGTACCTCCTTCTGTCTATATTCTCGTTTGGGTTAGCGTTTTAGTTAATTTCACAAATTGCTTTTATTAGGTTTCGTTTATTTGCATTTTGTGCTTTAATTTTACGGTTGGTTTTTCTATCTTGTTGCTTTGACCCTCCGCTGCCTTTGTTACGTTGTTGTTACTCTTATTGCTCTTACTGTTACTGTTGTTGCTCTCATTGTTGTCGTTGCTGTTGTTGTTGCTGATGTTGTTGCTGTTGTTGTTGTAATTGTTATTCGCAGCCGTCCCTTCGACTTCAGCTCCGATTTATTGTTAAATGTTGCAATTTTCAAGTCGTAAAAAATTTAAATTTTGTTGTTAAAGCAACAACAATGCCAAATTGCAACAAAACGTTTTGTTGCTGTTTTTTTTATTGTATTTTCTGCTCTTTTTTGGCGTCTCGTTTAACGCCAGTTACGAATTATGCAATCTGCATTGTTGTTGGGTTGAATAATCGCCGAACAACACTTAACAGCATTTGTATAATTTTCTCTCTATTTTTTATGTATTTTTTTCTCTTTGATAGAGTGTTATGAGTTAATAAAAACGATTTTATCTTAAATGAAATTAACTGAAAATAATTTAAAATTGCAAACTTCAATTGGGGGTTCAGGAAATCGCAATATGATTGCCACAGATGATTCATGCATAAATATTGCAACAACTTGAAATGGTTTTCACAATTTCGGAATGTTTTCCGTTACTTGCAATTTAATAAATATTAAATTTCTATTTATTTGATATTCTATGATATCAATATAAAATAACATAAATTAAATATTGATATTAATATAACCAGTTTATTTCCATTTTACAATTATTTTTCCTAATTAAATACATTTGTTTATTAAACTATTCAAATGACGCTTGCATTTTAATTATAAATCCGATTTGATTAAGACACCTGTTTAATAATCTCAGCCATAGGTTAATTTTCCATAGGTTAATTGTCTTGTATTTTTTAGGGTTTGTCATGCTGCTTGTTTAGCTCTAGTTAATTGGCTCCTTGCTGTGATATCTCGAACCAATGTTCAGTGCTTTGCTCCATTCCCATCTGCAGGCGTTAGTCAGCTCTTTTGGCAGCTGCCGTTATCGATAGTCTTCCATCTGGGCAAGAGCCTGAGCATCATCTGTTTATTTAAATTACCGCCTATCATATGCATTCAATCGGCATCGTTAATTCCGAGACTTGAGCTGTAAACTGTAAGCTGTAAGCTGTAAGCTGTAAGCTGTAAACTCCGAAGCACACCCATTACATGAGAGACGCGACAGGCAAATCAAATTACAACAACAATGCGCATGTAAATCAACACATGATAACTTAATGCTGCTCCCAATCCCAAATCCCAGTTGCCAGTTCCTAGTTGCCAGTTCCAATCCCAATCCAATCCCCTGTCGATTCTGAATCGAACTTCAAGTTGAAGTCAAAGTCGAAGCGCGTGCGCTGAGTTAGCCGTTGACTTAATTACTGATTACAATTTATAGATAAGTCTTAGCTAGGCTAACAGCAATGCGTTGATGCTCAACCCAACCCAATCGACTCCAATCGAGTCGTGCCAGTTAATTAAGACATTAAATTTTGCCCCGCTGCCTGCAATTTGGCATCTGCAATCAGAAAGCGTCAAAAGCTTGGCCCAGATCGCTCATATCCGCCCTCTGAGTGAGATTGAGACGAAGACCCCGAGCCTTATCAGCACCCACGTGTCGCCTTTTATTGTTGACGACTTTCCGGCCATTAGCGTTACCCGGACGAAGGCATTGTTAGCTGTGACTGGAGCTGGTGCCGCAATTACATTGCCCCTTGCCCGGGCTCAATGGTCTCGACAATTGTGTAAACTTCCTACCAATTTGTCATGTTCGACTTTGACAGCGACACCTCGTGTAGAGCGTCGATCCCAACGCCATTTGAGTAACTCGGTCTGTCCATTTATCTGTTTGCCTTATGACTATTTCAACGGAAGTACCGCTGTCACTTTCGTTCTGGCCAATTTGGACGAACCTGCAGCTCCGACCGTGCCTTCCTAATTATGATCGCCGCCATATTTGTCGTGCTCATAAAGTAATTGTTTGCCCCGTGTTTCGATTGCCCAAAGTGTTTGAATGTAAACAAAATTATGAATTCAATGCGAGGCATACAAAATATTTTAATTATTTCCAATTAAGTTGAGCTTGGCTTCGATTTCGTGACTTCTGTGAGGCATCGTTGCATGACAATCTGAGGCTTATTAAGCTGGGAATGTTGACAGAGGTTCTGAGTGAGCCTTGAACCTGTTCATGATGCAGTCCATGATGATGTCCAAGAAGCTCTTCTTGTAACTGTCTGAGAAACAATATCAATAATCAACAGATGTCGAAAAGAGGAATAGTTGCAAGTATATGTTTAAGATATATCTTTAAAGAGTTACAACACTTCGCCCAGAATTTACATCTAAAGCAAGTGACATTTTATAATGGAGAAATGTAATCGTTTAGCTCTTTGGCTATAAATACCAAAGTGTCGTCCAGTTTGTTGTGTTTATGGCAACTGTTTAAATAGTTTTGTAACGAGTTGCGATCTCAGTTTGCAGTTGCACTTCAATTACATTCCATGGAATCATATACAGTAGTTGCCCACATGCCAAACGATTGACACACTCATAAAAATCCAAATCAAATTCATTTGTAATTCGATATTTTGGTCGATTGCAAACGATTGCCAATCGGCAAAAGGCCCAATCAAATTTCAAAGCCTATCAAATTTGCAATAAAATAAATTGCGGCAATAACGGCGATGTCGCCCGACTGCTACAATGTATTGTATACCTAAGGAGTATATACATATATACTCCTATATCACCCCCCCTCCCCCACCACCCGTCTACCATTGCCAAACTCCTTTCGACCTGATTGTAAAGGTGTAAAGCAATTTTCACTTTAGCGCCGCATCAAGCGACACACAGAGATCTATGTATGTGCGTTACAGACATAAAACATTTTTTATGGCTTTGAAATCGACGAAGCGTCGAGTAAAAGTTACACTTTCTCAATAGAAAGCCGGCCAGGGGTTCGAAATTCGTGTCGAGGGGCTGAGCCCAATAGGCCATAAGCCATAAGCCCGAGGGAGTGCTTACCACAAGCGCTCTTTGCTGGCGTTAATGTTGCGCCGGGCCATAAACCCTGTGGACCAACAATGATTTTACTTTAGTTGGCGCCAGTTACAGTTGCAGCTAAACATACAGTTACAGTTGGAGTAACAGTTACAGTTGGAGTAACAGTTACAGTTACAGTTACAGTTTTTTGGCCAAAATTTATTGCTAAAGTGCAATAAGTCTTCGTCTATATGTTCGTCTACGTAGTGAAACTGTCATGGGCCGCTTTTTAAGGCAAATGGGCCAAAAGCAAATATAAACTGGGCCGTCTTCAGCTTCGCACAATACACGCAAAGGTCAAGCGGCCACAGTCTGTGACGGGCTGACAAACAGACCCCCACCCCAATCGTATAGTGGACAAGTAGCTCCCCTTCCCCTCCATCCGCTGTGCTGTCTGTGTGTGTGTGTGGGCAATATTCTCACTTTTAACATTACATATGTACCTCAATTCGACAGGCGGTGTGACGGCCCCTTGGGCCCTCTTTAATTGGAATTGGCCGTTCGCTGTTTTGTGGATCTCCTATAAGGGTATAGCTGGGCTCTGGTCATGGGTCTGGGTCTGGGCCTGCAGCTGGACTTGGCTTTGGGTTTGGGTTGGGGTTTGTGTTGGGGCCTGCGCAATTGCAAATTTACGAGCCAGGCGTCAATTAAGTATCGAATTACAACTTGTTTAATGTCAATCTGTCTTGGCCCTGCTCTTACTGTAAGCTGTCAGTTTGTCTCTCCGTCTCTCTGCCTGTCCCTCTCTTCCTCTGTTGCGACGAGTGGCTGCAATTTCACTTGTAATCAATTGGCCAACGGCTTCGATTTGTTGACTTTTGTTTGAAACTGAAACTGCAGCTAATATTGTATGTGTAGCTGCTGACGATCTGGCAACGCCGTTGTCCATGCGCCTGTCAAAAATCGCACAATTATCCAACAAATTAGCTTGTCAGCCACACACTAAACATGGCCGGCGCGTCACTTTGTCTCCGAGTTAACCCCCCGCCCCAACCACCGCATTCTCCATACCGCATTCCGCATTCCCCCGCCGCATTGGGTTCGATGGCAACCCATTCCCCCTATTAATATGCCAGACCAGACTCATCGCGTGGGCCGCTCGGCAATTACCCGCGCTGACAGTTGCTTGTGTGAGTTTTGACAGCCCGTTGGCTACCATATAATATCAGAAAAATAACTTATTAACTGCATATATTAACATTCAATTTGAGCGGCCATTGCTGCTGCCTACCCATACCCCCATTCCCCTACCTCCCTGCGCCCCTCACACATTCAGCCGAATTGCGCTGTGACATTTGCTTGAGATTCATGAGCATAAATCAAAAATCGAAGAAAACTCCAAAGTCGTTTATGAATTGACAATTGAGACAACGCCAACACGGTGCGGCATTTAGGTATCACACGATCTCCCCCGATCGCCTCGATCACCCCGATCATTCAATATGCTGGAGGATCCATTGCAACTGTGGGCTGTCCTCAACTGTTGCCTCTGTTGTCACGTTTGGGCTGTTAACGTGTTTCAGAGACACTGACAGAGGTGAGGTAGTTGACAGAGGTAAAGCGAGAGGTAGCGACAGAGGAGATCGCGGAGGGCATGGGGAGTTCGTACTGAGCTGATTGAATTGACGACGATTGACTTGACACTGGCACTTGTACAATTTTAATTAAACGCCACTGGTATTGATAATCGATCTTTTTTTTTTAGGTATATACACTGAGACAAATTGCCATGAACTCAACGAAAGATTTCTATTTAAATAAACACAAGTAGATAAGAAAAGTCTATATCTATAGCATGGAAATGGGTTCCAAAGATGCTGATGCTTTACTATTGTATATCTGGAACAAACGTTTACCAAAGACCTAATTTCAGTTGCCAAATAAACTTAACTGATAATAATAATAATAATAACTGTAATTAATAATAATTTCATAATACTGATTAAAGCACAAATGCCTGAAATTTATTCAATTAAGCATAAGTATCAACATGTATTTATTTATTTAATTTATTATAAATTTCTCTCTGTGTAACACAAATGTTCCAGCAGCGCATTGAGGTTTCATTGACTTTCAATTCTACAAAACTTTTAAGCCACAATTTATGTTCGTTTAAGGCGATAAATATAACAGGCCCACAGTGATTGAAGCTGATTGCATTCCAGCAACGATCCGCACCACCAGCACCGCTGCACCACTGCACCACTGCATTGCCAACCCCAAAAGCACCCCACCACTATCCGGTATGGTGAGTCACTCGCTGGTAATTGAATGCGTATCATTTGAATGGCGTTGCTCAGACAGTGCGATCGTTCCATGCACAATCTGCTCATAAATAAACAAATAAATAAATAAATAAATAAATAAATAAATAATGAAATAAATAACAACAAATGAACAAATGTTGCAAAAGCGACAATTCGACAATTAATAATGCAAAAAGATTCGTAAAGTGGCCAGCAACATTATTGGGAATTGCATTTTTACGAGATTCCCGATTCCAGATTCCGGAATGGCCGCTGATTTATGCATCCTGCTTGTTTGCGAACTCGAAATCGAATTCGAAATCGAAGTCGAATTCGAAGTCGCGTTGCAGCCTCAATATAAATTATTATTGCATTGACTTTGCAGCGAGACGCGAATTTGATTTATTGGTAACAATTAAAAGCGCATTTCGCTTAAAGCCGGCCGGAAAATGGAAAAGCCAAGTGCGAAGTGAATTTGAAAGCCAGAAGGGAATGGCCAGCGGGAGAGTGAGTGTGCGAGGGTGAGGGCAAGGAGGAATGCGGCGTAAGGGCATTAAATAGATTTTTAATTGGGTGCAATAAAAATGTAAATGCGTTGTGCCACACGGAAGCACAGCTTGCAACTTGTGACTAATTCAATGCGAAAGATCCATTAAGTAGATACGAGTGCGTGTTTGAATATGATTCAGATGAAGAGAAATGTAAGTATTTTGTAAATTTGTTTGACTCATTGGACTAGTCAGAGCTGGGCCCGTTTTTAGAGCACAACTTTCCATAACGTAACTCAGTGATTCACTTGCTGTGGCAACTGTCCACTTGGGGCATTTGGGGCACATTCGGAGAGGGCTAGTCTTGCCACGTTGGACATAATTAAATTTAAAGGGAAAAGAGCAAAGGGGCACTCATAAAAACAACTAACTGATAATATCTCTGAAGAGTTGCAAACGAAAAGCGAACCATTAAAATTTCGCACGACCAAAGACAAAGCAGCCGCATCCACAGAGGCAACAACAACAACAACAACACATACAACAATCACAATCACATCCGAATCCACATGAAGCCACTTGAATCCACATGAGCATCGGCCGTGAAGGTGTGAGCCGAGATTTAGCTTCAATTCCATTCATGCGACTAATTAGCAACTGTCGCGCTTGCGCAGAGATATGACAGTTGCCCCAGACAATGATAGAGTCCAAGAGAGATAGAAAGAGAAAGAGATAGATATAGAGACAGAGAAAGAGAAGAGGTGGAAAAAGGGAGCTGCGTCTTCTGCGGAAATGCGATGATAAACGGCTTAAGCGAACGTCTCACACCTTTTCAGTGTCTTTTCAGTTCTCTCTCACTGCACTGCATTTTGGGGCCAAAGATGCTTATCCCAGAGATGAAATATTTCGGTGATAAACGCGTCCCAGATGAGCCGCCTTTGTAAACGCTTGTCAACTTTGCTTTGATTGCGCTCTTAGCATGCGAAAATTAATTTTTATTGCTTTCAATATGCAAGCGGACCACGGGGCGTATCAGCAATGCGTCTGCCCTGTTTGCAGACAGCCCACTTCCTGAGACGGAGCTGGAGTTGATGTTGAAGTTAGCATTGGCTACTGCTGTTTGTTGACTTGTTTGTTGTGCTGTGTGCTGTTGTTTGTTTCTCGTCGCGCATCTCTTAGATGCGAGTTGTCAGATTTCGTGGTGCCACAGCTGAAGTATGGCTTCCGTTAGGGGCTACCGTGGAGAGGCGCGGCCAAAACCTGGACCGAGACCTGACCCGGCCCGTCTCAACTCGACTCGACTCGACTCGACTCGACTTGCCGTTGTGTATTCAAATGCAGTGGCCCGGCTCGGTCCAGCTTAATTAGCCAGCATTGCATGCGTTTTGCACTTTAGTTGCCTGCAATGTTTTTAACATATTTCCCGTAAATTGCTCAACTGCCAACGATGGCGATGACGATGATGATGACGACGACGACGACGAGGATGAAAATGACCATGTTGACAGCATGCAAAGTCCATTGGGTCATCTGAAATTAAGCTGCCCGAGCTTTGTTCGACGGCAATTAAGAGAGAGTTAACATTTGCTTACCTGTTGCCAGCAGTAATTAAACTGCATTTAACCAAGTTTAGTTTACTGGCAATTTAATTTAACCTTTGACTAATTACACTGCAATATGAAATGTCACTTAAGTGAGTTTGGAAGTGTATATATAATAAAATGTATCTTGTCAGAATGAATCAACCTTAAAATCAATTTTAACAAGCGGATCAGTCGAGCGCGCGCGACAGTTTAATACCCTGTGCAGTTTATAACAGAAGTAAGAACAGAACTGGTGTTTAAAGAATACCCTTTTGATACTCTCAATTTGCATATGAATTCTTTGCATGCTTATAGCAGCAAGCTTTCACAAATGTATGCATACTCAAGCAAAACCTGAGTGTTACGACACTTAATTTATAAATGCTTGTGTCGCGGTCGGTGGCTGTTTCGCTCGCACGCATGTGCACACATGGTAAACAGATGCATGAATCACAGTCGTTCGCTGTCTCGCTCGCACACATGTGCTGTCTGCTGCTCTACGAATCAATGGAAAAATAACTTTTATTTCTTTTATGATTATCTGTCTTATTTATAAACCGATCTTGATGAAACTTTCAGCATTTCTTCTATATATCATTCTTAACGCACTTGTTAAGTTAGATGTGTCTACGTTGAGAAATGTGGCCATAATTCGATTATATTTAATTGCGGGGGTAGGGGGAAAAGATATCGAAAATCTAACATAAACTCGATCTTGAGAGGGTATACAGGAACCTTCATGCCAAATTTGGTGTCTCTAGCTCTTATAGTTGCTGCATACTGTCGGACGGACGGACGGACAGACGGCTATTGATACTGATTAACAATATATATACTTTATAGGGTCGGAGATGCCTCCTTCTGCCTGTTACATACATTTGCACAAAATACATATAAATGGTAAATAATAAATAATAAAAAATATCTAATAAATAATAGTAAAAATATAAATTTATTGATTAAACTCATTACCTTTTCAAGTGGTATAAATTATGTAAGTAATAAATATAATCAATTATTAATATTTAATTTATATAATTAATTGTATTTAATTTAATTAATATAATTAATTTTACAAGCAACTATTCTTATGCATAAAATAAAGAAAACATTCCGACAGAATGTCAAATAATAACAATTCAAATAACTATTAAAAATTGCATTTATTATTTGATTAAACAATAAATATTTTCGGCACTAACGCATTTTAAATAAGATCACGCTTCTATTTGGAACAGATCATATTTACGTACAACTTAAATATTGTAGATCAACAGAAAGTATTGAATGAAAAATGTTCTCAGCTAATAAAATGGAATTGAGGAATTGCCTTTCTCATTTCATCGAACATTTCGAATAGCTCAAACATTTTATGGCACTTTCAAATTGTATATTGAAATTTGTGAGAGATCTTTACATTGTTCCCATATAAATCACATTAGAAAGAAGCACCCAAAATATTGTAATCGTGAGTACTCATAAGTACGAGCCAAGCCTCAAGTCGTGGCAATAAAAACTGTAATTAATTACAGTGTTTCATACAAAATTAACGAAAACAAACAAATAAATAAATTCGAGCTGGCATCGGAAAAACAAAAGCAACACAAATATTTTATGGAGCCGAGAGTGGAGCAAAAGAGAAGGAGAGTAGGAGAATTGGAGAATCGGATGGCAGCAATGTGGCAGTGTGGCACGATCACGAGGCGGTCGCATTTCACCGCGTTCCAAAAATAATTCAAATTAATCACAGGCCGCAGTTACGTCTGCTTTTCATGCCACATTTCCCACAGTCCTCGAGGAGAAATTCATAATTAAACACAAAAACAAATTGAACTCTTGTTGAACAAATCAAAAATCATAAATGCAATGAAACGAACCAATAGTTGATGGAGAGAGACCCAACTAAGCAACCAACTGACCTCTGGGAATCTCTGTCTAATGCGCAGTTTCATTTGTTGAGACTCAGGCAATTAAATTAAATTCCATTACAAAATGATCAAAGTGACTAAAAATAAAAACAAAGTAGCCGCCAATTATGCAAAAGACATTGCTTCTTATCAGCCTGTAATTTCAATTTCAATGGAATTGCTGTGGACCCCAGCATTCCCTCCACAGTGATAATCGCATAAAACGGAAGCCTTTGTGTGCCTGTGTGCCGACATTCGAAATTATGAAAAGAAAAACAACGAAAAAACAATTAAAATGATGTGTTGACCTTAATTAGTTGATTATAAAAGCGATGCGATGCGATGTGATGCTTGAATATATTTCGGAGTTTATCAAGCTAGGCGATCGAACGCCTGAGTCACAGTTTAAGTCGAAAGTCACAAACAAAGTCACAGTTTCTTTTATGATTCACAACAAGTCATGGATCTGTTTGGCAGCAACAAGTTTGTGCAATTAGGCTGGACCATGTTCAGTGTACACCCCCCGAAAATATGAGAAGGGGCTGGACCACACGCAGCTGGTGCTGAGTGGCATCGTCATCCACTCGATCCACTTGATCCACTTGACATGCGTCAGGGCATTTGTCGCAAATGTCAACGACATGACGCCAGTTTCCGACCACACACACACAGAGTGTGGCCTATAAATCCGTCTATATCGATGCTATCTGGCCAGACATTCCGCACGCGTTGACCAAACCGTGGAAAAAACGTAACAAATTTCAAACTGAAACGTTACTCATATTTCAGGCATTTCGAAAACTACTACGCCAAACTGGCAAAACTATTAAAAAAAACTAAAAACGGATAATAAAAACAAAACAGCGACGCGTCGTAATTCGCTTGAAACTGTGATAAGTCAGTGGACAAGAGGAGAACTGAGACGGGACTGGACTGTGGTGGACTGTGGTGGACTGTAGTGGAGTGGAGTGAAATGGCGGTTCGTAGGGCAGAGACGAGCAAACCCTCATCAAGCAACGAGTTCATCATCTTTTTGACAGCCAAACTAATTGACGAGACGCGCATGCGCTGTGGCCATAACAAGATATATGGCCAAGATGACAACCAAATGCTTCGGCCAAGTCGCAGTCCCCGTTTCAATCCCGATCCTAAGCCCAGTTCCCCTCTCCACACACACAGGCGATGGCAGTGTCTATGCTTGAGGCTTTTGTATAATTATGAGCTTAGCGCCGGCTGGCTTAATTAGCGTGCAGCAGCATTCTGTGTATTGGTTTCAACAAAAATATCAATCAAATATGAAATTGAAACTATTGAGCAAATGATTGACTGACTGAATGAATGCCAGACAGCCAGACAGCCTGACCAACTGAGTGGCGTGTCAAACAATGTGGCTTTGATTTGCCAGCACTGAAAAGTGTCAGTGAAATCAAATCAATTTTAATTAGGCATTCGAATCAACTCGATTCGACTCGACTCGACTCGACTCTACTCAAATCAGACTCGCACTTGGTCTTGAACTCGGACACGAAGTCAGAGTCATGTGTGAGGTCTGCGGCAAGTGGCAGCTGATTAAAAACAAAGCAAAAGCCGCCGCGGGCACTCAAAACTTTAAACAAATCTGTGGACATTATGTGAATACCCCAACGTGCATTGACACCAATTGAAATGAATGCAATGGAATTATGTTGACCCCATGCGCTGTGCTTATCGCCAGCTCCAGCTCCAACTGCAGCTCCAGCTCCAGCTCCCACATACTATGCCCAGGCATTTTAATGCTTAAATTGAAACTGTCTTTTCGGCACGGGCCATCAAATGTTGCACTCGTACTCGTCGGTCCAATTAGCTTTAATAAAAAATATTTCAATAAATTATAGAATTTGTTTTTGACAAAAACTAAGACATTATTATGCGCTGGCATTTCATTTGCATTGATGGGCAGTTTGCCCTCGAGGGCTTATTGACCACATGAAAGGGCCGACGTGGAAAGTAGCACAAATCGAATTACTACATGTGGCAAGTGGCACAAAGAAACCGCTTGAGGGGCCATCACAGGGCAGAAGCCGCCTTCAACTGCTCAACTCGACAGGGCAAATTACATAATGGCAAGCGCAAATTTCTTCTTTTAGTTGTAAAATCCCGACATTGAATCCGAGTCCGTTTCCGACTTTTGCTACTGTGCGGCTACCGAGCATATGAGGATTACGATTACATGGTTCAAGTGGTTCAGGTTGTGGAGCAAGAGAAAAGTCATGCCTCATGCGGCATGCGGGTGTTCCACTTTGCACAATGTTAAGCCACACATATGTGAGACTGTGTGTGTGTATGCAGTTTTCCCAAAACAATTAAGGATCGGAGATGCACTCGAATCCTCTGCCAATGTAATCCTCTCGTTGAATGGTCACTAAATTGGCTTAAATTAAGTCAAGTATGTGAGTCGGCTGAGAATTTTGATGAACTCTCTGCCCTTCTCTCTCACACTCTCTCTTTCTCACCCGCTTTTCCCTACGTTTTCTTTCTCTATCTTCTTTTTAATAATTTTAAATAGGTCGCATATGAGTTGTATTATCCTTTCTTTCATTTTTTGTGATGGCCTTTGCTTGAGAAACACTTGGAAGCCTTGAGATTGAAGGGTGCTCGAGTTGACGTATTTCTGGTTGTTGACGTCTTGGCATCTTGTTGACTTTTTGTCTCGTAATCCTAATGAATTTAAATGACGTGGCCATGGCTGGGAGGTCTTTCTACTTTTTAGATGAAAAGGGTATACGAACAGGGGCGTAGTGAATGTTTTGTCGTCATAAAAGGGGGTGCAACCCCTGGCTGCATCTATCACGGGAAGAATTCAGTTTTTTTGAGAATTGTCTCAGACCCATTTCAATTTATACCACTCCACTGTTTCTGGTTAGGCAACATACTTGAGAAGTGTGAATCTATTAAAATGTAAATACAAAAGAATTATAAATGGAATTTTATAATTGAATTCATAGAAAAATGGTGCAGCTACAACTGGAACTCGTTGCGATCGTTGGGTATCCTCAAACCTGGGTAGATACTCATATGTATACATTATATGCATAGATAACCAGACATGGACATATTTTAATTATAACTTTAATAAGCCAAAAGGCTACACGCACTCGTCCCAACCATACAGGCAACCCTCATTTGGAAATCTTCCATTCCCATTTCCATTCCCATTTCCACATTCAGCTGACGTTTCCCCTCTGTAGTGCGGCACTTCATTATTTCCCACTTTGTATTTAAATCCGTTCTGATCCTCTTGTATGTTTGTGGCTTAACTTTTTGGCTCTTTCCGCTTCAGATGAGCATGCCAGCTTCGCAATGAGAATGGGAATCTTTTCAGCAGGAACACCCGCGTTTTGCTTTTATTCTCTGCCGGTGACTTTTGTAACAAGATCAAAATGTTGAGATCGACAAGGATCTTCAGGCGATCAGGAGTTCAACATCGGCATCAGCAGCAGCATCAGCAGCAGCATCAGCATCAGCATCAGCTGCTTGCCATTAACTTTGTGCACCTTCATGTGGTCATTGTCTTGGGTTAAGAGTTCGAGTCCATGTTCACAACTCAAGTGGCAGTTCATTGTGTTGTCATCAGTTGAAGGATTTTAGCCTTGATCCAGTTACAGTTGCAGTTGCAGTTGCAGCTACTGTCGGCTTGTTTGGGCTATGAAGCTCATATATGTTACATTATCTTATTGTTAGATCGGCTTAGACATGGCTGAACGATGGCTACTGTTCTACTCTCGTCGTCGTCTCTGAGGCAGTTCAGGATATTTCAACAAATTTGAGCTATATTGCTTTGCAATGGTTATTGTTTAACAGAGACTGTCGTATTTCAACCGCCATTGCCATTGCTAATTATAAATTTCATCCAGCCGATGATCATTCCATTTCGCAACCCCTTTGTGTTTGAAGTGTACAATACAATAAAGTCCTGCTGCACTTAATCAACACACAAATCCTTTTAATTTAACACACGCGCGCTTTTAACTCGATTCATATTGGACGCCATTTTGGAAAGAAGCGCACAACAACAACAACAACAACAAGTACAAGAACAACAACAATGGCTTGTGGAAGTAACAAGAGGCAACACAAAGTGGCAGCATTATTTGTCGCAATCAAATGCTGATGATGTGCGCTGATTATGTGCAGCGACTGCCTGAGAAAAATGACACAGACAGCAACGCAAACTTGGGGTGATTGGCTTCAGTCCTCATCGTTCGGGATGAGTTCAAGTTCCGTTGGGTTGCCGGTTGAGAGGGGGGTTGATAAACGTGCCAGACGGCGAGGCGAGTGGCAGGCGACAGCGGCACAGCTTGAAAGCAAAAATTATTTAAATGGCGTATAATAATGGCAGTCACAGGACGCAGGATGCAGGGCGCAGGATGCGCGGCAGCCTCATAATGATGCGCCTCATAAAGTGTGCAAACTGTTGTCATTGTTGTTACCCGCCCAAAAGGGGTTGAGTTGGGGTTGGGCTCATTGCCAGAGCTACCATGCGCGATGCTTGCTTGCATTTGCCAAGCACATCTCCCAACGGGCAGCTGCCAAAGCCAAAGCAGGACCCAGAGCCGGAGCCGGAGCAGGAGACGGAGCAGGAGCAGGAGCAGGAGCCAGAGATGGTGCCGCAGCTTATTATAAAACCCATCTAAAGTGACATTGCAATCAGGCAGCGCTTATGGCAATTCATTTGTTTAACGACGCCGCGCGACTCTGGCAACAAAATGGCGGCTCATCATCCTCGTGCTGTTCCTAATTTCGCTTTTATTAGGTTTCCCAAAATGTGAGACAGAGCGCGCGAGAGAGAGGGTAGACATTGCATCCCTTTCCATTTCCATTTCCATTCCGTTTGACATTTGGCAAATGCCAAAGGAAAAATTGCGCACAAAATGAGGCGCAATTTACAGAGCTCGTTGTGTGTAAATTGAGTCATCTGCAATGCGCCCCGCGATCCTCTTCCATCCACAGCCAAATCCTCATTCTCATCCTTATGTTGAGCTCAATCCCATTCCCAGTTCCATTACCATTGTTGTTTTCGTTTTTTTTTTATATTTCTATATATATTTATATATTTGGCAGCGACATTTTCAAATTTCTATCGTTTGTATTCATCCCTCTGCCTTCGTCGTTCTCCCCCTCCGGCCACTCAACCATGTCCACGTCCCTATTTCAATTCCTCCCTCCCCGAAAATGTTGTCGTTTGTAAATTTACATTTACATTTTCGGGCATTTTTACAAATTTACACATTTGTTGGAATTTTTTATTGGGTGTCATCATTAGTTTCGTTATGCTTGATGCATGCACGATAGCTGAAGAGGGGAGTGGGGGGCTTAAATGGGGTGTAAAGTGCGACTGACAAGTGTGGGCGTTCCATTTATGAAGTGCTTCTTCCTCTGGGGAAATGTTATAGAACAAAACTCATGGCCATTTCTTTAGCGAAACGTCGAGAGAGAAGGGAGGAAAGTTGGAGTTAAGGGAGCTAACATAGGAATATGAATAATTATTAATATAATTATAATTATTACTAAATCAAGACTGTAAGATACCCAAAATTATAAGTACACTTTTGGTTCTCAATTAGATACATTCATTCAAAGCATTTTAATTTAATTTTTCATCCTAAACTGTAATCCTAAAATCAGAGAACTATATAAATGCTTATCTTATCCTCTCTACAATCAAATAGTACTTGTTTGTATTGTACCGCCGGTTTATAAATTCCATTTTGCTACTAACCCGACTAACGATAATGACACACGAACAAAAATGCCTGTCAACCAAAATATTACATGGCCGAGTGTCAAAAGGGGGGGCAGTAAGGAGAGCAGGAGGGCAGGAGAACATACGTATGTATGTGGTAGCTGTACAAAGACATAAAAATTACGTTGATTTTATTTTCAGCAACTAAGATTTTCCTCCTTTTATAGTCGTTTGCTGTTGTTTTGGCTGGTCGAGAGGATGGCATTAGGGTTAGGGTTAGGGTTCGGGTTAGTTTTAGTGTTAGGGGAAGGTTTAGGTTTAGGAATAGGGATTGGGTTGTCCTTAACCGTTACGGAAAGTGTCATAAAAATGCCAGGTTCTTGGATAGTTTGAAATGTTTTGCACACGTACCGAGCATTGGCGAGACGAGAACGGGGAAAGTAGAAAGTGGAAAGTGGGAGCCAACTAGACATTTTTATGACATTTTTCTGACTACTGTTTTTGTATATTTTCTTTCTTCCATTTGCTTTTTCTTAACATCATTTTGTTGGCATTCGTTTCTGTGTTCCAATTGAGCACTTTTCCGACAATTTAAAGCAATGTTTGCCGCTGCTGACAGCTTGTAGCATTTCCCATTTTCCATTTTTCCATTGTCGTTATCGTTATCGTTGACATGTCGTTTCTCTGATTTTTATGATTCTCAAGGATTAGATATAAATGTTTTATGGCCTGGAGCACCATTTCCCTTTCCCCTTGCCACTATCAGTTGCTCAGTTGTTGACCAAAAATTGTATTTTAATATGATTTTATGGCCTCTTGTAGTTATTGTTGTAGTTGGCCTCGTAGGTCTCTCGTAGTTTTCTACTTGATTGGCCCCGTTCTACGTGGCGTGTCTGAAATGCAGATGATCCTTGGCCCCTTTCCCCTTTCCTCTGGTTACCCCTTGTTAACCCTTGGCGTTGGCATTTACCTTGTAATAGGTTTTTCTGAGAACTCAGTGTCCAGTTGTTTGATGTTCTTATTCCACACGCGCCCCCGCATTTTGAAAACCTTATTTTGATACTCTCATGCTTATCATCATTCGAATTGGAAGCGCTGTCAGTTTCAGTTTTTTCTCGGCTACCATTTTCCCCTCTCGGCTGCCAAGCGTGAAAATGCAGCCGCAGAAACATCCATCATAATTTTGTGAGGCGCGTGGATTTACAAGCGTCCAAATTATGAGAGGATCGCTGGGAAAACGAACTTATTATAAGAACTGTGAAATTGATAGATCTTGAGGTAATTCCTGGAATCGATCAGCACACGCACATACACATGCTTCACTTTCCCATCAACTTCCAATCAAGGTAAGTACTGTAAATTAATTACATTTAAATGGCAGCTCCCCCCCCACACACGCAGTAGGTATGAATATTATATTGAGATTTCTATATAATTGTGCCATTTTCAACGTAAATCAACACAAAACCAAACACATACAGACAGAGAGAGAGAGAGAGAGACACAATTCAAATGAACTTAGTAACACACTCCTGAGGGCACTCGAAGCACTTGGAGTTCTAATCGCCAACTCATCATCATTAAAGTCAATTTTTTCTGTGTGTCGTTTCTCCCATTTTCGTTGCTTCTCAACAATTTCTTGCCACTAAATTAAACAAAAGGAAATTTGCCACGTTTTTCATTGTTTTCCACTCAGCCAGGCAGCTAGCAAAAGTGAAACTGCTGTTTTTATTTTTTTTTATTTCCATTTTTTCATCATTTCAGCCGAAAAATTGTCTGACAATCCCGGGTATACAATCTTCTCGAGCAACAGAGAGCGATAGACCGACAGAGAGAGAGAGAGAGAGAGAGAGAGAGAGGGAGAGGCAGTGAGTGAGAGAGAGGGAAGGGCTAAATTGCATCACGCTGTGCCCCTTGTTTTCTGTGGAATTGTTTGCAGCTCGAAAATTGTTGATTTTGACACCTTTCGGCCCGGTTCGCATTGTGTTTGGAGGCTGCCGTCGTTTTATTTTCATCTAATAAATACGTTTTTTGTGTTGTTTGTTCCCTTTGCTTTTGTATTGCATTTTTTATGGTTTTCATTTGCAGTCATAGTCACAGTCAGCGCCATGCGAACTTTCTGCGTGCATATACCCTGTAATCATAGGGTAACTTCATTTCAAATGAAATTCAGCGTATGTATATTCGATGGCTTTTACTTTATTTATCTCTTGAATAAAGATCTGACGGATAAAATAAAATTATAAATTATATATTATTCTCATCATTATATCAACTAAAACTAATATCTAAAGTACTTTGACATCTGTAAGTTTTATCTGTTGATTAACATTCTTCTTTATGCTTAGTAATTTTCGTGATCTGCCTTTCACAATTATCAAAGCATAATTTATTTCGATTTTATATACTGGTTAATTTTGTTGAGAAAGTCGTTCACTGATTTGCAGGGTATGCAAAGCGTCGGGCTGTGTAGGAGTGGTCAGCAGTTAGGTGCCCAGCGGGAGCTAATGCTATGGCCAGGCAGCTGGCAAGTCGGACATCTATTTAGCCGTTGAGGATGCTGATGTTGCTGCTGGTCATGTAGATATCTTTATTTGCTCATTAACAGCACAATTGTTGCATAGATCCTGCGGTGAGCATCAGGCACTCGTCCTGTTATCCTGTTATACTATTGTTCTGGTTGTTTATACTGTGCAACGGTGCTGGATGGTCCCTGATGTCCCAATCTAAACACTATATTTTCCCGTCTAAAGTAACAATTCTAAATATATGAATATGAAGCTAGCAATAATGTGGCAACTTTCACATTATCACAATGTGTTCGCACGTTTTGGCCATTAAAGAGCGAACTCTGAACTTTCCATAATATTGGCTTGTAAACGATTCCCATTAGGCCGCATAATTATGCTATAGAGTATATAATGTGTTATGCCATTTGGCTTAATTAGCTGCCCATTAAATTGATCTTAATCTGAAAGCAGCAACAACACGCAACAATATAAAATTCAAATTTTGTTTATTTCGAAAGTCATAAATTTTGTAAGCTGCCCCAGAACTGATAACCCCATCACGTGGCAAGTGGCAAGTGTTAATCAGCTCTACTCAAATGGAACTACAATCTAAAAATAACAAAAACAGTGTGAAAATTATTTGTTTGAATTATTCACTGATTACTAATTGATATTTGTATTCGTTTTCGTTTTCGTCTCGAAAATTGTACACGTTTTGGCAATATTTGTCGCTGCTCTGATTTTGATTTGGATTTGGATTTGAATTTCGATCGGGCATAAATTATGCAAACTTTGTCGTGTGCCAACAAGACAAAACAAAAATGAAATTTACATTTAAATTGTAATGCTTAATGTTTTATTGCTGTTCCAAAATAAAACTGTCTTACAAAATGTGCTGATCGCATGATTTATTGGTACAGTGGCAACTTTTGAAGTGCATTTGTGGTGCGGAATTTATAATGACATCGATTCTACTCGAATTTTTGTGTGAAATAGTTGCCCGAGTTAGTACACATTCTGATTAAATTAAATCAACATTCAAGGTGTTACACATAAGCTCATAGAGCGGCATACAAATCAGAAGTTGAAGAAGTGACGCATTTGACAACTTTGGGAGCATAGAAATTTCAAATCGCTTTTCTACAATAAATAAAAGATCTTTTAAGTAACTCGCAATTAGTTTAAAAGTTAGCAATTATAAGTATTATATATATTTTAATAATAATTCGTTGGAAATAGGCAAAAGTTTCTAGAAAATCCCAATAAAAAGTCTGTGCAGCCGCTATAAATAACAACTTCTTCTTAATTTAAAACGAAATGTATTTCACGAACTTCCTATTCATTTGCTAGTGGTACCCTGTAGCAGATTGTGTCATGCTGTAATAATCGTAATAATAATAATAATAAAAAAATATAATAGTTCCAATATTAAGTAACTATAACTGACTAACGTAGCTTACATATATTCGAGATTTCGAGAGTTTTACCGCATTTCGCATGTTTCCAAACAAAATAAAAGCATGGGCATCTAACCACAAAAACTATGAATGGCAGTTTAAGCCAAATTACACAGAGACAGCCACAATGCCAACAAAAAGAGCAACAACTACTACAGCAACAAACAACCACCACCATCAGCACCACCCCACGTAACAGTACCACAAGCAACAACAGCAGCAGAGAAACCAACGGAAGCCATATGCAGAAATACACATACATATGCATACATATGTATACAATGAAGCGAGCAACGAGGCAAATTAAATTGTATACGCCTCTCCACCGTATAGCATGTACAGCTAACTCGGACAGATAATGAGACAGCATGGCGTGGCCAGATAAAATCCACAAGAAGGCGAGAGCGTAATGGCAAGCGATTGAAGAACGCTCATTGGTCATTGCGCATCGCATGGCATGCAGTGTTCTCGCTCTTGCACGCAGCGTGAGCAATGCAAGCGCAACAGCAACATTAAGAGCAACAACAACAAAATGAGCAACAGCAACAGCGAGAAGAGCAGAAGTGACGCTCAAGCGTAGACCGGTTTGACGTGTTTTGGGAAATCAAACGAGAGACACATAGGCAGAGTCAGAAAGAGCGAGAGAGAGAGCGCGAGCGAGAGAGGGAACGAGTTATCGTGTGGTGTCGTTGAATAATTCCCACTGCCTACACTTGGTGCCTTTGCGTTGCTTCTCTCGATTATTCAGACTGTGAACGTCGTCGAGTAAACACGTAACGAACGCGTCGATCGCAAAACTCAGAATCTTCCGACTCTTTGCCCCGCTAGAAAGTTGTTTACGTTTACCGTGCCCTTCCGTCACCACAAAGCATAATCGCCGTCAAAGAGTTAAAGCCAAGTGCAAGTGTTAACTGTTAAGTGAAGCGCACAAATGTTGCGACTAGTGTAACAAAGAAAGGCACAGTTTTAGTAACTGGATTAACTGATAAACAGAAAAGCCGCCAACATAGCCGAATTAATCGCCACCTCGCCCTCGCCCGCACATACAACGCGCGTATATATGACTAAAATGATTCCGCCGGTACCCACCTCAGCCGTCATGTTGCCCACTCCCAAGCAGAAGATTGGCTTCAGCATCGATTCTATTGTTGGCAACGATGCGACGGCTGTTGCCCCTGGAGGCAATTCCGATCAACAACCGGGAAGCCCTCAGCCGGAACGTAATGGTCCCGGATCTCCACCACAAACGCCTCCTGCTGCTGCCCTTACGTTGTTGCCAGCGACGCCCACACCACCACATCATCTAATGGCGCCGCCACCACATCATAATGCTCACGTATTGTCACCTCACATGGCGCCGCATCCGCATCCACATCAGCATCAGCATCCACATCTGTCGCCAGCTCAACAGCATGCGCTGCATCAACATCTGCTATTGCAACAACAGCAACAACAGGGCACACCAAAGTCTCATCATGATATTCAGGAGCTACTCCAGCGTCTACATCACAATGCAACAGTCGCCAACAGCCTCAGTCCGCTCCAAACACGTCTCTCGCCCATCGGAGATATAAACTCCTCGCCTGTTGCCGTATCACTGAAACGCGAACGTTCGCCAGCTCCGCCAGGTGCTGAGCAAAGGGAAAATCCAGCCCAGCGCATTCAGCCGCCTCACACGCCGCCCAAGTCGGTCTCGCCGCAATCCTCTCAGCCCTCCTCTTCGCCCACATTGCTGGTCAGCAGTCCGCACAATACTCCGCCCCAGCAGCATCAACCTCAGCAGCCGCCCAGCTATCCGAAGCCAACCATAATGCATCCAGGCTCAGCGCCAGGACCAAATCCTCTCATGCTACCTGGTATGCCACCATCCGGATTAGTGCGGCCCTTCCCTATGGGACCGGGCGGTCCACCGTCATCCGGACAACCCGGTATGCCGGACATCAAGGCACTACCGCCGTACATCAACACGCCACCGGAACTGGCACCTCAGCACAATCCTCATTTGATTGCCGCCGCTCAGTTTCAAATGGCAGCCGCACTCCAAGCCGGCCATGTGCTCGGTCCAGCAGCAGCCGCCGCTGCAGCAGCCGGTCTACCCCCTCAAGCTGCCGCCTCCTTCATGGGCAATCCCGGCATGCCGCGTGAAAGTTACCCTCTCTATCCATGGCTCTTGAGTCGCCACGGACGCATCTTTCCGCATCGCTTCCCAGGAAGTAAGTATACAACTCCCAATCTCAACTTCCTGACCGTCAACTAACTTCTTTCTCTTGCTTGTTCTTTGTAGACTTCCTTCTACAACCTTTCCGGAAGCCGAAGCGCATTCGCACCGCATTCTCGCCATCTCAGCTACTGAAACTGGAACACGCTTTCGAGAGCAATCAGTATGTGGTGGGTGCGGAGAGGAAGGCACTCGCTCAGTCACTGAATCTCTCAGAGACGCAGGTCAAAGTCTGGTTCCAGAATCGTCGCACAAAGCACAAGCGAATGCAGCAGGAGGATGAAAAGGGAGGTGGCTCCGGATCCGAGCGTAACATGCACAATGGCAGTGGAGATGAGGATGATGACGAACTTATCGACATGGAAATGGATGACTGTGCCAGCGATGATGAGCATGATCTTGATGCGAGTCATTAACTTGCCATGAATCCTTCCCGCCTGCCTAGCAATTGTGCGCATCTCTGGGCAAAACTTATCCGTGAGTTCCTTACTGAAGAAGCGCCAAAGCTGCTGAGCGTTTTTTGTGAAAGAGAGAGTGTGTGTGAGTCTGTGTGTGTGTGTGTGAGAGAGAGAACTTAAAATTAGTTATTTGTGATATATTCTTAAAATGAAAAGTGCTAGGCTTAGTGTATATAACATCTCTCGTCGTATCCATCGAAGATAACACTACTCCCTGAAATAGTATTATGTGCGAGGCGTGGGGCGTTCACTTGCCACGCCCCCAAACTGTGCCAAATTCAAGGTAGAGGGCGCCCCTCAATTAAGAAACGAGTTGAGTTGAGCTCAAATTTAGAAACCGACAACAAATATGATAAAAGAAATTGCTAAAGAGAAACAGAGAGAAAGAGGGAGAGAGAGAGTGAGAGTGGGAGTGGGAGTGGGAGAGAGAAGGAAAGAGAGGCAACAATTGTACAAATTAAATTGTTTAAGCGTGTAAATATTATTTAAAAAAGAAAAAGCTGAAAATAAAAGATACAACAACATTAATTTAAATTAGCGAATCTCTTGCACACTTAACTCGTATTTTCTATACCCTTCATTGGAGTACATCAACTTTAGCATTTATTTATGGCAATAGTTTTGTTAATAACTGTATCGTATTTATGTTTAGCCGTAAGTCAACCATCCGGTATCTTTAATTTACATCAAGAACTCATTTAGTTGCTTTAGCTTATAGTTTTTAGTCAATAAGTCGATAGAGATAGAAACAAAATGCTTAAAAAATATTATTATATAAAATATAAAATATTCTTATTCAAGAAAACAAATATAAATCAAATGCGATCTTCTTTGGGATATCAAAGGGTACTTGATGGTTGGACTAATTGTATTAGTTCCATTCTAATCTGGGATCTTGGTTATTCACGTAAGTATTCCAAGATAATTCTTAATTTTCAGATAATACTTAATAATATATTAAGTAAACAAAAGTTATTTTATATATTTGTTTTAAGTGTAAATCATTTATGTTTAAGCCTTGCTAATTCCTGCCGACGGAAAAAGTTAACAGCGAGCGTCTAAAATTAGTATTGAAATTTCCAACAATTTCATAAAATTCCCATAAAGCTTTTACTTAGAAAGGCGCCTGACATAACGTCGGACGTTGAAATAAGCACAACAATAACTATAACAACAAACACGACAACTATACTTAATATATAACTAGTCTGCTATAGTCGTTGTCTGTGGCTTTAGTTGTTGTAGCGTTGAGCTACAATCTCATCCATTCGACTACTGTCAGCGTTAATTTATGCGATGCTAATTAATTAACGTGTGACATTTGGCATTACCTCGTTGTAGTTGTTGTTGTTGTTGTTGCTTTTCCGCAGTTGTTTACGCTGTTTTTCACAATGTGGAGAGCGAGAGAAAAAGCAAAAGAAGATGGAAGGTGGAAGGTGGAAGTAGGAATGAGGAAAGACGAAAGACGAAAGAGGAGTCCATAAAGTGCATTTAACAATTTTAATAGATTTCATAAGCATTTTAATTGCACAATTTAAAATGCAAATCGTGTTTTATTGTAGAATTTAATTGAGCGCAGCTCGTGTGAGATCAAAAAAGCGACGGCCATGGGCATGCAGAAGGGGATGCGGCAGGGTGTGTTGGGTGGACAGTGGGAGGTGTGATGGGGCCATGCCAAAACTGGTTGCTTGGCAATGGCAACGCGGCACTTTGACTTGAGGTGTGCTAATGATTTGAAATCAAAATTTATGATTATTGGCATTCAATTTATGCGTCCAACGACAGATCGAATATTGCTTTGAATCTTATGAATATGCAATACAAATCGTTGAGGGGAATAATACGATTCAATCGATCGACAGTGCAAGTACACGCTGCAAGTGAATGCAGTGCGGGCCAATTGATATGGCTAATTAAGAGCCATATTGAGGCTAATTACTAGCTGTTAACAGCGCTAAATTGTCAGAGTTATTCTAAGGTCTTGTCTCTGAGCCGTCGTCTCTATGATTTGGTTGAATAACTTACACTGCTCAATGGTCAACAATGTACATCAAGTTTTGCCCAGTCAGGCATAAATCAGTGTCAGAACCTGAACCTCAAGTCGAGCCGTAGAGAACCCTTCAAGAAAATTACAGAGCACACATATAAATACAGGAATATAAACAGATTTCAATCGCATTTACCTATAAAACAAACAACAAATTAAGTGCTTGGCCAACTTATATGCACAGTTCAAGCCGTGTTTGTTTAGTAGCACGCACATGTGATCCACAGATACTGGTGCTGTTATTTCAGGTACTTCAGGTATCTCTCAACTGACTGTTGTCTATCAAAAGTTGATTGTAATAATTAATAATAAATAACGACGCCCACTTCACTTCAGTTCAGTTCAGTTCAGATCGGTTGCATTTTGTTTTTGGGGCTTATCTTTAGCCCTGTTTTCTTAACGATATCATTTCAAATGTTTCCCTAGAACAACACACATTAGAGGAGACATACAGCAAGTGGAGATGAAGGAGTGATGGTCGAGGGGCAACATTTGATAATTCTGAGAAATTAACTCACAATTTTTGTTCATATATCGTACAACTTGTTTTGCCTCGTGGCTTATTTTGAATGCCACAAAAGGTTTGTTTCGTTGTGGCGCGCCCCAGCAATAACAATAACAACAGCAACAACAACAACAACAACAAAACTCTGTGCCCACAAAACCATAAAGTGAATGTTGTGTTGTTCTTGCTGCCAAGTTATTTATCCAATAAACTTATTAAGTAATCCAATTTGGTTAAATTAGCTGCGTCTTTTTTTGGATGTTGAAGTTTTTTCTTCTTTGCCAGCTGCCCATAGTTGTGCCTCTTGTTGTTGTTATTGTTGTCGGTTTTTGTTGCCGTCTCACATCATTTTTATTATATTTTATTTTCGCTTGTTTGACTTTAATTGAGTTTTGTTTTGGGTCTCAATATCTAAGCATCTATCGACTGTAAAGGTGTTTGCCGTGTTCTCATGTTCGTTTAATTACCGAGTATTTTGATTTTGGTGAGCTTCTTCTCTCTCTCTGTCTCTCTGTCTTCTGCTTTAATATTACGCGTACTATAGCATATGATATTAATTAGCTGACCGCATTGATCGATTGCCTGCATGATGCAAATTGTCAAAAGGCGATGACGATACATTCAGCCAAGCCGAATGCTCATTCCCTTGCGTTGCCAATAAAGCCAAATTAATTCTGTTGATTTTCATGGCTCGCCGATGATCATTACCAGCTCGGACCGTGCCACAATCAAGTGTGTGTACTCGTGTGTGTGTGTGTGTGAGTGTGCTTCTCCTTATTTCTGCTATGCTTTCCGCTGTGTGTTGTGAGTGTGATGTGTTTAATGTGTGTTTCCAGGAAGATTAATACAGCGAAATTAAGGAAAATAAATAAATGTCAACGCAGTACAAGATCGTTATCTCATTTAACAATAATTACCCTGATATGGGATATGCTAACTAATCTGTTATGCCCCCATCTTCACTCTACAGTCGACAGTCCACAGTCCACAGTCCACTGTACACTGTCCACAATCTCCTGGCTCCAGGCTGGAGACGTCGCGTCGTCTTTGCTCAGTTCGATTGCCAACAGGTTTCGCCTTGAGGCAAATTGTCAATGTTAGTGCTTTGTGTTGTCGTCTGGGACGTTGTTGTCATCGTTTGGGATGTCATCGAAGGTGTCGCAGTGCCGCGTGTTGTGTTAAATTAAGTAATTAATTTAAAGTCCATGTTGAAGCATTTGTCTAAACGAATGACTTAGGCAACGAACTTGCTGGCCAACTAATGTCCAAAATGTCCGCCATTTTGCCTTGCAGATGAACCGCTTGCCACGCTTGTTAACTTGTTAACTTTTCAATCCACTTCCGTCAGTTGGCCACAGATATTGATCAGACTCATATAATCTGGCTTTTTCTTTCAATTGCTTGTAATTTTGGGTCCCCCCATTTTGGAACTTCCTGCGGTTAGCCAGAGATTGGCATCACTTTAAATACACAAAAAAAGTCTCGACATTTGTTTGTCATAATAATTCCTAAGCGTTTTAATTGAATGATTATTAGGTGGGCGTTGGTTCCAGCTCCCTCAATACAAATACAAACCCAGCCCCGACTCAAGACTCAATCCAAAGTGCATTGTCATTGCCCAGCGCTTGAGAGTTGGCTTTAATTACATTGTGCCCTTGCCCGAGAGTCCCAGTTCGAGTCCGAGACCAAATGTTTGTATTCGCCTTCGTATTCGTATTTTGTTTGTATATTGCCCGGCCAGACTTTACATAAACATTGAGCTAAATGCTCAAGTGCTTAATTAAGATCACAATTTGTTCGCATTTATTTATTTAACCATTTTCTTTGGCCAGGCCCAATATTTTGATGTTTTCTAATTGCCTCAATTATGTTTGTTGCCGATCAACTTGCCACAGAGATCAACTCTGGCGCCAGCTGCCACAGCGCCATCTCATTCATATGCAAAGTACTCGTATTACCAGATTCCAGCACTCAAATCTCCACACAGTCCACTCTGTTCAGTGTCCAGTGTCCAGTGTCCACTGTTCATTGCTTTAATTTGGTATATCAAAGAGAGACATTATGCTGCCTTGCGGCAGAGTGGAGCGGTCGTAAAAGCGTCAAATTTCTCGAATCTCTTGTGGCCAACTTTATGGGGTGCCTGGCATGCTTCTAATTGTTGATATGCATCTTGATTTTGTGGCGACTCGAATTGAGACTCTTAATATTATTTGGTGAGTTTTATGTTTTATGTTTTATTTCAAATTAGTCACATAAATATGCCATCTTTATGATGTTGGCCTATTGACTGTGTTGTCTCGCTATCTCTTTCGCTCTCTGTTTTATGGGCGCCCACGCGGCGTTTGATTGTTTATTTTGGGGCAACAGTTGGATGCCCAACGAATAAATATATAAACTTACAACTTATAATCGTATAAATATATGTATATATGTATATACATATATATATATATATATATTGCATTATTCAATGGGGCATTAGGAGAAAGAAAAAAACCCCGCCTGGCTATTTAGTTGAATAAACAATCAATTACGGAGCAGCCACAACTGAATTATGCATACCGTTATTGAATTATCATAAGCTGAATTACCAATACACCTCCATCCACTCCCGCACCCCCCCCCCCCACTCACCACACCACCTACCCTTACTTGGCATGCTCGCCAAATGCGTCGATTGCGTGTGGTCATTCCCATGCATCACTTGTGTCGAGCAGCTGGCAATTAAGTATGGGTTTGGCATTAAGTTGCCTCCATTTGACGCCGCCGCCTGTTGCACATTGCCTGCTGTGCTGGTATGTGAATGTGGCCATTAGAAGCGCAGCTTTTGTGCCAGGCGTCTAATATCGCAATTACCAACTGCAATTAGCCCATTTCAAACTTCCAAGACACGAAACACACACTTCGTATAATTAAAAGCCAATTAGAATATTCATTATGAAAATTGCAATTCGCTTTAGGATCGTAAACAAATGTGCATAAACAATACTATGAGAGTTTACTTAAATTATAGAGCGTGTGTTGCGCCACCTTAATGCGGTTGCCCTATTCGTGTCGGTGTTAGAACTGCAACTGCGATCGACAACTATTTTTGTTTTTGATTTATTTATTTCCATTAAACAATGCAAATTGTGAATTATGAATAGAGTTTCGTCATAAGATTATCGGCACGTGATTTGTGGCTTTATACATTCGAATGTGAGTCAACCTTGGGACTTAATTGAATTATTGTTAATGATAGTATAATTGAAGACATTAAGAAATGGTCTCCAAATAAATCACATTCTACAGAATGTAGGCACAATATAACAAGAAATGCAATCATTTCGTGTGATATATTTGATTAATCAGCAGATGTTGTCAATGTTGAGATATTATGAGGAGAACAAGTTTTGTTTGTTGCTCAAGCAAGTTCGTTGCTTAAGTCATTTGTTTGCTTGCTTGAGCCCTTTTCCCCTTGGTGTTCTATTAGAGATGTCTTATTTACAAAATAGCCAATTCGTCACACAGCTGGTTAACTAATGCGCACCCACACACAGACACACACACACACACACACACACACACACACACACACACACACACCCATACTCAGAGTCATATTCAGAGTCGCACTCATCGATTCACACTCCGTTGGGCTGTTAATGCCCAGAAATTAATGAATGCAGTCAGCGCCTAACATTTGTCACACAACATTTTCTATAATTTCCAGCAGCAGCTTGAAGAAGAGACATGGAAATTATTGGGAAATTATACGGCCAACGTCTGGCAATCAAACAATTAAATATAAATTTGTGGTATTCACGCCCAAATGCGTGAGTGGCAATCGAGTCAGTTTCATGATGAAGGCATTCCTGAGCTGGTGCTGCTGTTTATGTTGATAGTTGTAACATATGAACATTGAAACCACATCCATGAAATTCACAGGAAAATATTGTCAACATAATGCTCGTAGATTATCAAGAGCCTCTGAGGCAGCAAACAACAACATAATGACAACGACCACAATACAATACAATTTTGACAGGGAATTTCGTAATAAAATGGAAAATTCATTGAAATTGAGCAGGACGGCAAGTGCATTTCAATTAGCACCGTCGAAGCCATATTTAGACTTTTAATTAATCAAACTGTCGATAGGGAACCAGTGTTAGAGGGAGATGGAAACCGTTGTGCGATGTTGCGACGCGCCTTTTGCTTTATTTTGACATTTTCCACGGATATTAGATTAACATCATTTTAAAATCAAATTAAAACATTAGCAGGGCCCACCCCTGACAGTGAAGCGGCCAAAACAGCCACCAGCAGTTGCTGTAGCTGTAGCTGTAGTTGTTGTTGTTGTTGTTGTTGTTGTTTAGGGCTTGGCCTGGCCCATTGGAATATGGTAGGGGCACCTACTCAGTTACTCAGTTATCCAGCTACTCTCTCATCGGGGTCTTCGTTACGGCAACTGCTGTTTTGTTTGGCGTAATTTAGATAACAGCTACAATGGGACAGACATTGGCCTATTGACAAGTGGCATTTTCCGGGAAACGGACAAACCTCACTTCATCTTCATCGCACTCATTTCAACGGGGCCCACGCTTGACCAGACACCAAGCAGCAGATCGACCAACTGGTCAGCCGCAGAGACAAGTGTCAGGCGTTTGCACACACGCAGTGTGAGAGATCCTTTTGCGTTAAAACATCTACCTGTGATGGTGACTGTATTCCCTCTCTCTAAAACAGTTGTCAAGCAGCACCAACAGCAACAACAGCAACAACAGCAATAACACCATCAACACTAACAATAACAACAACAATAACAACAACAGCAACAACACCATCAACAACAAGTCATGTCGTGATGTCAATGATGATAATGCCAGGCAAACTGACTCTGACCTGCTGTGCGTAGGCGTAGGTGTGTGCATGCATGTATGTGTGCTTCTGTGTTGGTGTTGGTGTTGGTGTGTGTGTGCGTGTATACGCAGTGCTCTCTGTGTTTGCTCTTTTTAATTGGAAATTAAACAAATGGCCCCGACCAGCAAACGGAGTCCGGCTTGAGGTTGAGGCTTATTATTCCTCTTATGGTTTTGCGTGATTTGCCCAGGGCACTTGAACAGCAATTGTTGTGGTGATGCGTATTGTTGACTTGATTGTTTTATTTTCTTCAATTTTTTATGACCCGAAGAACCGTTAAGGAGTCGACCAGGCAAATGTTGTGCCATGGGAACAATGAGATTCGCTACGAAATCATTCTAATTACCAGGAAATTTACAAGCTAATGAAGTGAAATGATAAGAAGCAGATGAACTGTATCTAGATAGACAATTCCTGAAAAAAAATAGAATAATAATGGGTTTTGTCCATATCCGTTATTCACTTGAAAACATTATTATGTGAGGAAGTTCATTGCCTAAGTCTTTTGTTTCATATAAAGCAACCAAAATTGGTAAAAACCCACTGAAAACCCCGCTTTAAACTCATTTTCTAAACATCACAAGCCGAAATGCAACATTTAAAGCGTCCATTGGCTTCCGTTGAAATCCGTTGAGACAAAAAAAAACCCCCCGCTCGGAAGGTTCCTAAACGAAGCTTTACCTCTATGCCATCAAAAGTGAAACAATAAGCCAGGCAAATGACATACCGAACACACTATAGAAACCCTTTTGGTTGAAGTTTTAAGAAAATCTAATCATCTGTTGCTACGCCCATTTGAGAAGCAAGTCCAGGGACCACAACTCAAATACCGAGGCCAAGAACTAAGCAACCAGCAAACGTATTAATTAAATGTGCGCAACGCCTCCCAGTTTATGTTTCTGTAGCTGTAGATGTAGCTGTAGTTGTATCTGTATCTCTAGCTTCAGTCGTAGCTGTAGCTGTAGCTGTAGCTGTAGCTGTATCTATATCTGCGTCTGTTTCTGCACATTGTGTCAGAGCTGAAACCCTTTAAGGGCATCCCGCTGACAGAGCTGCGTTCCGAAGTTCGCTGTAAAATTATGATTATTGCCATTATGTGCTTATTAAATATGTATTCTATGCCGGGCCGGGCACAGGCAGAGTTACAGGCACAGGCCGGTTGACTTGTGGCTTGGTCTTGTGACAAAAGGCATAAGTCAATGCTGGGCATGCAAATATATGCGTGGGCGTGTCAGCAACCCTTTTGGTCAACTCTGACGAGCTCTGGCCAGCAGCTAACTCGACTACAAACAATGACAAGCTGAAAACACAGCCACTGCAGTCGAGGATTAGGCGTGCTTGCGTTCATTGAAAGAATTTGCAGGCCTCTTCCTAGTCCAAGTCTCTGTCGTCTCCGTCCCCGTCCCCGTCACCATCAACGTGCCCGTGTAAGCCTAACAGGATTGCCAAAGTTAAGCCACAAGTGCATGTTGTGGACTTAGTGCAACTCGGGCTGCTTTAATCCTGCTCGCAAGAGGGAGAGAGAGAGAGAGAGTGACAGACCGAGAGAGAGGAAAGAGATGCAGCTTAGGCCAACACACTGCGAAAATCCCGCTGACTCTCTCGGCTCAAACTCTATTGTATGTGTTTGAGTCGGACTCTAAGGTCTGGCAGGTAAGCACAGCCTACTTACGGGAATGTATCGGGGCAATTTCCCAAATAAATAAATAACATTTGATTGCCAAAAATGAGAGCCAATTATGGTGGCTGACTGACATTTGAAACGCTTGTCAACGTTCAAATTTAAACTAAATATTTACTTTGTTTATGTTTATGTTTATGTTTCGGCTGAACAGAGTGCACAAAGTCTCTTCTCATTTCAGGTTTCATTGGAAGACGTGAAGATTTCAACCGCTTTCTTTGCTTTCTTCGGTTTTCCGTTTTTCCATTTATCCATCTTTTGTTTATCGTTGCATTCATCTGTGATCGTACAAAAAAAAAACTCGACAGCGTTTGCCCACATTGTTGGCCCGCTTTTATGGCCAATTTACCAACTGAATAAAAGTAAAACGTAACAAAATCTCTTGGCCCAGAGATCCGACATTAATCTCAAATATATTACCACAGTAATTTGATATTTTCTCTCGCCGCGCGCGCCAACTACACAAAAACTTCAATGCAATAAAATTAATTTAAATTCTCGACTTGGCTAACACACACACACACACACACACACAAATACATACACACACACACATATGCAGAGATAGAGACTGAAAATGACTAAGCGCCTTCGCCTTATGACACCATCTGCAGCTTCAACTCCAACTCCAACTCCAACTCCAACTCAAATTCAAACTCCATCGCGAGGTTGAAGTTGCATCTCCAGTTGGTACCTCGCTCATAAAGCAGCAAAGCAACAAATATCTGTCGTTTATTTAAATTTAGCTATCAAAAATGTTTACGATCCACATAACTGACTAAATCACCATAAACACCCTGTTCGGTGTTTGGAGTCCACTGCAAATCACCTCTCTGCCATACTGCCACATGCGGCGCTTGGCTAGACCAAGCTCCAGACTCTAGACGCTAGTCTGGACACTGGTCTTTGGTCTCTGGACCAGCATCATCATGATTATGTGCCACAATGGCGCATTTGCTTACCCTAGGTGGTAAGTTGTGGCAACAAGTGCCTTGCCACAGATTATCCCCCCTATCTCTTACGCTCTCTCTCTCTCTCTCCTCCTGCTGATGGACTTCTCTACTCGGCTCTAATCTCTGCCTGCCCGGTTTCGAACAATCTTTGGCACTTTAGCGTGTTGAATGCGCTCATTTATGTGAAATATGATACGGACCATAATATGCAAAAACATTTTAATCAATTAATTATCTGCAGAGCTCTTGAGGCAACACACGGCAAACAGAATGCAACCAAGAGTCGCCACATAAAGGCGTTGTTGCTGCTGTTGCTGTTGCTGTTGCTGCTCTTCGTGATCAGTTTGTGTGTGTGTGTTGTTGTGCATGTAAATAATTTCAAAAGTTGCTCATGTGAAATGTGGCACTTAAATAACACAGCGGGTGGGTGCACTGACTCCTGGGTTATGTGATTACAGCCCTGCCAAGAGCATGTTAGAGAATGTTAACAATCTTTGCTTTACTTCTTCTTTGATTCACAAGATGTCAACTCAATGAAACAATCACTTTTCACACCTTTTCTTGTCTTCTTCTTGACCACATCTAAGTATTCAAGTTAATGGCAAACGAATGTCACCTGAATTGATTGGTTCATTCTGTAATTTTCATTAGATTCTTTTAATTTTGTTAACGCAACTTCCAGCTTTTCTGCGATGGTCACTAATCGTATTTTATTGATTTTAAATCGCATGCCAATCTCATTTTAAACACATTTTCCACACATGCTGACCTCTTTATACCCTGTATATATTGAAAGTGAGCAAGCAGGGTCTACTCTTATTTGTGTGATGATCGAAAGTGCAAATATGTTCAATAATAAATATGAATCACCAAACAGAGATATGTCTCTTACTCCGTTTGTTTATCTGCAATGGTTCATACCTTACCATTATCATTGCCATTTATCAAACTGAACATATCAATATATATGTCCTGGGTATCTCCAAGTTGATCACTTTGCGCTGAATGAAAGTATGTTTTTGTATGCTAACTCGCTTTCTCAGTTTCTGTGAGATGTCCCATAAATTTGTTCTTTTGTTTGCCCCTTTTATGTGCTGTTAATTTATTAATGAACCGCTTCGAACGGTAACAAATAAAACTGAAGAAGAAAAGGAAGAAGAAGACGAAGACGAAGAAGATGAAACTTATTTGCCAATCCACAGATCCCATACGGTTCGCCGGATTTTGCTTTGTCTTTTGGCCAGCGCCTAATTAAGTTTTAACACAAATTTATAATTTTCGCTGCGCATAATTTAGCCAATGAACTGAGTGAGAACTTAGAAGGGAGGAGAGTGCGAGGGGATGGGAATTTGATTGCTTTTATAAAATGTATTATTTATTTACTTTTAATTGGCTTCATTTGATGGCTTTAATGATGCGCAAATATCGGCAGCAGCAATTTTTATTCCAAGTTAATAATATAAATTTCATATTAACTTGAATTGGGGCTGAGATTCGAAGTTGGGAGAAGAAAGAGGAGAGTGACTAACAGCAGGTAGAAACGAACAATACAAGGAAACGGGTTTCCAGCTGGCTGCAGGGGAGCTAATGATATCACACCCAAAATACCCGAGTCACAGTATATGTATGTATGTGGTTGTGTGTGTGTGTGTGTGTGTGTGTGTCTAAAGAAAGTGAAACCCATGGGGATGCTGAATGCTTCTCACCTGATGCGCCAGGCAATACACAACAGGCGATCGAATTCGAATTGTATTCCTCTCTCTCTGCTTCTTTCTCTATCTCTCTCTATCACTCTCTCTCACTCTCTCTCTAAGGTGCCACATGCTGTGCGTTGATGCCTCAATCGTTGGCTCTTTGCAATCTCATCGAAAATCACTTAGATCCCAATAAATAAAGTTGCATATGAGGCAGAGTCGAACCCTTGCCACCCTCTGGCTGCCACCTGCCCCCGATCCACCCACATCTTTATGGTGACTTGCAACATTAATTACGCGTTACTTAAATTCTAATGCGCTGCGATTACAAATTAAGTTGTTGGCTTTAACATTAATGCGAATTGTCATGCTGTGCTGGCCATATATGTATGCTAGTGGTAACTGAGAAGTAGAAGAAGTGGTAGTGGCAAATGGCAAGTGGAGAGTGGAGAGTGGAGAGTGGAGAGTGGGATCTGGGACCAGTTAAGCACAGCATGCAGCATATCATGGCTACGAAAATATGCTAATTCATCAGCATGATCATAAGACAGAATGATGGAGAGGGGGACAGAGCGAGAGATGCAGAAGGAAAAGACGCCCCCACAGCATCCACATTGGCCATTAACTGACATTACAATAAATATGAAATTAATATTAATTTCAATTAATGTCAAACATTAATGTCCACAAAAGCGTCGGGCATCATTTGTTGTTGTCATTGAGCCACAATTGTTGTTGTTGTTATTATTATTATTATTATTATTAATAATATTGTTGTTGTTGTCGCTCGTCTGTTGTCTGTTGACTGTTGGCGACTTGGCGGCTTTTGCATGTGATTTTATTAGCGTGATAATGTCACAGAGTCCGCATGATTTATGAGGGACCCCTAAAATCAATGCCTGACTCAGAGCCAAAGCCAAAGCCAAAGCCAAAGTTAAAGTCGAAGTCGAAGCTGACGCTGAAGTTGAAGTCAAAGCCGATATGCGGGCCCAGCGAATACATTTTTAATTTCTTTTTAAACAATTCTCGATATGGCTGAGATTCGTTGGAGCAGATAAATGCGACTCATTAGGCTCCATAACGGTTGACTCTACGGCATTCGCATTGAGACAAAGCCAAGACAAAGTTTGTGGGCATTCGATTATGCAAAGTTTAGTAGCATCTGAAAGTTATTGTCATCGCGCCAGCTTTCCCACATGCTGTCTTTAGCCTCTTTGGACCTGCTGCAAATTAGCAAAAGCTTCGTTGGCCAAGTCGATAGTCTGATGGTTGGCCCGATCAACTGCCTCGAAGATCGATTGCTTAATTAAGCCGCGATTTGACAATGTCAAATGTCGCGCACAAACACGCAGACTATCTTTCAGATACAAGAGCTACAAGTTTGCAGCTTACCTGTTCCGACACTCCGCTCTCCGCTCTCCGCTCTCCACTCTTCGCTCGTCGCTCCCCACTCCTCTACTCTTTCCCCTCTCCACTGCCACGCCTTGGAGCCAGCATGCAAATGAGGCGTTGGCGTTATCGATCGCAACATGTGTATAAATTTTAACTCGATGTGTATTTTGTTTTTATTACTGTCGATAAGTCGTTATAAATTGGGTTAGAGGTGCGTTCCGATCACAGCGTTGGCGCTTTGCTCTGCTCCCTCTCCCCCCCTCCCTCGCTGACGCTTCACCCCTTCCGCTTAACATTTGGCATAGCTAATGCGTTTAAAGCTTTAAATGATTGTCAAGAGATTTGCATAATTGCTGCCTGGACTAAGAAATAGATGTGGCTAAGAGATCGGCTTGAGCTCGAACGTGGACATATGTATGTATGCTTAAACATTTTGGTAACATGCGTCAACATAATTTTAACGCCAAGTGACTTAACATAATTGATCTTATCGCAGCTGCCCCTCCCTTTCCTGCTACCTCCTCCAATGGCCCATTGCAAGAGACAGGTCGATATTTATGTTGGCCTTGTCCCTTTATAGAGGAGGAAAGCGAGAGAGAGAGAGAGAGAGAAGGAGGGGGCTTTGGCCTTAAATCAGTTGGTTACCATTAGGAGAGCTGCACTACCTAAAATATATATGCGTCTATCAGCCCGGTTAGAAGGAAGTCATAAACCAATTTGGTGCTGCTCGTGCGCCTGGCTAACCAAATCGGAGCTGGCGCTCACTTAACTTGGCTAGAACCAGAGCCCCGTGTCTGCTTAATATGTCATGCATGTGGCTATATTTAAACAGAATCTCGTGCGTACGTGACGTGGAGAGGTTCTGGCCGAGTCGAGTGATGAGTCTACCAACATTAAGACTGAAAGTAATGAAAGGCTTGCGCAGTGTCGTGCCAGTAGAGGGGAAAGTAGAGGGTAAGATCTCTTCCCTATAACACAGTTCTATTATAAATTCCGAATTGATCCCCTTTTTTCCAAATACCTGCTACTCCACTGCCTTCTTTTACTGCTGACATCTTCCATTGAAATCATTTTCCTGTACCTCGCAATTGACTTCATTCACACTTTTTCCCCCCTTGTGTTTAAGAAGAAAGATCGATTAAAATCAAGTCTGTTTAACAGACAAACACAAACTAAATTCCTTAATGAACTTGTTCCAAATTGTTAAGGTTTATTTGACACTCGAAACTCTCGCATCCATTCACAAACTACAGCCCCCGTCCCAGGTGCTTTCTTCAGCCCTTGATTGCCATTGATAGGCAGCATCCTGTTTCCGAGGCTGTGAGTGCACGTAGAATATTAATGAAGTGAAGAGGCAAAGATGAGGCTGGGCAATTAGCAAGGCGGAAATGCCAACCAGGGCTAAGAGAGAGAGAGCGAGAAAGAGAGAAAGAGAGCCTTAAGGGCGCCCACATATTTTATCATCTCGTAGAGATCTGTCTCTGTCACTCTGCCCTCTGGCAAAGCTGACAAAAGAAAACTGAAAGCGCGAATTAGTGTTGATTAAATTATGGTAATTTTCCATGTTTGCTGTTATTGATGTTATAGTTGTTGTTGGTAGTGTTGTTATTTTTAACTCGAAACTGTCACATTTCATTTGTAAGACACTAAAAACGTTTTGTTCGTTTTGTTGGCAATGCCACAAAGTCACATTTTATTGCAGACATGCGATCACAAATGGCAATATATGCACATACATCGATCGTTTATATATATATACATATATATATATATATATATACATACATAGGTGTGCGTGTGTGTGTATGTGTGTGTGTGTGTTTGAGCTGTTGTTTTTTATGATTTTCGCTAGGCCCGCATCGTGTTGCAAACAGCTTGTCGAACTGTCCACACAAAACGCGCGACAACAACAACAACAACAATAACAAGAACAACAATGCCGAGACTTTAGCTCTTCAGAGAGACGAAGAGAATAAAAAAATGTTGTACGCAAGTCCATTTAAAATGCATTTACATTAACATTATGATGAGGACACGGACGCGGACGCGATTGCGGATGCGGACGAGGACGAGGACAAAGTTTGTGTGGCCCAGACTCAAGCCCAGGTCTGCGGTTCGATTGTGATTTGGCCTGCATACAACAATTACAATTGTATCTCTTAGGTTGGGATGCGACTTGGCCCTAAGACCTCTCCCTATGCAATCGGGTTCTGTCAACGCGCCAATGCCGATCGATCGCAGCGATTGCTTTGAAGTCGTATTTGGTGTGTGTTTTAGTGCAAGATTTGGCGCTTTTTTCAAACACAGACCGAAGGGTGAGCAAAAAAAAAAAAAAAAAAAGAAACGAAATCGAAATCGAAAGAGCCCAGATCAGAGCAGAGTCCAGTGATACTTTGTAGAAATGATTGTTAACAACAGAAACGACTGGCACAGTTTGAGCATGAGCATGGGGCACGGGACTTGGAGATTGTAGCTTAAGGCTTGCAACTTGGCCACATAGTGAAAATATTTACGAGCCAATCAAGCATTTAAGTATCACATTACAACGTGTTCAATGTTCGATGAGTTGTCAAGTCATGTTTGTTGTGCACAGTACATGGGCCCTGGGCCATGGCCTCTTATCTGAAATGTAGTTTTGTAGCTTTTAAATGCATTTTGTTTGTTTGACTGGCCCAATAAAACACACAGCACACAGATTCACACTGCATACACATACACACACACACACACACACACACACACACACACACACACACATACACAGAGCACACACTTTCTCAGCGAGTTGAGAGATTCGTATTTAGATTGGTTTACATGCGCATAACATGACTTGCGACACGCTTTTTCGAACCCAAGTCCACATTCACCTCAACAGCACTTTCAGTTCATCCAATGCTAAGAACAACCACAGTCTCCTCTTCTTCTTGTTTTGATTTGTAACGGGCGTGGAATTTAATAAGCGTGTTTAACAAATTTCCCAGACGTCTCATGACATTGAACTTGAAATGTCAACGGGTCCAGTCTTTGTGTATATCTTCCTCTTGCTTATCGTTATTGTTGATGTTGTTGATGTTGTTGTTGCTGTTGTTGTCGTTGTTGCTATTGTTGCTGCTGTTGTTGTTCCTACTTAATTTGCACAAGCAGCCGCAACTCGATGCCCAAGCTCCATATAAGTAAGTGCCATCTAATTTAGCACCGTGTTAGCTGTCAATTTGTGAGCAACATTTGTGTTCACTTCAAAGCTAACCGCCTGCGTAGCAAGTGCCGCACTCCGTGCCGTTTGTTCAACCCGTGACGGTGCTTGACTCTCGCCATACGTCACATAACTCATACGCCGCGTAAGCCAGCAACCAGCTAACGGACCAGCCCACGCCAAGCTCGTTTCGTGCTCATTTCATTGTCTCCCAATATTCACGTAGCTGGAACTTAGAGAAACGCATGGAATGGATCACAGCTTGCACAGTGGGCTGAAATTAAACATTAATTTAATAAAGGGAAATAAGATTATCCTGATATAGAACATGTCAATGCATCTATACTCTTACTATATTAAAGAAACTGAGAAGTTGTCATAGAGAGAGAGTTGTCACAACTAGAGATTAACTTGAAAAAAGAGTATAAAGCCTGGAAAAGCCTTTCGTTATGTAAGACATCCCAACATTTTTGCAGGAGCTTCGATTAATGATGATCGTTATGTTGGATTAGTGTGGAATATATCGGACTTTTCTTGTTAATAAATTAGAAATAAAAGAGTTCGACTAATAGATATACAGCATCTATTATTTACTAAGGAAAAGGTAAACTCAAAGCCTCAGAATATGAAGAGTCTATATAAAGAACATTTGAGTATCTTGGCATTTGTTGGCTTATCTACAACAGCTTTTTCCAATTGCCACAGTGTCACTTAGTTAACAGAAATAACAAAACCACCAACACTTTCATGAAATTGGCCAATTAAATTAACAATAAACGAAGCTATCGTGCCAAACTCTGTGCTCTAAACTCATATGTGGATGGGGACCGCCTGCTGCATCGATCTGAAACAAATGGAGGCCATTCCTATAGAGCAGCTGGTCACAAATCCACAGCCCACGTTGAAGAGGAAACCGGGTAAGATTTGAGGAAGACGGCGACGATGACGACGACGACGACGACGACGACAACGACGATGCGAGCGGACGATAAGGCGCGAATTGAGTTTCGAGGGCGTCGCACGCTCTACGACCAACTATAAAGCCATCATATAAAGCCAGCTTCGTCTGCAACATACCCAAGTGTGTATGAGTGTGTGTGTGTGTGTACTTAGTCAAAACAATAAACATGGAAGGTGGAACCTATTGCGAACGTAAATTAAGTCATTAAAAAATGCTAAGTTACTGGGCGAAGACTGCGAATGGCAGGAGAGAGCAGGGGAACCAGGGAGAGGCTGCTGTTGTCGTGGCAGCAATAAGGCGGAGACTCTGTCGCCCATGAGAGTATATATGTGTGTGTGTGTGTGTGTGTGTGTGTTTGGGCCTATGCAGCTCTCAATGAGGTTAAGTAAGTCATTAAATTTGTCGCTAGACACGACCATGTAGGCCACAATGGCGACAATGAGTGGAGCGAATCCACCACGGCTGCCATTACTGCTGCTAGTTGTGGCTCTGGTGGGGCAGATGGCATAGGTCGATAATAAAAGAAGTGAGCATGCTATGACTATGAGATACCTCTGAACAGCCAGAAATTAATATGTACAGGGTATAAGAACGACAAGAACACAAAACAGTAGTAAAAGTATTTTCATGTGCCTAAAATTGAGAAAGGAAGTGACGATTTTCGATTGACGATTGGCGATGACGATGATGATGATGATGACGTTGCCGATGATTATGTTACGCCTATAAATACACATGTATATAACCGATATTTTGCCAGACAGTTAACAATTTTATGGCCAAAAGACATCAAATCAAGTTCTGTGTGGGGGTCTACCCATAATTAGGCACCCACTTGGCCTAAGCGCATAAAATGTGTTAATTGAATAAGCAAACCGATGGATCGTCAATCAGTTGATGACGTTTATGAATCAATAATGAGTGTGGTCAAACAGTTGCTATAGGTACTGAGACAAAATGTTAACGAATATTGACATTTAATGGGGGAAAAGAGAATTCTATGCTTAAGAAGTAAATACACGAATAAAGTCTTAGAAATATGAATGAAACACTAGTACTATGTGACCTTCGCTGGCTGCTAATGCTGATCAATAGAACACGCTTCTATATATACAGGGTATTCAAATTTGTAGTAAGTTGTAATAAGTCAAACTGAAAGTTCTTCAAGTGCATCTAGGTACTCTAATCTAATAGCGTCAAATCATAGAGCATTTATATCTCACATTCAATTATATTGTTTTATATCCATTTGGAATGCCCTTTGCTCTGTATTCTCTAATTAAATCCATTTCCATATCCATTTAACATTTCCATTGGCTGTTAGAGAGAAGACGACGTAAATGTTCCCATGGACATTGAGCCCACATTAATCGATATCCAAATTAATTATGTAAAATGTTAACTTAATTGCAAAAGGTTTATCTGAACAAGAAAATCTCCTCTCCCCTCCACTCCACTTAGAATTCAAATCTGAGCAAAATTTAACAAATGTTCAATTCAATAAAATTAGTTAAACTCTCCGAGACGAGCGATAAAAATTTGAATTTTTAAATAATCAGCCAGAGGAAAGAAACAAAAACCAAGACAGACAACAAAACAAACAGCAAGAATTGTTGTATATGTCAGGCAGTGTATTGTATACGATTGTTTTGTGCGAGTATCTCAGTTCCAATATCTGAAACCCATAATTTCTAAACGACACACACACAGACACACACACACAGACAGACACACATGTACACGCACACGCAGCTCGATTTATCTTAAGTGACTTATCTAAGCAAAGCGCTCAGCTCTTGATTACGCCCCCCGCTCATCCACCATCTGTGATCTGAGACTGCGACTCGAACTGAGACTCTGACTGAGATTCAGGCTTCAGACAGAGTCTGGATTTGGGTCTTGAAGACGGTGAAACGCCCGCGCAGACGCTTGAGTATCGAATTCGGTTTTCAGTTTTATGTACGACATGGCGATTGTTTATGAAACATTTTGCTTAATAAAGTAATCATAGCATGTTTTACGAGCACTCGCTGAGGCATCTCCTCCACGCTTCCCTTTCCCTTAGTAAACCAATGCCAGTCACAATCCCAGTTCCAATTCAAAGACTCAACTCACTTTCTATGCGAAACGAGTTGTAGAATCATTATTTGGGCTCTCGGCCAAGTGAGAATCACATTAATACCCCGCTGTTCGAAATATCTTCGCGATTAATGAGCATTAATTTGCATTTAGCAGTTTTAAAGTTCGCCGCTGTCTTGAGAGGAAACCAAGCCCCACTCCGAGTCAGACTGAGAGACGGAGTCGTTGTCGGAGTCGGAGTCAGCAACAGAAACAGAAACAGAAACAGAGTCATATGATTATGGCAAAGCGTGCACAATTTGACATTTATTTATATTTGAATGCCGTTTAGCATTGCCGGACTCCATAAGTCCATAGTTTATGGCATTGCGTGGGCCGTAGCGTAAAAACAAATAAATAATACAAAATAAAGCAACCAAAATAATGAAAAGAGTGAACAACAAAAAATTTAATCATATTTAATATTTAATTATTTCAGTCGAGCGCACAATGGAAACTTCCGCCAAAAAGCAACGAATTTAATAATTTATGCACCCAGCAAACATGACAAAATGTGGCTTATGAAATGCGCTGGTCTGCTTGACATGCAAATGTTGTGTTTTATGGCCAATTTGGCATTAATTACAATAACTCATCAATGTCGGACCATCAGCCACACATGATCTCTGAGTTGGCTATTCTTTGGCCTGGCCTTTTCCAAGTTCATACTCATGCAAATGGCCCTTCACGTGCCTTATTGTGTTACCAACAACTGAAATCGAACTATCTATCTATCTATCTATCTGTGTATCTATGTCCGGTACCCAAAACGGTAGTTACAAAACAATTTAACAAATAGCCAAAGCGACATCCAAATCAATTCCCATTGCCAACCCTGCCTCAAAATCAATGTACCACAAAAAGATACAAATGTATCTATGGCCTCAACCGGCACAATTTATGCACATTTCACACCTCGCACAATGCCTAAACCCTCCGTCAGTGGCAGTCCGGCGAGGACAATTGCGTGTTTCCCAAGTTAAATAACAAATTCGCACATCAAATGCCAAAAGAAGCAACCACTAAGAGCTGAGAACTCAGAACTGAGAACTGAGGAGTGAGACTCGGACTTGGACTTGGACTTCTTTATCAAGCGAGTCTTGTGTGCACAAAAAAGGTAAAAATTGAACCCAATTTCTGGCTCTGACTGCGGCTTATTGTCACCTCAAGCACTGTGGACCCAAAGGCTGTGGACTGAAGTGCTAAATAAAGTTGCACTCGACGTTGTCCGATCCCCGTCCCCCGTTCACCGTCCTCCATCACCATATCCCCTCTGTTCTCATCATCTGCGTCTGCTTCTGCGTCTGTGTCGTGGGCCAATCTAAATATCTTAATCTGGTGCCTCAAACTGAAACTGAAACTGAATTGGGCCTGAAACGCTCAACTGGATTTGGGTGTTTGTTAGTGCGTAAGCTTTTTGATAGAATTGAACGATTAGAAGTCCATAAAGCGACAAAAACATGACAACTTACGCGCAGCGGCATCGCATACAAGGCGTCGCCACTACAAATACATTTACAAATACAAATGCCGAGTACCTTAGCAAAGGATTAATGATGCCAACTGATTCAGATTCAAGCAGAATCGGAGCCGAAGACGGAGACAGAGACACTCTGCAACATCAACTGTGGCAGTCACTCAGCTCCAGCACCAGCACCAGCAGCAGCAGGAGCACCAGCACCAGCCTTTGCCTCAATCTTCAGTCTTCAGTCTTCAGTTTGCCTCTTGGCCGGCTCACCAGCTCGTTAGTCGTTTTTGGTCAAACGAGATTGCTGCGACAAAAAACTGTTTATATGTTTTGTATCTTTGAGGGCGCAGCAGCTACAAATAATCGCCACGATCATCATCATCATCATCGTGGTCATCATGATCATCATGATCATCATCGTCATGATCATCATGATCATGGTTGCCGCATTGCTTGGCGGATTAAAGCAACAACTGCTGCCTGCCCTGGTCAGACCAAGCCAGACCCAGCGACGTCTGTAGAGTGTCACCAAGTTCCACCTCACCCCCCGCTCCCACCACTCACCTTTTCCTATCCCACTTCAATTCCCATACCCGCAACAAAGGTGCATTGTACCCATATCCACGCTTTGTGGCATCGCGGCCCATTTAAAAAGTGCACAAATAGTTGCGCATGCGCGCAGTTAATCTGAGGTTTACTTGGTATGTGTATGCGTGTGTGTAAGTGTATGTGAGAGAGTGTGCGTATGTGTGAGTGTGTACCAGAAGCTGCGTCACACTGTCTGGCTGGTTGGTTTGCTTGGTTGTTCGGTTGCTTGGTTGCCCGGCTTGTTAACTGGCAATCCTCACACTAACCATCTTTGCAGTGGCAGCTTTCGTCGGCCTCGGCACTTTGGAGTGATGGAAAGTGACGCGTTCATGTTTTGTGTCATTCCGCAGCCATTTGATGTATTGTGACAAACATTCTTGTTCGTCTGACGGTCCTGGCCAAAGCCCCTCAGAGATATAGATCAACTGGGCAGTGGCTAGTTTGCGGCTAAGTGGTTACTTGGTGGTTACTTGGGCTGGGGCCACTTTATGAGTCTCTACAAAGTTGGTAGCTGAAATTAGTATGTGATTAGTTACAATTGCATCGGTAGTTCAGTGTTTGCCATTAACTAATGTTTATGTACTCCAATTATATTTGCTCTGTATGTAATGAGTTCTGTATGTAGTACCAATGACATGTTTTGACTATTAGAATTAGGTATAATTGCTATCAAACAGGGAATACATTTGATTAAAATCATTTTGTGTAATTTCAAGTTGACTTAAGGCAGCTGTTTAAACCACTTTTGATGCATATTTCAACTTGCATCAATATCTAGCTTATACTCAATTAAATAGTACATTTTGCAAGTTATTGATCTACTTGTGTTTTTATACAATATAATACTACTACAACTCTTTTCATTTGCTTATAATAATTATAGCATTTGTATATTGCTTACATTTAAATTAAAGTGCAAGTTAAATTTTTATTTCAGCCCAAGAAAATCAAAGAAAAATAATACAATAAAATAATTTGCATAAATAAGAATCGAGTTGAGATTTTAATTAATTTATTTCATGTCAGCCCATCCGCAAAGCAATTTTTATTTTGCTTACACAGAACGCCTGTCATCCTGCCCAAAGGACACACACAAAACTGTTCATTTGCCAGTTGCCAGTTGCCAGTTGCCATTTGCTGGGGAAACCCACAAACGTTAACCAATAACAATATCGGTAAAGCTACACAACTAGCTATAAATGAACAAAAACCAATTTACAATTTTATTATATTTTCGCAGAGAATAAATACACACACACACACACACACACACATATATATATGATATAAAGAGAGCCGAAACGGGACAAACAACAAAATGGCCGAAAACGACGTGGAAAGAAAACCAATAAAAATCGAAATTGTCGCATGCGAAACGACGCGAAATTGAATGGGAATCAATTTGCTTGCGAATCATTGAACAAATTGAAAAGGACATAAGCACAACATACGTGTACACACAGCATAAACAAGAAAACAGGACAATGTACTGTGTACAGTGTACAGTGTACAACAGTGTACAATGTAAGTGTCTTGTGGAATGTATGTGGGCTGCAAAGGAAGAGGGCGAGACGGGTGCGGAGTATGCTGAAATTGCTTGCAAAACAAATAAACAACAACAAAAGGCTGACAACGGGACTATGAAAGGAAGGCACTGGCAGAGGCAGAGACCTGGCAGTCCCGGAATTGAGCCAAAAGTGTTATTGATCCTTCAGCTGGGTTGGGGCAAAGCTGCTGAAATGCAAACAAGCCGAGGCATGCCAAACACAGGGATGAGGAAGGAGCCGAGTCCTTGTTCCATGGCAGTCGTCTCTGTGTCAATATCTCCGTGTTCCCGTTGCGATTATGTTTGCGCAGCCATCTTGATTGGCAATGTTATAAAATAAATACGCTACGAGGGTGGCATGTGGCAAGCATCGGGAGAGGGGCACATTGTGCCCGGATGTGCCTGGAGTAAGAGCTAAGGGGATGGTGGGTGCTGGCAGTAAATGGCTGGCAGGATTAGTTCGCATTGCCAACAGCAATTGCTGTGGGATTTAGCAACATGGATGGGCGGTAAATGTAACTGGCTGATGCTCCCGCTGCTCTCATCCCATTGCACGCATCGTCGTGCTGATGCTCCTGATGGTGGCTTATTGGTTTTGGCTGGCTGCGACAGCGGAAGGATAACGTCAACGGCTGGCTGTTTGCTAAATTGAGCAGCGTAAAGTGCGACAGCAACAACAACAACGACTCGCACTCGCACTGAAATTGAGAAAGTGTCTGACATTTTTGGGGTCAGAGCAGCAGTCGAGAACGGAGACGGAGACGGAGATGGAGACGGAGACGGAGTTGGGGTTTGGGTTGGAGTTGGAATCACCCAGCCAAGCGACAATGACAATGGCAATAATAATTTCGCAAAATCGTTTGTCATTTACGCATGGCAAACGGTTTTGAAAGTAAACAGCCGGGTCGTCATGGACCCCAGACTCCGGACTGGAATACAACACGCAGTTTGTACCGAAGGGGAGATGCTGCTGTTTGTCTGATGAGTGAGCGAGAGTAAGTGAGTGAAAGAGAACCCTAGAGATATTTATGGCACATAGATATTGTTCATTTCGCTCTTGGCAGGCAATTTTGTGACTAATGTTTGTTTAGCTGTCGTTGCGCATTTGCGAATCGATTTGAGCGTTTTGAGCCAGGAGCAGGAAATGGAGAATAATAAGAAGACGGGAGAAATAGAAGCATAATATTGCTAAGTAGGTTGCAGACATAAATGGATCAAATGAACACAAGACTGACATTAATTGGAGAGTAGTACCAAGATGAAATTATTAATAATAAAACTTTTGCTTAAACAAGATAAAAGAGAAATTAACTGAATTGAGATGCTGAATCAATTCACAGATATTAGAGTTGACATTGACAATCAAATCTATTAAGTTTAATAAATTCATGACAAGTTCCGCAATTAGACAAGACATTCCACATGAACATTTGAAAAGAATTTGTATTTGCTAAAGCTATAAGAGTTTGAAGTATACTTTTAGAATTTGTTTACTTAATTTTCACTCAACTATGACATATATTTTTCAAATAGTATCGATTCTATACACAGTTTTAAATCGGGAAGAGATATTCATATATTAAGTGGTGTTCCCATTTGGCCAGCCACTCCCTAATGAAACTGAAGACACCTTTTGGAAACCGTTGAAATTCTCGTATAATTATGATGATTTATGTGAAACAAAATATACAAATATATCTCAAACAAAGGCAGCGCCCACGCCCCGAATTCGAATTGAAAAGCGTTTAGCTAAAAGCTATATATACAAATAAACAATATTATAATGATTTATGTGGCAAATCTGAACAATAGATCTTAATACTTATATAGAAACTGAGCGAGAGGCCTTCGGAATTAATTTGCTGTCATTAGGAGTGCATTGTGAGCCGCAACAATAGGAAGCGTGTGCTTAAGATCATGTTTCAGAGCGACTGACAGACAGAGAGAGAGAGAGAGAGAGAGAGGTATGAAAGGGAGAAATTAATAAAGAGAGAGAGACAAAGAACTAATACAGAATTTAATCGAAAAATACCACAAAACGATACACAAAAACCAACAAACGGAGCCATAAAATTGCGTTTTACAACTATTTTAGTTCATTTCGGCTTATAACGCGGATCATTAACAAAATTTGTTCCGCCAAGTTGACAACTTTAAATCGCGTTTCAAGCCCGAAAACTCGTCTAATTCCTTTAGCTGCAATAAAATTTTGTTTGTTGTTTGTTTTTTGTGGCTTTGACCATTGGTTATTGTTGTTGCCATTCTTTTGGGGCTATTGTTAAGCATTAATTCTTTATTGGAAATTTTAATGTATTTCTCAACGTGTGGCAATGTATGTGCCAGTATGTAAATGATCCAATGTCAAATACTCGTAAATGGACGGCTCGACATCGGCAGCGACTCAATGCGGATCGTATCGAATCTGGGCAAATTTGTATGGCAACGAGGCGTATGCTTAATGCGCTATTAAAATCAATGAGAAAACTCTGTTGGCTCTGCTGCTGGTGGCATTTGAATGCTCACTTTATGGGCTGGCATCCCATACTCATTCCCATGCCACTCCCGAGCAATTAGTTTATCGCTTCATTCGCTGTGTGGTCCAAGTTCTCAAGTGCGTCTCCTCGAATTCCCAACGACATCTCAATCCACATAACAAGTAGCTGGTATGCAACTGTATCGAATGCTGTACTTGCATCTTATGTAATTATGCGTCCTTTGACATGGCAATCAAAACCCAGCAGCCATGTCCTTGCGCAAGAGGCAACCCCTAAGAAAGGAAGGCAATCTCTGCTCAAGTGGCGCAAGCGGCATGTGTGTGTCCTTTGCGACAAGCCGAAGGATATTTAAATTTTATGCCAAATTAAGAATACAATTTTATGCCTCATAAACGAGAAACGCGTCGACGCATCGGCGGCTGCTTTGTGGCAGCAAATGAAATCAGCAACGGGTTGCATTTCACTTCATTTTAAATCAACTCATTACGGAAATGATGGGCAATGCTCGCACCTCTGTTAGTAGAATTAATAACAATTCATTAACTAACTGCACCCAAATGTTTAAACGCAAAAGTGGAGAACGAACTATTAACAATAATCATTTTGGTAAAGCAAATACTCTTTCAGTTATACATATGCATGTAATAATTGGTATATAGAATTGTATATACCCTCGCTTATATACTGCGCAGTCTCTGAGAGGCACAGCATCCACATGATTAGAGCTCAGAGCGCGCTCCTGCTGTTTAGATAAGTTGGGGCGTTGTCCAATCCGCTGGTTCCAGCGCATGCGATTCCAAGGGACAGGACTGCGACCTCCTCTGCGTTGGCTAATTTTGTCGCAGGGCAGACTGAAATTACAGCCATATAAGTAACTGAATAGGGCGCGTCATGTGGTCCATTAATTTATGTATGGCAAGTGCTCGGTTTTGTGCTCATTTAATAATTGCACGATGCCTTAAGGTATCATTACCGACGCACTGAAGCACCCAGCTACCCATTAACTGTGTGCGTTTATGTAATTAACTGAAATCACAGCAATGCCAGGCCAGTAAGACGAGGCTAAAAAGGAGTTGTTCATAATAGTGTAATGGGTGGGGAGGGGAAGAGAGATTAACTTGAGCTATAGGCCCAATGGCAAGTGGCTTTTCAATTATATGAAACAAGTCGGCGAGTCAAATGTGTGTTCGAAATTATTTAAATTAACACGCTCTGGAATGTCGGAAGCTGAGAGACTTAAGCGTCTGATAAACGGCTTCAAAACATACAAAACGTTCGATTTAACTCACAGAGTTAATAATATTATCGGCTTTAGACATTGTCGCCGATCCGCTTCGTTGTGTTCCAGCGATTTATTAAAATGTCAGAAACTAGTTTCCAATTCAACTCAACTCCTCTCGACTCAGAGGCTTTATCTCTCTATGTTGTATATGAATGTATATATATAGTATGTGTGTGTATATACGAGTATATTTTGATCTTAATGCGTTATAATTTCGCTATAAATCAAACGCTCGGCTTATGACGACCGCCAGTTCCGCCAGCCTCAGTCTCAGTATCAAAGGCGTTTCGTATCCACATCTAACACCTGAAATTTATGGACCCAACAGTCTTTGTGCTTCCTCAGCAGCTATCTATCCACTTCAATTCAAATTCGAATTCGTATTCTAATTCCTATTTCGATTCCAATTCCAATTCAAAGTTCAATTCTGATGCAGATTTCCATTGAAATCATTGGTTGAACAGTAGCCTTACAGTTCGTTTACAGCAGCAAATGTATCAAATTGTTAAGCTGCGATAATGGATTTTTAAAGAATTTTCCATTTCCATCAAGGCGATGCGACGCGATGCGATGCGGCTTACAGCAGCCGGCGACGTGTGCGGTGGTGCTTTGTGGTGTGCTCTGAATCTCGGAGCCACCCAAATTGAATACGGTTTCTTCTTTTTGAATGATTTGTAATTTACATTCAAATGATACAGCTTTCATTTGAACCAATCCGGACAACAAGTGACCTTCGATGAGGGTACCTGATTGTGCAGAACCCCTTTGCAACCCCTTTGGTCTGATTGATTTAGACCCCTAGTATGTGTAGTACTCCATTCGGTTGAGTTCTTAATTCTGTCAATTCATCAGTCAGCTCCGTTACGCCGTTGTCGCCGTTAATTAGAAACTATTCAAAGTCTACTTAAGTGCGCACTTCCTGTGCCCATGAGTGTGTAAGTGTGTGTTGTGTGTGTTTGTGTTTGTGTGTTGATGCGTAACTCCAAGTGGATGAGAGTAAACTCGCTTGAGCATTTATCTTGCCGGTAATTGTAATTGCTGTGCATTTCAAAAACTAACGAGACAATTTGAAAATAATTGTCTTGATATCGCGGCCATTAAACAATGCCGTGCTCATTGGTTGGGTTTTTGCGGTTCGCTGAACTTTTATCTGTCATCGTTTCGAGTGGCTCTCGCACCACCACTTGAGAGAACTGTACTTACCGAACTCTCGCTCTCACTGGGAGGTATCAAGCCACACAAATGGCTGCGGCCATTCCAAGCAATCCACCAATTGTGCTGGCTAATGAGAGCAATTGTTTCTGCAACTAGAAAACGAACAACGTTGACTGCAAGCAGCAAATTGGCTATAAGGAGTGCTAATAATATGATATTTGATAACTGCAACTGGTCATTGTCCTTCATCAAATCAATAGAGCTACTCTTGGTTCTAATCTCTCTCTCTTTCTCTTCATAACTCGATTAATTAATTAAAATCAGTTTTGATTTGTGGTCATTTAGTTTGTTTGTGGCCCACGGGGCATTAATCTTAAATTGGCCATGGATTCGGTTGGATGTGGATCAGGTTAATTAGTTGGCCAAAACTGCAGAGTTAGCTGGCAATTATCTATCATTCAATCTGAGAAAACGAGAGACGAGATTCGAGAGACGAGAGTAGCAGCAAATAAATTAGTTAAACAACGTATTGTGATGTGAATACGTATTTGTATTTTTGTGTATTTTATATATTTTTGGACTTTGCGGTTCGTAAAAGATTTGTGTTAATTGCTTAATTTAGTTAATCAACTTTATAATGGGAACTCATGCAATAAGCGCATAAATCACTTCATTAACTGTTCGTCCCTGAGACTTCAACCGCAACATGGCGCATAATAGAAATGTGATTAGCATTTGACTGCAACCCCCTCCCTCCCCACCCCTCCCACCGTAACCACTTCTAAATACATACATATATATTTATACCCACCCCTGATCCTGGATGTCACTTCACTTCAACGAGCTGGTAACTCATCCGTCCCACGGTGCGATACTCACATTTCACCCCAATTACCTTATCGCCAGCGAGCCACTTAATTTAGAATGTTTAACATGAATGCGCCGCAGTTCCATATCCATCGATAGATGGCCCAACCCCAGACAGAAATCCACCCTACAAGCTGAACAATTGTGGTTCGCAACCACCATCAGCACTGGCCGAGATTAACAGCTAAAGTCAGCGCCTCTGCCTCTGCCTCTGCCTCTACCTCAGTCACTGTCTCTGCTCCTGCCTCAGCCTCAGTCTCTGCTCCTGACCCTGCCCCTGCCTCTAACTCCGCCGTCTGTCCAACCCGGGCAATTTTTCGGTTGGCGTTTAAGTGTTCCCCAGGGTGAGATACATTTTCGACGATAACAACAACAACGACAACAACAACACTGAGTTCGACTTTACATCATTTTCATGGTCGCTTCCATTTTGTTGTTGCGGTTAGACAGAGAGCGAGAGACAGAGTCACTCCATATTGCTGTCTCTATGCTGTGCTGCGCTCTGTCAAATATTAAATTACGCTTGTTAAATTGTCTTGTTAAAATCAACTCCGTAAAATAGACGCAATTTATCATATTTTAATGGGGTTCACTTCGGAAAAATTGCTGCTTATCGCCAGAGAGCGGAGAGAGAGAGATTGGGGACTGAAACACTTTTCTGAGATTCTGCTAGGGAGCCACTTCCTCACACACATACACATAGATGTTGGTCTTGGGAACTGTTGACCGTGGAGACTCGAAGCGATCTATGAATGTCGATGAGCTCAATGAGTTGTTGATTTCATTTGTAATGGACTTTTATTTCACTCTTCTAACGCAAATGTATAATTTTCATAGAACTCCCTGACCATCTCTCCATCCCTCCATGCCCCTTTCGTCCGCACCTAATAATTGAGCAATTGAGTTGCAACACGAAAAGCGTCTTAACATTTGAACCTCAGCACCACAGCACCACAGCACGCTGGTTGTGCCACATTTTGTGGGCCTGGTTTGAGTCTGGGTTGCAAAAGTTCCGCAGGATATCAGCACATGCTTATTATCACATTACGGGCATATAAATTATTCCTAGACCTGAGCCAATGTTAGGTTTTCATTATGTGAGATATACGACAGCTGGCAGAAGACCAAGTGGAGTTAGGAGCAGCTCAACTGCACGATAAACGGGAGTTCCGCTCAGAAATTGGGCAAATTATGAGGAGAGAATCGCTTGAGTAAAGATACAAGTAAAACGATATACAATATTGGAAAAGAATCGCTTTGTTTTTTTTATATTCATCGATATTCAGTTTTGCATTTCGTTTTCAATCCGTGAGATGGACCTCACTCAGTGATGACGGCAATTTTCTGCCTAAAGAGTTTGTTTTTTTATCAATCATTATGGATCATCAACATTTCCACACTCCAAATTGGCCTTTGGCCCGAACAAAAAGCTAAAGAATAAGCCCATACTTAAGGTACAATTTTGAGTATTTCAAAGATCTGACTTCCACTTTGAACACGCACAGTCAAATTTGACGCAATCTTTCATTATAGTATTTTTTGTTTTCTTTTGTTTTTGTTATTTTTTTTTTTTTTTTTTTGACTGTTTATTGACGACAAATTATAATTAATTGCATTGATCACGTGATGGAGCTTGAGCTTGTGCTTGAGCTGACTGCAGATACATTTCAGCAGGCGCAATTTATATTCAAGCTGCAGGTGTGAATAGGCCACGCCATGGCCCCAGAGCATCGTTCTCATGATCGGCAGCGGTATCAGGATCGGGATAAACGGAAAAGCTTCCAAAAGTGCAATAAACGCTTACAACAAAAATGAAAATAAATAAATAAAAGAGGAGAATGAAATGGCCAATGCATGCAATGGTCGACGCCCTGGCTTGGGCTGCACTGAGAGATCGGGTGGAGACTGAGGCGAGTGTGGACGACATGCCGGTCACAGCAGGACTCTTCGCAATTCAGAAATTGGCCGGGCAAACGCTGCACAAAATTATTAACACGATTTAAAACACTTTTATGGCATCGCCCGCTGTGAATGAAGTTGTTATGCATTTTATCGCGAGATTTCGCTGAAATGCTGTCGCGCAGTTGAGGCAGCATGAGGATGGAGGAGGAGAGAGAGTTGATGCGGTGATGGTTGGTGTGGTGAGGGGGGGATATAACCAGTTGGTTTGGCATGCAAATCCAAATGAAATTAACGCCCTGTCCGCCAGTTTTAGCAGCATTTACTTAACAATTCCACAGCCATTGGACCAAGGCGTGCAAATCAATTTGGCATCGACTTTGCTCTCTCCATCTCTCTCTCTCCTTCTCTCCCTTTCTGTATGTGGAGAATAACGAGACTCCTATTGACTTTGTGACTTCGACTCGCCAGTTGTTGTGACTGGCGCATTTGACGCTTTAATTCCATAGAAATCGCACCCCTGAAACACAAACAACAGAACAATAAGACAAACAACAAAACAGGATCACTGCTCAGGACAATGTCGATGCATTCAATTTGAAAATTTGTTTTAATTGTTGAGCCATTATGCGAGTGTTTTTCTTTCTTTAGTTGAATTTGGTTTTTTGTTGACTTGGCAAAAGGAAAATGTGCAAATCGAGTGCCGTCGCTTCCAGTGAACCAACAACCGCCAAACAATGACCCCGAAACCAGAGCCAGACCCAGAGGATGAGCCTGACTGCGAGACTGTTCTCACCTTTTTTTTTGTTGTCCTTACGATTTCGTGTGAAATCAAGAAAAAAGAAATGAAAGAGAGAAAATAAAAGGTGTTGCTCGGTGGCAATTGAAAGGCAATAATTGAGATACGAGTATGGCCAACGACAACGGCAGTTGACAAAGGGCCGCCTGCCAAAGCACGCGTGAATATTTGTTATAAATTTGTCATTGGCCAAAGCCGCGGCAGACAATGAATGCTATTGGTTTGAGAGCCTTGGGTGCTTGGTCCAACAGCTGCCAAGATCTTGGCATGGATAGCACAGAAGGAACCCGCAACAGCAGCAACGGCAGAAACAGCAGCAGAGTCATTGCATTTCCATTAATTAAAATAAGAGTCAACTTTATTGGGCATTGAAGTGTACGGAGAAGAAATGATCGTGTGTGTGCCACGCCTACAGTTGTCGCTTTGTTGCGCCTTTGTTCGCCTAAGTGGACATCGTTTATTGCCTCCTTTGAAAATTAGTTGCGCTATTCAGACACACAAGCACACACACACGCACACACACACACACACACACATGCACGCCAACACTTGAGCCATTTACTGCCACTGCAACTCCAACTGCCACTGCAACTGCAACTGCAACGCGTTTGCTGTAAATTACCTTGCCCCGCACCCATTTCAGATGTTGATTGCACCCACACGCTCCATTGTCCATTGTCAATTTCAGGCCATGCCATGTGTGAACCCGGACCCTCCCTCACTATCCCGATCTCAGGGATTGCCATTGGCGAGGATTGCCTCTCCGTTTGCATTTGCCACATGCGTTGTGTCCCCTCGTTTAGCAGCTGTTGCAAGCAGCGCTAGCGAAATTATGTTAAATGACTTAATTTATTATATTTGGTTTGGTTTTGTTTCGTTTCGTTTCTTTTCGTTTCGATTCGTTTCAACTCGTCTCGCCAAAATGGAGCAGCTACAGCAGGAGGAGGAGAGGGAAACGTGTGCGATCCAATTGTAATGCGATTGTCCAGCGGAATGTCTGATCATTTCGCAATATGTCGCTGAAGGGTGTGAGTGTATGTGTGTGTGAATACCCCAAATGGCACATACAATATTATACGAACTTAATTTAACATTTTATATTGTATATCTTTATAGTCATTATTATTAAGTTAAAATGTTTTTGTTTGTTTTTAGCTTTATTTTAATTTAAATAATTAAAAAATTTCACTTAATTATGTTTGAAATATTTTCAACTATTTATTAAAAATAAAAAGTGGATCAGTCGAGCGTGCGCGACAGTATAACACCCAGTGCAGTTTTCTAAATTAAGTAGTTTGATTATAATAGAAGTGAGTACCTAATAGGTGTAGGTAAAGAATACTCTTTTGAAACTCTCATTTAGCATATGAATTTGTTGCATGGGCATAGCAGCAAGCTTTCGCGTATGTATACATACTCGATCAAGAGCTGAATGGTACATCACTTCATCACACTTGCTGGCAGCAAAGAGCAAAGCGCAGGCGACTCAATGTAAACATTTCCCTTCTGATTATATTTCTTATTTATTAACCGATCTAGATGAAATTTTCAGCATATCTTCGATATAATATTCTTCAAGCACATGTTGAAATGCTTTGTATTTAATTGATCCTCGCATAGTATATAGGAACCTTGATGCCAAATTTAGTGCTCCTTACTTTTATAGTTGCTCGACTCGGCTGTATATACTGATCAAGAATATATATGCTTTATATACCTTATACTCTTTTTTGTCCATTTTTAATGGGTATAAATTTCAGTAGTGTAAAACTCTATAATAGTAATATACAGGCTTTACTTTAAATTAATTGAAATGTTTCGTAAGTGCGACTTGATTTATTTCCTTTGCCTCGAACACATTATTTTCTGCACTTTCGTTGTAGCAAGTTTATGACAATGTTTCAACGGCAACTAAAAGGCAAAGCACCTGCCAGTAAAATGAAAACAACTGCTATGTGTATCTTTTAGCAAATCCACTTGGAGATCACAGTGCTCTCCATCTCGAGCTCCATCTCCATCTGCAGTTGGCCATTAACATCGAGCAATCGAGCTTACAACAAGTAACAACTTGGCAGGCTATTAAGCTGATTGAGTTGAGTTTTTGAGCTCATTTCCCATTACGAGTTGATCAGTTTTCAGCTAAAGGGGGATATGAGCAGTAGTAGAAAGAGGGGATAAAAGAGAGAAAGAGAGAGAGAGAGAGACAGAGAGAATGGGGAATTGCCATCGATCGCTTTAATTTTACTGCTTGTTTGCTTTCACACTCTCATTACAACAACAGCAGCCACTGGGAGAATCGCGATCGAGGTAGATCGGGTTTCAATAGCTGCTCCACTTTTCAGGCATAGCCCTTCCTCTCTCTTCTCGCTCACGCTCTCTTTATTTCGCTCTTCCTCCCTCTCTCTCTGTCTCTGTCTCTCTGTACCTGTTACCAGTTCAAACTGCCCCCTTTCCGCTTGCTTTGATCGCGTTTCCCGTTTGCAATTTTCACTCTGTGGCCGTCTGATTATTATATTGTACGCACATGTTCCGCCATTATGGAGTTATTATGATCAATAAGACAACTTAAATGCTGCAATTAAGTCAGACCAACGTTTTCGTTTTTTATCTTTTTGTTTTTGCTCTGCTTCTTTCCACTCTTCTGATCGCGTCCCAAATTTGAGACTCGGCAGCGCCAATGGCAACTGCAACAGCAACAACAAAGGCAACAGGAACATCAACATCAGCATACATTTTTTTTCTCTTTGGCATCGCGTAATTGGCGCTTAATTCTCCTGCGGGATCATTTAATTTTACGAGCCCGGCCAATTGATTATAATGGACGCCATCAGACTTTTACAACATGCTAAATGCGCGCATAAACATCGCGATCGAAGCCGGGGGAAAGGGGCGGGAGCAAGATCGTAGGCCTTGGACCACAGATCGCCTCACTGTCAATCAGTCGAGACAAGATTGAAGATCGAGATGCGTTCAACCCATACCCATACCCATACCCATACCCATACCCAGTCCCAATCCCAATCCCAGCCCCAGACTCCCAGTGAGAGCAAGGCACCCGCTCGGCGTTTGTGTTGAGTGGCCGTCGCCATTAGGCAAATTCAACGATCGATTGCAGAGTTGGGGCAGGAACACGGATGCACCGCGGTTGCTGCCACCAATTTGAGTTTTATCGACGGCAGCAATTTGCAGTTACTTGTGAACTACCTGAGAAGCCGTTGCCAGATTTTTACCACGGCCAACAGACACGCACTACCAGCCACAGTCGCAGTCTCAGTCGCAGACGCAGACGCAGACTCAGTTGCTGCCGCAGTCTTAGTCTCAAGTCCTCGATCTCCGCATTAATAACCACAAAAATAACGATCGATTGCGGTTATTAGAGGCAATTTGGAGAAACAAGATTTTGGACTGAGCTGGGGCTGGATTTTTGGATTTTTTGATAAATTGCATCAAATTTATGGGTTGATTAAATGTTATTGCACTCGCGCCTAAGTGGTTAATGATAGGCATGAGCATATATATAGGAAATATTACCCCTGCTACGTCGATATAGTCATCCGTCCGACTCCGTCCCGATATTAACTTAAAGATGGCATCGAATTAGATTTTAATTGACAAACACGTCAAACGAGTTGCAAACAAATTGGTCTACTCGATGGTCGTTTGATCGTTTGATCGTTCGATCGATTGTCGACGATCGTGGCAACAACTTTATCATCTCTGCATCTACCGCAAGCACATCCTTGAGATGGGACAGAGAGACAATCGCTATGGGCGGCAACTCGACTCCATTAGCCACTCGACTGACGGCCTCAAGCTGCGCCCGCGCCCGCGCCCGCGCCCGCTCCAGCTCTAAGAATGGCCCTGAAGCTATTGCCAATGCATCCAGCTGTTGTCAATCCTCTCCCTATCCCTCTCTCTCTCTCTCTCTCTCTCTCTGTCCCTCTTTCACTCTATATCTCTGATGTGCTGTCTCTGTCGCCGAGTCTTAATGACACTTAAATGATCGTTGTGTACGTTCGCCGAGGGGTTGCTTTGTTACCATTTGCAAAAGTGGCCAAGTGAGCTGGCCAATTCATAGCAAAAATTCTCTTCTTTTCTCTTCTGTTTGGTTCTGTTCGGTTCCACTCTGTTTTATTGTATTGCAGATGTCTTTTTGTCGGCTTGTCGCCGCTTGACCGCTGCTCTCATTGCTGGGGTGGCAAACGCAACCATTTGACATTTATACCCACTGACAATGGCCAGTCATTTATTAAGCAAACAATGAGTCTCCGAAGTGCCACTCCAAGTGCCCGTGCGTCAGCCAACAACCTAAAGCCGTAGGACTCTTAACAAGGTTTTGTGCCAGCAGCTGAGCAACAATCGAACACGATCAACAGGATCACCATGTGCCTTGAGCTATTTAAATGTGGTTTAGTGGGAAAGTGTGAAATTTTGTGGGAATACACATTATTCATACTTGTTGAGGGCAAACAGAAAGGAAATCCATTTTGAAGTAAATAAGAGGACCGTGCTTCAAACATTTGCTCAACATTCGAGATCAGCTGCCAATCAAGCGATCTCCATAAATATATTCTATACTTTATAATCTTGAATCTAAATAAAAAAACTTTACATTGGAATCCATTCATATTTTCTTACATAAGACTTTTTGCTTGATGATGATCCGATCCCCTGTTTACTGTCACCCTAAAGGACAGAATCTCTCTTTACATACAAGATTGTTTAATACCCTGTAATCAGTTCTGTTACGCGTAAATCGAATTGATATCCAGCACTACAACAATCTTATCTTCTCTTGCTATATCCATAATGATACACAGATCGAATAACTTGTACGATCCTAAGAGTTAACAGTTAACCAAGTTAGCTAAATCTCCTTTGGCCGGACGGACAGTGTTGAAGGTATTTGCGTATTGCTCACGAGTTGCCAAATAGCAGGTTGCATGTGACGGTCATTGGGAATCGTGTCGGTAATTGGAGTTCACAAATTAGGCCCGAAAAGGAATAATAAGGAGTGGAGCTTGAGTCTGGGCAAAGCTTTCCCTTATTGATGAAGCCCATGAAAACGTATTGACAGGCCGAGGCAATCGCAATAACAATAACAATTACACTTACAATTACCCAAAATGCTGATCGAGCCCGTTGGCGAGCACGCACCGAGAAGTTGAGCTGAGACTCAACTGCAGTTTCGGGTATCTCATTAAACTGCATTTAACGAGTGAGGAGACGCGTTGCCAATTGCCAGTTGACTTCGATTTATGAGCGTTAAAATTCAGCACAATAAAAGGGCGGCCAACGAAGCGCAAACTGGGCTAATGAAAGCGTTAATGTAACGTAGCTCAGCTCTGGCCAAAATGCAGAGGTTGCTAACATGAAATGCAGTCAGATTTAGATAAAGACTGTGGAGAGGAGAGGATAAGAAGGAATATACAGATGACGCTGAGGATGGGAATGTGAATGAGAATGAGAATGTGAATGTGAATGACTGGCTGCTATTTGTTTTAAATCATTTGGCCAAATGCCAGGCATATTTCATGCTCGAATATAGCGCATACGCCTCCGTGTGCCACGTAAGTCTCGGTCAGGCAATGCCAAGTTTCGTTTTGGGCCATATCTTTTTGGTTGCAAAATGGAATTTGAATTTGAACGCCAGACATTTGGGCGTTCCACGGTTGTAAATTCATTTGTTAAACGATGCGCTCATAAAATTTGCGCCCTTTTTACGGCGCTGGACGCAAACTGAACTGAATCCAACAAAAAAAAAAAAAAAGAAAAGAAACGCAAAGACTCAACTCGATGTCCAACTCAGCGGCTGTGGGTTTGCCTTGAGAAGTTGCCATTTCCAGTTGCCAGTTGCCAGTTGCCAGTTGCCAGCAATGCACAGGACACCAAGGGGCGTGACTGACTGCGACTGTGACTGCGACTTGGACTTGGAGTCCGAGTTCGACTTCGACTTCGACTTCAACGTGGACTTGGACTTGGCAGTGCCATTCGCACTGGCATTGCCATAGAGACCATCCTCCACTCCACCGGAGGCACTGAAAGTTCAACAGCAGCGCGATTTATTTGCCAGCCACAGACGGCGCCAGCTGAGACCCCTTTGGTTCTGTAGGGGCTTATGCTTGCCACAAAAACTTAACACTAATTATACGTTTTGCCCCCCTTCACAAACAGAAACACAAATACACACAAAATGCAAATTGTGTTGTGGCCGAAAGAAATTTCAGCTAATTTGCCGAACATTTAAATCCACACTCATACACACACGCTTAACATTTAGGTGTTGCATGCCCCATAAGGTTGATGCTGCGGCTGCTGTGTTGATCCACATTCATTCGCTGATCATCTCGCAGCTGGCCAAAACTGACATTCCACTGCCACTTCCACATCCTCATCCACATCCACATCCACATCTACAGCCAACTTGAGCGTGTTAATTCGACATGTTTTTCGCCAAAAACCATTTAGGGCCAAGTATTTGCACTGCGTGCGGCTGCTGCGACTGTTGCGACTGTTGCGATTGTTGCGTCGACTGCTGCTGTTGCTGCTGCTGCTGCTGTTGTTGTTGTTGTTGTTGTTGTTGCAACCTTTTGAAGCTTATGTGGATTTCATGGAATAAAATCGCGCGTAAAAAACGTCAAATTGCAACACCTCGAGGGCACACACAGCAAAGTCAAGAACCAGAACAGCAGCCCCAGCAATCCTCTCCGTGAAAAGAGGCTAAAGCAACTGCATGGACAGTCCATAAGTCAGTCGCAGTTTGCTCGTTTTCTCGTTTCCTCCTCTGTGTCTCTGTGTCTCTGACTCCCTGGCTGTCCCTGTATCTCTCTCTCTCTCTCTCTCTCTCTCTCTCTCTATCTCTCACTCTCTCTCTCTATGCCTGTCTACCCTCATAATAATTGCGTATCTGGCAGATGCAATTTATCCGTGAATTTGTTTTTAATTTTCAACACATTCGCTAATTTGATTTTTAACTTCGTTTCGAGCACTGCCTCGGTCTCAATCACAGGCAGCCCGTCCAAATTGCTACACCTAATCGTGGACGTGGACGGGCATGTGGTTGTGGTTGTGGATGTGAATGTGGATGTGGATGTGGATATGGATGCTGCTGCGATGTGACTCTGAGATGCTCTCCTGTGAACGGCGTCCAACACCCGCTTTCATTTATAATTTTGTGCAACTCACTTTGGCCAGGCTCTCTGTTCAGTGTCCACAGATCGCAGCCTGTTCCCAACTGCCCATCCAAGTCCGGGTCCAAGTCAGAGGTTTTGTATCTTTTTTAGCTCTCGGCCAAGTTGGCATTGGTTGGCTGCGCTGCACGGGGCGCTGCTTGTTAGTCGCGTAATTTATGTTCCACCAGATACTCGTTGGCGTTGGCTTGAACCATTTCGCCTTCTTGCCCCCCTCTTACCACTTCTCCTAAGTCTGTCCCTTTTGGTGTCTTTGCTTATTCTCTTATCCGTTCTTATCCATGGGCCGCGTTGTTTGCGCAGGCGCAACCCAAACAAATCGATTTTCAACGCAATGCGACGTACGTCGTTACTTGTTTCTCCTCCCCTCTTCCCCTCTTCGCCAGTCCTCTTCCTCATCTGCTCGACCCCTTCCTTCTCTTGGCCCCTTCTCTTGCCATTGCTTGGTTTACTTGCTGCTAAATGCTGAATGCACAGTAAGCGTGAAGGGATTAGGCCTTATTATTGCCGAAGACAAAACTGTTCAATATCTATTAGCTTTCTACTTCTAATGAATACTAATATATATATATCCATATATTTATATACATATTTATTTATTTATTAGCACTATTAAATGCAGAAATTAACCTTTTATCTGTCCATTTTATTGGTGTGAAAAGTATGATAGATCTGAGCTCTACATCTTTTATTGATCCATTTTGCTCTGATATGGTTAATCGCTCGCCACCTCTTCTAAATCCCTTAGACTCCATCCACATCCAACTCGATTCCCAGTGGCTGTCGACTGGTCCACTGTCTTGTTGGTTAACATGGTTTACTCGTAAGCTACCAGCCAACTATAATCCACACCTTAGCTTTATTGCCAATAATTTTTAGCATCGACCAGAGGAACACGAACCGGAAACATAACAAATCATAAATTAAACCCTCGTTAAAAGAACTTATTGCACTTGGGGGCCCAGGTTCGGGCCGAGCCGGGAAAGGAGTCTCGCCCATGCGCCATAACTTCGAATTGGACTGAGTACGACTCTGAGTGTGAGTCTGAGTTGGAGTCTGCCCAGCTCTGGTCTGGCATCATTTGCTTCATTTTATGCCTTTCAATGCGGGGCTGTGAGTTTTATTTTATGTTACTACTTGTTTAAATTATATTGCGCTATTAAGCGAATTTAATGAAAACGCTGCAAGGCGAGCGTGCGAAACGAGAAAAGAAGGACAGAGAGAGAGAGACAGAGCTATAATGTGGGAGAGGAAGAAGGACAGTTCGGCCAGAAAGAGACGGTCTTAGTGTTGCCAGGGTAAGTGTAAAGCAAATCCGATCGATTTAACCAGGCAATTGTTTGAGCTGCGCAAAAAAAGGGAGATTTAGAGAGGAATTCAGTGAGTGAAGCCCACTGTCCATTGCACACTGTCCACTGTCCACTGTCCGCTGTCCGCTGTCCGCTGCATGCCGCACAAATTGCGCTTAATCCATTGGCATTTCATTATTAAGCAATTTTCTGCGTTTGCCACAGCATACAAAACAACAAATACAAAATTAAAAAAAAAAAAAACAAAACTCCAAGTTCGCTGGCCAATTTAAATTTTTATGCAATTTGTACAAAAATGCTGTTACTTTTGTGCAAAAGGAGCATAATTATTTCCGAGAAGTGCCCCAGCCAGAGCCAGAGCCAGAGCGGCAGACCGAAAAAGCGAAAAGCGAAAAACATGTCAACCAAAATCATTGCAGACGACACATTATCCTCACAGCAAAATGATGCTAATCCATCACAGACCCACGTCCCGCAAAATGTCACTTAAGCATGCGAACGAGATCGGTCAGTGAATCGAGGCCCGGATACAGAAGCAGACTCAAACACAGACTGATATCAATTGTGTGAGCAAACGATTGCAGGACGAGTACGAGAACGAGAACGAGAACGAGGAGCCATTCCATTGTACTGTTGCTGCCTTGTATGGAGCGTAAACCAAGTGCGAGTTGTGAGCAGGAGATCAGCGATCAGTTATGAGATCTGAACAAAAGAACTTAACTGTAAACGAGGAACAGTGCTGAGAGATAGAGAGAGAGAGAGAGAGAGAGAGGGAAACCAGCACGACGCAAAGTCTGGCAAAACGTGAACGATCTCGCTTCTCGTTTCGCGATCCTCGATCCTCGATCTCGTACTCGATCAGTGAATTATGCGCGACATCATTTTAAATCGTTGTAGCAACGTCAAAGCTAAACACCGATCACAGGTCAGCAAAAAGCCAAAAGCCAAAAGCAAGAAGCAAAAAGTCAAAGCCCATTGTCTTTGGGTAGCAGTCGTCGGGCAGCCGCCCTAATTGATGCAGCAGGGCCATAAATTTTGATCTTGCAACGATCGAACGTTGAGGAGCGACGTGTTGGCCTTTAAGTTTAAGTTTAAGGTGAATTGCCCAAAGAACGCCTAAATATTGCCATGAATACATCAGCCTCCAGACATCCGCATCAGTTTGAGCATCCGCGCCTGTATTTTCTTTTATTAAATGCATTGTTCGATCTCAGTCTCCACGTGGCCAACAAGAACTCCTTTTCTACGAAGCGAAACATTGCCAAGTGTTTTAAGCTAATGTGTCCAACCAGGAACCACAATGGTATCTTAACTAGGAATAAGAACATTTGCTTTGAATGCAATCACATCTTTGAGCTAATGGGAAAGAGATTCAGTTTGCGTCTGGTATTGATTGAGTTTGAAGTCGTCTAAGAACTGCCTTGAATGGTCTGCTATATCCTATATAATTTACATATATAAAGAGCACTTGGGGAGTATATGCTATCTTTAACCATCTCTTGTGCCTGCCGAAAAGAAATGTTGTCATTTCTCCAGCTGCTCCATTGAACCCAAACAATAAATAAGAGAGTATTTATTAAATGTGAGCAATGATATCGTTATAAGAAGCATCAATAAGACAGCTTATCATGCTGCTGTCCTTTGGGAACTGTCGACAATTAGATAACAGGCTGTATATCAGGGCCCTTTATCTGCAGGACTTGTTGTTCAGACATACGGACAAGACTAGGCCTATCCAACGAGCCCTTAATTTATGGAAGACTCGCACAGAGTGCGCCGTTGACAAATGTTGGCAATTTGATATCACTAACAACATGGAGAGCAAGAAGAAACGCGGAAAGACCCAACTCGGTTTCATTTACAAATTGAAATGTTTGTTGCACCTTCCCCCGCCAACCTCTTGATCATGGCTTGAACTCGGTTATGCCATTGTTTAGAATTTTGTTAATGTGCGCCACGGGGTACGCGTGGTTGGTGTTGACCAAAATCAAAGATCTTCTCACATTTTGTGAGTCTCCACTTGACTAAGACTTTTGGTCATTTGTGAGGCTTTTGTGTGCGCTAGATACTCAATATATTATAATCATGTCCAATATTGGTGTGCATATTAATAACTTGAACTTATAAAGCAATTTTATGGCATTTTAAAAACGGCCATTAACAAGCAAGAGAGAGACATACCGTGCACAAACACAATAAGAATTGACATCGCACCACGAGAAATCTGAAATCTGGCAAGCGATCAGAGACCATACAACATACACCATAGACCATAGATCAGAGACAATGCCAGAGTGAATACCCAAAATTGTAAATAGAGTTATAAACACATAACAGACGCTCATTGTGAACACTAAGGCGACGGCTTTCACAATTTTATATGGGGCTATCAATTAATTAGAAGAGCAGACCCCAAAGGGTACAATCAAATTTTCACATTTCTAAACGATTTACTGTGGTGTGGCTTACGCTAGATTGGACTATACATATCTATCATGGGTCTATCGTCAACTCAAATTCGGACTTGACCATTCTGAATGCGTGACGAAATAAATTTGTTGAGAATGTCGTTAACATTCACAAATTTCTACTTTCTAAGGCAACTTTTGATTGCCTAAGGCCGCAATTTGGCCTGCATTTAACGGCCCGTTTTATGTTAGTTATTATATGTATTTTTGAACGCAGCTTACAGCTGCTGTGTAAGATTAAAAAATAAAATATTTATTTATAGCCCTTGAGTGATTATGTTGCGAATTGGCTTCAATTGGCTTTAGGTATATTCAAGGGATCCACAAAATCGAACAGTTTAGTAGAAATAAGGATCTGAAAATAATTATCACAACCAATAAAATTAAGACTTCAAACTTAAGACAGTTGATAAATTCTGAAAAAAAAAACTCAAATTCGCGTTGATTGGAAATCCAGAGAGATCAATGATCTAATAAAATAATAATCCTCTATTAAAATAGGCTTTTGTGCATTTGGTTTTGTAATCAGGTTAACTTTTTTATTTATAATTCCATAAAAAATCCAATACCAATCCCAAAAGAATAATATGCCGCCAACGCCTTGAAGTCGAACAATAACTCTCCTCATATTTAGATATATATATTTTATGATAAAAATTTAATGACTCTATAAACAACTTTCACTGTCTATTTAAATGTAAATAAAAGACAAACAAATTGTGCAACTTGTGCCGAAAAGTCGAGTGCATAAAATAAAATGGGGAAAACATCAAAAATAATTCGTCATAATTTAAGTTTGTCATAAAAATTCTCCAAAGGCAATCGAAGCAAATGAATGACTTCATTAATCAATTTTGTCACAAAGTAACAATAAAAAAGAGCAACACAAATGTCAGTATATGAGCATAATAAAGTATGTATAATTTTAATGCTGCAAAGTTTTATGCTAATTTGCCATTTCTGGCGTTCCTTAATTAGCCCATCGAATCGTGCCCCGTTCGGTGTCCGGTGCTCATCCAATCTCTCATAGAGCCCATTTGCTCATCGTCGTGGCTTTAAAAGCTGTTAACTGTTTGGCACAAATCAATTAATGTTTACAGCCAGTGAAGTATCCATCAGACTGTGACGGAGACGGTAACCGAGACGTGGACAGTGTGCCATCGATAATGCCACCCACTGTGCGCACGAGTGCAAATAAAATTCGGCGACGCTTTGCATATCGATTCATTGGCTCTTCTCTGACATACTTGAGTGGCAAGTGTTTGGTCATCCATGTATTACCAAATGTTTAACATCCAATTATGAATAGATGGCACCGAATCGTGCCGTTTTCACCTGCTGACCTGACATACAGCACACTCGTAAAACCTTAAAACTTTATGGCTTAATTATGCATTATGCCTGCAAAGTTGCCCGCCTTGAAATTGATTGCATGCACAGTCAATTGCATATGTGCACATGTGTAATACATATATATATACATACAAACATATATGACACATTACATGACAGTTATAAATTGTAACAAATCAGAAGCTGATTGTTCATCCAGGGGGTTGTTTCGATCCTCAGTTAACCACTTTATGATGAACTAATAATAACATGTGCTCATGAATCCCTGACAATGGCCGTACAACGTAAATTACAGACAAAAGTGGTTGATCGGTCTATCAAATTCATTTGTATTATTGTATGGAATATTCTCACTGCAGTGCGCTACAAAATTAAAGTTCAACTGAAGCAATATTTATTCACATTTTTAAAATTTACTTTTATATTGCAACACTTCTGATTAAAAGTGACTATCAATATGCCTATCGTTAAGAATATATCGATTAGCGCTGACAAAAATGATTTGGTAATAAGCGATATTGTTCTTTGCGTACAATGACAGCGAGTAACCAAGCACTATTAATATCGATAAGCTGTCACAGCGTGACACGATATCTGTCGCAGGTTTGCTCGTGTTTCTCAACTTTACCTATCAGACACAGCTGCTTTTTCATTTAAACAATCAATTATGAAACCTATGTAGAATAGTGTATATTTCATTAGGTAATCAGTCATTGATTATAACTGCATTTATTGCAAAATAAATTATTATTTTTGCTCCCTTTTACTTTTTTTCACTCTTCTGATTCTGTTAAATGTAATTGCTGTTTGCGACAAAAATTTGATTGATGCAATTATTTTGGCAAAGAAATAAATATACTTGCTGACACTTGGGAATTTTAATTAGAACGCCTTTGTTTCGAATGCCTTTGTGCGATAAAGGCACTCGTTAATACCAATAACTGTACTTATGTATGTATATACGTTGCACCAAGTGTTTGCCCCAATGAATTTGTTGCCAATTAACGCCCCAAGTGGACCACTACCGTTGGCAGTTGGCACGATTTGAGTATAACTGATAAATTAGCAAATTTTAATTTGATTTCCTTAACAAATTTCCGGCGAATCGAGCAAAGAGCAGTCGTCTGTCTGTTGTCCGTCTTTCGTGGTAGCAGCAAATAAACCAAGTGAATTTATGGCCACAGGGCTGCAAACACACACGTGTGCGACATGCCCACACATTGACACCTTTTGGGCTGGTTATTCCCCCCTCGTAGTGCCCCCCCCAACCCTGAAGCACTCCTGTCCGGAGTGCACACAGTTTGATACAGTTGCAGGTCCCTCGGCGCGCTTTGTTTTTGTTTATGCTGGGCAGGCACAAGCTGACAATGCTCCATCATGTCCAGAGTACGTGCGGCCAAGCAAATTACAGGGGCACTACGTCACCTGCAGGAATTTCCAAGTCCACATTGTCAAATGCCATCAAAAGTTGTTGGACAAGTCGTAACATTAATTTGACATTTTACTGCACTAGACGTGGGTCAAGGGGGATGGTGGATGGTGGATAGACCCCAAGAGGGAAGAAAACTAAACTCGAATTATGCGTGATCAATTGACTGAAGTCCTTAAAAATCTGTCCAGGATAAAAACCGCAACGACACAGGACAACATTTACACAGACAGCTGTCAAGAAGGATGCTGCAAGCCTAAGGATTGTAACACGTAGCATGCACCTGTTGCAAGCTGTTGGAGTACACAAAACATCCACAGAATATCTCGAGATCAAAGCACATCTTGTTGTAGGCCTAGTGAATCTGATTTGTGGTCAAGAGCAGCATCAGCAACAACCTTCGCCTTGTTAACCCAAATTAGTATGTGTATGTATGAGGTTTCCACCGCAGATGCCAGAAACTGCAGCGATTAATTTGCTGCGGTTCCGATAATTTGTTAATATTAATCGCAGTTTGCCTGATCAGCTCCCGTTCCCAATCCCAGTTGGTATCTTATTGCACTGCTGTTGTTCAATTAAAGTGCAGCATCTTTAAAAGTAGGTTGGGAAATAAGTACATTTGGGAAGTGTTCTTCTGTCAGTTTCATGGGCAATACAGTTTACGATACCATTAAGCTAAACTATGCCTGTTTCATGGGATTGCCTACAAACTTCGTTGCCAGGATGTCTCTGGATTTGCTGACGCCGCAGCTTTTAATGCGTTGCCATTTGTGAGGCAATCGAAACGTGCCACAAAGTGTATCAAGCTCTTTTTCGATTAACTGTGCAACAAATATTCAGCTGAACTTGATGCGTCACGCAGTCGCCATTACGCCCACAGACACGCCCACGCGATGAAAACACAACACCGAATATCCTTAATTGCCGCGTGACGCGTGATTGCCACAATATTGCAAATGGAATCGAGAAACACTTCGAAGTCAAGGAATGGATGAATGCTACTGAAAACAAATGCACAACTTTATTAGTAAGAAACTTTGTTAACTTAATGATAGTAATACTCGGTCTTAGCGTTAATCCGAGTCCCCGGTTATGTGTATAAATGGCGAATTAAACTTTGATAACTTTTTACCAACAACAAGCTGAAGCGACGGCGAAATAGATGACTCAATAGACGAATTAGTCTCGTTTTGCAGCTCCAGTTCTTCACTGGCCAAATCGGCCTTGGCCTGAAAGTAACCATGATCTTGGTCAGGATTGGCCAACGACTCTTCTATATGATCCATGGCGTTCTTAAATGAACTGTTTGCTCCTTGCCTCACACTGCCCAGACGCGCTTTGTTCTTTTCGTACTCAAAGAGCTGAGGAATTCCAACTTTGGCAATGTTGCAAGTGCCGTAGAAGTAAACTTGAAACATTTTCCTCATTTCCTTCTGTAGGATACGCGCTGGCCAGGCACGAAAGCCGCGCACTTTGGCGAACACAAAGTCACCAACGTTCAACTGCTTAACTTCCTTCTTGCCTTTGCGACCCATTTAGTTTATTAATAAAAGTTATACGATTGTAAAAAGCAAAAGCATAAGCATAAGCTATGCATAAATTAAATTGCAATTCGCTGACCACGCGTTTGCCAGCGTTGCCAGATTGTGTGTAAGCTTGTGACAGTGTTGAGCAACGCATGCAAATACAAATTAGCATGCCAACCGAAATTGGGTCAAGCTGTGTTAATGTTTTCTTAATAAACTGATCAGCCCAAAGAGGCGTCATTTTCATTAGTGTCCATTTGCTAACATGACTTCACTTAAATGTATGTGTGAGTGTGCGTGTGTGTGTGTGTCTGTGTATATGTGTGTGTATTTAAGTCTGTTTAAGATTTTCGCTCACGTTCGCCGTATTATGCGCAAATTGGCTTTTTAAATTGTCGACTTGGTTAAGCTAAACGCAGCTACACTTTATGGCCATGTTTCGTGCTGCATTTTAAACCATGCGAAATTCCGCAAACTTAAGTCACCTTCTCCCTACCTATCATGCCTCCCTCTCCCATGCCCTTTTTCTCAAGCTCTATCACACTTGCTAACCTTGTTAACTCAATTATAATTATTGTAATTGTAAAATTGCATTATTTAACAGGCATAATTACAACAATACTTATTATGCAAATGAGACTTGTTACACCTTCGCTTCGTGCAACATAAACTAGGCGCAGAATGGAATAAAATTGGTAGACATATTTTAAGCATATTAGCCATTGAGAAGAATCTTTGTCCAGCAATACTATGAATCAGTCACTATGTGAGATCAGGAAGTACAACTTATATACTTACATAAGTTACATGAATAGATAATATTTAAAAACCATTCTTGGCTGGTTGATAGATGCCCACACCCACTTGACTGTCACTGGACTTGACAGTGCTCAGAATTCAATTAAGAAAAGCAATTTACGATCCGGCCACGAGACATAATACTAATACCAGCAGCAGCTTAGGAGTAGGAGAAAGCGCAGGGGCAACAGCGACGATAACTACCTGGCCACATGGACACCGGACCCTGGACACTCGACAGAGAATATGGGCCCGTAACCCGCCACAAACCACATTAAGCAAACAAGCCGAAGGCGGCACGGGGGCATAAGCTACGCATGTAATTTGTAAGTAATTTTTTCAACTATCAACGTCCCAGACAAACGACGACGACGATGACGGCCACGCACTTTGCCAGCCAAAACGCATTACAAGTAAGTGAAGGGGTGGGAGGAAGGAGAATCGAGGAGGTAGGTGATAGGAGATATGAGGTAGGAGAATGATCAGCGGGCACAAGCCAGAACGTTAAGTTGAAAAAATTAAGTAACGAAAGCATTGAATGGGCAACTGAATGACTCTGGGAATGGGTATGGCAGTGGGAATGGCCATGGCCAGCGAAAGGCAAAAGCGCTAGGCATAAATTATGAATCATTTAGACGCTTCCTTATGACACCAAAACGAAGAAGCCAGCACCACCACCACCAACACAGTCTAAAATGATCAGCCGTGCTCAGGGCCAGACAACTTGGACTCATGATACATGGCCAACCAGGCGAGGAGGTGATTAACAGTCGACTGCGATGACTCTACCGACTCTCCTTCACTCTGGTTTCGATTGGCAAGCTCTTGGCTAACTAGTATTTATGCGATGGCCTCGTGTCTCACTTTGTGCCATTTTATTAGCCCTATTGCTTGGGAATGGCCAACATCAAAATAATCACTGATTACCTTATGTTTAGCTAACTGCTAACTGTCAATGCCCCATGCACCATGTCCACGTCTACGTCCATTTCCATTTCCATGTCCAAATATGTGACAATCGCAGTTCCAATCAGTGCACCTTGTGTGAGGGGCAAGGAAAGTGGAACGAATTGAGGTGTGGGGTAAGTTATGGCATATCATAACACCTTTGCCCATGAGCTGGAGATCAACACGGTCCGATCTCTCACTTGGCAACTGGTCACCTCACGCACTTCGGAGCTACACTCTCAACAAAAGACTTAAGACACGAACTTGGCCTCGCAAGTCGCAATTTCCTGGGGCGGCACGATAGCGCACATCGCCCATCGCCCATCGCACCTCGCACACCTTTTGCATAATTTGCAATAACTTCTGGCCAAGACAATTAAAAAAATTCTCTAATTAAGTGATTAAAAACGCACACAGACATCAAATTGTGGAAATATGCAAGTCAATAAAACAAGAGGCATGCAACCTGAGCCCGCCACAGCTGGCAAACCCCACTCACTCCCGCGCACGCAATTGTGGTGGGCTTACGTGTATCAGCAGTTTTTCCAGGAATAAACACGCTTTTGCATTTTAATGCCACACAAATGAGACGACGAGGCAACGAGGCCAGAAGCGGGATGGTAAACGAGCCGCAGCGGCAGTTGGCAATGGTCAAAACCGAATGTGTGTCGGTCATGAGGAGGTGTCAGTGTGCGAATGTGCAAGTGAGTGTGGCTAACACGCACACACGCACACACACATCTACATGCACACACACGCTCACACACACAGAGAGAGTTATAGAGTCATTGGCAATGGCTTGTTTCTGGCTAATAAATGCCTTTTTAATGAATAAATCACTCAGAGATAAGCATCTCTTAATAACGTTCATTTAAAGCAGCGAAAACAAAACACACTCCGGCTAATAAACAAGCCACGAGATGAAAGAGATACACACACACGCATACACGTTGTACGTATGTACACATGTATGAGTTGAAAGTAGCGCCAAAGACTTGGCGTTGATTTTGAGCATTTACTTTGAGTAACTTTGAGAGATTGGCGCTAGAAACGCAATACCTGTCTTTCAGTGGCTGCTACATCACTTCCCGCCCCCCCGTCTCAGGGTCTCGTCTTGCACTGTCTGCTTGCTGTCTGCAAGTGCCACAAATTTATTTGTATGTCTTCTTCACGTCAGTTGGCTGGCAACTACTTAGGACGACTTCAGCTTCAGCTAGCAGAAGTCGGAGTCGGAGTCGCAGTCGAAGTACAGTTGAAATACGCAGCTCAGCTGTCAGCTCAACTGGCCCGATATGATTTTTTAATAATTTCTTGACATTGCTATGCCCATTCCTATTCCGAGCACGCTACGCAGGCACCAACCGTTCTCAGACTTGTCCAATGCCGCAATCATCAATGTCAATTAAATGTTAATGCCAAATTGTTGAGATGATCACCGCGTGTGGGAGTTGACCAGGATACGAGTATGGCCATTGGAATGCAAGGTGTTTGGGGCAAATAAAGCTATCCCATATTTCCATGGCAAATAAATCGAAACAAGCCGGGTCAGAAAAGCCGACCCTTGAAAAGCTGCCACAATTCATTGGCCATCGCATAAATCTTCAGCTAACGCCTCCAACTCAAAAATCTACATATTAACGCCACACCAGGCCAAGCCAGGCCAAAGCCAGAATCAACAGACAGCGCCACAATTGGCACAGACTGGACGGGGCCAAAACCGCGACCCAAAACGAGGATCACTTACTTTATGATCACTTGAAAACCAATCAAGCATAATAAATAATATCAGCGAATGGCACGAGGGGCACAAGTTGTACACGGCTATATTGAAAATGGCACACACAAACAGATTCGCACACACACACACACACACACACTGGCACATACATTAAATTATATTCACACTCTGGCATCCAGAAAATGAAATGATTTTAAATGCGAACGAAAGCCAAACACGGATCTGAGCTGATCGCGTCGAGATCAGCAAACAGAACAACAAAGTCAACGACCAAAATAAGAAGAAAAACAAAACAAAAAACAAAATGTAATGGAGGCAGGATGCGTTCTGGCGAGAACTCTTCCATGAACCATTAAACATGACTCTGCATTGGCAGACAAACAGACCCCAGTCCCAGTTGCAGTCCAAGTCCCATTCACAGTACCCAACTGGCCAGAGGTGAGACCTGGACTTGCACTCGCTCTGCAGGCAGCCACAGACACAGCCACATCCAGAGACGGCCCAGCACGTTCGACATGGTTGCTGCAACGATCGCTCGCTTATCATCATAACAATAATGTTAAAGTGGCAAAATGGCAAACTATTCGTAAAATGCATAAAATTTATATGCAATCGCCCTGGCAACAGATTTGTTTTTCTATATGTTTGTGTTTCCGCTCGATTTGTGGCCGAAAGCTAGAGACGATACCACAAGCCAACAAGTTGCAGACTGAAGAAACTAATTTCAATTCTACAGCTGTCAATTACAGTAGAGTGATTGCCCAATAAAGTGAATCCTTGATATATTGAACCGATCAGAATGAAACTTCAGGGTTTTCAATATTAAAAATATATAGTTTTTGAGTCATATTTACATAAAAGAAAAATTAACAATAATTAAAAAAATAATACAATATAATATTTTAAGTTGTTAACAATTCCAAAGATTAGAGCTTTGGTTGCTGCCAAGTGGAACATGCCGATTGCCGAATGGCAATTGCAATTGAAAGCAGCTTTAGTAAGTGGGTGCTGCAACTCTCTCTCTCTCTCTCTCTCTCTCTCTATTTCTCTCTTCTGTCGCAATATGGCAATTCCGCCAATCCGAAACTGGCAAAGACAAGTTCTATTTTGAATGGGTAGACATTTTGGAGTTGGCTGTAACGAGTTCCGGTTAATCTGGCTCTTTATCTATTGCGTATACGCCCCGTCACCAATACCTTTGATGTCCTCAATCTACTTAGCTAATCAACTTGAAGGAACTTTCTTGGCTTGGACTCACTTGGGGGCTGCCAACGCTGAGGCTGCCCCTCGTAAGTAGAGCGAGATCGATGCTCCGCTAGGTAAACGACTGAAGACCATAATTGAAAACAGTAATCAACATTGTTAGCTTTGTTGTGGCATCTTAATAATCAAGTTAACAGGGAGGCAAAAGCAAACAAACATCAAAATGATAAAAGCAAACAAATTTGTAGAAGCATTGAAACTCGTTTAAAACACCTCAGGGGAGGAGCCGTCCGTCGCAAGTGGTCAGCAACAGCAAAGTCAAGAACATTGTGACCATAACAGAAGTCACAACAAATTTAAATATTTATACATTCAAACATTGAGCGAAGAGAAGCGACAACTGGCTTACATTTTGATTTGCCGATTAATTAAAGACTCATTAAGAATTTGTTTAACTCAAGTGATTAATTAAAAGGCTGTTAGACGTGCAAAGCGTAAAAAAACAAGCGAATAACAATGCAAATAGAAATAACACAGAACATGTGTATCCACAGCTAACATGAATATATTTGTTTCTAACTTGCTCAAATTACGACAAAAGACTTAGGCGAAAAACTTGTCAAGGCAACGACAGCGACAAGGTTTAATGATCGATCGTATTATCGATTTAACACACATTACTGTACATTTGCTTAGTACATATAGAAAGAAAGCAGTTTTTCTAAAAATTATGTTTTTTTTTGGTATTTTATAACTTGGGTATATCTTAAGTTCTATGTAAAGATTGTCCAAATAACAATTTAATAATTTTTGTTTTGTGAATACAACATTAACCAACACTGTAAAACAGTTTGTCCCTACATTCAGCTTGATAAAGATGAGGCAACAGTGTTGTTAGTTTTGGCTTGAGTTTATTCGTTATCTTAGTTAGCTTATTGAGGATGATATGCTTCAGGCCACGATTTTGAAAAATCGTATGCCAAAAGATTAAGTAATAGGATTGAAACGTCAAAAATTTAAATTGGTTAACAGAAAAAAAAGGACGATAGAGCTCGTGGATTGTCGCTCTTCCTGCTACTTCTGCTACTTCCCGCATGAATATTAACACATTATAAGCAACGCGTGCGATTGAGTGAAAAATTAACCCAAACGAAACCAACATGTTCAGCAGCCTGGCGTAAATTATGCAAAGTCATCAAGTCAACGTTATCCAAACATCAATTGCTTGGACTGACTTTGGGCTGCGATGTGTGTTGCCTGGGAAAATTAGCATAAGCCAAGCGATACACGAATAACTTGGATGAACGCTGGCCCGTAGGGCAGTCAATTCTGTGCAGGGCATGCCAGGCATGGCATTACAGGAATGCGTCCGTCGTCGTCATTGTCGTTGTTGCCACATTGATGCAGTCACTTTGATAGCGCGACATTAGCAGCAATTTATATGCAAATGCGTCAGGCAAGCAGTTGGGATGCGACTGGAGATTGGCTGCGGCACAAGCTGATTGATGGTCTCATTTCATAAGATGATGCAGGAGCTGCTTCACTGTAAGCGAGAGAAAAACCAACCAATGTATTCAGCATCATTAATGCGAATCATTAGCAGTCCTCGACGATAAGATCGGGTGCAAATTATGCTGCAGCCGGACTAGCAGTACCAACACCAACAATATGTTTGTTGGACCATTCGGAAATGATTCATGATTTACAATATACGCTAAATGGGCGGTGAGTGCGTAATTTTTAAATTGCCAATTAAAACTGGTTCAATTAAGATGTGAAAGCTGTAAAATGTATTTATTTTTACACACGAAAAGTACGAACTCCTTAAAATATTTAAATATATGAAAGTTACATTGATATTCGATACCAAAAAATCGTTTAAATTAACTTTTTTTCTTTTTGCTTGCATAAAATTAAATATTAATAAGGTTTTTAGTTCACAATGCAATTAACAGTAACATATTCAACAATAATATTAATAAAGATTAGCTGCTTCTGCATTGACATAAATTTCCAATCATTCGAATAACACTTTAATTTTTGAGCATAGTTGGCAGCACCACAAATATCGTTTAGAATATCGATATTGAATATGTGGAGGTAATCGATATCATATATCGTAAGATTTTATTTATCGAGCACAGTACGAATTAAGCGAAACCTTAAAAGCGAAATAGATTAAAATAATGTTATACATTTTTGCATTAAGACTCGCAAAATGGGAGACAAAGTAAATTTACTCCGCACTCTTATTAATTGCGCGGAGAAGGCGGCCAATATTGCACGTCTGTGTCGCTCTAACGATGACTTACTGTCGCTCCTGGTTCAGGAAAAAACTGGAGCTGAGGCAAATGAACGTTTTGAACACGATTTCAAGACGCTGGCAGATGTGCTTATACAGGAAACCATCAAGCATGAGGTTGGCGTACTGTTTCCAACCATGCATGACGCCATTCTAGGTGAAGAATCACCGAACTTCACCAACAAAATGGGCCAGAAAGTCACCATTGCTGTGGGTTCCACAGAAGCCGAAACAGCAGCCTGTCTGGGCGCTGTACTCGGTGACCACAAATCAGCTGCAACCGCGCTCGCTGCAGAAGTGCACCAGAAGGTCTTTTACGATCACGCCAAATTAGGCGACATTCCAGAGCTACCAGCTGAGCTTGACTACAGTAATTTAGGCATTTGGATAGATCCAATCGGTATGAAATGTGTATAACATTTTGTTTATATATTTGTTAATTTATTGAATCATAATTTTTTAGATGCCACTGCTGAGTATATTTCTGGCGACACCATATTCACAAACTTTCCTGGCATCACTTCCACAGGGTTAGACTGTGTTACAGTGCTGATTGGAGTCTATGAGCGGAATTCTGGAGTACCGGTAATCGGCATAGTCGCTCAACCTTTCGGAAACAAACTGGATGAGCATGTATATAGTTCCTCATTGTATTGGGGTATCTGCTTGCCCACAGTAAAGACCCACAACTGTAATTTTACGGAACGAGATCATGACCGTGGCAAGATTGGCATTTTCTCTAGTTCCGAGGACCCAAAAATACTCCAACGCCTTAACGCTCTTAAGTACGAGTTGGCGTTTTCGGCGGGGGCGGGTCACAAAGCGCTGAAGGTTATCTCCAACGACGCGAACGTTTACTTATTAAGCAAGGGATCTACATTCAGATGGGACACCTGCGGACCCCAAGCAATTTTACGCGCCTTGGGTGGAGATGTGCTCGATTATGCTACTAGCGTCGCAGAGCAGCAGGCTGTGCCAATTAAGTACCTCGCTCCCGATGCAAATCAAGTGGAAGCTGACACCGACTGGAAGTGCAATAAGAACGGCTTAATAGCCGTGCGAAATCTTGAAACAATAAAGGAGCTTCTCACCGTGCTGAAGGAAAACTAAATGTTGATTTGCTTTTGCTGTTGTAACTTATTGATGTTTTTATTAAATAAATAATGGATCTCATCATCTTACTTGTGCTAAGGTTTATTGCTAAATATTCCACTAGGAAAAAAATCCTAAAATTTAGTTGCTTAAAAAAACCAGATAGTGTTGAATAATATTACATTTCTAAACGCAAGTCGAACGCAGTATTATGTAATGAATATACATATGTAAACACTTTTAGATATACATTTTCGCTTTCATACATATTTATTTATATTCAAACAGACTCTTGCTGCCGTTCTCTCGCTGACAGTGTTTTGTATATGTGCATACCTTGTATTCCTAAAAACATTAGACATAATGAAATTAATTTATAAAAGCCATAATTATAATTAAAATAAATTTATTAAATAAAATTATCAAATGCATTTATAACAAAAAAGACTTCAATAAAAAGATCTAAATATAAAGTTTCAAAAATTTTGAGATTGATTTTTGTTCGTTTAAAATTGGGTTTGAATATTTTAATCTATACGTCAGATTCACCGGCTACAGGCACGGCTACAGGAACCTCTGCCTGTAATGAACTCTCAATGAAGCCGCGTGCTGAACCCAAAATGCTCACATCAGCGCAGTTCTTAAAGTTTTCCTGGGCACCACAACCCATTGCACCAGTGCCATCATCACATACACCCCAGTTATTGCCTACAAATTGATTTAAGAATAAGTAATTTTGGATTGAAAGTAGTCTGGTGAACTCACCCGCCGTGTAGGTCCAACGGAGAACGCAATGCTTGCAGGTGACGCCGCTGGGCAGTTCTACGGTCTGATTAATGTTGCCCATGGTGGAGCCAATGTAGAACTTTTGGGTGCCATCGGCAAAGTTGAGAGGATACTTGTCGAAGCATTTCTCTGACTCACTGCCAGCTTCGTCCAAGTTACACAGATGAAAGCTGAAGTATCCCTCATGATTGGCAGTAATAAGCACATTGATGACAATCGAACTGACCCCAATGTAGCTATTGACGATAACACCCTTGCCATATTTGCCACCGTTCTCGTTGGGCCTCGGTTGGCTCAGACTATAGTCATCGCCGCACAGGCCACACTTACCACCGTTTTCAGTTTGTTTCTGCAAGGGGAACCTCTAGAAACCATCGAAGATAGAAGAATAAACTGAATTCTTACCCAAAAGCCACCACAGTAGAGTCCATTGTCATCGTAGTTTTTGGGTGCCGTGGAATCGTAACGCCAACGTGAAGATCGACCCACAGGGCTCAACATCATGCCGTGGGCATCAATCTGTCCAATAAGGCAGCATAAACCAACTACCAAGGTGGTAATACTAATTAGGTTGAGGTATTTCATTTTGCTTAGCACTTTCAGTTTCTTTTACTGAGCTCTGACTCGCATTAGTTAAGGCTTATATACATACATCGTTGGCCTTATCATTATCAGTTAAACTTATTAGGGAAGGTTTTGGATTTTTCGAATTATTATGACAGTGCAAAGAGTTCGCACATGAAGTTTATATGATTCTTATCAGTCTCTTCTACCATATACTGTTTTTTATGAGGTCGAAATTTTGGAGAATCGTTATATAGCTCTCACAATTGGCCCCGTTCTTTATTGGCCAAAACAGCTATGACACATGCAAACAGCCCACAAATTTGCGACGCATACTCAATATTAAATGATTTAAATATAATATTAATATATTAATATATAATATATATATAAATATTAATATAAAAATATATATAATTATAAAAATTATGAGTTCAGACATTTTAAAGAGATATTCTACCAACCATTAGAAATTATTTTACATAGTTACAATCTACTCAATCTTTAAGATACAGACCTCGCTCGATCAGCTTACTGAGTTAAGCAATTGTAATATATATAATTAACTGATTAGGGATCTACCAAAAACAATAACAAATAAATAACCCAGATATAGGTTATAAACCATCTTCTAAGTTAAATTCTCCAATTTGTATTGCCACCAATTAAGAAGCAATACAACTGATTAGGCGATATTTTTTAATTGAATTACCCTTAAGCAATAATTTAAGGTAAATAAACACTCTAATCAGATTTAAATATATTATAGTATTATGGAAATTAAGAATCTATTGAAATACATTATGTCATTATCCAATGTTGTACTTTCAATGCTTTTCTTAGTGCTACTAATATTTGTACATTATTTTTATATCCGTCTACTGCAAGATTAAAGAAAACGGTAAAAAATTATACCATAAGCAGTTCATGAAGCAGTTGAAATGGTCCAAGTAATAGAACTGCTTTATTTATTATTATCAATAAGCAGTACATATTCACATGGATCAGTCGAGCGCGCGCGACAGTATAAAACCCTGTGCAGTTTTATAAATTAAGTATTTTGCTTATAATAGAAATAAGAACGTAGCAGGTGTTTATTGAAGAATACTCTTTTCAAACTCTCATTATACCCTGTGCCCATTAAAAATGGGCAAAAAAGGGTATAATAATTTTGTGCAAATGTATGTAACAGGCAGAAGGAGGCATCTCCGACCCTATAAAGTATATATATTCTTAATCAGTATCAATTGCCCTGTGCCCATTAAAAATGGGCAAAAAAGGGTATAATAATTTTGTGCAAATGTATGTAACAGGCAGAAGGAGGCATCTCTGACCCTATAAAGTATATATATTCTTAATCAGTATCAATTGCCGAGTCGATTGAGCCATGTCCATCTGTCTGTCCGTCTGTCCGTCCGTCCGTCCGTCCGTCTGTCCGTCTGTCTGTATGAACGCGTCGATCTCAGCAACTATAAGAGCTAGAGACACCAAATTTGGCATGAAGGTTCCTGTATACCCTCTCCAGATCGAGTTTATGTTAGATTTTCGATAATTTTCCCCGCACCTCCGCAATTAAAAAAAAAACTAATTATGGCCACATTTCTCAACGTAGACACTTCTAACTTAATACGTGCGTTAAGAATGTTATATAGAAGGAACGCTGAAAGTTTCATCAAGATAGGTTTATAAATAAGACAGAAAATCAGCAAAGAAACTAAAGTTATTGTTCCATTGAATCGTTGAGTAGCAGGCAGCACAGTGTGCGAGCGAGATAGCGAACGACTGTGATACATGCGTCTGCTTACCATGTGTGCATATGTGTGCGAGCGGGATAGAGAACTAATGCGACACAAGCATAAGTAAATTAAGTGTCGTAACACTCAGCTTTTGATTCTATACAAATGTGAAAGCTTGCTGATATAAGCAATATAGTAATATAGCCCATCATTAACTTTCAAGCATAGTTAGTTAATGATAGAACTATTTAAATATTTATAATTGTTTATATAAAATGTTCGTATTTTATTAAAAATTCATTTGGCTTCGATTCAGTACAAAATGTTGAAGTATTTAAGAGTAAATTAGGCCTCGACGGAATTAACTTCTTCAGGTACCTCAGGCTTGGCGGCTTCGATAGCCATATCCTTTATCAAATTGCGGCCCCAGGAAATGCGGACATCGGCACAGTTCTTGAAGGTCTCTTGGGGACCACAGCCCAAGGCTCCAGTGCCATTGTCACACCAACCCCAGTTGTTAGCTGTAAAAGTATTTCCATCGAATAAAGCTTTTATTATTAAACAAACTTAAAGTCTTACCTCCGACATAAGTCCAGCGAAGAACGCAATGCTGGCAGGTAAGTCCGGAAGGCAGGAGGACAGTCACATCGAACTCGCCACTCTGGGAGCCAATTTGCAGTCTGTCGCTACCATCGGGGAATCGCAGGCGATACTGATTGAAGCATTCCTCGGACTCGCGACCATGAGCATCCAAATTGCACAGGTTGAACTCAAAGTGACCCAGGTGGTTGGTAGTGATTTTCACACCCACATTGATAGCATTGGAGGCAGCATAGCTTTTTGTGATGACACCTGATCCACCAATGTGGCCGCCAATCTCATTGGGTCGGGGTTGGGAAGCCGAAAAGTTGTCGCCACACAATCCACACCTGCCACCGTTATTGGCTTGAGTCTGCAGGATCAAATGGTTGATATTAATTTCCGTAACTCCAGTCAACATTGACTTTATGCACTCACATTCATACCGCCACAGAAAAGCTCATTATCGTTATAGTTTGCAGGGGCAGAGCCATCGAAACGCCAGCGGGAGGAACGGCTTGGAGGATTAAGCATCATGCCGTGGGCATCGATCTGATGCAGGCCTATGGCCAAAAGGAGAACCACACTAAGCAGGTACTTCATTATGCTTGCAATTTCACTTTCACTTTGTCTGCTACTGAGACGGCGCAGGCTTTATATTTAAGTTGCCCCAACATTATCAGGAGTCCGATTATCGCCTGAAGAGTTTTACGATGCCCATTCAGCCATTGAATGTTATCAATTTTAGGGCAGCATACATCATGAACGTGAATAAATAATAGTATTATCATTTCTTATAGATATAGAGTACTCGTTCGCTTGTGCGAGTCCACATCCTGAAACAGGCCGGATAACCATCTAAGTAGCACTCTAAGTAGCACTCTACAAATTACCATAAAACTGTCAGCGCAATGCAAACGGCATATGAAGAATTTAGAACACACCTATTTATAGATATAAACAAATTCCCGAAAGCTACTGAAATCTACTACTTCTCCATCTGTTTACTTACGCATAGTTATCAGCATTATTAATAAAAATTATCTGATTTTTAGAGCTTTACGTACTGATTACACACAGCACTTGAGATGGATTTTGTGAGTAATTTCATCGATGAAGTTCTGTGATCCGTTTCTTATCTATTCATTCATAAATACTTCATTTATACGTAAAAATAGTTAAATATATTGTTTAAGCTAATGCCTAGGGGTAATTATGAAAATATGCAACAGATTAAAAACTTAATTTTAGCTTTTCATTTTTGCTGTAAACATACAGACAATAAATATTCCAAATACTCTATGTTTAGGTAATAAACAATATAATTTAAATACATTATAATTACATTTTTTGTTCATATACAGAAATTCACACATAATTTTAATTATCTTACAATATTTTAAATCTACGAGACGAAGAAATTCCTTAGAATAACTAAGTTTGCATAGTTATTTCATCAGCCTTATAAATTGAACAAGGGGATCAGTCAAGTGCACGCCAGACTCTATAAAAATAAAAAAATTTAATATACATATAAAAGAGTGTGAGGAAAGATTGTTGTATATGTACATAAATACATAAATACATACATACAAACAAACATACCTTCAAAAGATCAAAGTTTGCATTTTAAAGCTTAAATATATTTTTAAAATTTTCAATATTCATATCTCGATGCTGATTAAAAATTATATACTTTGTAGGTACACATGCCACGCCTCCTTCAGCCTGTTACATACTTTTTATACCCAGTGCCCATAAAAATGTTCAAAAAAGGGTATAATAATTTTGTGCGAATGAAACAGGCAGAGGAAGGCATCTCCGACCCTATAAAGTGTAATTATTCTTAATCAGTATCAATAGCGGATTCAATTGAGCCATGTCCGTCTGTCCGTCCGTCCGTCTGTCTGTATGAACGCGTCGATTTCAGTAACTACTATAAAAGCTAAAGACACCAGATTTGGCATGAAGGTTCCTTAATACCGTCCGCAGATCAAGTTTGTGTTTAAAGTTTACCCCGCCTCCCGCCTTCCCGCTAATCGATCAAAACACTTTATACCCTGTTAACAGCATGTATTTCTGAACGTACACATTTCTAACTTAACAGGTGTTTAAAAAATACTGTTCTGAAACACATGTGAAAGTGTCATAAAGATCGGTCCAGGAATAAGGAAGACATTCAGAAAAGAAATTAGATGGAAAAGACTAGAACATTTTACAATGAATCGCACTGCTTTGCCAACATATGAGTGAAACACATAAAAATGTATGTGTGTATACACATGTGTATCCATATTTATAAATATACAAACAAACATATGGCGTAATCATATGGAAATTAGAATTCATTGCATGCTTATAGCTGCTAGCTTTTGCAAGTGAGCACATTCTCGCCGAAAAGCTGACTGTTGTGTCACTTAAAATGTCATACTGCTAGCCGACAATTATATTGCTAGTCTAAAAGTAATGTATGCAGAGATTTGTAAAAAATAATCATTTATTATGATATTTGCAATATTAGATAGAGTTTGACTTTCAAGAATTGATTATTCTAATGATAATTTAGATTTTAAATATTGGCACTTGGTCGCTTGCTGAAAAACTGAGATGTTTTTTCCATTCAATCGTTGCGGTTGAGTCAAGCAGCACATGTGTGCGAGCGAGACAGTGAACGTGCAGACGTATATGAAATGACGTAGCACTCAGCTTTTCATCGAAAACTTGATGAATTCATATGTTAAATGACAGTTTCAAAAGAGTATTCTTTAAACACCTCTTATGTTCTTGCTTCTATTATAATCAAAGTATCTATTATCAAAATACTCTTAATATAGAAGCCTGTACAGGGTATTATACTGTCGAATGCGGTCGACTATAGCCTTTTCGACTGGTTTTAAATAAAATTTTTTAGTACTTATAGTTTTCATCTTGAAGATTATTTTGTTGTTTCTTTGAAATTTAACAGCATTGCATTTGCACCTATGTATAGACATAGGTACAGTCACATCTGCCTGCAATGAACTCTCAATGAAACGCGTGCTTAACTCAAATTGCTAACATCAGTTTTTAAAGCTTCCCTGGGCACCACAGCGCAGAGTAAGTACATTTGGATTGGAATAAGAGTAGAGTCGTAGTCTGGTGGACTCACCTCTGGAGCCTATGTTGAACTTTTATCTGTCATCAACAAAGTGGAGAGGATACTTGTCGAAGCATTTCTCTGACTCGCTGCCAGCTTCACGCTTGCGCCCCAAAGGAAAAATGCAACGTTCATATAGACAGATCAAGAATAAATATACTTTATAGGGTATGCCATGCCTCCTTCTGCCATTTACTTATTTTTGGTCTAACAATAATATCATACCTGTATTTTCATATTTAAATAAATTTATATATTAATAATTCAAAAGTCATATTGTCATTCTACATATTCTGAGTACAATAATTATCATGTTCTTTATTATTTTATAAGTAGACATTAAGTATATACACCTTGTTTACACAATGATTGCAGATAAAACGCAGGTTAAGCTTTCCGTGGATTGCAAGAAATATCAATGTACTTAATTGCTCTCACATTCTCGAGTAATTCCGTTGATCAACCTCTTGAAAAATTGCTCTTTCTCAAATATTAACATTAATTGTTGCTATGATTATTTATACTGAAATGAGTGAAGAATATTTAGATAATAAAAGTTTTACGATTTCCCATACATATTTATAATTATATTGAATTAAAGTAAAAAGAGTACTATCTTTTATTTATTTCACCCTTTTTAAGACACCCATTCTTTGGGAAACCCATTGAAACAAATTGTCGAACTCAATATTCACTTCAAATGTTTTTTTTATTATTATGAAACTCGAATCTTTTTGCTATCAAATACTACAAAGTAACAGAAGAAAACCTTTTGGAAAACATTAAGGATGTACTTAGAAAACTACAAATAAAACTCGACTCATCGTCATCAATGTCATCAGTTAAATGTGAATGCATTGTGTAAATGAAATGTGTTTGTGGTTTCATTTGTGAGTGTTTAAGTGTGGAAGCCAAGTCTTAGAATGGAAAACTGCGGCGGCCTCACTTCTTCAGCGCCTGCACAAAGTTGCCCAGATCGTATTCTTCCTCATATTGATGCTCCGACCAAAGCTCCGGCAAGTTCTCAATGATGGTGTTCATGGACATTCCGCCGCTGCCAGCAGCTGTTGCCGCTGCTCCACTGTTGCTGCCCTGGTCCTTGCTGTTGCCTTGTTGTTGTTGTTGGAACAGATCGAAAATCTGCGAGGTGCCCATTGTCTGGAGCGAGGCATTGTCAGCACTCACCACCGTATTGGCGGTGAGTATTTTAAACTTTTGCAGGCTCATGATCTTCTCTTCGAGCGAATTACGTGTGATCAGACGATACACATTGACAACCTTCTTTTGGCCAATGCGATGCGCACGATCCATGGCCTGCAGATCCTTCATCGGATTCCAGTCGTGCTCCACAAATATGACTGTATCGGCTCCTGTTAGATTCAAGCCCAAGCCGCCCACCTGCAAATTAAAACAATAAAGCAAACATTTCGTTAAAATGCACAAATTGAAATATAAAGTTCAGGACAGAGCTTACCAGAGTGGTCAACAGCAAGACATCGATGCTCGGATCACTGTTAAAGTTGTTCACAATATCCTGACGCATTGAGGCCGGAACGCTGCCATCCAGTCGTAGATATGAAACAGTGGGCAAATGCTTTCGCAGCAAATCGTGCTCCACAATGTCCAACATGGCCTTCAGCTGACAGAAGATGAGTGCACGATGCTGACTGACAGATTCCGTCTGCACACCAATTCCACAATCCAACAAAAGTTGTCTGTAAATGTACGTTTTACGTACGAAATTAGAAAACTAGGCAAAGATATTTTCATTGTGGGATGAACTTACTTTAAAGCGGGCAGCTTCGCTGAATGTTCAATGTCGTCCAGGGAGCTATGGCTAAGGGCAAGCTGAGCGGCAATGTTTACGCCATCATCGTTGGATTGGCGTAGCACCAGTTTAGGATGATTGCACACGTTCTGCAGATATCGCAGGGCCCTGAAAATGTGCGTTTTGATGCCGAGATTCTCCGTATCGTCCGTATTTTTAGATGCTACTCCTGAGTATATTTCTGGCGACACCACAAACCACCACAAACTTTCCTGGCATCACTTCCACAGGGTTAGACTGTGTTTCAGTGCTGATTGGAGTCTATGAGCGGAATTCTGGAGTACCGGTAATCGGCATAGTCGCTCAACCTTTCGGAAACAAACTGGATGAGCATGTATATAGTTCCTCATTGTATTGGGGTATCTGCTTGCCCACAGTAAAGACCCACAACTGTAATTTTACGGAACGAGATCATGACCGTGGCAAGATTGGCATTTTCTCTAGTTCCGAGGACCCAAAAATACTCCAACGCTTTAACGCTCTTAAGTACGAGTTGGCGTTTTCGGCGGGGGCGGGTCACAAAGCGCTGAAGGTTATCTCCAACGACGCGAACGTTTACTTACTAAGCAAGGGATCTACATTCAGATGGGACACCTGCGGACCCCAAGCAATTTTACGCGCCTTGGGTGGAGATGTGCTCGATTATGCTACTAGCGTCGCAGAGCAGCAGGCTGTGCCAATTAAGTACCTCGCTCCCGATGCAAATCAAGTGGAAGCTGACACCGACTGGAAGTGCAATAAGAACGGCTTAATAGCCGTGCGAAATCTTGAAACAATAAAGGAGCTTCTCACCGTGCTGAAGGAAAACTAAATGTTGATTTGCTTTTGCTGTTGTAACTTATTGATGTTTTTATTAAATAAATAATGGATCTCATCATCTTACTTGTGCTAAGGTTTATTGCTAAATATTCCACTAGGAAAAAAAATCCTAAAATTTAGTTGCTTAAAAAAACCAGATAGTGTTGAATAATATTACATTTCTAAACGCAAGTCGAACGCAGTATTATGTAATGAATATACATATGTAAACACTTTTAGATATACATTTTCGCTTTCATACATATTTATTTATATTCAAACAGACTCTTGCTGCCGTTCTCTCGCTGACAGTGTTTTGTATATGTGCATACCTTGTATTCCTAAAAACATTAGACATAATGAAATTAATTTATAAAAGCCATAATTATAATTAAAATAAATTTATTAAATAAAATTATCAAATGCATTTATAACAAAAAAGACTTCAATAAAAAGATCTAAATATAAAGTTTCAAAAATTTTGAGATTGATTTTTGTTCGTTTAAAATTGGGTTTGAATATTTTAATCTATACGTCAGATTCACCGGCTACAGGCACGGCTACAGGAACCTCTGCCTGTAATGAACTCTCAATGAAGCCGCGTGCTGAACCCAAAATGCTCACATCAGCGCAGTTCTTAAAGTTTTCCTGGGCACCACAACCCATTGCACCAGTGCCATCATCACATACACCCCAGTTATTGCCTACAAATTGATTTAAGAATAAGTAATTTTGGATTGAAAGTAGTCTGGTGAACTCACCCGCCGTGTAGGTCCAACGGAGAACGCAATGCTTGCAGGTGACGCCGCTGGGCAGTTCTACGGTCTGATTAATGTTGCCCATGGTGGAGCCAATGTAGAACTTTTGGGTGCCATCGGCAAAGTTGAGAGGATACTTGTCGAAGCATTTCTCTGACTCACTGCCAGCTTCGTCCAAGTTACACAGATGAAAGCTGAAGTATCCCTCATGATTGGCAGTAATAAGCACATTGATGACAATCGAACTGACCCCAATGTAGCTATTGACGATAACACCCTTGCCATATTTGCCACCGTTCTCGTTGGGCCTCGGTTGGCTCAGACTATAGTCATCGCCGCACAGGCCACACTTACCACCGTTTTCAGTTTGTTTCTGCAAGGGGAACCTCTAGAAACCATCGAAGATAGAAGAATAAACTGAATTCTTACCCAAAAGCCACCACAGTAGAGTCCATTGTCATCGTAGTTTTTGGGTGCCGTGGAATCGTAACGCCAACGTGAAGATCGACCCACAGGGCTCAACATCATGCCGTGGGCATCAATCTGTCCAATAAGGCAGCATAAACCAACTACCAAGGTGGTAATACTAATTAGGTTGAGGTATTTCATTTTGCTTAGCACTTTCAGTTTCTTTTACTGAGCTCTGACTCGCATTAGTTAAGGCTTATATACATACATCGTTGGCCTTATCATTATCAGTTAAACTTATTAGGGAAGGTTTTGGATTTTTCGAATTATTATGACAGTGCAAAGAGTTCGCACATGAAGTTTATATGATTCTTATCAGTCTCTTCTACCATATACTGTTTTTTATGAGGTCGAAATTTTGGAGAATCGTTATATAGCTCTCACAATTGGCCCCGTTCTTTATTGGCCAAAACAGCTATGACACATGCAAACAGCCCACAAATTTGCGACGCATACTCAATATTAAATGATTTAAATATAATATTAATATATTAATATATAATATATATATAAATATTAATATAAAAATATATATAATTATAAAAATTATGAGTTCAGACATTTTAAAGAGATATTCTACCAACCATTAGAAATTATTTTACATAGTTACAATCTACTCAATCTTTAAGATACAGACCTCGCTCGATCAGCTTACTGAGTTAAGCAATTGTAATATATATAATTAGCTGATTAGGGATCTACCAAAAACAATAACAAATAAATAACCCAGATATAGGTTATAAACCATCTTCTAAGTTAAATTCTCCAATTTGTATTGCCACCAATTAAGAAGCAATACAACTGATTAGGCGATATTTTTTAATTGAATTACCCTTAAGCAATAATTTAAGGTAAATAAACACTCTAATCAGATTTAAATATATTATAGTATTATGGAAATTAAGAATCTATTGAAATACATTATGTCATTATCCAATGTTGTACTTTCAATGCTTTTCTTAGTGCTACTAATATTTGTACATTATTTTTATATCCGTCTACTGCAAGATTAAAGAAAACGGTAAAAAATTATACCATAAGCAGTTCATGAAGCAGTTGAAATGGTCCAAGTAATAGAACTGCTTTATTTATTATTATCAATAAGCAGTACATATTCACATGGATCAGTCGAGCGCGCGCGACAGTATAAAACCCTGTGCAGTTTTATAAATTAAGTATTTTGCTTATAATAGAAATAAGAACGTAGCAGGTGTTTATTGAAGAATACTCTTTTCAAACTCTCATTATACCCTGTGCCCATTAAAAATGGGCAAAAAAGGGTATAATAATTTTGTGCAAATGTATGTAACAGGCAGAAGGAGGCATCTCTGACCCTATAAAGTATATATATTCTTAATCAGTATCAATTGCCGAGTCGATTGAGCCATGTCCATCTGTCTGTCCGTCTGTCCGTCCGTCCGTCCGTCCGTCTGTCCGTCTGTCTGTATGAACGCGTCGATCTCAGCAACTATAAGAGCTAGAGACACCAAATTTGGCATGAAGGTTCCTGTATACCCTCTCCAGATCGAGTTTATGTTAGATTTTCGATAATTTTCCCCGCACCTCCGCAATTAAAAAAAAAACTAATTATGGCCACATTTCTCAACGTAGACACTTCTAACTTAATACGTGCGTTAAGAATGTTATATAGAAGGAACGCTGAAAGTTTCATCAAGATAGGTTTATAAATAAGACAGAAAATCAGCAAAGAAACTAAAGTTATTGTTCCATTGAATCGTTGAGTAGCAGGCAGCACAGTGTGCGAGCGAGATAGCGAACGACTGTGATACATGCGTCTGCTTACCATGTGTGCATATGTGTGCGAGCGGGATAGAGAACTAATGCGACACAAGCATAAGTAAATTAAGTGTCGTAACACTCAGCTTTTGATTCTATACAAATGTGAAAGCTTGCTGATATAAGCAATATAGTAATATAGCCCATCATTAACTTTCAAGCATAGTTAGTTAATGATAGAACTATTTAAATATTTATAATTGTTTATATAAAATGTTCGTATTTTATTAAAAATTCATTTGGCTTCGATTCAGTACAAAATGTTGAAGTATTTAAGAGTAAATTAGGCCTCGACGGAATTAACTTCTTCAGGTACCTCAGGCTTGGCGGCTTCGATAGCCATATCCTTTATCAAATTGCGGCCCCAGGAAATGCGGACATCGGCACAGTTCTTGAAGGTCTCTTGGGGACCACAGCCCAAGGCTCCAGTGCCATTGTCACACCAACCCCAGTTGTTAGCTGTAAAAGTATTTCCATCGAATAAAGCTTTTATTATTAAACAAACTTAAAGTCTTACCTCCGACATAAGTCCAGCGAAGAACGCAATGCTGGCAGGTAAGTCCGGAAGGCAGGAGGACAGTCACATCGAACTCGCCACTCTGGGAGCCAATTTGCAGTCTGTCGCTACCATCGGGGAATCGCAGGCGATACTGATTGAAGCATTCCTCGGACTCGCGACCATGAGCATCCAAATTGCACAGGTTGAACTCAAAGTGACCCAGGTGGTTGGTAGTGATTTTCACACCCACATTGATAGCATTGGAGGCAGCATAGCTTTTTGTGATGACACCTGATCCACCAATGTGGCCGCCAATCTCATTGGGTCGGGGTTGGGAAGCCGAAAAGTTGTCGCCACACAATCCACACCTGCCACCGTTATTGGCTTGAGTCTGCAGGATCAAATGGTTGATATTAATTTCCGTAACTCCAGTCAACATTGACTTTATGCGCTCACATTCATACCGCCACAGAAAAGCTCATTATCGTTATAGTTTGCAGGGGCAGAGCCATCGAAACGCCAGCGGGAGGAACGGCTTGGAGGATTAAGCATCATGCCGTGGGCATCGATCTGATGCAGGCCTATGGCCAAAAGGAGAACCACACTAAGCAGGTACTTCATTATGCTTGCAATTTCACTTTCACTTTGTCTGCTACTGAGACGGCGCAGGCTTTATATTTAAGTTGCCCCAACATTATCAGGAGTCCGATTATCGCCTGAAGAGTTTTACGATGCCCATTCAGCCATTGAATGTTATCAATTTTAGGGCAGCATACATCATGAACGTGAATAAATAATAGTATTATCATTTCTTATAGATATAGAGTACTCGTTCGCTTGTGCGAGTCCACATCCTCAAACAGGCCGGATAACCATCTAAGTAGCACTCTAAGTAGCACTCTACAAATTACCATAAAACTGTCAGCGCAATGCAAACGGCATATGAAGAATTTAGAACACACCTATTTATAGATATAAACAAATTCCCGAAAGCTACTGAAATCTACTACTTCTCCATCTGTTTACTTACGCATAGTTATCAGCATTATTAATAAAAATTATCTGATTTTTAGAGCTTTACGTACTGATTACACACAGCACTTGAGATGGATTTTGTGAGTAATTTCATCGATGAAGTTCTGTGATCCGTTTCTTATCTATTCATTCATAAATACTTCATTTATACGTAAAAATAGTTAAATATATTGTTTAAGCTAATGCCTAGGGGTAATTATGAAAATATGCAACAGATTAAAAACTTAATTTTAGCTTTTCATTTTTGCTGTAAACATACAGACAATAAATATTCCAAATACTCTATGTTTAGGTAATAAACAATATAATTTAAATACATTATAATTACATTTTTTGTTCATATACAGAAATTCACACATAATTTTAATTATCTTACAATATTTTAAATCTACGAGACGAAGAAATTCCTTAGAATAACTAAGTTTGCATAGTTATTTCATCAGCCTTATAAATTGAACAAGGGGATCAGTCAAGTGCACGCCAGACTCTATAAAAATAAAAAAAATTTAATATACATATAAAAGAGTGTGAGGAAAGATTGTTGTATATGTACATAAATACATAAATACATAAATACATACATACAAACAAACATACCTTCAAAAGATCAAAGTTTGCATTTTAAAGCTTAAATATATTTTTAAAATTTTCAATATTCATATCTCGATGCTGATTAAAAATTATATACTTTGTAGGTACACATGCCACGCCTCCTTCAGCCTGTTACATACTTTTTATACCCAGTGCCCATAAAAATGTTCAAAAAAGGGTATAATAATTTTGTGCGAATGAAACAGGCAGAGGAAGGCATCTCCGACCCTATAAAGTGTAATTATTCTTAATCAGTATCAATAGCGGATTCAATTGAGCCATGTCCGTCTGTCCGTCCGTCCGTCTGTCTGTATGAACGCGTCGATTTCAGTAACTACTATAAAAGCTAAAGACACCAGATTTGGCATGAAGGTTCCTTAATACCGTCCGCAGATCAAGTTTGTGTTTAAAGTTTACCCCGCCTCCCGCCTTCCCGCTAATCGATCAAAACACTTTATACCCTGTTAACAGCATGTATTTCTGAACGTACACATTTCTAACTTAACAGGTGTTTAAAAAATACTGTTCTGAAACACATGTGAAAGTGTCATAAAGATCGGTCCAGGAATAAGGAAGACATTCAGAAAAGAAATTAGATGGAAAAGACTAGAACATTTTACAATGAATCGCACTGCTTTGCCAACATATGAGTGAAACACATAAAAATGTATGTGTGTATACACATGTGTATCCATATTTATAAATATACAAACAAACATATGGCGTAATCATATGGAAATTAGAATTCATTGCATGCTTATAGCTGCTAGCTTTTGCAAGTGAGCACATTCTCGCCGAAAAGCTGACTGTTGTGTCACTTAAAATGTCATACTGCTAGCCGACAATTATATTGCTAGTCTAAAAGTAATGTATGCAGAGATTTGTAAAAAATAATCATTTATTATGATATTTGCAATATTAGATAGAGTTTGACTTTCAAGAATTGATTATTCTAATGATAATTTAGATTTTAAATATTGGCACTTGGTCGCTTGCTGAAAAACTGAGATGTTTTTTCCATTCAATCGTTGCGGTTGAGTCAAGCAGCACATGTGTGCGAGCGAGACAGTGAACGTGCAGACGTATATGAAATGACGTAGCACTCAGCTTTTCATCGAAAACTTGATGAATTCATATGTTAAATGACAGTTTCAAAAGAGTATTCTTTAAACACCTCTTATGTTCTTGCTTCTATTATAATCAAAGTATCTATTATCAAAATACTCTTAATATAGAAGCCTGTACAGGGTATTATACTGTCGAATGCGGTCGACTATAGCCTTTTCGACTGGTTTTAAATAAAATTTTTTAGTACTTATAGTTTTCATCTTGAAGATTATTTTGTTGTTTCTTTGAAATTTAACAGCATTGCATTTGCACCTATGTATAGACATAGGTACAGTCACATCTGCCTGCAATGAACTCTCAATGAAACGCGTGCTTAACTCAAATTGCTAACATCAGTTTTTAAAGCTTCCCTGGGCACCACAGCGCAGAGTAAGTACATTTGGATTGGAATAAGAGTAGAGTCGTAGTCTGGTGGACTCACCTCTGGAGCCTATGTTGAACTTTTTATCTGTCATCAACAAAGTGGAGAGGATACTTGTCGAAGCATTTCTCTGACTCGCTGCCAGCTTCACGCTTGCGCCCCAAAGGAAAAATGCAACGTTCATATAGACAGATCAAGAATAAATATACTTTATAGGGTATGCCATGCCTCCTTCTGCCATTTACTTATTTTTGGTCTAACAATAATATCATACCTGTATTTTCATATTTAAATAAATTTATATATTAATAATTCAAAAGTCATATTGTCATTCTACATATTCTGAGTACAATAATTATCATGTTCTTTATTATTTTATAAGTAGACATTAAGTATATACACCTTGTTTACACAATGATTGCAGATAAAACGCAGGTTAAGCTTTCCGTGGATTGCAAGAAATATCAATGTACTTAATTGCTCTCACATTCTCGAGTAATTCCGTTGATCAACATCTTGAAAAATTGCTCTTTCTCAAAGATTAACATTAATTGTTGCTATGATTATTTATACTGAAATGAGTGAAGAATATTTAGATAATAAAAGTTTTACGATTTCCCATACATATTTATAATTATATTGAATTAAAGTAAAAAGAGTACTATCTTTTATTTATTTCACCCTTTTTAAGACACCCATTCTTTGGGAAACCCATTGAAACAAATTGTCGAACTCAATATTCACTTCAAATGTTTTTTTTATTATTATGAAACTCGAATCTTTTTGCTATCAAATACTACAAAGTAACAGAAGAAAACCTTTTGGAAAACATTAAGGATGTACTTAGAAAACTACAAATAAAACTCGACTCATCGTCATCAATGTCATCAGTTAAATGTGAATGCATTGTGTAAATGAAATGTGTTTGTGGTTTCATTTGTGAGTGTTTAAGTGTGGAAGCCAAGTCTTAGAATGGAAAACTGCGGCGGCCTCACTTCTTCAGCGCCTGCACAAAGTTGCCCAGATCGTATTCTTCCTCATATTGATGCTCCGACCAAAGCTCCGGCAAGTTCTCAATGATGGTGTTCATGGACATTCCGCCGCTGCCAGCAGCTGTTGCCGCTGCTCCACTGTTGCTGCCCTGGTCCTTGCTGTTGCCTTGTTGTTGTTGTTGGAACAGATCGAAAATCTGCGAGGTGCCCATTGTCTGGAGCGAGGCATTGTCAGCACTCACCACCGTATTGGCGGTGAGTATTTTAAACTTTTGCAGGCTCATGATCTTCTCTTCGAGCGAATTACGTGTGATCAGACGATACACATTGACAACCTTCTTTTGGCCAATGCGATGCGCACGATCCATGGCCTGCAGATCCTTCATCGGATTCCAGTCGTGCTCCACAAATATGACTGTATCGGCTCCTGTTAGATTCAAGCCCAAGCCGCCCACCTGCAAATTAAAACAATAAAGCAAACATTTCGTTAGAATGCACAAATTTAAATATAAAGTTCAGGACAGAGCTTACCAGAGTGGTCAACAGCAAGACATCGATGCTCGGATCACTGTTAAAGTTGTTCACAATATCCTGACGCATTGAGGCCGGAACGCTGCCATCCAGTCGTAGATATGAAACAGTGGGCAAATGCTTTCGCAGCAAATCGTGCTCCACAATGTCCAACATGGCCTTCAGCTGACAGAAGATGAGTGCACGATGCTGACTGACAGATTCCGTCTGCACACCAATTCCACAATCCAACAAAAGTTGTCTGTAAATGTACGTTTTACGTACGAAATTAGAAAACTAGGCAAAGATATTTTCATTGTGGGATGAACTTACTTTAAAGCGGGCAGCTTCGCTGAATGTTCAATGTCGTCCAGGGAGCTATGGCTAAGGGCAAGCTGAGCGGCAATGTTTACGCCATCATCGTTGGATTGGCGTAGCACCAGTTTAGGATGATTGCACACGTTCTGCAGATATCGCAGGGCCCTGAAAATGTGCGTTTTGATGCCGAGATTCTCCGTATCGTCCGTATTTTTAGATGCTACTCCTGAGTATATTTCTGGCGACACCACAAACCACCACAAACTTTCCTGGCATCACTTCCACAGGGTTAGACTGTGTTTCAGTGCTGATTGGAGTCTATGAGCGGAATTCTGGAGTACCGGTAATCGGCATAGTCGCTCAACCTTTCGGAAACAAACTGGATGAGCATGTATATAGTTCCTCATTGTATTGGGGTATCTGCTTGCCCACAGTAAAGACCCACAACTGTAATTTTACGGAACGAGATCATGACCGTGGCAAGATTGGCATTTTCTCTAGTTCCGAGGACCCAAAAATACTCCAACGCTTTAACGCTCTTAAGTACGAGTTGGCGTTTTCGGCGGGGGCGGGTCACAAAGCGCTGAAGGTTATCTCCAACGACGCGAACGTTTACTTACTAAGCAAGGGATCTACATTCAGATGGGACACCTGCGGACCCCAAGCAATTTTACGCGCCTTGGGTGGAGATGTGCTCGATTATGCTACTAGCGTCGCAGAGCAGCAGGCTGTGCCAATTAAGTACCTCGCTCCCGATGCAAATCAAGTGGAAGCTGACACCGACTGGAAGTGCAATAAGAACGGCTTAATAGCCGTGCGAAATCTTGAAACAATAAAGGAGCTTCTCACCGTGCTGAAGGAAAACTAAATGTTGATTTGCTTTTGCTGTTGTAACTTATTGATGTTTTTATTAAATAAATAATGGATCTCATCATCTTACTTGTGCTAAGGTTTATTGCTAAATATTCCACTAGGAAAAAAAATCCTAAAATTTAGTTGCTTAAAAAAACCAGATAGTGTTGAATAATATTACATTTCTAAACGCAAGTCGAACGCAGTATTATGTAATGAATATACATATGTAAACACTTTTAGATATACATTTTCGCTTTCATACATATTTATTTATATTCAAACAGACTCTTGCTGCCGTTCTCTCGCTGACAGTGTTTTGTATATGTGCATACCTTGTATTCCTAAAAACATTAGACATAATGAAATTAATTTATAAAAGCCATAATTATAATTAAAATAAATTTATTAAATAAAATTATCAAATGCATTTATAACAAAAAAAGACTTCAATAAAAAGATCTAAATATAAAGTTTCAAAAATTTTGAGATTGATTTTTGTTCGTTTAAAATTGGGTTTGAATATTTTAATCTATACGTCAGATTCACCGGCTACAGGCACGGCTACAGGAACCTCTGCCTGTAATGAACTCTCAATGAAGCCGCGTGCTGAACCCAAAATGCTCACATCAGCGCAGTTCTTAAAGTTTATTGATAGCTATTGACGATAACACCGTTGCCATATTTGCCACCGTTCTCGTTGGGCCTTGGTTGGCTCAGACTATAGTCATCGCCGCACAGACCACACTTACCACCGTTTTCAGTTTGTTTCTGCGAGGGGAACCTCTAGAAACCATCGTAGATAGAAGAATAAACTGAATTCTTAACCAAAAGCCACCACAGTAGAGTCCATTGTCGAATCGAAGATCCGAAGAAAATGTCTCTTGAGCAGGAGCTGACCTCGCTCGATCAGCTTACTGAGTTAAGCAATTGTAATACTTATAATTAACTGATAAGGGATCTACCAAAAACAATAATAAATAAATAATCCATCATAAAACGAAAAAAAAATTTGTTATTGACTCGGTTTGTGATGACTTTCCTAAAACTTCTACCATTTGTAGAAGTATGATTTCATGAGATACAGGTGATAAACCATCTTCTGAGTTAAATTCTCTAATTTGTATTGCCGCCAATTAATAAGCAATAAAACTGATTTGGCGATATTTTTTAAATTAAATTACCCGTAATTATAATTTAAGGTAAATAAACACTCTAATTAGATTTAAATTTATTATTATGATGGAAATTAAGAATCTATTGAAATATATTATGTCATAAAAATTATCCAATGTTGTATTTGCAATGCTTTCCTTAGTGTTATTATTATTTGTACAACATTTTTTTACAAGATTTAAAAAAAAACGGTCAAAAATTATGCCATAAGCAGTTCATGAAGCAGTTGCAATGGTCCAAATAATAGAACTGCTTTATTTACTATTATCAATAAGCAGTACACATTCACATGTAAAGCAGTTCAAAATACCATTTTGAACAAACAAAGTAATATAGACCATCATTAACTTTCAAGCATAGTTAGTTAATGATAGAACTATTTAAATATTTACAATTGTTTATATAAAATGTTCGTATTTTATTAAAAATTCATTTGGCTTCGATTCAGTACAAAATGTTGAAGTATTTCAGAGTCAATTAGGCCTCGACGGAATTAACCTCTTCAGGTACCTCAGGCTTGGCGGCTTAGATAGCCATATCCTTTATCAAATTGCGGCCCCAGGAAATGCGGACATCGGCACAGTTCTTGAAGGTCTCTTGGGGACCACAGCCCAAGGCTCCAGTGCCATTGTCACACCAACCCCAGTTGTTACCTGTTAAATTACTTCTATCGAATATCTCATTTATATTAAACTAACAACAAGTCTTACCTCCGACATAAGTCCAGCGAAGAACGCAATGCTGACAGGTAAGTCCGGCAGGCAAAAGGACAGTCACATCGAACTCGTCCCTCTGAGTGCCAATTTGCAGTCTGTCGCTACCATCGGGGAATCGCAGGCGATACTGATCGAAGCATGCCTCGGACTCGTGACCATGAGCATCCAAATTGCACAGGTGGAACTCAAAGTGACCGAGGTGGTTAGCATTGAGTTTCATTCCCACTTTAATAGCATTGGCGGCGATATAGCTTCTTGTGATGACACCTGTTCCACCAAATTGACCGCCTATCTCATTGGGTCGGGGCTGAGGCGATGAGAAGTTGTCCCCACATAATCCACACTTGCCACCGTTATTTGTTTGAGTCTACATGGTCAAAAAGGTGAATATTAATTTACAGGAAATCAGTAGACTGGGATTCTAAATTCTCACAGAGATACCGCCACAGTAGAGCTCATTGTCGTTATAATTCACGGGCGCTGAGCTATCGAAACGCCAGCGGGAGGAACGGCTTGGAGGATTAAGCATCATGCCGTGGGCATCGATCTGATGCAGGCCTATGGCCAAAAGGAGAACCACACTAAGCAGGTACTTCATTATGCTTGCAATTTCACTTTCACTTTGTCTGCTACTGAGACGGCGCAGGCTTTATATTGAAGTTGCCCCAACATTATCAGGAGTCCGATTATCGCCTGAAGAGTTTTACGATGGCCATTCACACACGGTGTGAACAACATACATCATGAACCTGAATATTGTTATTATTTCTTGATAAAGAGTACTCTTAATCCTGTGGAAGTCTCAATCCTCAGTGAGGTCGGATAATCATCTCTAAGTGGCGCACTAAAAACCTATTTATGGATATATTAAAATAGGCCAAATCACCACACAAAAACGAAAGTGCAATGGAATTTGTAGGGGTTCACTTCGTCTTCTCATTGCCTTATCGTTTAAGCATAATCTACCTACTTCTATAATTGTTGTTTATTGCCTATTTGACTATTGCCTATTTGTGAATTAGATCATCGAAGAAATTCTGGAAGCCAATCATTATATATCAATTAATGAAGTCTTCACTTTCATTACAACTGCAATGTTTAATTTATTTTATCAAAACAAACTAAACTAAATTTTAGGAGGAATCGAAAGTCAATTTTTTCAATTCAAAATGTGTTGCTTAAGCAATAATACTTAATAAACATATTAAACATTTAAATTAAAACTAGCAATATATAGTTAATTGATCAATACCTACATATATCATACCATAGGCATATCGTAGATTTTCTATGACCTATCAATTACATTTCAGCTCCCTTTTTGAGAATTATCCTTACAAACACTATAAGAATTCGGTTCAATAAACTTTGAAACAGCAAGGATGAAGGATAGAAGGATAAATAATTTATTTTCAGTACTTAAACCACATGCAGTTCAAAAACACCCCTAAAAGATCCATAAACTAAGCATTTTGTGAAAGTAGTGTGTAAAGCAGTGGAAATGATTAAATGAAATAACTACTTGCTTTTTTATGCCAACAAGCAGCGCCCAATAATAAAGCAAGCAGTTCAAAATTATACATTGAGTAACAAGGTAACGACAGAACGCTTTTGACTTTCAAGCGTAGTTCGATAATAAAATAACTATTGAAATATTCACAATTGTTTATGTTAAATGTTCGTTTTTTATTAAAATTACATTTGGCTTCGATTCAGTACAAAATGTTGAAGTATTTAAGAGTAAATTAGGCCTCGACGGAATTAACTTCCTCAGGTACCTCAGGCTTGGCGGCTTCGATAGCCATATCCTTTATCAAATTGCGGCCCCAGGAAATGCGGACATCGGCACAGTTCTTGAAGGTCTCTTGGGGACCACAGCCCAAGGCTCCAGTGCCATTGTCACACCAACCCCAGTTGTTAGCTGTAAAAGTATTTCCATCGAATAAAGCTTTTATTATTAAACAAACTTAAAGTCTTACCTCCGACATAAGTCCAGCGAAGAACGCAATGCTGGCAGGTAAGTCCGGAAGGCAGGAGGACAGTCACATCGAACTCGCCACTCTGGGAGCCAATTTGCAGTCTGTCGCTACCATCGGGGAATCGCAGGCGATACTGATTGAAGCATTCCTCGGACTCGCGACCATGAGCATCCAAATTGCACAGGTTGAACTCAAAGTGACCCAGGTGGTTGGTAGTGATTTTCACACCCACATTGATAGCATTGGAGGCAGCATAGCTTTTTGTGATGACACCTGATCCACCAATGTGGCCGCCAATCTCATTGGGTCGGGGTTGGGAGGCCAAAAAGTTGTCGCCACACAATCCACACCTGCCACCGTTATTGGCTTGAGTCTGCAGGATCAAATGGTTGATATTAATTTCCGTAACTCCAGTCAACATTGACTTTATGCACTCACATTCATACCGCCACAGAAAAGCTCATTATCGTTATAGTTTGCAGGGGCAGAGCCATCGAAACGCCAGCGGGAGGAACGGCTTGGAGGATTAAGCATCATGCCGTGGGCATCGATCTGATGCAGGCCTATGGCCAAAAGGAGAACCACACTAAGCAGGTACTTCATTATGCTTGCAATTTCACTTTCACTTTGTCTGCTACTGAGACGGCGCAGGCTTTATATTTAAGTTGCCCCAACATTATCAGGAGTCCGATTATCGCCTGAAGAGTTTTACGATGCCCATTCAGCCATTGAATGTTATCAATTTTAGGGCAGCATAAATAGTAGTGAATAAATAATAGTATTATCATTTCTTATAGATATAGAGTACTCGTTCGCTTGTGCAAGTCCACATCCTCAAAGAGGCCGGATAACCATCTAAGTAGCACTCTAAGTAGCACTCTACAAATTACCATAAAACTGTCAGCGCAATGCAAACGGCTTATGAATTTATTTATATATATAAACAAATTCCCGAAAGCTACTGAAATCGAAAGTGCAAAGCAATTTGCAGAGGTTCAATAGATTTTTGTATTAGCTTATCATAAATACGTACATACATAATCTAGCTACTTCTCCATCTGTTTACTTACTCATAGTTATCAGCATTATTAATAAAAACCAGTCGAAAAGGCTACAGTCGACCGCATTCGACAGTATAATACCCTGTACAGGCTTCTATATTAAAATGATGTTGATAATAGGTACTTTGATTAAAATAAAAGTAAGAACATAACAGGTGTTTAAAGAAAACCCCTTTGAAACTCTCATTTTGCATATGAATTTTTTGCTTGCTTATAGCAGCTAACTTTCACACATTTATACATATTCAATCAAAAGCTGAGTGTTACGACACTTAATTTACTTATGCCTGTGTCACAGTCGTTCGCTGTCTCGCTCGCACACATGTGCTGCCTGCTGCTCTAAGATTCCGTGGAAAAATAACTTTTATTGCTGATTATCTGTCTTATTTACAAACCGATCTTGATGAAACTTTCAGCGTTCCTTCTACATATAATTCTTAACGCACCTGTTAAGTTAGAAGTGTCTACGTTGAAAACTGTGGCTATTATTCGTTTTTTTCGATTTGCGGGGGAAGGGGGGGGAGGTATCCAAAATTTAAAATAAACTTGATCTGCGTATGGTATACAGGAACCTTGATGCCAAATTTGGTGTCTCTAGCTCTTATAGTTGCTGAGATCGACGCGTTCATACAGACGGACAGACGGACGGACGGACGGACAGACAGACGGACATGGCTCAATCGACTCGGCTGTTGATGCTGATCAAGAATATATATACTTTATAGGGTCGGAGATGACTCCTTCTGCCTGTTACAAAAATTTTTTTCACAAAGTTAATATATCCCTGTACAGGGTATAATTATCTGATTTTTAGCGCTTTACGTACTGATTACACACAGCACTTGAGATGGATTTTGTGAGTAATTTCATCGATGAAGTTCTGTGATCCGTTTCTTATCTATTCATTCATAAATACTTCATTTATACGTAAAAATAGTTAAATATATTGTTTGAGCTAATGCCTAGGGGTAATTATGAAAATATGCAACAGATTAAAAACTTAATTTTAGCTTTTCATTTTTGCTGTAAACATACAGACAATAAATATTCCAAATACTCTATGTTTAGGTAATAAACAATATAATTTAAATACATTATAATTACATTTTTTGTTCATATACAGAAATTCACACATAATTTTAATTATCTTACAATATTTTAAATCTACGAGACGAAGAAATTCCTTAGAATAACTAAGTTTGCATAGTTATTTCATCAGCCTTATAAATTGAACAAGGGGATCAGTCAAGTGCACGCCAGACTCTATAAAAATAAAAAAATTTAATATACATATAAAAGAGTGTGAGGAAAGATTGTTGTATATGTACATAAATACATAAATACATAAATACATACATACAAACAAACATACCTTCAAAAGATCAAAGTTTGCATTTTAAAGCTTAAATATATTTTTAAAATTTTCAATATTCATATCTCGATGCTGATTAAAAATTATATACTTTGTAGGTACACATGCCACGCCTCCTTCAGCCTGTTACATACTTTTTATACCCAGTGCCCATAAAAATGTTCAAAAAAGGGTATAATAATTTTGTGCGAATGAAACAGGCAGAGGAAGGCATCTCCGACCCTATAAAGTGTAATTATTCTTAATCAGTATCAATAGCGGATTCAATTGAGCCATGTCCGTCTGTCCGTCCGTCCGTCTGTCCGTCCGTCCGTCTGTCCGTCCGTCCGTCTGGCTGTATGAACGCGTCGATCTCAGCAACTATAAGAGCTAGAGACACCAGATTTGGCATGAAGGTTCCTCTATACCGTCCGCAGATCAAGTTTGTTTTGGATACCTCCCTGCCTTCCCCCGCAAATCGATCAAAACACTTTATACCCTAATAAAAGGTGTTTAAACCAGTCGAAAAGTCTACAGTCGCGACCGCATTTGACAGTATAAAACCCTGTACAGGCTCCTATATTAAAAATATTTTGATAATAGGTACTTTGATTAAAATAAAAGTAAGAACATAACAGGTGTTTAAAGAATACTCTTTTGAAACTCTCATTATACCCTGTACAGGGATATATTAACTTTGTGAAAAAAATTTTTGTAACAGGCAGAAGGAGACATCTCCGACCCTATAAAGTATATATATTCTTGATCAGCATCAACAGCCGAGTCGATTGAGCCATGTCCGTCTGTCTGTCCGTCCGTCCGTTCGTCTGTCCGTCTGTATGAACGCGTCGATCTCAGCAACTATAAGAGCTAGAGACACCAAATTTGGCATCAAGGTTCCGGTATACCATACGCAGATCAAGTTTATTTTAAATTTTGGATACCTCCCCCCCTTCCCCGGCAAATCGAAAAAAACTTATAATAGCCACATTTTTCAACGTAGACACTTCTAACTTAACAGGTGCGTTAAGAATGATATATAGAAGGAACGCGGAAAGTTTCAAGTTAGCTGCTATAAGCAAGCAAAGAATTCATATGCAAAATGAGAGTTTCAAAGGGGTTTTCTTTAAACACCTGATATGTTCTTACTTTTATTTTAATCAAAGTATCTATTATCAAAATACTCTTAATATAGAAGCCTGTACAGGGTATTATACTGTCGAATGCGGTCGACTATAGCCTTTTCGACTGGTTTTAAATAAAATTTTTTAGTACTTATAGTTTTCATCTTGAAGATTATTTTGTTGTTTCTTCGAAATTTAACAGCATTGCATTTGCAACTATGTATAGACATAGGTACAGTCACATCTGCCTGCAATGAACTCTCAATGAAACGCGTGCTTAACTCAAATTGCTAACATCAGTTTTTAAAGCTTCCCTGGGCACCACAGCGCACGGCACCAGTGTCGTCATCACATACACCACTATTATTGCCTACAAATGGGTTAGAGAGTAAGTACATTTGGATTGGAATAAGAGTAGAGTCGTAGTCTGGTGGACTCACCTCTGGAGCCTATGTTGAACTTTTTATCTGTCATCAACAAAGTGGAGAGGATACTTGTCGAAGCATTTCTCTGACTCGCTGCCAGCTTCACGCTTGCGCCCCAAAGGAAAAATGCAACGTTCATATAGACAGATCAAGAATAAATATACTTTATAGGGTATGCCATGCCTCCTTCTGCCATTTACTTATTTTTGGTCTAACAATAATATCATACCTGTATTTTCATATTTAAATAAATTTATATATTAATAATTCAAAAGTCATATTGTCATTCTACATATTCTGAGTACAATAATTATCATGTTCTTTATTATTTTATAAGTAGACATTAAGTATATACACCTTGTTTACACAATGATTGCAGATAAAACGCAGGTTAAGCTTTCCGTGGATTGCAAGAAATATCAATGTACTTAATTGCTCTCACATTCTCGAGTAATTCCGTTGATCAACCTCTTGAAAAATTGCTCTTTCTCAAAGATTAACATTAATTGTTGCTATGATTATTTATACTGAAATGAGTGAAGAATATTTAGATAATAAAAGTTTTACGATTTCCCATACATATTTATAATTATATTGAATTAAAGTAAAAAGAGTACTATCTTTTATTTATTTCACCCTTTTTAAGACACCCATTCTTTGGGAAACCCATTGAAACAAATTGTCGAACTCAATATTCACTTCAAATGTTTTTTTTATTATTATGAAACTCGAATCTTTTTGCTATCAAATACTACAAAGTAACAGAAGAAAACCTTTTGGAAAACATGAAGGATGTACTTAGAAAACTACAAATAAAACTCGACTCATCGTCATCAATGTCATCAGTTAAATGTGAATGCATTGTGTAAATGAAATGTGTTTGTGGTTTCATTTGTGAGTGTTTAAGTGTGGAAGCCAAGTCTTAGAATGGAAAACTGCGGCGGCCTCACTTCTTCAGCGCCTGCACAAAGTTGCCCAGATCGTATTCTTCCTCATATTGATGCTCCGACCAAAGCTCCGGCAAGTTCTCAATGATGGTGTTCATGGACATTCCGCCGCTGCCAGCAGCTGTTGCCGCTGCTCCACTGTTGCTGCCCTGGTCCTTGCTGTTGCCTTGTTGTTGTTGTTGGAACAGATCGAAAATCTGCGAGGTGCCCATTGTCTGGAGCGAGGCATTGTCAGCACTCACCACCGTATTGGCGGTGAGTATTTTAAACTTTTGCAGGCTCATGATCTTCTCTTCGAGCGAATTACGTGTGATCAGACGATACACATTGACAACCTTCTTTTGGCCAATGCGATGCGCACGATCCATGGCCTGCAGATCCTTCATCGGATTCCAGTCGTGCTCCACAAATATGACTGTATCGGCTCCTGTTAGATTCAAGCCCAAGCCGCCCACCTGCAAATTAAAACAATAAAGCAAACATTTCGTTAGAATGCACAAATTTAAATATAAAGTTCAGGACAGAGCTTACCAGAGTGGTCAACAGCAAGACATCGATGCTCGGATCACTGTTAAAGTTGTTCACAATATCCTGACGCATTGAGGCCGGAACGCTGCCATCCAGTCGTAGATATGAAACAGTGGGCAAATGCTTTCGCAGCAAATCGTGCTCCACAATGTCCAACATGGCCTTCAGCTGACAGAAGATGAGTGCACGATGCTGACTGACAGATTCCGTCTGCACACCAATTCCACAATCCAACAAAAGTTGTCTGTAAATGTACGTTTTACGTACGAAATTAGAAAACTAGGCAAAGATATTTTCATTGTGGGATGAACTTACTTTAAAGCGGGCAGCTTCGCTGAATGTTCAATGTCGTCCAGGGAGCTATGGCTAAGGGCAAGCTGAGCGGCAATGTTTACGCCATCATCGTTGGATTGGCGTAGCACCAGTTTAGGATGATTGCACACGTTCTGCAGATATCGCAGGGCCCTGAAAATGTGCGTTTTGGTGCCGAGATTCTCCGTATCGTCCAACTTATCCAAACAGTCTTTCAGATGTTTATTGCTAAAGTCTTCATAGAGGCGCAGTTGCAGTGGACTCAGTTCACAAAGCAGATCCTGCGTGATTTTTGGCGGCAAATCAGTGAGCACATCCTCCTTGACGCGACGCAACAGGAATGGTAATACCTGGCGATGTAGCGCCTCCATTGCTAACACACCAGCTTCCTGCTCCTTTGGAGAACTCTTGGCATCGCGTGATGCCAAAATGGGACGCGAATAGCGCTGAATGAACTGCTTCTCGGTGCCCAAAAATCCGGGCATTAAAAAATCAAACAGCGACCACAGCTCCAGAACATTGTTCTGTATGGGAGTTCCTGAAAGGATTATCCTGTGATTTGCCTTCAGCTGCTTAATGGCCTTTGAGCTCTTCGTCTTGCCATTCTTTATGATATGACCCTCGTCCAGAACACAATAGTTGAAGTGAATGCCACTAAAGTAGTCAATGTCCTTACGTATGGTGTCGTATGAGGCGACCACAAGATTGCAAGTAGTGCCAATTTGACTGCGCAGCTTTTCGCGTCCAACTGGGAAGCCAAAATAGTGCAAAGGTCGCAGCACCGGCGACTGTGATAGAAACTTCTCTACCTCGTAAACCCAATGGCCAGTCAGCGTTGGCGGACAGATGACCAAGCTGGGCAACGAAGCCTGCTGTGCCTCCTGGCGCTGCACATGATCACCGGCCAGTATGCAAATAGTCTGCAACGTCTTGCCCAGACCCATGTCGTCGCAGAGAATGCCGTGCAGGTTGTACTTGTTGAGGAACCAGAGCCAATTGATGCCCGCCTGTTGATAGCCTCGCAGCTCCACACTTAACGGCACCGGCACACGATAGTCCGGTATGGTTTTGGGAGCAAATAGGTAATCGAGGAATTCCCGATCACGCGTCTTGCGCTCCTGCAACGGCTCGCTCTTGGAATTGGCACCGTTGCTGTCCAGGGGCATCAGTTGAACTAGCGTGGCAAAAGAGTGCGTCGCCAGCAGTCGCACAGATTCATCCGGATCGCTCATGGAGCCCAGCAATGGCACCACCAATAGCACAATATATGGCACAACACGAATTTGCAATCGATTCACCACACGTTCAATGGCCTCTACAGCACCCTGCCGTTCAATGGGTCGCTCAACCTTGAGCAATAGCTCCAGCAATTCCGTAACCACAAACTGCATGGTACGGCATGCATCAATGTCCGCCAGTGCAGCAATGCAACGTGCGGCCATGTGACGCAACACCTTCAACGGATGCCGTACAATGAATCCCAGCTGTGGCAGTTGCGCAAACAATTGCGAATGCAGCGCTTCGTGCAGATGTGGCGACGCCGTTTCGATAAGTTGCAGCGAACTGATCAGTTCATTGCATGCAGTCAGGTCTGGCAACATGCTGATCAAAGTGTCTGTATCTGCACTGTCAACAAACTGCTCCAGCTTGCCGAACATCAGCTGTTGAAACAGTGGTACCTTCTCCACAATGCGTTCGCCAAATGTGCTGCAGAGCTTAGCAATCGCACAGGCTGCGCCCAAACGTTGAATTCGACATTGGCGTGCTTCCGCTTCTTTTGCCTGCTGAGTGTTGATCTCGTTGTTTGCCGCAGCGGCTGCTGCAGCAGCCAACGCTTCACTTGCCGGCGGTCTGCCCGGTCCACGTGGTGTTGGCGTCAGTGGCGCGGCACCTGCTCGTCCACTGCTAGCGCTGCTGCTGTTGCTGGATGCGCTGCTTACCGCCTGTTGTTGCTGTGTGAGCGTGAGAATCCCGTAGTAGTCGCAAGTGTTGTCACTGGGACGTGTTTCCAGTAGCGTTTGCAACGGAATATTCTGTAAATGAGGCATTAAATATGTATATAAAGATTGTGTCATCCTGAATATGAGTGCTGATCAACTTACCAGCTTGGGTGTGTGATCTGTGTCACTGCGCAGCAAAGTACACAGATTGTTTAAGATTTTGTTATTAGGACTAGGATTTCTATCACAGACTTGGTCCATGAGATGCACCAAAAAGTCGGCAGATAGCTGCTGCAGAGGAATGCACTGTTCCCTCTTGATTGACTCCATGAGTGGCTTGACAACGGGATTCAGTTTGTCGGGCAGACAGTGCAGGGCACAGATGGCACCGGCCAATGCCGCTTGTGCGCTGACATGGTAGGCACCCTGTTCACTGGTCGTCTGTTGATAGGAAGCCTGTAGACTACGCCTTCGCTCCAGAAGCGTATCCAGCACCTTAGGTTTGAGTGCATAGCTGCGCAGATTGTCACTGAGTGTGGTGGCCACAGCCTCAATCTGGTCAAGTGTGAGAATCTTCGCATTGTTGAAATCATTGATGGGTATTTTATTTTGCTTTAGAGTCGCTATAAAGTCCTGTGCCTCCTGCAGCAGACGTGTTAGCGACATGGCCACCTCATCATAATAAAAATACTCCGACACGCATTGATGCAGCTTCTCCTGCAGATTGGGCGGACCCGGCCGCACAGGTTCATCATCGAGCGCCCAAAATGCAATTATCAGACCACACACAATGCGCTGAACTGCCGAACGGGCATTCAAGTGTCCCAGCAACACCTTTGTATAGCAATCTGTAGGACTCTCCATTTGTGGCGTATACAGCACTCCTGGAGCCGGCTGCACTAGATAATGTGAGAGGGCGCCCAACGCTCTTGAAGCCGTAATGCGGGCACGCATAAAGTTCGCTTCCCGTAGCTCCAGGGGCGTCGCCTCACTGCCACCCAAATATAGTTTCTGCATGGCATTCGAGTGAGCTAATGCTACACCTCCCAAATCATCGCCAATTCGTGGCGTACGACGACGCGTATTTGCCGCTGTTGATGCTGCATCGCTGCCGCCGACAGCTCTGATAAGCACGCTTTGATCAAATGCTAGACGTGGCGGTTGCATGGCTAGGCATATCCAGGACGAGACATGCGGACAGGCGGCATGTAACAGCGCTCCCAAATCCGCATACTCAATAACATTGGACCACACCCGATGGGCCAGCGTTTGTATGTCCGCCTGCGGTTCCACTAGCAAACGTTGGTAGATGTGGCGCATCGCCTGCTGCAACAGCTGCCAGTCCCAATCGACCACACCAAAGTTCAGCTTCACAGTCTCCTGCTTGCCATTGGCACCAGACTTCTCTACCTCCAGCTTGATCTCCTCCCGCTTAATGACAGTATCGCCACTGCTCGTCAGGGTGAGCAGCGTCTTCAGCGTGGAGCGACGCACTGAGCTGGTGCTATGTGATAGAAAGGGGAACAGACGCGGCACTAATGTCCCTATGGGTTCCATTTGTATCCAGCTGGCAGCTTTAGGCAGACAGAGTATGGCCGCCAAGAGACCCATAAAGCTGTTGCAGGCCGAGGTTAATTCATCCTGATCCAGAAGCAAATCCCACAGCATTTTCGTAATTGACGATACCTGCGTGGCATTGAGAAGCTTTGGCAGCCACATGGCCACTGGTATGAGAGTCGCTGCCGCTACTGCGCCCACGTCATCAACGGCATCCAGTAGGCCGAGCAGTATGTCCGATATTGATTTGGGTAGGTAAATGGGCAGAAGTTCTTCACGTACCACAAACACATACTTTAGTCCTAGCAGACCGCCATGACGAACTTCCCACTCGTTCTTGTGGCGTATTAGCTGCAGCAAAATGTCCACGATGCGATGCACTTTGGACTCATCGATGGCCTTGACAAGGGTGCCGAGCACTTGGGCACAAGTCTCCCTTACCGGTGCCACCACCTGATCGGAGACAAAGTCTCCGAATCGATCCAGGCACAGCACACACAGCAATCGGAGAGCCGCATCCTCCAGCCATCGACTGTGCGCCTCGTGCATTTGTTCAGGGCTTTGATGTGCACACTTTCCCGCCCCCCTCGCCGTGCTGATTGATGAGCTCACGCAGCGCGGTGGCTGCCCCATGACGCACCTCCCACTTGGCATGAAAGAGATCTATGAAAAGGCGCGAACAAAAGTTTTCCAGTGGCCACGACACGGCGTCAACCCACGTGCCTGTCGCATCCGGCACAGCGGCTGCAAATAGCAAGATAAATTGTTAATTAAATATCCAATTACGGATGTCTTAATTAAGTTAATCCCAGGACGCACTGTGATTTACAGTTAACTTAATTGACAATGTTTCTGAGTGTCTTCATCTTATGAAACTTAATTAGAGAAAATCAAGTTTCTATTTCTGTGTTAATTATTTAATTGTGCAAACATCCTGATAAAAATGCAAAGTAAATCGGAATCATATGGAAATCAGCCTCATAATTATATAAACAAATGATAATCAAATCAAACAATATTTCTAAATTAGTAAAACCACAAAAACTAAATGCCAATTCTAACAGCTTAATAAACAACATTGCTTTACAAATAAACTAGAAAAATATGACATATAATATTATCAAGTTTGAGCACGATAGCAATAAAATTATTGACTAGTCACACAGCATTGTTTAAGCGAGGGTCCTACATAAAAATAGAAAACAAATCTTCCACTTGTCAAGTCTTCACATTTCAGACATTTGACGAGTATTATGCAATGAGCATGTATGATAATAATCATTGAAAAATCATTAAGAATGTCTCTGAAAAGAGATTTATCTAATCGACATGGATAAAAATAAAGTGTGCGTCAGCTAAGATTACGCAGTAAGCAACTCCCCAACTCACAGCCCACGCACCGTTTAAACTGTAGAATATTTCATGTCTGTCGTTTGCCTTCAGTTTCTTCTTTTCCGGCTCATCGGATCCGACTGCGCCGTTGCTGTTGTTGCTGCAGCTGCTGCCGCTGCTGTTACTACCAGCGCCTATGCCAGCGGTTGAGTTGCGTCGACTGCAGGTGGGCGTGACTGTGGAGGCGGCGCCAGTGGAGCTGCTTTGACGTGCTTTACGTTTAGCCCGATTCATTTCGCGACAGCTGAGCTTCTGGCCTATGGCAGTGACGATGGCGCTTGCTCCTCCTCCATTTGCCGACTTAATGTTCAAAATGTGCTCCACGGGCAGTTTCTCCGCATTGACATTGTAGCTGGTGCCACTGCGAGTCAATGCCACATCCTCGTCGGTTATCATATCAGTCAGATTGACTCCCAGCTTGGCGGCTGCGGTCAGTCCTAGTTTGTCATTGAGCAGTGCACGCTGGCGAATTAAACGAGCTGCAACATTTTGATCCTCAGCTCCGCCACCACTGGCTGGTTGCTCCTCTTGAACATCAAACTCATTGCCCTCAGAGCCAATCAGACGTGCGCCCTTCTGCAGAATCTGCTGTAGATCAAACTCATCGAAACTAAGCAGACGCTCGCTGCTCGGCGTTGTTGCTGTGGACGATGAGGCATTCGATTGACAGCTGTCCTCCTCGGTGGCATCGCTCGCATGGCGTTCCTTCTTTATATTAATGACCCCCACTTGCAGTTCCGGCTGCCAAGGCGGCACCTGTTTCAGTATCGCTTCCACCGACTGTGCCGCTGCAATGCGTGTCTCCCATGAGACACTGTGCAAATATCCCACGAGCCGATTGAGCAGCGCGTGCAATTCATGTGGATAAAGTTTTTGCACCTCTCCAATCTGCTTGGCGGCCGCCTGTCGAGTGGCAGCCGTGGAGCCGGACTCGAGTAATATGAAAAGACGATCGAGTCTGCAAGCATATAAAAGAGGAAGCACAAAAACATTAACTTTGTTATTTAAAAATAGATTTTCCCTGCCGTCCCAAAACAAAACTTACCGGGAGGTCATGCTTTAATTGAGATTTGCGATTTAATTTGATTGTGCAATCGAACTCTGGATTGTCTAATTCCTATATGTAACTAATCTGCAATAAAAGAAAAAGTTAAATTAGTTGCAGTTGCTTAGCATTGAAATAAGAAATAACTAAATATAGCTTTAGATTAAATCTCGACAGTTTATAAAACGTTCATTGTTCATTGTCTCATAGAGCGAAGATATTTAAATCTATAAATAATAAACATTTGTCGTTCCTATACAAGTTTCAAATTAAGCGTTAAACAACTTTTACAATTCACACAATTCATTACGCTCGCATAAACAACACAAAAGTTATTCGGGGGCTGCGAATTCATTACTGGATATTTAATAGTCAAACACTCTCGTATAAAAGAGTGACAAAATCAGGTTAGCAAGCTGTTGGAACATAACAGTGCTCGACAGGAACCCTTGGCCGTGTTTCCCACTATCTCGTATATTTATGAATGTACATTTTTATGTACATACATACATATATGAATGTTCTGCGACCCGGCAACAGAAATAAATCCAAAACGATAGCAAAACTTGGGTTCGGTGGAGAGTTCAACAAATCTGTATGTTTCTTTGAATTGTTTCATTAATTTTCTTTTTATCCGAATCTGTATTGTATTTATAAGGAAGCTCAAGCGCTATGACAACCTTGAATATTAATCAAGTATTTATACAACTGAGTATGTATGTATGTCCATAGCAGTGTTGTTTTTATTATATTTGTTTGTTATTTTTTATAGCAAGCTCGTTGAAAGCGAAACAACAATTATTATTTCGACTATTTTTGTGTTTCGTTCGTGAAACACGCAAAGAGTCAACAAACAAACAAGCAACCAAACAAACAAACAGCATACTAGTGATTGTATTGTGGGTGTATATTGGGGGAGTGTTCTCGTAACTATGCACACAATGACATAACTGGCTTACAGAATTTTAATTACACACATTGAGTATAGATTTGCTATATCATAACTGTATAAAAATATGCGACAATTGTTTCATATTACGAATTATGTCCTGTTTAATTTCTATTTTTAAATTTCAATAGATATATACTACGTAATACTTGATTTTTTAATTTCAATAAATATAAATAAACTTTTTTTTTAACAATTATTGAAAAGTCTTCATTCTCGCGTTTTAAAACTTTCTGAAAACATTTAAATTCGCACATATTTATTTATGCAAGTTTTAAATCTTCTTAAATTCTTAGCAATGATATATTTATTTGCTAAATCATTTTTTGTCAGCCGGCTTAAAAACTTATCTAAACTTGTAGTTCCCATATAAGTCAGACATAACATATATGTTATTTGTGATTCACCCGTTTAAATGAGTAGGCAGTGTGCAGGTACCAAGGTTCCAAGGCAGTTCATAATTCACTAATCTCGCTATTTTATGGCTGGAAGTGATGTAAATTTTAAACATCATTTGAATTATTTCTCGTTAAGATTCATTATATAGTTGTCTATCATGTGACACCTAAATTACTTTGTATTGAATACTCCGAAAGTTCCACTTCCTCTCAGATAATAGGGTAGCTCTGAATTGTGTATAGATTATCAAAAGTATTGAAATGGGTTTTAAAATCTCACTAACATCATTACTTCTAGTTAAAGCATTTTTAAAAATATAATTTTAAAAAAAAACCGATTCATTAGCAATTTCAATATTATTCACATAAATAGTATCTATTGACAAGGATGAGTGGCACTTGCAAACATGCAGAATGGAACGTGATTTTTATGATATTGGCAATAAATAAAAAAGGCAAGAATGTCATGAAAAATGAAATATACAAAACAAAGCAAAGTCAATATGCAAATGAGTTTATATACCGTCAATAAATTGTAGTTTGTATATACATATGATAGACCATAATATGTACGCAACCATGTACGCAAGTTCATATCTACATTGTTGTTTAAATGTATTTGTAGACATAATCAAACATTTCATGTCGACTTTCTTTCTTAATCAATTGTTGGTGTGAATACATATGAAAATAGAAAGAGATAAGAATTGATAGTTTTGCGCTTAGAGTTCTAGCAAAGATTATAAAATATCTAAACATTTGTACACATTCACAAGCATATGTATAATGAATACATATGAAGGGTTACTGAACCCAAAAAAACATTTTGATAGTATTATTGGAGGGCGCAGTATTAAAAACTATTAAATTTAACTCGTCACTCGTGTAAATTATTTATGAATGCCATACAATCTCAAGATTACACATATAGATAATAGTTATCGTAAAAGTTATAATGAAAACATTTGTATGAGATGAGAGTCAATTGTCAGCTATAAACAAACTATTAACTGACAAACACAACAACAACCATATGTAAATACATATCTACTTACACTGGTGGGCACAATTATTTTGACGAAAAAAAACGCTGTGCATTTTTCAGTGAAACTTTTAAATGGCTTTATAAAGAATTCTTATTTATTTTTTCCTGTATGTATATAACTAATATAAGCTTAAAAATCACAAAACAAATATTTCTTCATTTCAACTTAAAAAGATTTAACATACTTAGTGAGAAATAACATCTTTATGTACCGGCGTAAGTATTTTGACGAGTGTTAAATAATAAAAAAAAAATAATAATAAAACTAAATAGTCAGCCAAAGCAAAGAATTAAGCAAAAAATTAGTAAAATATATATCCTCCTTTGTATTCAATATGTAATGTGATTATGAGTGTATTTAGTTTTGCACACATGTTTGCTTGAGAAGGGGGAAGAGAGGAAGAAAACTTGCATTAACTAATCTTCAATACAATTCAAAAACCATTAATCTCGTTTGTAAAGCTTCAATTGTTCTATATCTATATATTAACACACGAATTATTGTTATTAATAATGGACAGTTACACGAACAAACGCTAAACAAGCGGGTCTGTCAAACAGACGCGACTGTATAATACCCTGTAGTGGTAAAATTATGCCCATATGTACTATTTAATCACTGGTCTCTAATGAAATTTAACTTTCATGAATTGTACATGCCACGTTGGCTTTCAAAATGCGTATATTGATAACCCAATCACCGGATAACATTGGTCATAATAAAACGTCATCTTATCGATAATCAACTTGCGATTAGAATCATGTTTAGACGATTGACAACGATCAATAACAATACCATTTATATCATAATCCAAATAACAATAGAGCAAAAAAAATAATATTTTACATTAATTCCGGTTTCTTATCTATATTTAATGTAATGGTATTACAATGAAGCTGGCTGCAAATTGACATAATTGCAAAGTTAAGATAAATAAATTTCTAAAGTTTTACCTCTTCGATAGGCATCGGACGAACTTTGTATAAGTCGTGTGTTCGTTTTCATGTTTAAGAATTTTGCACAGATGGAAACACAAATGTGTTCGAATATTAAACAGCTCGGTATTTACATAGGCACAATGCTAACAACATTTGGCAAATATTATAACAGCTGCTGTTACATATTTCATTGCACACTGAGCGTTGAAAACAAATGGAGATGAAGGCAGAATTATGAGCTCCTATACAATATATTTATAAAAGTATACTCTTAGCTGCAAGCACTGAGAATAAAAGTGTGCTAAAAACAAGTTATTGAAGACATTAACATAATTGCGGTGCAAATGACGCCCTGTTGTGAAGCTATCTCAACTTGTTCACATTACATTGACAAGCGATCCACATTATATCGATCACTTCTAAGCTGTAAATCCTTCTTTTAATAATTCATTTTCAAATCTCCCCCTTAAGAAAACCGATAATTGAATTATACCAATATCAACAACCAAAATGTTAAAAATATCGATAGACCGATACACAGCACCCGAATATATAAAATAGGTATAACATTACTAGTAGCATGCAGTACAATAAATGCAAATAATAATGAATACAACGAATAATAGAGCAAAATGTACGAAAGTAGATACATATACATACATATGCATGTTCGATTAAAACTAGTTCAAGTGCCCTACCCCACTAAGAGCCGCGTACAAACAGACATCCATACATACATACATATGTAGGTAAGTGTAGAGAGAGAAAGAGAGGGAAAATCTGGGAAGCAACTGAATCAGTCGACAATGTCGATTACGGTAGCAGACCATAAATAAATACAAATGCCGCTTGCTGCTGCTGTGCCGTCGTCAACGTGGGCAACACCGTTCGACTACAACAACGACAAACGAAATCACTTTAACGTACGGCAAAAGCTCGTATTCAACAAATGCATACATACAAATGTATGTGTGTACAAACGATTTTTGCTGTTATATTAATTGTTTCATTGGGCGCGCGCATCAACCGCCCAAAACTTAAATGAATGAATGGTAAGAGGCATTAGATCGACCAGATCCAAATACATAGCAAAATCCGAAAAAAACACACCGAAATGCCAAAAACAACAACTTAAAAAAAATTGTATTGAGCAATCGCTGAGACTAAAAATACAATGACGGGGGGCATTTCAATCGTTTGAGCACTGCCAAGAATCAACAAAAACAAAAACTCCACAGAAAATATCCCAAAAAGTAATTAAGCTAATGAAATATGCAGAAAGACACGTTTACAAAAGTGTTCTTAAGAAAAGGATATAGTCGTATGGTTCTCCACGTGCCATCATTTTCATATGTGTATTGTCCAAATATGAAAATATATATATATATTTGTATATGTATGTATGTAATCAAAATACATAATACACGTATATGTATATACACATACAAATGAAATTTCATAAGTGTACGCTTATCACAGCTTAATACGGCCCCGTTGCTCCACCTTGCGCGCGCTGACGCAGCAAGAAACGTATCAAAAGCAGCGCAATCACACACTCACACATTGAAAATTGCAACGGAAGACGCGTCGGCAGCGTCAAGGAAAGCAGCGCAGTCGGCAAAACGATAAGCAGTTGAGGGTTGCTTCTCTCTATAAAATACTACACACTAACGCAATTTATTGAGATCTGCATATGATTAGCTATAATTATTAACACATTACAAGCCCTTTACCTTTGGCAAACGTTACGTTACGTTTCAGCTGGTTCTGTCGCGGCGTGCTGTGCTGCTTTGCTCGGCTTGCTACAGCATACCTATGGCGGCGTCAGCGTCGACGTCTGCTGCTCAGGCAGCGCTGCGACTGCTTGCTGGCACTTCAACTCATGCGCGTTGTGCTAAGTTGATGCATTTTTGTTCACTTTTCATCACCAGCTAATGAATTATGTAAAAAAAAATCCTATTTATTGATTTGTTTATTACAATTAAATTGTAAAGTTCACTTTTGCGAGCTACAGCGCAGCTCTGCTACGCGTTCACTTATTTTTTTATACCCTGTTTTTTTTTTTTGCAAGCGTCACAAAATTGTTCTTATTCACTCGCACGCGTAACCAATTCGGTCAATCGATTTTCCACGCACTCTCATACACACACCGGTATTGGCGTGATTACCGCAACGGATTCGATTTTATATCGCAAATGTCGTTTAGCCAAGCAATCAATATTTTAATTTAACATTTGGTTTAACACATGCACAAATACACTCAGTTCGCCCTATATTCTCAAATTTTCGGATATTAATGTTACCAGGGAAAGCCATGTTCGCGGTGTTCAAGTCACATTTATACTGTGCGGTGCTCGAATGGCGCATGAAATAAAATTCAAATAGAGTAGCCACCGATCAGTTGAACGTTGGTTTTATTCCATATTATATTATGATAATACATTTATATAAAGGCATTAATTGCATAGTTTTTTTTTAGGTTTACAAACATTTTACAAAGTATTTAATAATGGGTAAAACACTTTTTTTTTACGTTTAAATTACACAACTTGTTTGATTCAAGCTAATTGACAACACTACACAAATATAGAGATGTGAAGTTGCATAATGAACTAGAGCTTATGAACTGATAGAAAAATGGATCAATAATGAGTATCTTTCCTGAAAACTGTGATAATAAAAAGAAGAAAGTATTTTATAGATAAGAAGAGACTTTTTAATGTAATTATCGAGAGGCACAGTTTGGAACAAAATATTTTTGTTGTGTGGGTGAGAGTAGTCCCACCACTAGTTGAAGACGAGATGTGAACGGAGTTGTTATCGAACTAAACCTGATTTCGATAAGAATTCACATAATACTCAGATGGTATCGATACTCCGCCACCCTAATTGTGTGCGTCTATTGCGGTTGCTGCATTTTCAATATTCGTTTTTGCTGTGAAACTGTGCTCCAAATCAATTAAAATCATAAAAAAAGTGTTACACAATGAACACACTTGGTCCTAAAAAGGACGGAAGTCCTAATATTGACTTTTTTCAATCGCCAGAGACGCTGCAGGGATTTGAATCGATACGTCAATGGCTACAAAAGAATTGTAAAAAGGTGAGTACAATGCCAGCGCCGCCGCCGTAAGTGAAAACAAAAATGGCGCTCCACGCAAACAGAATACATAATATAATTTACTCGCATTGTTATTGCAGTATTTGGCACACAGTTCGGAGCCGATAACAAAGGAATCACTTGCACAGTTGCTAATACTCTTTCTGCAATATGTGGAGGCGAAATTGGGGAAAAACTCGGCTGAACCGCCGGCTACTAGAATCCCGGTAAGTGTTGGTAAGGGGAACAGGGTGTTTTGGGTGAGCAAAGTGTTTTGTATGTACACGCGCGCTAGAGATGTGTGCGTGTGAAAATGTTAAGGTATGACACAAAGCGCTCAAGAAATCTGATTTTGAATTAAAAACAGAAAATTCAAGAATTATAGTGGTATCTCTATATTCAATCTTCGAAATTGAAAAAGGTGTTTAAAAAATAGTTAGTTTATAAAATCATAAAACGTCTCTGTGCTACATTAGATTTAATGGTAATCTTATTACCATTATTATAGGTTCATATATCGTGTCTAATCGTGTAATCGTCGTAATCGTGTCTATTGTCAATTTATAAAAATATCACATTTTATGGACAATTGACGATTGAATTTATTTAAATATGTCATTGCAGATGCGCTGTTTCCTGGACTTCAAACAGGGTGGGGGTCTGTGCATCATTTTCTCCACCATGTTTCGCTTTCGAGCCGAGCAACGTGGCAAGAAATTCGACTTTTCAATTGGCAAGAATCCCACACGGAAGGATCCCAATATCCAGCTACTAATTGAGATTGAGCAGGCGCTTGTGGAGGCAGATCTCTATCGTATACCCTACATTTACATTAGGCCAGAGATTGAAAAAGCTTTTGAAGCGCGTCTGCGTGAAATTCTTGACAATCGGCGGGTGGAAATTGTCACTGATGAAGAGGATGCCACGCATATTGTATATCCAGTGGTGGATCCACATCCTGATGAATATGCTCGACCAATATTCAAACGTGGTAATCATGTTATGCTTCATTGGTACTATTTTCCTGAGTCCTATGATTCATGGACACTGAATAGCTTCGATTTGCCGGAAAATATACCCGAGAATCCGGAATCGCCTGCGGAACGTTGGCGAGTCGCTGCCTCCTGGATTTTGGACTTGGAGCAGTACAACGAGTGGATGGCAGAGGAGGATTACGAAGTAGATGAGGTTGGCAAGAAAAAGATGCACAAGCAACGCATGTCTATTGATGACATTATGTCTTTCGGCGATGACAAAAAGAAGCCCACCACCAGCAGTGGCACGGGCAAACAGAAGCGACGCCGCTCGCCTTCACCCACTACCTCCACGTCCACATCGAAACCGGGCAAACGAAAGCGCTCTCCCGCAGTCATACATAAGAAATCGCGAAACGAGGACGACGATGAGGATCTTACTCGTGATCTTGACGATCCACCGGCTGAGCCCAACATTCAAGAGGTGCACAAGGCAACTCATTCTGCATTGCAATCGACAGCCAGCCCAGCTTCAGGGGGCAAATCCAGAGCTGACAATGATATGATGCCCATCAAAGGTGAATAATTCATATGCCTCATTTGTGGAATGGTGTAATATTATTATTTGTCCATTAGGTGGCACTATGACCGATCTGGATGATGAAATGACTGGCGGTAGTGCCGCTCAAGCGATGTCAACCGGCGATGGCGACAATTCGCAAACGGGTAAGACCAGCGACAACAGCAATACACAGGAGTTCTCATCATCGGCTAAGGAGGATATGGAGGACAATGTGACCGAGCAGACGCATCACATTATTGTTCCCTCATATTCGGCATGGTTCGACTACAATTCCATTCATGTCATTGAAAAGCGCGCAATGCCCGAGTTCTTCAACAGCAAGAATAAATCCAAGACACCAGAGATATACATGGCCTATCGAAACTTTATGATTGATACCTACAGGTGAGGTTTATATCAAGTGCCGGTGGCACTATTATATATTCTAAAATATCTATGTGTTATTTCTTGATTACAGGCTTAATCCCACGGAGTACTTGACCAGTACCGCGTGTCGCCGTAATTTAGCTGGCGATGTGTGCGCCATAATGCGTGTTCACGCCTTTTTGGAACAGTGGGGCCTGATTAACTATCAGATTGATGCCGATTTACGTCCGACTCCAATGGGTCCACCGCCCACTTCGCACTTTCACATATTATCAGATACGCCTTCGGGTTTACAGGCGATCAATCCACAAAAGACACAACAACCTTCAGCAGCCAAAACGCTGCTCGATCTCGATAAGAAACCGCTGGGCAAGGAAGGTGGCGTCGAGTGCGATAAGAGTGCGGGGGGCTGGGAATCAAGACGGAAACACTTGAGAATGGTGCTGCTGGCGGCTTGGCTTCTGGTGTCAGTCAGTTTGGCTTAAAGTTGGATCAGTATGCTAAGAAGCCAGCAGCCATGAAGAATCGTACGGCGGCGAGCATGTCACGCGAGTGGACCGACCAGGAGACGTTGCTCTTGCTCGAAGGCCTTGAGATGCACAAGGACGATTGGAACAAGGTGTGCGAGCATGTGGGAACACGCACCCAGGACGAGTGCATTCTGCACTTTTTACGTCTACCTATCGAGGATCCGTACCTTGAAGATGATGGTGGTTTCTTGGGACCTCTTGGCTGCCAGCCAATTCCATTTAGCAAATCTGGAAATCCCATAATGTCAACAGTGGCATTTTTAGCATCAGTAGTCGATCCACGAGTTGCTGCTGCTGCTGCCAAGGCTGCCATGGAGGAATTTGCCGCCATTAAGGTAAGTTGTGGACCAATCGAAAGAAATATTAGCTTATTTATTATTTTCCATTTAAGGATGAAGTGCCAGCCACTATTATGGATAATCATATGAAAAACGTAGAGAAGGCCTCAGCTGGCGGCAAATTCAATCCGAACTATGGTCTGGCGAACAGCGGCATTGCCGGCACCGGTAACGATAAAGATGAAGAGGAATCAAAGGAAGGCAACAATAACAGCTCCACAGCACCCACTAACGATGAGGAAATCAAGGATCCAAACAAGAAAGACGGTAAGATTCTCATGTACAAATAGATTTTATTACTATTTCAATTGAGTTGAGTCTGGAGTTTATGAAGTTATATAGCTCAGGTGCAATACAAACAATTGTATTATTAATTAAAATCTTATCTATTTATGTCGTAAAACAATTTAATGATAATTCACAAAATCTATTATTAATTAAATCGTTCGATTATAATTGTTAGCTTAAATTGGGAGCAATTTGTTAGTTGTTTCTTAATATGTCTTATGTTTTCATTAATCTTTTCTTTTATTTTCAAAATTATGAACCATTACGATGACGAATTTTTCGCCTATTGTATTGTATTGGGTTATTGCGTTTGTTTTTGTTCGCATAAAAGCCACAGACGAGGCAAAGTCCAAAGATAAAACGAAATCGGATAAGCTCAACACAAACACAGACTCAAGCTCCACATCAACATCAACATCATCAACGACAACAACAACAACAACATCATCAATAACATCAGCAACAACTACAACAACATCGCCTATTACCAATAACACAGATAAAAAACCTAAAGAATCGTCGACGTTGTCTTTGTCGAGCGGCGACAAAGCCACCAAAATCGAAAAAACGAGCAACGCCTCAAACAAAACGGCTTCCAACTCCTCCCCCACAGAGACTGGCATCAGTACCAGCGATGTGGAGATTAAAACGGAGAACACTAGTGGCGATGGCGAGACAAAGGATGGTAGCAATGATGCCAGTAGCGGTGCTGTCTCAACTAAGGAGGGAGCCTTCAGTGAGAATAATATGCAAACTGCGGCAGCAGCTGCGCTTGCCTCGGCAGCTGTTAAGGCGAAACATTTGGCAGCGCTTGAGGAGCGAAAGATCAAGTCACTTGTGGCGTTGCTGGTGGAGACACAAATGAAGAAGCTGGAAATCAAGTTGCGACACTTTGAGGAGCTGGAGGCCACCATGGAGCGTGAGCGCGAAGGCCTTGAATACCAGCGTCAACAGCTCATTACGGAACGACAACAGTTCCATCTGGAGCAATTGAAGGCGGCCGAGTTTAGAGCTCGTCAGCAAGCGCATCATCGCTTGCAACAGGAGTTGCAGCAACAGGGACAGGCGGCCGTTGCCGCTAGTTCCATAATATTGCCACCCCAGCAGCAACAGCAGCAGCCACTACCGCCGCCGGCGCCGCATCATCCCCAGCAACCGGCACCACATCAGCCACAACAGCTGGCAGCACCTTCGGCGCTGCATCAACCGTTGCCACCGCAAATAACTGCCGGGGCACCGCCCAACGGCGCACCCTTTGCTGCACCGCCAATTGTCCCTCCTGTGGTCCCAACGCCGCCAGCACCGGCAAGTGAACAACCAACACCTGTAGTCCCAACACAAGCGCCAACGCCAATGGGTAAGTAAAAATTGTTTCTTTAACAAATTAACGATTAATATTATTTTTTTATTTTAGACACTACACCGCCAGCTAATATACCACCTGTTGCCGAAGCCGCCAGCGTGGCAACAGTCGCACCAAGTACTGCGCCTGCTCCTAGCATTCCAGCGGCAACTGTTGCTACAGCTCCTGCACCTCCTCCTTCATCTTAAAGCTAGTGTAGGCAAGATAAAAACTTTAGTTCTAAGTTGCACGCTCTCAGTACGTATTGTATGCTCTTCTTCCCTTAACCTTATTGTCAACTCCCGCTTCAAATCCCTTCATTAGTGTACCTATGTATTTTGTTGTAGTCCCTTAGTGGCGCCTGGCTCGTCATCTATGTCATGATTCGGCGTCCTTTCAATATATACATAAATTTGAACCAAGTTTCAAACCCGAAACCCGCATTATAATAAACTATTCATATGTATGAAATTAATTAATGTTTTATTTAAATGTAAATATATCGATAGTTAAGACACTGGATGTTATCGATAAGTTTGATATACTCGCGACGAACAATTTCGATAGTTATTTTATTGGACTGATCGACATCGAACTTATGAATTCCTGGAGAAGGGAGAAGAGGAATTGTATCTTGATATATCTTTAAAATACAGGCATCAATCATTCTCAATTTTTAAATATTCTATTTGCAAAGATATAAATAAAGCAGCACAATTTATTATTATTATATTTTAATTAAATATTAATTGTAATATTCATGAAATTATTATAATTCATTCATTGTGAATAACTTTGTAATGTACAATTAGAAGTAGCATAATCCATACACTACGACAATGTTAAGTCAAATGCAAATGCAAAGTCCATTTTTATTATCAATCTGGATGCCACCTTATAGATCTATTGTCTTGCTACATCCTTGAATTATCGGAAAGTTGTTCGTCGTCTGAGTATATTCGGTCGCTTACTGGATGTGGGTTTACCCAGCTCATTGTTGGAGTGTGCGCGTTTCAAATTCACTGGGGTCGCCATCTGAGTGATCATTTTAGCCTTGCATCCATCGATCATGCATATGCGAGGCATGGCTTCGGGCGATACAAATATGTTGGTTACATGCCCATTGCTTTTAACGCGCATAATGTTGCTGAGATTCTGCAAGGGTCGGTTACCAAGTGAAGTTTGAACTGAATCAGATGAGAGCTCGCAGTGCAGATCTCGAGCATAGTCGGCCATACGTCGAACATATACTTGATTATAGAATGTAATAATGTCTGCGACCGCTTGTCCCTCCGCCAGGTGTACAGCACGATAGATAGCACTCCGGGCATGTGGCTGGCGTCGGTATTGCTGAATGATATCGCTAAAGCTGATGCGAAGGCGCGCCCTGCGCACACACAGATACACTGCACACATAAGCAGTTGATCCAGATGACGTTGCTTCAGAAGTTCGGCACCGTGCACTATAATTGAGTGCTCCACAATGTGCCAGATTTGGGTATATCTAGATAGCAGCGATAAGCCTTTGCAGAGATAGGTAAGTCGCTGGTTGGCCAGATGGTAAAACTTGCGCAGGCAAATGACGGTTGAGCCTGATGCCGTCTTGTAATTTTCCTGACCAGAGCTCAACTGCACGTTCTGGCAGCTGGGCAGACCGACGCCCGCATAAATACGCCACAACTGTGAATTCTTACGCCAGATTAGCGAAGTTATGCATTGCGCCTCCACCTCCCGCAAATGCTTGATGAGATCGCGTGTAAGCAAACCGCCTTCATGGCGCACGACTAATTCGAGAATCTTCTGAAAATCAAATGAATCGATGCCAAAGCAGTCAAGTAGCCAAGGAAACTGCAGAGACGTTTCTTGCGTCTCAAAGATGTGCAATACCAGTTGTAAGCAGCAGGCAATCAAGGTGGTATTAAAGGTACTCTGTAGCTGCATCAACATTTGTCCAATTTTGATTGTTGGCCTACGGCGCAGCTCAGCTCCAGTAATCCTGTCCAGCAGCATGTAATACAAGCCACTTACCAGTTTAAAGCGGCACTCGGCTGCATCCTGGTTCAACTTTGCCGCATCCTCAAACTTGAGGTTCATATCGCGCAATGACTGTTGCAGCAAATTGGCATCGATAGTTCCAAGGGCTTTGCTAATATAGATTGGTAGCGTTTGTGGCAGATCGTGCAATACCAACTGTGTAAGATTATCGCGTTGTGTTTCGTCCAATAGCTGTTCCGCAAATGATATGATTATATTGCATTTCCTTTCCTTTCCATTAGACAACTTCGCCAGTTTATTTGGGGGAGACTGAACATTATGTTTCAATAGAACTCGCTCGTCGAATTCACTGATGTCGGACACATGAACAGCGTAGCTGCGATTTAGAGAGGCCAAGTTTACCTCTAAGATTCCATCTTTGATCAACTCGCGCATGAATCGATCGTTTCCAAGTAAAAGCTGATCCATAAACAATCCCATCACAGCCTTGTGAAAGAACGCGTTTTTCATAATACAAGCTCCTTTCTCTGGCAGCTCTGGTATAAGTTTACATATAGCTCCCATTGCGCTGTACTTTTTCAGACGATCAATGTCAAAATCACTGGTACACCACTTTGTAGGCACACCCTGAAAGTCTGTGTTAATTATGTCCGATTTGTGAATCTCAAGCGCATTTACAAAAACCAATTCGATGGCACAAATGAGCACCTGACAACCATTGATTATATTGGTAGTAGCAAAGGGGGGCAGCTCGTTGCGGATCACTAAGAATAGCAGCCAACCAAGTTCATAAATCATGTGGTAATGCGCTTGACTCTGTGTCGACTCTGGAAACACATAGAGCTGATTAAAGATGCGTTTGTAGTGCTGTAGAAGAAGCAATGTAATGCCAAGACGACGGTCCAAGTCATTTATCTCCTGTTGAAATACTTCCGAATCCTGCGCCATCCAATTCCAATGCTCCATTCTCTTTAGAAATTTTTTAATGTTTATTTTAAAACTGCGCAAAATTTCTGTCAGAGAAATGTTCCAGCTATTCAAGCGTGCCTTCTTTTCCCATGCATCCAGCTCATCGCCCTTAGGGTTTTCAGTTTCTTGCCGCATATCCTTCATTTTTGTTTTCTGTAACTCACTGTATACAGCGCAGCAGAGCCAATCATCCGCATCATTGGATAGAACTCCATCTACATTCAATTTATGAAATGTTTGTAAGGCGTTTTCGCTGATTTCTGATTCAATTCTCAATGTGCGACAATTTGCAACAAAGCGCTGAAGGATCACACCACTCTCCTCATGCTCCATCATTTGTTTGCTGCACAAAAACTCAGTTAAAGTACTGGGACAAGTGATGAGAGCTCAAAACGATTACCTTATATTTAAATAATTGTGAAAATATTATTTTCATCTATCTTTCGGCGCGAATATTAAAATGCGACGCAGAGCGTCAGTCTACGTTGGTCACACTGTGTTTTATGTTTGCCGACTGCCAAGAAAAAACGTAAAAACTAAAGAACTGTTTTACTATTTGCGTATGCTCTACAATAAGGTAATTTGTATAAGAAACCTTTCCGTTTATTTATGAAACTTAAAAAATTTAAAAAAATTATTTTGCGCCGCCGAAGCTAGTCAAGTTACGCGGTTCAGTATTTATTTATACAGATGTGACCAAATGACGTTGGATATCGAAAATTAACATTAACCGAGTACATTACAGAAATGTTATAAACATAATATCTGAATTTTAAATTTTTTAAGGAGAATGATTTAATAACAATTTATGTCAGCCATAGCTTTTTTTGGAACTTGTTTATTGCGGAAAAAACAATACAAATACAATACAAACAATAGTAATATAAAAATAATGATGTCCAGTAATAACTTAACAGCAAACTGTTAATCTTATGTTAAGTTAACATCAGTACTACATAAATGCAAAAATTAATATTTTTTGTATTTAAACAAAAGAAACTTTGAAAATATGTTGCAAACCAATCGTGTCCTTCAAAAGGAACAAGCTGATTTATATGCTATAGAAAGAAAACTAGTTCAGCTGCTGCCTAAAGTTCAGGAAGCGTTGAATTCCCTTAAGGTAAGATCTCATGCCCATGAGTTATTGTACATGTACACCAATTATTAATTACGTTTCTAAATAAACACATTATTTTTTCTCAGGTTGAAGAGTTGCATATAAAATCCCAGTCGATACAACGAACAATTTCACAAGAGGTTCCATCTAGTTTAAATGTAAACATTGAAAGCGTTGAGCCTTTAAAAAACATAATTATACCAAATGATCAAATAAATCACCAAGAAATCGACTTGGACTTGTTCGTCAACAAAATGGAACAATTTGATGTAGAAAACGATTCTGACTGATCAACAAAATAGAATTGTTTTAATGTCATTTATTGATACACCTTTAGCTAATTTTGAAGGTTTGCCAGAATAGAAAACGAAGTATGATTTATATATAATAAGTAATCATTAAATTAATGAAATAGATTTTAAATTCAAATTTTTGTAATTATGGTGATAGCACCTGAAATAAAAGTAAACTAAACTACTAAAGCTATGTATGTATTATACGCATTATTAAAATTATTGTTGTATAATTTTATTGTTGTTATTCGGACCACATTAAACATCCTGTGCTTCCCCGTCAGACGATTCACCTGAACTATCGCGACGTTTTTTCTTCTTGGGTGCTGCCGAGTTTTCCTGTTCATAGGCGCTGTCACTACTTTTGCTGCTGGAGCTAGAGCCATCGCTTTCGCTGCCGCTAGAGGAACCTGATTCACCATCTGACGAACTACCGTCAAAGTCAGAACTAGAACTATCTGACTCGCTGCTGCTGCTTGAATCCGAGTTTGTTGATCCCGAACTGCTATTCGAGCTATCTGATGAACTCGACGATGAGGAGCTATTGCTGCGTTTTCTTTTGCGTTTGGTACGCTTCTCGCGATCGATACGTACTTCATTACCGGCATCCAAAGCACGCGACTCATTGGCCGGCATTGACTCTGTGGCATTTGCACTTTTCTCTGCCAGATGCTTACTTAACTGCTTTGTGCGCGAACTGCGATGAACATATTTTCGTTTTTCCTTGCATTCATAGCTCCAATGTCCAAAATTCAGGCACTTTTGACACCGAACTCCATTTGGAAAAGCCGCGGCCAATTTTGCAGTCCTGTTTATAACAAATTGATTTAGATTTATTTGGTTGTTTGTACGTTCACACTTCCACTTACCGCTGCTTTTGAGCCAGCTTTCGCGCCGCCAACCCCACCAAAGTCATCCTTATATAATAATCTCTGAGCTTGTGTTTGGAGCCTATTTTGACTGTGGCTTGGTCGAAATTCTTTTATAATGGACGCACTTTTTTGTTTTTTTTTTTTTTGTATAGTCGTATCTCTGAGTTTGTGCTTGGTTGCCAGGGTTGCCACTTTATGATAATTTTTGCATCCAGAAGAACTTGGAAAAAAATCTCTCCGTATGAACACGTCGATCTCAGCAACTTTTTTGAATTGTACAGTAATATTTATTTATTTATTCATATTGATATTGCAAAAATGGATGCAACATAACAACATAAAATTTAATGGAATCAGTTGTTCATTCGTTTGGTTCAGTGATTCATTTTCGACAAATAACACAACACAACTCTAATAGTTAATTTGCAGCTTTGAAAAATGCTTTAATTGTAATGTTTTTTTTTGTGCGAATGTGCATTATTGCATACGGCATTAGTTAAAGATTGATACGCGTTTAACTTGCGCGCGGGCCAGTAGCACAATTGTCTTCTAAGTGTAACGATTTGTACAAAAGTACACAAAACAATAACAAAACCTTTAGTCGACTAAGAAGCGAAAGCTGAAGTCCAAAGACATTTACACTAATACAGGTATAATATAAAATATAAATGTGAAAGGCTTAACAATAATTTTTCATTTATGAACAGTTCTTCATAATGAGTGATACGGATTCGACTGTCAGTATGGCAAGGGCGGGTACTATTCAATCAGGTGGCACTCGTTTCATGCCGCCAGAGGAGCTGGCTATGCAATCACTTACCAAACAGCTATTGAAATCGCAATTGTTTCGAGGAATTTACCTTGAGCGTTGCTTTGTAGAGCAGATTGGTGGCTACCGTGATATTATATCTTTGCAATGCAGTGAACGCAATCTAGAGAAGAATTTACTGAGCAGCGCGGCACAATTACAAATGTTTTATCAACGTTTCGTGCCAAACATGTGGGTGGGCATCACCAAGGGTAGTATAGGCAACTACAAGCACATTCCGCATCCTGCACATCTGGAAACTTGTGTTTGGACGGAGCTTAATGATTTGGCATTTGGAGAATACTGGTTTAGCATTAAGACTCTACGCTTTCGTGCTCAGGAAGTTCAATTAAAACTCAAAGTGGTTCGTGCAGTTGAGCCCGAGACACTGCCAACTCCAGGACGCCCGTTGACGCTGAAAAAGAGTAGCCCCAACAGAGTAGCAGCTATAACTGCTGGCGATATCGCTGAAGCGGCAGATACAAAAGCTGCAGACATTGTCCCCGAGGAACAAATGCCGACAATTGGCTTGGCAGACTTTGTAACTGTCCTACAGCAATGGCGACAATCAGTTATAACGACTATATACGAATTTATGGCCAACGATGTGAACAAGCGGAACATAATGGGCACCATACGGTTCATGGGTCTGCTCATCTTTTCCATAATCAGCGGAGCTGCTGTTGCACTTCGCTTCATGGGTATTTTTGCCGTACGTTTTCTCTTTGAGATTAGCCGCTTCACACACGCCGCGACGCCAATCGTATTTAAACTGATTGAGTTTGTCAATAAGATAATTGGGGCCTTTTTCATTTTACTCACTATGATATGGAAGGATTTAGTTGTAAATCGTGGCGGATCTGTTCCCAGACCCCCGCTGGAAGCAAGCAATCGTTTCAAGAGTCTCACTTATGAACATACCGAGCCACATCGACGCAGTTCGCGCTACGGATCATCAAATTATCAGTAATCCAGTTGTAACTGTAACTGCTCTGTCAAAATTGTATAGTAATACTACAACAGCATTTAGTCACTAGAGTATATTACGGATATACGTTTTCTTTTTTAAATTGTGTTATTAGCTTTTAAATATAAATGCCCTTTAGGCCCTTGAATTTCGCTAGTGTTTGTACTCCAAACCTTCCGATAATTTCAATATTTCTCGTGATCCGGAACCATATAAATATTTTTGTACTTTGAACAATCGCGCAGTAATTAATTGAATGAGTTAATTCTATGTGTATTGTTTAGAAAATGATTATGCAAAATTTTTAGAGTAATATTTAGTGAATTATATAAAATTGTTGGCAATAAAAATGTTAAAAAAAAACTCAAAAGCAATTTGTTTTTATCAAACAAGTAAATACATGTATAATATTAAACTTGGAGTATTTATAATTCGAGGAAAGCCAAAAATAGATGAACGGCTGATCCTGTGATAATTATTATATACAAACCGTAAGTGTCTAGTATTAGCAGGCCAAGATCTGTTGGATTGTAATAATAGAAAAGAAACTTTTGTTTTTTTTTTTTTTTTTAGTTTTAATAGTTATACACTTTTTTTTTTTATTAATATTATACTTGATGTTATTCTCATTAAATTTTTGTCATATATATTTATGTATCTATATATATGTGTACTAGTATAATTTGTCGGTTTGTCACTAAATTTTACACAAATGATCTTATTGTGTTTAGTTTTGTTTTTTTTGGTTGCCTTGTTCTTTGTGTACCGGTACTCCATATGTTTGCGCTCAATATTTTACTTGACTTTCAATTTTCTATGGCATTTAATGGGTTTATTTGCATTTATTGTTTCAAACTTTGCAGTTAGTGCTTTTAGAATTTACTTCTAACGCCATTTTTGTCGGTCTAAATGTGATTGCATAGTAAATAATTTCTGTTTTTATTATTAGTCAACTAAATTATATATTTCTTGGTGATATAATTTAATTAGTACATATACATACATATATAGTGTTAAGTTTTCAATTTTTGTATTCTCTTTTTGTTTATTACTTTGCAATGTTATTGTATATTTATGGAAATTACTGCGTGTGTTTTTATTTTAATGTTTATACTTTTATTCTCGTATGCAAATGCTTCAACGAACTTTGCTCATAACCTTTTAATTAACGCTTTGTTTAATAATAAGTATGTAAATTGTATGCAGACATTAAAATATGTGTTAATGCTTGGATTTTATTTGAGTTTGATATACTGTAAAACACGTTGTCAACATTACATTATTTGTCATTCCTTGTTAATATTTATAATAATTATTATATCTTTTTAGTTTGTTTATATTTATAATCGTTTTATTTATTTGCCAACTTGTTTAAAAACGCACAAAGTAAATATAATTTTAAAATATGTTTAGTTTAACACTTGCTTGTTATTGTTGTAAATACTTTGTTTAAAAGTAAAATGTATAATATACATACAGCTTCAGTTAAATGTCATAACGTGTTATTAACTTTGCCCTTTACCTTCAAATATCTTTGCTAACAAATAATTACAAATTTATAGCATATTTCATTTAACATGTCCTTGCCTGCTGGAAATAATTAGCTTTTTAACAATTATTTAGACATATAGAGCAAAAACATTGATAATATAGATCGATTCCATTTTCTTTTATATCTCTTTCTTTCATTCATTCTTTGTTTCTTTTCTTTTTTTTTTTCTTTTGGTTGCTTTAGTGTTATGCATAAAAATTTGTCTAGTGAAATATATATGTAAATATATATATTTTTAAAGGTTTTGAACTGCTTATTGTTTATAATTGCAATTTTGTTATTTGTATTCTTTCTTAATTGCGTTTTTATTTCATTCTCTTGATCGTTTTGTTCCGTTTTTAATTATTGTTTGTGTTTGGCATTCATTTAAAGGAATACATAATATGTGTAATTTTCAGAACAGAATACATTGTAAATGTGGTAAAATATATACGTAGAACTGGAAGAAAATCATAAGCATTTCATTCGAAGCGTGCGAGAGTTTCACCAACCAATTCGTAAACACAAATCTATTTTATTTTATTTTAACAAAAATTGGAAAAATTTATGTCATTTTTTAGTCTGCGACTACAAATAATTCTGTATTCATAAACATAAACTTGAGTTTATTTCAGTAGTTTTGTTGTTTCTTTATATATTTTTTATTAGGTATTTTATATTAATATCTTTACATAGTACATATAATATATATATATACATATATATATATATATATATATATATATATATAGTATGTATGTATAATATATATATATATATATATATATATAGATATATACATATATATTATAAATATATATATTTATAATTTTTACACATTAAATTCAAATGCATTAATTTATCTGTATCTGTATATATATATATATGTATATATATATAATTTATTTATAAATATAAATAACAAAATGTTTCCCTTCTAAGCTTTTAATGTATCATATTCATTTAATTTGTTTTATCGAGTGTATTTTACTATGTTTAAAAACGATTTATACGCTTTATAATTATAGATTTACCAGTTTTTCTGTTGTTATTTTAGCTTGGAATTTGTGTACTTTTATTTGTTTATAGTTGTTTAAATGTTGCCATTTCATCGTGTGCTGAACAATTGGCGAAAGTTCCCGTTAGTCTGGGCGACTCGTCACCCCATCGCAGGGTGACAAAAGAAAAGGAAAATGTTTGCATTTGTGTTAATTGATTTGAATTGCCAATAACTTCAATTATTACATAAGGTATACATATATATTTGGGTTTAGTGTCTTATATCATCTTTTAAGGTAACTTAATAAAATTCATTGCTTTTGGAACAAATCTCAACCAACTTTTCCAATAGGACCCGAGGCAAATTCTATTTACATTTATGTATCTTTTACGCCAACATTAGAAGAGCGTAAAGAAAGCCTCATCTCATTGATAGCCCAACATTGTGCGTTTTAAGCACTTCAAAGTTCTGTGTTGATTATTATTGGATGCGGTAATTTGTTGGTTGTTGATAGGTAAGAATACATACCGAATAATGAGAGTAATACAAAAGAGTTAAGTAGGTAGTAAAAAAGAAACAAAGGAGTAGAAAGGAATGGAAAGAAAAGTTAAGTTATAAACTTAGAGCCAACTTAGAAGAAACTACGATATAAGCTCTTAATTACTTTAAATCATCGGTATCCTCAATTAAATCGGCATACTCCTCCCAATCGTTGTTAGACGAACGTGTGCGCAAATTCGAAATTGTTGGTGCCTCATCATCCTCCTCCCCTCCATCGCCGAGTTTATTGTGACCACCGCCAGTGCCTCCTTCGTCGACAACCTCGTAGTCCTTAAGTTCAGCTTCCAAGTCCTTTTCCCATTGTTCCTCTGAGGAAGATTTATCAAACTGGCGATTACTACGTGTGTGGCTTAAATTTGTCGACTTATGTATACGACAGGTTATATACTATATACCATACATAAGTTAAATGTAAGTATATAAGTTGTTTCTTTCATTTAGGCATACGTATAATTGGCATATCATCATGGCATATATCATAAGTAAGTATTATCAAGCAAGCATTTGTAGTTTTTAATTTAGTGATGACCTCCCAAGCAAGTACATGGTTTCTCAATTATCTTTACCTTTAAAGCTAATCGCATGGCCTACTCATATAACTAAGGCATAGATTTTCACAGACTGTTATTCGCTTTGGTATTCGCACCGTGACTGAAAAGTAATCGTCTACAAGAGTTGGAAATTTCTTTTTAATATGGTAAGTAGTCGACAATAAAGTCTAATAATATGTTGCTCTCTTAATTCCATGTTAATTAACGAATCGCGTGCAAGACCCACACACCAAATATGTACATACATACATTTATTGAGTGAGAACTTACGTACATATGTACATATGCACATTTAAGAGAAGAGATATTCAAATATCCTCAGCCATGACTTGCTTGTTGTCCTAACACCAAATTGGGTGTCAAAGTTGTAAATCTCACTTATGACACCGTCAATATATAAAATTAATTACGAAAATATGAAATAAATATTTGTTGTGTATTTACAGCATATGTTACACGTAAATTAAAAGCAAGCTGAATATATATTCTATATATTTAATAGAAATAATGTACTTTTACGAAGCACGCCAAATATATGAACTTAACTGAAAGCTATTTAAAGATCGCAAAATTTGTTGAAGTAAATAATATTAAAAGCAGTACTGTACATCAATTAAAATTGTTAATGTGTTTGTTCGTAAATGGACAGACTGACTTACGTTGTTATAGAAAAGGATTTTGTATTTTAAATTTATTTCCCTCGATTTTGTGTGGTGAGTTGATACATAATATATATATAGATAGTAAGTCTAACAAATTCATATTCCGGATTTTACAAATTGATAAAGTTTTGTGCGGTAAAAAAAGCAGTTCTTTTCGTTGATGTATTGAAGGTTATTAAGGATTTTAACTTTGAAATAGGTTCCCGAACAAGGTATGGTTTGAAATTAAATACTAATAAATGATATAAAGAAATTTAAGCTTGCATTTACCTTTATAAATCAAACAACATCTATATACATAAACTCTAGTTAAATATAATTGTGGGAAAATAAAAAAGCTGACAAACATATAGACACAACGATTCTATAAGAAGTATAAATTATTTTTACGGACATTGACAACAGCGATAAGAAATAAAATGGATATTTTCATCAACTATTTTGCAGAACACAAATATTATGCAATTGAAAATCAACAACAAAACATTAAAACATTTTATAGTTTTTGGTTTTTTTTTTTTTTTTTTTTATATTTTTTATATATGCGAAAATTTGTTTGTTGAACCAACAATTTCTAACTTACCACACAAAATTTTGTTTCAGTATTTTTAAGTAACATTTTCGGTTTGTTTTGTTTTTCGGTTTATATAAATAATGCGTTTTGTTTAAATTTTTGTCAAGTGAATATTTTATATATGTATATTTTGTTTGTTGCAATTCAACCTTGTTTTTTGTTGTTGTTTTTTTTTTTTTTTTGTATATCGCTTAACGTTTTCTTTTGTATTTTCTTTAAGTTGTATTTTCTTTTCTGTCATGTGGGCAATTTTGCTTGCGTTTGGGTTTTATTTTTGTTAGTTTTAGATTTGTTTTTGTTTGAATTTAGCGTTAATCCATTCAATCTTCTGCAAGATGATTTGAGAATAAATTAAGAAATACATGAAAAAATAAATGTTTTGTTAAATGTTTTCAATACAATAATTTATATTGTGACTAATATTAATAATTTAGCTGTTTTTAATGTTTCTAAATTTTGTGTGTGTGTGTTTAGGATCATTTCTTGGTGTGCTGGTGGTCGTGTTATAGAGGAAAACGCGATTTGGCTGGGTAAATTTTTAATGAAATTTGGCCGAAATAGTTGGGAGAAGGCTTACTATGAAAGAATATGTAAAAGAAAACAATAAATTTATTTATTTATATTACGAACTTTCTGTAATCATAAAAGTTTAAATAAATTTATGAAATTAAATTGAAAATGCAAATGAATAAAAAAGCACGGAATTGTAAAGAGTTTGATCATTAATAAGAATTTGTATTACTTTGGTTATACTCAACTTGTTCAAAATTGATTTGTGGCTAGTGCACGATTTAATAGATACTAATGTTTTATCGTTTTATATTGTTATAAGTATTAGGTAGGTCATAGATACTTAAGTGGAAATTATATGATTTTATTTTGTTTATATTTGCTTTAATTTTTTGTATGCTAGTTAGAAAAGAATGGCAACAACAGATTTGACCAGACTTAAGTTGTCTGCATGTTATATTTGTCTATAGTATACATTTATATATTTTATTTTAAATAGTTTATTATCCATAAGTTGCCGTAGGTCTGTATATACTCTATTATGGGGATGTTGTTGCTTTCATTTCAATTGATATTTTTTTATTATTTAATAATTAAATGCCAGAGCTTTGGATTGTATTGTTAGTATTGATCGACAATAAAGAAAACGATTTGACAAAAATGTAATTTACACAAAAGAAAGAAACAGAGCAGAGGAGAAAAAAAGAGAATTGATTGGTTTTTACACTTTGTTTTGTACACACATTCTTGTTAAGAGTTTTTCGTTTGTTTTTTTTTTCGGTTTTATTTAAATGTATTTATATAGTTACTTGGATGTTTAGATTTGAGCGATATAAAAATAAACATTAAGTGGGCTTAATGAATGGCAATAAATTAAACTTAAATTCGTACACAGCCAAACACAGTTGAAATGTCGCATAGGGCAAGAGGCAAATGGCGAAAGGAAAAAAAATCCTGATTATTATATGGAAAATTCGAGTTCTACTTGATTAAATTGATTATGACATGACACAATGTAGCATATAATGTTCTACGAAATTATGCGAGTCAAAACTAAATGAAATGTATGCGCTCAGGACTTGTACTTCTTGCTCATGCCTCTCTTTAATTCATTTGGAACAAACTTAACAAGCTTCAGAAGTTACTTAACTTCTTTAATATTATGAAATACAATTTGTGATTATATAGAAATTTCTGCAATTAGAATCTGAGCATCTCACAACCTACTGACCTAAAACATTTTATTAGCTCTAAGTCTAGTTTACTTAACTCCAAGAGCTCATCATCCAACTATATATTTATTTCAATTAGGCACACGATGCGACATGAAAATCAATCGATGTTCTACTTATCAAATGTATGTAAGTATGTATATGCATGTGTATATATGTGTATGTATGTATGTACAATGTTGTCAGGTTGGATGCAGCCTCAATGGAATTTGCAGCTTAATGAATAAGTAAGACAAATTTCATAGCGAGTGCATGAAACCTAAAATGTATTTGATATTAATTAATTAAAAGTATAAGATAAATCATATTCAATTATAAAACATTAATACCCTATGCCTTAATTTAGAATAAGTTTGTCAGATTTCATATATTTTCATTTCATTTAATTTTATTATAGTGATTTGATTAGTGAGGCATAGGACATAATGAAAATGAAAAGTTTTCGGAACTTAATAAATTGGTAACCTAACCATATAACATTTATAATTAACTTAAGCAAATCATAATTGAATTTGCAAACTAAAACCTCTTACCATCGTTGCTGGCAAGCGCCTGTTGGGTCATACTATCAATGCCCAACTTGCGCATACCATCTTTAATTTCAGCCAAATCGGTTTCATTCGATGTTTGAAATTCATCCGAGACGAACTCAGACTCTGAGATTTTCGTCGAGATATTTTTCGTGTCACTCTCTTCAATTTCTTTGGTAGCCTTAATGTCAATAACAGGCTTCGGTTTGTCAAAAACAGCTCCTTTGGCTGTTTGTGTCTCAGTTATTGTCACACTTTTCTCAGAAATCACATTTTTATCAATATTTTCATTAGTTGGCTGATTTTTTGCTGATTCAACGTAATTGAATTAGTCGCAGTTGAGTTTAAGTTTGAGTTTTTTTTTTAAATTTTTATTATTTGTTTTTAATTTTGTGTATATAAAAAAATAATAAAATCATGAAAAGATAAGAAAAGAAAAGGTAAAAAATAAAGATATAAACGAATTTCGATAATAATAATTAATACTGACGCTTACGAAGTGAACGGCGATTGAAGGGCGAATTAAGAGAAATTGAGCTGAATTTTTATTTCGATCGATTTTAAGAGGAGCCTGAATACGTGACGAGATGAAAGGTGAAATGGGAAAATGGGAAACGAAACGAAACGAGACCAAACTAAACTAAACTAAATTACAAATCGGATATTTGGCTCAGGCGACATAAGCCGGTGCAGCTGAAGGACAATAACAAATTAAAATCAAAACAAACTGAAACTGGAACTGAAGAGAACTTAAACTTAAAGTTCAGAGCATTTACTTTCAGGCGGTGTAGTACAGACGTTAGACGAAAGTTAGGTAATCGAGATAAATAAAAAAAAATAGTTAGGCGTATCCCAAAAATAGAACTAGTTGAGAATCATAACTCAAAAGAGAACAGGCGCGTGTGTGAAAAGAAAGTTAAACGAAATCATAAATGGAAACTTAGACTTAGATAGACAGGTTAATAGAGATTGACAGACAGTTAAGTTAAAGAGCGCGCGAGTAGCGAGTGTTTGTATGTTAGAGATAGAAGGCAGAAGTAGAGATTGAGTGAGATAGAGAGCGAGAGCGAAAGAGAAAGATACTGAAGAGGCAAGCGCAAGGAAATCAAAAACTGGGCTGCATTCGAGCCAACGCGCTCAGTTATGGGCTGTTTCTTGGATCTTCAGTGTGATAGCTGTGAGAGCTTGTTAATAGGCAAACAACTACAATGAACTTACCATCTTCACCGCTGGAAGCCTGGCCAACACCATCAGCGCCCAAAGTGCCCAGCTCGGCCGCCTGAATGATCAGTGAGACGCGATAGAAATAATTCCGCCAGAAGTTCTCCTCAGTAATGCTGTACAGTCATTGAAAGATTCATTTCATTAAATGAAATTCAACTAAATTTCAAATGCTTCTTTCTCACATCTTGGGCACCAATTCGAAGCGCATCGTTTCGAGAGCCTTATCCTCGGCCATAATGGCTATGGCAGTGGGATATGCAGAATCATAACTAAACTCAAAGTCCACGCCGGCTGGCGGAGCCCGCACAAAGTTGCGACGATCCTGTGACAAGCCCAAAATTTCCTCCTTAATCTTTGACTCATTGGCATGACCAATCCATGGAGCAGCACCATTTCCAGCGCCGCCTTGACCTTTAATGAATGCCTCCTGCTCCTTGTTAAACGAGTCGAGAATGGTCTAAACGTTTAAAATTATAACAGATATAAGTAAAATATTCGTAAATATAAATGTTTACTTCTCATTACTCACATTATCCTTGACTGTTTCCTTGATCTTGCTGCCGGCCTTGCTGATGGCCGATGACAAGAAAGAGCCAAAGTGTTTGGCCTGTTGAGTTACTTTTGTTGTAACTGTGGAAGCGAACAAGAGTTGAATTAGTCAAAACATTGGAATTTCATCTCGTTTGTTATTAAAAGTGGTTGCATCTAATTAACGCAGTCAACCAAAATTGCAAGACTACAAAGTAAACGTGATTGGTAGTGTGGTTAAACAGACTAAGTGGTTAAGTAAAATGGGCAATGCAAGTTTGTATAATGGAAGTACAATGACTACGGGTATTAATTGCTATTTAGTAACCTGTCACCGCTTTCTATCATTTCATATTTTTTTTGGCACTTTTAGTGTTTTGGTTTCTTGGTTTTTGAATTGACAAATTGCAATTTAAGTTTTGAGTTTCAGTTGACATTGAATCGACATTTATAATGTTGTTTTGTTTTGTTACCAATCAAACTGTGACACGTACTTTTTACTTCATCGCCCTTACCCTGTCCAATTTGACCCTCATCGCCAGTGGGTGTGCCGCCACCAGATGCTGGATGCGAATCGGCTCCCTCAGTAGCACTGTAATTAGAAATTGCGTCAGCGTGCAAACGAGAGAGAAGAATCACAAGAAAGAGAAAGAGAGAAAGAGGGAAATAGAAGAGGAGAGAGCAAAATAAGCTTGTGTAATTTTTAGGGTAGTGAACGTTTATACAATAAAATACATATTTGATATCTGGTGTAGATATTGCAGATGGACTTCTTAACATGCAGCATGCAACACCAAAAATCAAAAACCAAAAATCCTATTCCCCTTGAAACATTCCGACAATTCAAATATTGATTTTATGTGCATGCTTTGAATATTTAAGTTGAGGAAATACTAAGTTTTATCATAGACAAAATCAACATTGATTTCGGGCTTATTGTCTATTTGGTCTTAGTAAATCTCTAAAGAAAGTATCTATTGAGTTGATCTATAATTTAAACGGGGTCTCTTGAATTTTTAATTGTTTTTGTATTTTAATAAACGCTTATGTATATTTACACGTCTTTATAGCATTTTAATTCATTTTAGTTGAAGGACATTTAATATGAAAATTATTCATGATGATTGTGATGCAAATGCAAATGGTGAATAATTTTAAATGAATGTTTAACGATTGATGTCATTAAACGAAAGCTGGGAAAATCATTTGAAATGGAAATCAATTGGGATAAAACAAACAGAACACACTAAGGCATGCAACAAAAACGTATCAATTGTAAGGATGTTTTTATTATGTTCTGAGTTTGTCTTGAGTCTTCACTCTAAAAGAGCTGCACACTTAGAGAACATATTGGAAAGAAGAGCTGACAAGGATATAGTAGACGCTACATACTCAAATGGAAGGATTGATAAAGTAAAGCAAAAGATAAGCTGCAACAGAAAGAGCTACACAACAACAGATGAAAATGTAAGGAATCCTCTTGAAATAATAATAATAATAATAATAAAAAGATAACAACTAGGAACAACAATTAGTTTTTGTTTTTTTATCTACTGCTTAGCCACATAATAATTCCAGATTTGTGTGGTTTTGCTTAAATCCTTGAGGTTGCTTGATGGGCCGCTCAATAATGATGGAATCTAATACTTGAAAAATTTGTCAAAAATTTCTTTCTTTACTGTTAACTAAATGATTTTGCGCGATTCGTAACAAAATGAACGCATAAATTGAATCAAACTGTGAAATCAAATAATGATGGTTATTAAATAAAATATTGTATGGAAAATGTGGGAAACATATGTTGGCAGAGCATGAATTCAATATAAGTAAATGATTGTGTATTGCTATGAGATTAACTTGATTATGAGTTTTATGAAATGCGTTTTACAGTTCTATTCAAAATTGTGTCCTTTTACAAAATGCTAATCCCTATTATTCTGGAAAACTTACCTTGTTAATTGGTATAATTTTAAATATATGTATATCATCGATTTTTACACTTTGCAAATGGACAAAATTCTGTTTGATCATTGGCGTCATTTTATAATTTACAGTTTCTTGCTTATAAACATACAAAAACGTATAAGGATATATATTTGTGGATTTGTATTTGTTTGTACAGTTTATATTAAGGCGACGAGTATTAAAAAGTGAATTTTTAAATAGCACGAGAAGTGTGTAAGAAAATTTATCATAGTTTAAATCAGATAAAATAGAACTATTTGTTAACTGTTTAACCGAATATATAAGTGAAATATAAAAAAGTTGGGCAGAAGATAGGCTATATTACGGGTAACTGGTGTTTTAAATATATATTTTAATAAAGAGTATTATTTGTTGTTTATTATAGTGTGAAGGCTTTTCAAGTTGGCTATTAGATAGGTTAAGGGATAGCAAGAAATGTATAAAAACTTGTGTTGTATTTTCTTTGTTTTATAACCAAATTAAAATGTTGCTCTTTTATTTTGAGGTGTAACGAAATAAGTAAGTAAACTTTAGGTTGAGCAAAATTAAAAGACAAAATGAGAAGAAAAGTAACTGAAATACAAACGCGATCTTTTATGATATTTAGTTTCACTGCAGCCATTTGAAATGTATATAATTCCGTCATTCTTAAGCAGAGGCCCATACCTAATATACCTCGACTTGTCGTCATCTTCGCCACCACTCACAGCACCCGCAGCACTGGCATCTGCAGCGCCCTCGGCCCCCTCAGCGCCCTCGGCACCACCTGTCTTTCGTAGTCCAGGGATCGATGGTATTGATGGCATCGCTGGCATCGAGGGCATCGATGGCATTGCCATAGCTGGCATCGATGGCATCGAGGCATTGCCCAACCAGCCCTTTGCGCTGCCAAGCCAGCCACTGAAAAGTAGAGAGAAAAAAAGAAATAAGTTAGTTGGTAAAGTGGCCAAAATTCTTGCATATTGCGCAATAAACCGACTGCCTAACTGACAGACTGACAATCAATCTTAGCTGTAATTTGAAGATGTTTATTGCATCGCTGCTTACGAGCAGCCCTGACTGATAATATCTATGTAGACCGTATTATATGTATGTTTCATATTATGTAATATGCCAAACAATGAACTGACGCATCAACTTGACAGAAGCCCTCATCACATAAGCACCGAGTACTTACTTGTTGACAGGGTGCCACATCATTGAAGCATTCAAGTCAAGTCTCAAGAATGCGCCAAGCACTTGAATGCCATTTTACTTAAAGTCTTTTGTAAATGTATTTATGTGAAAGTTATTGAAAGAGCAAGGAATTCATGCTTTATATGTATAAAAAGCTAAAATAAATAAATTATTTAAGATAATAAAATATATAAATTGTTTAAAATAATAAAATGAATACATATATTATTTAAAACAATTGAATTAATGTTTACTCAGGAAGGCACTAACTTCTTTGAAATTCAATGCAATTCAGTATTTAGGTTACATTGCTAATAATGAGGTAGGCACACCCTATATTAAGACTACTGCATGAGTGTGCAATTCTCTTGGGTTGATAGGTCTACGATTTATTGAATCTGCCATACTTGAAGTCGTTTCCTTTTTCTCGCGCTCTTTGTCATAAATAAAATGTCGCTGAGAAGCTCATGTAATACGTGGCGTATGCGTGATATGCGTACTACGTGCAACAGAGAGCGCGAAAATTGCGTGAAAATGTGATACTCAACAGCTAAAATATATGGCTTCGAAATATACTTCACAGTTGGAGTAATCTACTCATAAAATTTGAAACAGCTACATACTTAGTATAGGAATTGAAAGTTTATTAAAAATTTAATTATATGTATAACCACAAAATGGATGATTCGGAGGATTCTTGTGCCATCTGCTTGTGCCGCAAGCGTCGCATTGTGAGCACTCCATGTAAGCATACATTCTGCAAGAACTGTCTCAAGAAGGTCTACAGCGACTGCGACTCCAAGACGTGCCCCTTGTGCCGTGCCCCCTTCGAGTATTATATTGTAAGTGGAGCTCGTAATTGGAATAATTCTTTATCAGGTCGCATCTCAGGCTAACGTTAAATTAATAACTCACACTTAGCGTGAACGTAACTCGGCCATAAAAATCGTATTTTTGACATAGGCAATATTCCGTCAATGTGGACAACTGTGGACAAAACTGGGTCGCCTGCTTAAAGCCGTTTAGTTTATTATTAAATTTTACTGTTTCTTTTGTTTTTGTTTTTATTATCTTTGCAGTTTTTGGGTTTATGCAATTTGGTTTACATTTGTTTAAATAATGTTCAAGTTATATTTTCCCATTTATTGTACACTTGGAAGAAAAAACGTCGTTTTGGAAATGAAAAATAGAGAAATTTTAAAACCATAATCATATATAAGTTTCACTTATAGACAATTTCTTGGCTAATTTAGTTTGCCAGTAATAACAAAGAACTTTAACTTTATTACTATCACTTAAGGAAAGTTCTAAGATATTATTATTGTGTAGAGAAGTGAAATCAATCAAATTGACAGCACTTTGAGTTATTAATGGTGTTCAACTTAACTTAACTTCAGTAAATCCTATGACTGATGCCCCGCTGTGATGGTAGCCACATCAAAGCCTAGACAAAGGGCTCCGCCCCGCCCAGCTTGTGGCTGTCAACAATAAGATGAACAACAATAATACAATCGATGCGATTGCATCCTGGGTACATGCAATGCCTGGACGCGCATATTGAAATATTGAGTGTTTGACTTGCGGCAATACAAAGGAACAGAAACGACAACGCCCACGACCAATGCCACGCCTTCACACCCTCCACGCCCTTATTTGTGCATGTGAAATGATGAAGCACGGGCACACGTTAGACCAATCAAAGGGAAATGGAAATGAAATAAAATTGACAAGCAAGGACTTTTTTTCGCAGCATTGCAGCCTAGCTGACGTTCTATTTTATTATGCTCTATTGGAGAATTGACAGGGCAAGGTTAAATGCCAGAGCTGCATTATTATAAGGGGGAGGCTTGCATAATAATATCGCTGTATAACGCATACGTCCCCAGACAAATGCGACAGACGCTAAGTGAAGCGGAAAGGCAAGGACTAAACTCAATCGGACAAAAAGTGGCCATAAATTGATGCAACCTGATTTCATTTCATTGCAATATTTATTGAATTACTTTCTCTCTTTATATATATATGTGCCATTCTGATGACCTTCAGCGAACTCAATTATTAAACGGAAGTGCAGCATATGCTAGGTATAATACACGCACACATTGCGTATACGCAACGTGGCGCTCAATTTGGGAGAACAGCGCATTTTACTCTTGGTAAGCCAATCTAGGCTTTATACAGTTGTGTATTCTCAGCTGATTAGGCAGCCTTATAACTATGATTAGCATTTTCTATCTCATCCAAGCCAAATGCTTCGCCTTCTCATTTTTTATGTGATTTATGCGTTTTGTGTGACCGAAGACGCGTCGGACGCTTTTACGCAATTTTGTTCGCCTGACAGGCGGCAACAGTGTTTATTTATGAGCTGCCTAGGACTTTCCAGTATTCGTATGGCTCTGGACAGAGCCTGATAAGTGGCACACTTAAAGGCGTCCCCAAGCTGTATTTTCACTTAAAGTCAAGCGTCTTGTCGTATCCGGCCACAGCCCGACAGTTGGCCAACAAATTGGCATTAACATTTGTATATACGGCTTATGAAAATGATATTTTAGCATTTTCTATGCTTTCTCTGAGAATACCTTAAGATCCCACCAATTGGTTATAATTTATGTTCATCTGTTTTATCGTATGAAAGGATATTTTTTCAATTTCATTGTTAACCTGACAAAATTTCCCTTGGGCAAACGTGAAATTTGGTTTTCTATGTTATTAGATATGCTTTGTTCTGGGGAAATACCACGCATTTTCTGTTCAACAATTCGTATCGACAGCATTTTTTTTATTTTACTCTTTTCCTCTTTTCGAATTGCAGTCAAAAGTTTTAATTATAAAAGTTTGGCCTGGCGCTCTGCGGGAAAACATAGAAGGCAAACGAACGGAAAAGACAGACATATGCCGCAAGACTAAAAATTGAAAGCAACTCACACACACACAGACGACGGACACACACGCAATCACACATAAATTGCACAAGCACAGGCATATCCAAACATGGCTCTTAGACAATAATGCCAAATGAGTTAAACTTTAAGCTAAAGAAAGGTAAAACGGCATAAATGCGCAGTGGCTGCAAAATTAAGGTATTCAGTTTTAAGAAAATACCACTTAATAAGTTAATATCAAACGTTTTTATATACATTATAAACTAGCTAATGTAATCAATATATTTATTGATATTGGTAAAGAATTTATATACATTGTTCTAATTTTATTGGCTGCACAATGTTGGTTAATTAAAATGTCCTCAATCTAAAGAGTAAACAAAGAAAAATTAATTACGGCCTCTTTGCATTCTTGTTTGAAGACAAAAGAAGAAATGACAACAACCATTAATGGACTGCCATCTGCACAATGTAACTCGATGCAGCTGCAGCCAATGGACTCATTTCCAATGACACGAATATCTGTATAACGATAGCGATAATGATAACGATCAAATCGTATAGCGAATAATCCCATATGTATTTTGAGTTAAGCAGTTTATTTATTTAACAAGTATATTTACTTTTTGTTATTCTTACCATAACAATAGGAGAAACGGTTAGTAAGTGAAAGGGTGCAAAGTACTTCTACTTTGATTTGATGGACTTTCTGAATTGATTTACCATTTAAAATAAATACGAACTTGTGTTTCTATGATTGTAAAGTCACGCCAATGTCATGCATTGTCCTAGAAACACAACACTATCCAAAATTGTGGAGATTGCCCTTCCGCAGGATAATGCAATTGTGGAAAAGTGCGGAGTGTTGTTGCATGGGATATCGCTGCTGTTACACTCAACCCGCCCCCGCACTTGCCCACAGTTCCCTTGGATGCACTGATGCGCAAATTGCATTACAACGACAACGCCAAAGCCAACGGTTAGATGGATATTTTTTCAGGCGATCTGCCTAATTGCTCATCGCAATTTTATGGCTTCTCGCTGTCAGACATGGAGTTTATATCGATGGTTGTAATTTCTTTTAATTGAGTCTGCGTCGAGCGGCATGCGTGCGTTGGTGCGCTAATTGGATTGCATTGGCGAACTGAGATTTAGCTTCAATTTAAAAAGGCGTAAAGAGACGTGAATGCCCCATTCCTTAAGAGTAACCCCCCAACGTTGCAACATGTATCATGTATCCGTATCCACATGGACAAATAAAGAAAATAAACAAAGATAACCTTAAAAGAAATTTATTACATTTACGCAGAAAAATAACGCTAAATGTGCAAATAAAGCAGACAAATAACACGCATTGCGGGTAGTCAGGCAACACGGCGGGCAGACGGACAGCCGGACAGATGGAGGAGGACTCAGGAATTCCTTTTATTTGTAGCTATGAGCAACGAGTCGGGAAACAAAAGTAAGCAATACAGTTGATATGGATACCATTTAAATTTAAGATAAAACAAGAATTGTCAAGTATTGTCAATTGTAAATGTATCTCTCATTTTGTATACCCTGTTCTGGATCATATTGCTGAGCTGTATTTTTATTGCTCATCAATCAAAACAGATGAACTTAAATTTGCATTGGCTCGATAAGATAACCAACTTGTTGTCTTAGTGCTAAGTTGCTAAATTGGATTGCGGCTTCCTAATTTAACTCTTTTTCTTCTTCGAAACTCGGTTAGGTTTTGTCCTATCGAAGTTTCCCAAAAATAGTAATAAAAAATTAATTTCAAATGGAAAATTCTGAAATATCAATGAAAAGTGCAAAGCATCAACAAATTGACATTTCGTAAAGAGCTCGCTTTAGTTTTCACAAAGTTATAAGAGATTGTGAGTTGTAAAAGTAATGGAAATGTTAGAAACACTTATTATATTGGGGGAATAAAAGAGAAGTTATGCCTAATTGGTAAATAATTATCTAAAAGTGTACTTTTAAATATGGCACAAAGTATATATTTCATATGAAAATCGTGCTCCTGTTACAATCGTTACTAAATAAGGAAAACCACAATATATATAGATATACAGCTGTGATTAGATTAGCATTTTCATTTGCATAACACAAATTTCGTATGTTAATCATTTGCGGAGCAGTTCAAACTGCCCTCGTATGTCATGTGCTTACGCACACAAAGGCAAAGCAACAGCCAGGCAAAGAAATGAAAAAGAATTTGACAAATTACCAGCAAGCAGGTAAACAGCTGCTGAAAAGACAGTGATGTGGGAGGCATTGAAAAGGGGGAGGAGTAGGATACTAAGGAGATCTCTGGAATTATCTGGGGCCAAAGTAAACAGAGCAGAAGCCACAAACACGTGTGCTACAAAAGGACATGCCAGACGGCAAATATGTGTACATATATAAAATTTGAATGGGACTTTTAACACCAGCATAGTCGTAGACCCCCCTCTAATTCAAAAGTAAGAATTATGCCATTTTGCTGGTCATACACGTATGACACTTGACTTTTCAGGGTTTGATAATTTCTATTTTCATTCATTCTTATTTATTTATTTACATTTATCTTTATTTTATTTTCTCTTTAATACTTCCCACAATCTTTAAGACAGTTTTTATGTTCAGACTCTACTCAATAATATATATATTGTAGAGCGCACGAAAATCTAAAATTGCCTGAGGAAAATTCTGCGAAAATGTTTGTGCGCAATTTGGAAAGGATGTTGAGAATTTTCTCTTATGTCGAGGGTCATCTGAAAGTACTAACTAACTAATTAGTGGTGTCAAACTAGATCAGTAACTGGACTTCAGGAGACTAACATCTGTCGATGAGCATTAAAATCTTCTATAATCGCAGCTGCAACTCAATTTGTTCAATTTCAAAATAAATACACGATTCTATATTGTGTCTGTGACTCTTTATCCACACAATTTTCTATCATGACTAAGCATTTTATCATTTTTACATCCATCCAGCAACGACTGATACATAATGGTTCTAGCCTAGTTAAAAGCATCTTAGCCATGTCACTGTATCATCTACAAGATGTTTGGTTGTAACCCAAGGTAGTCGTAATCGTTCAGCAACTGTGAAGCTTTTTATGGATCAAAATCCTGAGCATAACTGTTAACGACACACAGCCACAACCACCTGGCCACCATTTAGGGGGAGGTGCTATAACTGAAGTGTGCACAACAAATCTCTTCCTCTCCCACTCCCGCTTTTAGGTGGCGCTGTTGCCTCACAATCCACTTAATGTGATTACTTTACGTCCGCCGCGATTCCGACTGTAGCTGAGACGACGGCACATTAGCCAAACGAGCATAACAATATCCTTTGCCAGGACAACGAGTTTGGCAGCGCAAAATATAATTATGAAAACGATGTTGGCAACAACTAAACAACTGAACTTTTGCACAAATGTCTAAAAATATCAAAAGCCAACTGTTAAAGTTGCGTGTCAGTGACAGAACAGGTCCTTTGGTTGAGAGGTCGTCTAACTGTTGCCCTGTGTTATAAGCACTGTGCCACAGCCTATGTATGAGTGTTTTGTTGCTGTGGCTTAAAAGCTCTGATATTTACCGGGACACGCGCACACACTACACACACAAAGAGACAACATTGAAGCGATGAGTGTAGTTTGGTGTATTTTGTTTTAATTTGATCTCTCTCTCTCTATTTCTCTAATACACACACACAGCAATAAATAAATCGCATTAACAACAGTTGATACCCATTGTGATTTGTTGTGCGTGTGTTGGAGTAATGTGTAATGCGTCAATGTGACGGCAAGCAAGTTCATTGTCTGTCCATTCAAATGACTGCACATAAATAACACCCTACAATATGGGCAGAAGAATAAGGCAAAGACGAGAGTGTTCGACTCCAAGATACCCCATGTTTAGCCCTTAAATATCCTAATACGTATTAATAATCTAATACTATAAACATGTTATATTTAAATATTTTGAATAACCTCATTGTTGTCCATCCGAACAAGATAAAACGTTCGAACTACAGTTTACCTGTTACTTCCAAATAAGATGATAAAGAAGGGATATTTCTTTTGAATGACATTTTATCACTGTGATTGATAACTATCTCTTCTGCAAATATTAGGACAAGGTAATATGTACATTATGCCTGACATGGAAGTGTATGTGACGATGACAAATCTTTGCATGATAAACAATCAGTACTGTTGCTATTGCACAACACTCAATCAAAACGCCGGAGCAGGTCCACAAAAGAAGAAATAGGTGCAAAATGCCTGGAATTTTATGCGCATTAATTAAAGTAAAGTCAGGACAAATGGCGAGCCCAAAAAGCAAATGTCTCTCTAAGACTCTTTCAAAAAAAAAAAAAAAAAAAATGAAAATGAAATATTTAGCATGACATTTAAGCTGATTGAGATGAATTATCTGGCAATGAATAGCCAATGACTTTGGCAATGCCAATGGCCATGGCTCAACACGTGGGAGGGGGCAACTCTGCTCTCAAATCACTTGTATTCCCATTTTTGCTTTTGCGAGAATTTGCGGGCATATAATTAAAGCAGTCCTTGGTTGAGTCCGTCCTGACGTAACTTACACAACACCCAAAGGACGATCCAGCGTCCGATGGGTTATTACAAAATCTTGTTGCCTACAAAGTGGCGCTGTTGCCACAAGGAAAGCGGTTAAGCTGCGAGAGTTTTCATATGTCCGACATGTGTGTGTTATATGAGGGCGTGGCAGTTACACTCACCAGCACTCTAGCGGAATTAAAGTTTCAAAAAGCCACTGGGACACCGTTCCCTTAGCTGCAGGTTTTTATTTGACTTTTCCTACAATTATAGCGCCGAGAGTTTTTTTCTTTTTTGCCTATTGCCATTTAGCAGCTTAAGTGCCCGGCCCGTGGGTGTGGGCGTGGTCGGGCGTTGGTTTTAGGTGCTGAAGTTTTTCCACCTTTCGCTTGATAGTTAGGTTTAATGTAAAATAAAAATAGTTTTACGACTCGCAACCAACAAGTTGCAAGTTCTGAGCACTTTTGAGTGCTACCTAGTCCACATCGTGTTAAAGTAAATATATTTGTATTTACTTGAATTAACTAAGTTTATATTAAATTAGCGTAGAATGAAGTGTTATTATATTAATATTAGAGAGCGTATTCTTTTTTATGCTCTAACAATTAAATTGTTTAAATTACTAATAATAAATATTATAATTGATAAATAAAAATAAAGATGTCAAACTTACGTGGCTTCGCTGACAAATGAATCTACTAGGGAACTCGATTTGGGTATGCTAAAATAAATCGTGATAAATAAATCAAATCAAATAAACAATTAAATCAAAATGTTGTAAATATTAAATACAGTCAAGAATAATACTATAAAATCAATAAATGAAATAAATGAAATTATAATATTAAGAATTATAATATCTAAACGATCGATGTAAATAATTTAATTTACATACGACAAACAGCCATAGAGCACATACTTCTACACTTTGACCTTTAAGATTACACTATGAAGTACGTATCGAGTTTTTGCCATCGTATTTACCTGCAAAGAGCAAAAGTTTTGAATTAATGAAGATTTATATCGTATGCGTTGGAAATGTTAAGAAATTAATTAGACATTTTACATTGGGAAGGCGGCAACTTGAGGCCAGGAAAGGATTGCCTAATGACCGGACCGGACCTCAGAGCTCGGACTCCGGACTCCTCTGCCTGAATATCTGAATGAATGCCTTTTAATTAAGTCTATAGATATGATTACAAAAGCGAAATGATGTTAAACGGCAGCTCAACATGAAAGCGAGTGAACGGAACTTGATTGTTTTTGCAACCCACTAGCAAAAGTTCAAAGTTCACACGCAACCCCAAGTAATCGAGTTAGGCATTTGCTGTGATTCCAGGTCCACATGAATCTTTCTTCGGGGAATAAAGCATAAATCAAAATTAATCAGAGAGGGGGACAAATATAAAATATTAATTCGCTCTTAAATTGTTTTGAACAGAGAATGTCCGACAATTTATTGAATCAATTTGCCTGCAAGGACATTCACATTGTATCTTTAAACTCGGTTTACACAATCAATTGACAGGAATAACAGAATGAAATCGGCAAACAGAGAAAGGTGCAAATAGAGAAAGAAGGAATACAATTGCAGTCGAGCTGGAAATTGAAATGTAAATCGTGCTGACCTTGACCTCAATGCAGGCGCCAAGTCCTGATGCCTGGAGTCCTTAGACCTTCTATGATAAAGCATTGAAACAAAACACGAATGGCAGCAACCAAAGGGTAGACAACAATAACAACAGCAACAGCACAAACAATCATTAGCAACAAAGCAAAGCAAATTAAGTTCTACTTTGACTCAAGGCTTCGGCAAACAGCGCAAAAAATGCAAGGACTTGTACAGGTTATGCCAAACGATGGACGCTGTAACCAAACCCTAGAAAATTTTATTTAATTAACTTATTTCCTTACTTATTATTAACTCATACCCTACCTCAATCTCTCTCTCTACTGTAAAATACCACACGCCAACGAAGTACGTGAAATTTCAAATTGTTGAAGCCTCAGTAACAACCACAAGATGCCAAGCATAAATACTAATTAAGTATACGCCATGCATGCAGCTGAAGTAAAAATGTACCACACTATTTTCAAGGATATATTCTCATTGGTATGGACTTAATTATACTTCTAAACATATGGAAGTGGCATCGCAAATGTGATAATGATAATTGGATTATTCTGTCGAGTTTCCAAGCAATAATAATAAATGGGATAAAAGAATGAAGAGCGCACAACAATCAGTCCAATCAGTTGAATCAACAGCATACAAATTCATTGAAACCTCATGCATCTAATCCAATAATCTTACTGCAGTTCAATTTACATTCGATTATTTCCACCATTTCAATTATCTTTTGAATGCACTTCATAGCAAGCTGGAGATTTATTTTCTATTTGACCTTGATTGCGACTAACTTACACTTGTGCTAACTACAAATTGTGCTGTTCTTAAAGCATTTGTGAATTCGACACCCAGAATTGCTAAATAAAATAATAACAAATGTGCACTTTATGGAAACATACACATCGAAATGAACAACCTTACTATTTAAATATTGTTTTTAAACAAAAGGATTGATGTTTGTTTCATGAATTCACTTTTAAAGTTGAAGAGTGACCTTTGCGAGTTTCTATATGATCTTAATTGGTATGCAATTGACTGGAGAAGGAGGAGCGTGTCTGGCCTATCATCATCATATTGGATTTTGTATGGGCATATATTTCATTAGTCAATTACAAAGCAAACAATTGGCAAATGCTAAAGCAGCTGCCGCTTGCAATTTTCAATTTACGACCGAGTGGAAAACATTACAACAACAACAAAGTTAGCAATTCAGACAGTCAGCCTGTTATATAGCCAAGAACGTTGCATGCACCTGCTTTTGTACCATCTCGCTCCATCAGAAAAGCATCTTAATGAATGCTGCAGTGCCTGGGATAAAGCAACCCGTTTGATTGAGCACAAAGAAGTGGCTTTGATGCGTTGAGTTATTTAATTAAAACATGCTTTTGCATTGTCATGTTCACAGAACATAGTATTCTTAAATAAATAATATCAAATTAAATCAAAGTAAAATGATGTTGAGTAAGAAATGCATGAAAATTGTGGATTTATTTGGGAAACATTTTGAATTTGAAGGGAACATCTTGTCACCTTGTTTAAGAGTCAACATTTTGGGCGCTCCCCAGGCAGGCATAAAGAGCTGGGACTGTTGCCAAAATGGAAATGCCAGCCAAGGGGGGCTTTGTGTGGCAAAGCAAATGGCACCCAAGTATGTCATAAGCCAACAGGAAGTTGCTCGAGTCGGAAATTGTATTGGCTATAAAATGTTTGGTAGCTTCAGCGGCTCAGACAAGACCAAGTACATGGAGTCAATGAGTTGCCATGTGTTTGTGTCTCGTCTCTGCGTGTACTACAGCTATTTTTAGTTGATGTCAAAGGTCATCGAAGATCTCATTTTGTGTCTCTGACACACGGTCACGAAGATGCCTCCCTTAAACAGTTTTATCAGCATTTAAATTTAATAAGTTTCTTGCAAATACGAATATATCGACAATGGTTTGCAGTTTCCTGATTGCCTGCCAACTGCACTCAAGTCAAGTAACTAAAGCCCCCAAGCAGAGTGCTCCTAATAATTCAAGAGCTTGTCCTTGTTCAGGTAGTTGAAGTTTGTGTGGACACAGGCACAGGTAACAAGACCCAAATGATTTGAAAGGGCCCAACAACTTAAGATGCAAGTTTGCTCTTAGTTTAGAACTAAATACTGTGATTTAAATAATGAAACATCTCTTTGGAGGGTCAAGAGAGTAATATTTAAATCACATATTAGTAATTAATGGTATCAAAGTTTTGCATTTGAACTGAACTATGTTAGTTATATGATTTGTGTCATATATATATTCTATCGAAACAGCTCTCAAACTGTAGCCTCTCGATTTGAGTTAAAAAGTTATTACTTTGAAGAGAAAGGCAAAAGGGATACAGTAACCGATATCATTAAAAGTTATGCGAACCACAACTGAAAAGGTCAACGAAAGGAAAATCGAAAACATAACAATTAGATTAAGTGCTAAGCAGCAAAGGAACTCAAAGACAGAGAAAAGAGTTGCGACGTAGAGAATTGCGTTGTATGCGGCGTGAACATAAAATTGCAAATTGTGTGGGTGGAGAGGAAACGATGGGAGAGGAGAGGAGAGGAGAAGACGGAGACGGAGAGCGCACGCCGACATAGCCGGAAGGTGTTGTCCTGTTCCTTTGGCTGCCTGTTGTTGACGGAATTAATTGGGCACGTTAGCGACGGTCGCGGAACAGAAAATTAAATTGCAAATGTTATGATGGCAGCAGGAACTGAACTGAAGCCAGCACAGGAGCCGGAATACGGACACCAGGAGCAGCAGGAGCAGCATCCGCCCGTTGACTTTGGTCCTTGTTGCCGTCGGCATCTAAAACTGGAATTGAGTTAGGCGTGCTTTTCATTCCATCCGTAAACACATTTGCAAAGCCAATTGACGATGCGCAGTTGTGGCCACAGAATTGCATTACGGCCAAAAACAAAGGCAGATGAGCAAGGCTCCTAACAAATATCGCGTTTAGAACTGGTATTCTCTGCAGGGCACAACCTTTGCTGAGTAGACGTCGGTGAAATTTGGCTTAAACTTTAAATTGTTGAGTCTTATATAATGGGGATGTCTTTTAGTTGGACATGTCTTGATTTAACTCATCTGCTGGTGACGTTATGGAAGACCATGTCAACTCTTTAGAGTTGCCGCATATTAAATGGGTTTTCCAAGCCTAAGGGATACAAACAGCTGCAAAATACGAAATGGCCAACGGTTCGGTTTGAAGCTATGAGTTTTACACACGGATTGACCTTTTCAGGCTAACCTCGCTCCCTCCCAGGCACACATGAGCATTTGCTGGCTTTTAAAGGCAGTCTGCATCCAGCAGCCAGCAGCTATCAGCCATTAACGCTATGCAAATAGAACCCATCCAAACCCGAGCCCTAAACCAACCCCATCCCATCCCATCCTCTCCCATTCCCTCTCACATTTTGAATAATAATTTCAAAATTTTAGTGAGTGCGCGCTTATCAAACGCAATTTGGCATTTTATAGAGCGTGCGAGTTTTATGTTAATTTTTAAGTATTCCGTTTGGTTGGTTCCTCATCTATAGAAGGTGGTTGGGTGGTTGTGTTTTGTTGTGCGGAGTGGTGCCTCCTTTGCTGGATTATTTGCTGAAGCCATTTTATGACAATGACTGGCGTTTTGTACATGCAAAATGCTTTTATATGTGTGTGTATATCATTATTCTAAACGAAACATAAAAGATAAAAAATTAGCTAGATACACACACATAACACATACAGTTTTAGCATCTATCGGATCACACGATTATGTGAAAAATAATAATTGATGTATAAATTGTTGTGTGCCGCAAACGTATCAAATTGAATTTCCCAAAGTTTGAACTTCGAATCAGACGCCTTAGAGTATTTGAAAATGTTAAATAATATATAAGTTTTGTTCAACAAGCTGCTGCATTGAGTTATTATCAAATTTAGGGGCAAGACAAGTTAAAAAAGTTTCTGTATTTAGCAATGTCTTAAAGTGGCGTCATTTCATATTACAATAATATGATAAAGCTCAGAAAAATTAAAAAAAGAACTCAAATAATTTGCAATGTATAAACAAGTCTATTATAAAGTATTTATTGTTTAAAAATAATTTTCCATTTTAAATAAATATCGATAAAATTTATTTTTTAGTTTATTAAACAAATCTAATTTAAATATTGAATTGTTATATTGTCTTTAAAATTTAGTTATTTTATTTTGTTTAATATGTATTTTACTCTTGCCCTATCGCGGCCTACTTTTTCGTCAGTTTAATGCACTTTACTGTTCCAAAAACAACAGAAACTTCTAAAATGATATTTCAACTTGCAACATAAATAAAATGTCGCCTTGCCTCACGCTTGTCGTAGTTTGACAACGGAACCAGAAAAAGGGAACAAACAAAACAAAACACGTAGCCGTAGCACTTTTACGATACGGCGTAATTTGCTACTTTGTAGCATTTTGGCAGCCGGAGCGATATAACAATTTTTATGTGTGTGCGTGCATTGTCTCAATACCAAGAACAACACACACCAACACACACACACACACTCACAGCATGTGAGAGATCTCCTTTTTTTTCTTTTCACATCATTTGTTGGCATTACTTTGGCTGTCACTTCCGCCGTGCGTTAATATTTATGTCTTGATACGCTTTAGTCTGCTCAGTTGTATCGTTCTCTCAGGGCTACCCAACTTTATGAAAAGCGTAACTTTTCCCCCTGGTTTTCCCGTTCTCTGTTTCCTGTACTCTTCACTACTTCCGTGCACTTTGCTGCTCAATTCATTTATCTTTATTTTCCCAGACTCAAATAACACGGAATATGTTAGCATATGTTTTACCAACCTCGTCCATATGTTGGGCTATATCTAATTTCGTTTATCTCTTGGAATCGAATCAGTTGATACCTTTATATGTACCAGACTACATTACAAAGTCTACAAAATCTTAACTGAATATTGAAAAATTAAAATTGGCTATAAATGGCAGCTGGCAAAAGCTGTTGCACGATAATTGACCGCCAATTGACTTGGCAGAGCTGCACAATTACTTTCCAATCTCAAGTAGGCTAACAGTAGGTCAAAAGCATATGGAAAATGACTGTTATAAAATTGAAAAACATAAAATTGATTGACCGTTCTGTGGCTTTTTCCTCCTCACTGTTTTATTATTAACTGGCATGTTACTCATATAAATGATTCTAAAATTGCTTGAATGTGCAGAGAATTTAGGTTACGGCAGCGAGAGAAAGAGTATTGATTTTAGTAATGTGAATTTCAAGCGAATGGAGAACAATAAGCTTTGTTCGCAAATGAGTCTCTCGTATATAGTGTGGACACAAGTTTGAAGCTCAAATCGTATCGATTATTATTACAATATTCCTCCTAATACGTCTAGAATATATTTTAAGGATTGTAATAAATTAAACGCTAACAAATTGAACTTTAGATTTGTTTTCTTTAATAAGCAGTCCAAGTATTTATGTTGAATAACTTGCATTCCTACCGTTTGTTATTCGAAATGATCAGTTTAGGCATATACCTGCTTATCCAGAAATTTCCTATCAGTAATGTTATTCTCAATTCTCCCAAAGGAAATCGAAGTCCTTTGCCTCATTGGACAATGTGAATTGTTTGACCTTTTGGTGTCCTTAATTCGTACGATTTATATGAATTGATAATTATGACAGCAATACATATATCAATTTACCAAGAAAGAATGCTGAAATTCAACTTAAATACTTAATAGGGAGCAAAAAAAAAGCCAATCTCAATTGAATTTAACGAATAAACTGAGTTGAAATATTTTACGAACAAACTACGCAAAAAGTAAAATAAAATGTACGAATTCGCATTCATTATTTATGCTGCACATTTTGGGGCACAAAACTGGCAGGCTTCTACTGCATTGGCAATTAAGCGAGGGCGCCGAAACTGGAATGGAAATAAAAAGCAAATTGTGTCGACGTTTTTTTGACTCCTCACAAAAAATATTGCCCGCATCGGTCTGGCTGTAGGTTGTTGTCGTCTTCGTCGTCGTCGTCGTTATCGTCACCACGTTAATTTGCCTGAAACGCCAAGTACCGGACCCATCGTTAGCACCCACAACAATATCGGACATGTCCCATGCCCAGTGTCCTGCTGCTCTGCATGGCATAAAATTTTAATATCGTCCTTAAATTTAAACAGCCTTAAGTTGTTGCTGGCCTTTGCGTTTGATTTGGCAACGTTTCAATTCAGCACAACATTTTATTTTTATTCGCCAGCCAACTGTCTTTTTGGGGTCCAACGATAAATTCTCAGCCTTGCCGCCTTTGCTCTATTTATTTATTTATATTTATTTTGAGGGCATCGCTTTGATTTGATTGTGTTGGCGTAAACACAGATGCCGCAGGTAGCAATTGGCCACAACTTGGGCTTACATCGTATGTAAAGAAAAGCGCAAAAATGTAGGCTATGAAAAGAAGAGGGAAACTTGGAGTTCTTGACGTTTTGAAAATGTGGCCAATTGCCAGTTAGGATGCAAATAAAACTTCGCATCTAATTAGAATTATTCTAAAGCTCAATTGCATTTTTATAATGACATTAGAGAAGCTTTTTAAAAGTTGTTACCTGAATGATCAACAGAATTTAACTAGCATACCATCTCCCAATGGTGTTGAAAAAAGTAGTTAAATTATAAACTTTAATTGGATTTTAGTTGTGCATTAAAGTTTGGACTTCAAACAGGCAACTCCTAATTAGCACAATTTTTCAATATTAAATAAAAAACCTAACAAAAACTTTCCATTGATATGTGATAGAAAATAGGATTCTTGAAGCGGTTCTAAAGATATTTAAGTACTAAAGGAGCATATTTTTCTAAAATCGTTAGAAGTAACTTTAATTGGAAAGTACCCAATCAACATTCAGTATAAAAACGAACATTTTTAATGCATATTCAATTTCATATCAGAAATATGTTTCCTTTGTTGTTTGTATAATGAAATTGCTTTTCGAAAATATCTTTGTACAATGTACGATGCCCACGCATTGGCAAACAATCGCAATCAATTTTAAATCGATTCAAATGCAAATATTTGAGAGTTTCACTTTTAAAAGGACCCCAATAAACGGGCAAGTTTGCATTTTGATATAATAAAAACTTTTCTAGTCCTCTCACACATGAATATCAAAGTATTCATAATAAGTTTGTCACAAAGAGAATTCAAAACGCATTGGAAAAGCTAAAAACAACATTTCGTCCTGTTTGTTTGTCAAGCAATTTTAGTGTACGTTTTGTTTTCATTTGTTTATTTTTCTTTTAGCATAATTTTAGAATTACGCAGTCAACAACAACTGCAAGGGCGTTCACACACACTCACACACACACACACACACAGTCAAAGAGAGCAACTTCAAATAGTGAAAATGTCCTTGAAACGCGCAAATGGCAAAGCCAACATGGGTTGGCCCTGGCGACGCACATACAGGTGAAGGCTCTTCAGGACGAAAATTGGGGCCAACATTCAGAAATCCATTCCGGTTTCTTGGACTACTTTAAGCGCTTTTGACATTATTCTTTATACATATATTATGCGGTATTTTATGTAATTTGCAATTATTTTTGAATTCTTTTCTGTTTTTTTATTATATGAACATATTTTTTTGCTATAAATTCGATTGCTAATATTTTGAATTGAGGTCAAATTAAAGAATTTAAGAATGTGAATATTTAAATGTTTCTTTGTGCAATTTATTTCTGAAACTATTATAGAATTATTCTTGCCATTTAAATCTTTATTATTCCACACTGTAAATTTAACCAAACTAGTTTGTGAATTGTTAAAATAAGGAAAGTGCGTGCAAAATTCATAAAGTTCATCATGTTCTCGGGTTACATCGACAGCTTGCCAGTTTAATGAGTAACATTTATGCACGACACCCGAAATGAAATAAATTAATTCAATGAAAATAACAGGGATTTAACGCTGATTGTTGTTAAGGGGGCGTCAGATTCTCTGATTTCAGGCCACGTTTACTGAATTCACAATTATCAAATAGGCTGGCAAAAGAACAGCGACAACAACAACAACAAAAAGTCTTCTAGAAGCTCAGGCTCAGTCTCAGGCAATGATAGCGTCCTTTGTTGGTATGAGCACATCACATGTGCACATTTCGTTGTTTTGCAGGAACAACAGAAAGAGAACGGGATAATGTATTACTCTCTCTGTCTCTCAGTGTCGCCCTCTCTTGCTCTCTCTCTATCTCTCTCTCTGCCACTGTGGTATCGATCCGCAGTGCGAGCAAAAGTCAACTGGAAACTGGAAAGCAACCACCAGAATCCTGTCCTGCTGCTGCTGCGTTATTTTTGCTCAGCGTGGAGCAAATGCCTCTGACATTGATGACAGCTTTTTTTCCGACAAAAGTGGCCAAAAAACTGAATGGAAACGTCGCATGTGGCTCTGTGTGGGTGGATGGGACGGTATGACTCAACATTTTGTGGTTATGCATAGCCACGTACACGTGCAATTTGTGTATAGCGAAACAAAAGCGAAAAAGCATACGATGCTCGCGACACACTCGGCCAACTTGTCAATGTCAGTTGATAGCGAAAGGCAACAGCAGGCAGCAGTAGGGAAGAGGAGAGGAAGAAGAGCAGAAGCAGGTGCTGTGGGAGGAGCAATAGCAGGTATAGTTACTTCTACTAGATAAAATGTAGAGAAACTTCAAAGTCTGCCAGCAGCTGTTGGCAGCTGGTAAAGAATGGTAGCCAAACGTGCATAGAATTGGCCGTCTACACACACACACACACACACACACACACACAGAGACAGGCATACTTCGTCCACATACAATTAAATATTAATGTGCCAAATTAAGTGAAAAATGGTATTTAATGGTGTTAGTAAGTGGAATGACGGGGATTGGGCTTGCCTTTCGCTTGTCTAAAGGATTATGCAGCAACTTGTGGCATTAACGGCCCATCAGTTGGCTTATGTTGTCATTAGGTCTGAGCCAAAATAAAATAATTACATTTTGACATACTCATCTTATATAGAAAGATCAATATTAGCGATAGTTATAAATTAATTATAACAATTTAAATGCTTAAGATGTGACATGTGTATCTCGATAGATACTTATTATATTCAAATAAAATCCTTTTATGTCTGTTACTTGAGTATTTATTCCCAAAAATTAATTAGACTCACTTTAAAGCTTGCAAATTACAATTGTAATTACTTTTGGTAATAAAGACCATACTACAGATATGGATATGTTAAAACATTATATTAAAGATAATTTTAAGTACTGCGGAAGATCATTAACTTTCCTAAAACTCTTAGAAGTTGAAATATGTTTAATTTTATAGTAAATTATTTAAAAGAAAGAAACCCATTTAATAAATAAATGTAAGCTATAAATTTAAAGAAAAGATTAATCTGAAAGATACCAAATTTATCTATGTATGTATGCCTTAAAAGATTAAGCATTTGAATAATACCGAATGATATGCACATAAAAGAAGATTTGGAAATTTAATGAATTAAAACTAAAGATGCTCAGTTATCTTTGGAAAACTGTGGCTCCTTAAGGTGAAAGCCTATTGCAATTAGCTATTTGAAGCAATCAATCAATTGTAGGAACACACCATAAATTGGCTTGCTGGTGCTATAAATTATATTATAAATTTAACACCTATTTCGATGCAGTTACAACAATTATGTTCAGTCACGAAACGTGAATTGCATTCCAATATGCAGGAGTAAACGGCAACTATAAAACATGGCTAAAAGCGGGGTAAACAGGCAGAAAAGGGTTGGCGAAATGCTAAAAGGTACAAATTGCAAGGTCAAATTGGCACGCTATAACAAGGAGCACGCCAATGGATCCCAGCCGTAGACAAAGAATAACAAATCGACCTGTGATTTCAAATGCCAACGGGTTATAGAACTCTAAAGCATGTATTTCTGGCAGATAACGGGAGTTGGCCTTGAATGGCAGCTGTTAAAATGAATATAAACATAGCTCTTATCGGGCTTTGCAAAGAAACCGAGAAATAGATACGTCATTTTTATTTGGGGAGAGCTGAAGAGAATCAACATACCTTTTGGCACCCTCCTCGCCTTCGAGAGCCTCGCCACCGGCCGCAGCAGCATCCTGTTCCGTAGGTATTGCCACTGGCTCAGCTGAAGATGTGGTCGCAGCTCCAGTGGCAGCATCGCCGCCTGTGGGTGCTGGCACATCCTCATCGCCAGCGCCGCCCTTGACTGCACCCACCAGCGAGGTGAATTGATTTGTTAGCCCCGAAAACATGTTTGGCTTTTCTTTTTTGTGTGTGTTTTATGGGATTTTTGTCCGTTTTTTTCTTTTTGTAGAGCTCGAAAGGATTAGCCTGGTCTTGTCGTGAATACACAAAACGAATGATATACGAAGACCAAGTCGATGCGACGAAAGCTTCGAAAAGGAAACGTGTGCACGGAGGAGGCGCTTGCTTTTGGGGTGTTGATACTTTTAATCGCTCGCTCTCTCGCCTTCCTCTCCCTTTGAGTTGGTCTCTCTCACGGTCTAGCTCTCAGGATTGAGCACTCGCTGTGAATGACTCTCTTGTCGTGTTCTGCAAACGTTGCTGCTGCTGCTGCTGCTATTACTATGTCTGCCTCCTTCGCGTAACTTTTATTACACTTGGCAGAAATTTTGTAATAGGTTTTTCTTTTGCACTGCTAATGTAGTTTCACTTTCAAGGAGCAAGTTATGTAAATTTCTGCGCTTTTACTGTTAATAATATTTGCACGCTGTAAATTTAATATGGGAAAACAATAAAAATTTACTGCAATGCGATTGAAACCTTTGCCAATGGCAAAGAAAATCAATATATAGGCAAATAAATTCGAATTGCTTGAATTACACTAGCGCTGTCAAAATATTCGCACGGTGAAAATGTCGCGTTTAATCGATATTTTGCCACGCTTGGTTTTCTTGCACTTGTCCGCCTCCGACTCCTTTAATACTAGATAAAACGTAACGTTGTAAATTACCACTTGAGTTAGAGTTTCTTTTTTTGTTGTCTTATTGGTTTCTGGTGAGCCAGCTAAAACGAGCAAAACTTGAATTTTTGGCTGCCTGTGTCGAAGGTCCTCTGAAAACTGATTGAGCAGCGGAATTTTCTTTGCTCAAATACCGTTTGGTGGTGTGTTCTCTCGCACGGAAAGGCCAGAGCTCCAATTCTAAAGCTGAGACTGCCACCTACTCTATGGAAAGTTGTCGATGTTCACTTTGGTGGTTGTTTTCATCGTTTGCTTTGTGCTGGAATTTCTGTATATTTTCGCGCATGTGCCAGCTGTTTTGCGTCGTTAGTGGTGGCTATTCCGACAGAATTAAACAACCAATTGACACGTCTAATTGTACACACATCAAATGTATATTTAACAATAACAACACAGCTGCGTAGCTACAAATGCCTTGACTTTGTCTTTTTTCTTCGTTTGTATCATTCAGTGCTGCCCAAACAACAGCTGATGGCGCTGCCAACTTTGCCTCATAACGTGACAGGGATGTCATACACCAAACATATGATTTCATTGGCAATACCACAAATGTTGCGAAAACGTGGATATTGTTTGTACAAAGTCTATTTACAGAAAACATAAAACCAAGGCTTTTCTACTTAACAGCTATTTTAATCAATTAAGAACTAAAGCTAGTTTCGTTTAGAGGTAGAAAGCACAATTGATGCTTAACGTCTTTGCCTTGCTCTGCTTTGTGGCGGTTCCTCTGCCTGCTGCTCGTTATTTGATTTCTGATTTTGTTGCTGCGCTTTCAGTTCATGATCCAAGCGCTCCTTTGCACGAAAGACTTTAGATTGGATATAAAATGAGCCACCGTTGCTGCGCTCATTAACGTTAAACAGATGTTCGTAGTTTTTGATAATGCTGTCCACGTTCTTTAAGTCTTCCACATTCAGAATTTGTTTGGCCTCCTCCAGCGTCATGCCTGAAAACAACAGTGCAATTTTTTGTATGTGAATATTTAATTTAATGCCAAACTTACCCGTTCGCAGGTTCGACTCCGCACTCTGATCTCCTTGCCTACCGCCACCGGCTCGCTTTGCAGCCTCTTGTGATGCAGCAATCTCTTGTTTTAATGCCTTGGCAAAAGCACGACCTATTGCTTGACCGCCGAGAACAATAATTTGAGCGATGTACTTTGCCATATCTCCAGCGGTTACACTAATTTATTGTTAAAATTCGAACGTTAATTTTGTATTTCTAAGTAAGCTTAGACAAATTACGAATTTGTCATTATACAACGTACCTAACCTTCAAGTAACAGCATATAAAGCAAGCGGTATCAGCTGTTTGTTAGAGGTTTGGTAGCCCTGTTTTATGAAACGTCTAAGTGATGTCCATTTACTGTGCAGAGTGACCGTTCATCGTATTAATCTAACTATCGACTTCAGCATCGATATGTGAATGAAAATATTTTTGGAATTACTCACTCAAAAGCTGATTGTTACATCACTTTATTTAAATATGAATTTGTCGTAGGCGTTCGCACACATGTGCGACGACGATTCCTTTCAGATTATCTTTCTTAATTATATACCGATCTTAATGCTTCTTTTTGCATTGCTATATGATATGTGATATATGATATGTGTTATATTCTGTGGATCCGTTGCCATTCGCTCTGACATATTTCAGAATTTTTTAATTCATGACAAGGTGCTTATCGATGAATACTTATAAAACAAAACAAACAGAAGCATAGTATTATTTAAAAAATAAACAAATATAGTGGTTATATATTTTTAATATAATTTCAATAAAATAGTTTCCCATCCTCGCATCCCAGTAATCCCACAATGCTTCCAATCTTTCTGAATTAATAATGATTGGCTATTGATTGTTTACAAAACAGAACATCTGCTTTTTCACAATTGTCAATTTACATTTTCACATCCAGAGGTGGAAGTAGAAAAATCGGTCATCCGGATGTTAACGGATGAGCCGAATGTAAAGTGTCGTGGAAGTGGCCTATAATAGAAATTTAAAATTTGTGTAGGTATTTGGGATCGCATTCTAAATTTAAGCAAACTAAAAATATGGCCGTGTCAAAGAAAAAACAATGGCAAATAACTTTCGACCGTCTTTCTTTTGAACACTATATGGATCAGCTAAAAGCAAAACGTTTAACAAGAAAAATGCGTTGGCTATTAATAAGGCACATGCATTTAAAATTCCATATTGCGAGGGACGGACAGAAATATGCGGACAAAATGCAAGTGATGGAAAAATTACGCAGGGGAATAGACGATTATTTGCGGGAAAATAAAAGAATTTTGCCAACCCGAAGGACAACAAAGCTGCTCAAAATCAAGAATCGTTTACCCATAAATAATCTATACGATCGAATCAGGTTGATGGAAATAACGGAACGGTTAAACTATAAAATGCCCAAAGATTTTCACGGCGATTGGAATGGAAAAAATATGCTAAAGCTAATAAATAAGTTAGATTCCAATATAAAGGAACTGAAGCATATTGATGACGAGATGATGTCCCTTATTAGTGACATACACGACTTGCATACCTATATGGATTTTGTGAAAAACCCGCGAGTTTCAAAACATAAAGTTCTCAAATTATTGAGCAATGTCAATTGGTTAGTCGGAACGTCTCATCGCATCAATCCCGATCCAAGGCCAGACTTGTATCATTACCTCGACGCATAAATTAATGAGATCTTGTGGTGGGGTTATATGAAATAATTTATTAAGCCAGAATTAGTCTAGAACGCGCACTACTTAAGTTCTATCAAATGCTCTATAAACTATGCTAAACCTGCCTTAGCAATATGTACAAGCTTCCGAAGTAAGTATTGTTTATTTACAATATGAAGTTAAACTAAGATTGTTTATTGTTTAGAACATCTTTGCTCATATGGCCTGCCTCTTTGCTTTAATCGAACGTTACTTGGATTCAGCTGGGATTGCCACCTCAACAGAAGCCCGGATTTGTATGCTCGATGATGCAGCGCTTGCAGTATTTTTTCACCGCCCTGTAGCCCTCAATGGATATCTGGCAATCCTGTATGTTCAGCTGTTGGAGGCCTCGACAGTAATACGCTATGCATTGAACGCCTCGATCCGTAATCATATCACAATTGCGCAGGCTGAGCTTCTTCAGATTTGGACAGCTTTCGGCGAGGGCACGAAGACCTGCATCGCTTACATCGCACTTGCCGATATCAAGGGCCCGTAACCGGGGACAGGAGCGTGCCAGGACTGTGATGGAATCATCGCTGACTGCCTCGCACCCGCGTGCATTCAGATACCGCAGTTTGTAGCAACGTCGTGCAATGACCTTGAGACCCGCATCGGAGACTCGCTCGCATTTGGCAACGGATAGATAACGCAGGGCGGCCCCTAATTTGGCCAACTCGTAAAGGCCAAAGTCGGTGATGTTGACGCAATCCGAGACGCTCAACTCCTTGAGCGACACACAAAAGCTGGGCACGAACTTCAGACCCGCATCTGCAATGCAATTTATAAATCTCAAATACTTCAGATGTCTCCAGTTGTTGTCAGCCTCAACTGACAACTTACCTGTAATTTGTATGCAGCGCCGCAGATACAAATACACCAGCTGTGGACAGTTCTTGACCACAATCTTGAGGCCCATGTCATCAATGGCCATGCAATCGGTCAGGTCGAGATATTGTAGCAGCAAACGACGTGGTGGCTCCATATGTGGATTTGGACTAATGCTGCTCACTTGGCTGCATCCTGGGTGCCAGAGAGAGAGAGAGAGAGAGAGAGAGAGAGAGAGAGAGAGAGAGAGAGAGAGAGAGAGAGAGAGAGAGAGAGAGGGGGAGAGGTATAGATTATCATTTACATTCATTAATTAACTTATGCCTTTGATGATTATTTACCAGTTACGTCTAAGTGTTGCAGGTTGCTGCACTTGGTAAGTGCCTCAACCAACGCCTGATTGGAGACACCCACACAAGTCTGCAGCTGGAGATGCGTCAGCTCGGGACAACGACGTGTGAGCAACTGCAGCCCCTTGTCAGAGATGCGACAGCCATCGGCAAGCATGACACGTTCCACCTCAGGGCAGGCGCCGTTGCAGCTTTGTCCGCACAGTTGTCGGAATATCATTTTGAGCGTCTTGTCACCATTCAGATGCTCGCCTCGCAGTGTGATGCACTTCCAGAGCACAGGTCGCCAGGCAAGTTGCTCAAATCGGCGACAGACTCTCGCTACGTTGCACAGTTCACAGCTATCCAGCCAACTGAAGATACGGACAACGGCCTCATCAGGGAGACGCTCAAAGTAGGGTCCACATCGATAAGGACCCTTTCGATTCCAGGGCGGCGGTCCAATGGCGGTGGCTGTGACGGTGGTGGTGTTGTTGGTTACTCCCCGACGCGGTGTCGTCGCTGGGGTGCTGCTGGCAATGACACCACCGACTACACCGCTAGTATTGGTATTCTTATTGCTGCTGCTGGTCACCAACATTCCACCCGTGCTGCTGGGATGGTGACCAGTTGGCGATGGCGATACCAGCGTGGCGTAACCTTGGTCCAGGCTAGGTGAAAAGCGACCCATGTTGCACAGGCCATCGGAGAGACTTTGCACTTTGGTGTGATGATGGTCCAGCTGGAAGGCATTGGCGGGCGAGTTGGTGCTGCGATTCAACAAATAGCGATCCGAGCCACTCGTCTCGCTGGGACTGGAGTTGCGGGGATGATGCAGACGTTCTGTTGCAGTTAAAGAAAGACACAGAAGTTGTTTAGAGAATGATGTAATTATAATTTTAATATTCCCATTCTATTAGTTCAGTAATTTGATTAGATTTTAAAATGTTCGAATTGAGAAAATACAATTGCAATTTTAATTTATTTTAATTAAATTACTGAATTAATTGTAGCAGTTGGAGAATAAATATTGTAATTATCAACAAGTCATTAAGCGTAATTACAACTTCTTTTAACCAAATACATTCCAAGGCTACGATCAGTTGTAAAACAACGTTGCTTTTTTAGACCCTGTACTTAAAAATGAAAATGGGTCTTTCAGGTTTGTTGTTAATGAGAAGAGAAGTATAAGGAAGTACTGGCATAATCTCGAGAAGGATAACTCCAGGAAAAATGTACGTTAGCTGCGTTCCAAGTGAAACTGATCTCATTGCGCTACTTGGACTACTTGCAATATACATAATGCTCCAATGTGCTCACCTGGTAGACGCTCATTCCCGCTGCCGCTGCTATAGTCCTCGAGATAGTAACGTTCGTTCTGGTATTGGCTCGCCTCGGCGCCCAACGGCAGAGCACGCAACGCATTGCCCAGATACAGTGACTCCATCTTCTTGTCGAGCAGATACTGAGCACTGTTGCCATTGCCGAGCACCGTGGGCACACTGCAACGTCCGCTTTGGGCTTGGGCACGCCGTCTGCCATTGGCGGCACCTCCGCCCGCATTGTTGTCACTGGAATCTTCGGTGTCGGCGCTGTTGCCATGCAACCAGTCAAGCGTTAGAAAGTTACGCGGCTGTGGCACTGGCCCTGAGGTCCTAGTCGCTGGTGCCGGCAGCGTCTGGAGTTCAGGTGATTTCTTTGATGTCACATGACGGCCCACAGATGCCGTCGAGTGTGCGCCATATGTGGATTGCTCGTGCCGTGTGTGCCGGCCGCGGAGCTCGAATGTGGCAGCCTTTTGCTGCACCATGTGCAACACAGCTGCCGTTGTCGCAGCAGCTGCCGCCGCCGCAGTCGATGGTGTCTGCTCTTCGCTGTGCGGCGTGGAGCTGCGTGAGCCGAGCGGATACAGTTCTCCACTGGCAACGGTGTCGTTTACATTGAGGCTCAGATTTGGCGACTTTCGTGACATCTTGTAGGCCTGCGGATCCAGGGGGCTGGAGCTCAATGGATGCGGATGATGGTAATGCGCCGCCGCCAGTTGATCCCGCACAGCATTGCTATTCCGGCCAAGCGATGCCAGCGGACATTCCAGATCTGTTGCCCGTCTACTGCTCGTCTTGTGTGACATATTTGCTATGTTTTCGTATTATTGTATTTTATTTGGTGACCTTCGCTGTCAAGCCGGAAGTCTGCAAATTAATTAAGAGTGAAATATATTTATTATTGTTACAAAGAAATAATAATAAACATAAACCTAAAGTCTTGCAATTGACCAAGGTGATGGTGAAGTATTAATTTAGGGTTAAGCTTCTGAAACTTCAATTAAAATACATTTGTATATCGATAACTCTCTCTCTCTCTCTCTCCCAAATGTGAGAAATCTCTGAACAACATTACGCTTCATACATAGACTGAGAGATTACTATGCCAACCATTTTATTGATTACTCAGTTAAAACTAGCGCGACAGTATAATACCCTGTGAAGTTTACTGAATTTAATATTTTGATTATGATAGAAGTAAGTACACAAGCAAGCAAGCAACAAGCGGCAAGCTTTTGCATGTGCAGACATACTGTATCAAAAGCTGGGTGCCACGTCACTTCATTTACATATGCTTGTATCACAGTCTTTCGCTGTCTCGCTCGTACACATTTGTTACCCGAAAACGGCAAAAATTACTTTTATGTCTTTTCTGATTATTTTTCTTATTTATAAACCGATCCTAATGAAACTTTCAGCATTTCTTCTTTACCATATTTTTTAGGTACCTGTTAAGTTAGAAGTGTCTACGCTGAGAAATGTGGTCATAATTAGTTTCTTTGGATTTGCGGGAAGAGGGCGGGACGTACATATCTTCTTGCCAATTTACTTAAGTGTCTCTAGCTTTAATAGTTGCTGGACGGACTTACGGACATCGCTCAATCGACTTGACTGTTGATGCTAATGAAGAACATATGTATATACTTTATAGGGTCTGTCACGTCTTATTCTGCCTGTTACATACATTTGCACACAGTTATTATACCCCTTTCTATTATATTTAATAGTAATTTACAGGGTATCTACTGAAGCATCGTGTCACGGGCGGATACATAACACGCTCCCAACTCTAATTCATGCATGTTAAGCGGAGTGGAGTGCCTGTGTGGATGAGCAATCGCACAATGGAATTTGGGTCATCGATGGTCGTCGGTAAGCAAAGTAAAATAAATGAAAATTTATATAAATTGTCTCTAGCCCGCGCCTAGCGACTATTAAGCCCCTCAATGGCCATGGGATCGGACAGTGTTTCGACGCCAGTGTGGGCAGCTCGAAGTAGGTTTCTGACGACTCCAGTTGGCAATCTGAATGCGTACAAATGTACATACATATAAACATACATATATGTACATATACGTACATATACGAACATATAGTTATTGCTGGGCCACACCTCCGATTGGAGTGCATTTGACCTTTAGGAGAATTCATAACTAAATTCTGTCCAAGTTGTGTAGAAATTTCTTGAAGCCCACGCCAGACTACAAAGATTTGCCAGCTTGATTAGCAATTGAAATTCAGCGCCAATTATAAGTAGATATGTAGGTATACATTTAATTATTATTTTTAACAATTTAACAACTAAGAAATAAACAGCACACCTACGCGTCTATCAAACTATTTGTTCAATTTTTTCGTTTGTTTGTTTGTTTTTCTTTTTATATTCGATTTTGTAGACACACGTATGCTGTCATATTTCCATTGCCATCAACGATCATTGAGGCCCAGCTCCGGCTCCGGCTCCGGCTTCATCTCCATCTCCATCTCCATCTCCATTCATTGGCCAAAGCTTATTAACTGTTTTATTTTATTTTTGTATTTTGCAGAAAACCAGTTTGGAGTGACTCTTTGAGCTTTGGAAACTCTAATCATAAGCCAAAGCCAGGCGTGGGCTGTTCTAATGTTAGTCCGTGGCCATCTGCAGCTTGGCCAGAAATTCGATTGTCGATGCCAGCAGCATTGATTCTTAGACTCTTTGTTGTTGCTATTGGAGTAACCTAAGACCTGAAATTATGTTGAAAGTAACCCAATTCGGCAAATAGAACAAGGGAGCAGGCATGCGCCTCTTTAGTTGCGCTCATCAATAATATTTGTTTACAGGGCGGCTTTACATAATTTACTTAATACATATGTATTTATCTAAATAGAAAACAATAAATTTATGTGAAATTCGTTAGGTCTTGGTGAAGTCTTCGTCAGTATTGTTTGGCATTTTTGGGTTGGACCGTCACGGTGCAGACACCTACAGAGAGAGCGCTCGAGAGAGAGAGAGAGAGAGAGAGAGAGAGAGAGAGAGAGAGGAGAGAGCTAGCTGAGGAGATGCGGGAACAGTGATGGGTCTTTCATTTGCCTACCTAGACGAGATTTGGGCACACTTTAGAGCACGTAAATCAAATGCTGCTTACAAGTGTCTCAAATTTGGATCTGAGATGGGAGTGTGTCTCTGTGTGTGAGTGTGTGCGTGCTTGTGTGTGTGTGTGTGTGGCTTTATTTTTATTGTAATCAAATTCGAAATTAATTTTTTTCTAGCTATGCCATAAATAAACATAATAACAATAATAACACTAGGCCAAGCCGCATTTGAAAGGCAAAGACAACATGGGCAACCGAGACAACAAGTCCAAAAAATATGTCTTGTCATTTGGCTTATGGCAGCTGATTAATCTTAGCATCTCCGATTCGGACGCCGCCTGTCGCGCCTCAAATGGAATGTCGCTCAACTGGTTCGGTTCGGTTTGAAAAAGAAAAGGAAAAGGCCCAGAGGCCCACAGTCTCTACTCGAGTCGACTTGAGAAAAAGAGACACACAGAGAGAGAGAGAGAGAGAGAGAGAGAGAGAGAGAGAGAGGAATCTCGTTTGGCATTTGCTTGCCATAATTAACAATACTTAGACAATAAATAATTAATAACAAATTTCATCTGCGTGTCCACCAAAAGTGTCAAATGGCTCATTGAGCATCGCAGCATGCAATTTACATAAATTTACATTTCGATTTTATTTGCCAGTTGCCAGTTGCAACATTATAACTCAATATTTTACAGCATTCCAATATTCCTCTTCTATTGCTAAACACATTGATATCTTCAAGCTTTTGATCCCGATATATGTACAATATAATTATAAATAAATTATCATAATTACAATATTCAATTTCAATTAATTACAGATTGTACATATATTGATTGTACAAATATAAATATGAAAAGCTTCCTCTGTTGCGGAAGAACATTCCGAAAGTATCTTATAATAAGTTTGTCAGTCCTAATCTATAGCTGCAAACTGAACAAACAATTTGATGGCATAACAAGTTCAGTTAGACAATTGTACAAGAGCATCTTAGGGCTTAGAAGAAAAGATTAAAGTTTCTCTGTTTTGAAGTTTTCTTTCAATGATTTGTTTCGGTTTCATTGGGTTTATTCAATAGCTCTTCAAGCTATTACTTCTATTAGTTCACATACAAATTTTGTCTACAATAAACTCCGAGGTTGACTTAGTTTAGAGTATACGAAGCCTCTTCAGCTGGACAAGTCAATGGCCATTCAATTAAACAGCATGTTTATGTATTTTACATTTTTTAACCAAAAGCCAAAAGGCCAACACTTGAGTTGGCTATTGGGAACTGGTCCTTGTCTATGACCAAGCTGTTCACATGCCAAGCCTCTCAGCGGGCCAAACAAGCATTGAGCACATATAAAATATGACAACAACAAGTATTAATTATTTAATACGCTTAATGAGCAAATGTCACCACGGTGGTGGCCACAGTGCAGCCACCAGAGTGATTCACAGGCATGCTGACACAATTGCACAGTGGGACACAGAGTGAAAAGATATTTAATAAAGAAAAACTTATTTTATATTAACATTTCAAAACGTAGAAATATTCTTATTTATTCTTAAAATAAAATATTGGAATATTTTTATAAAAAAGAGAATAAAATTCGATTTGAAATTATATTATATATTCTGCAATTAAGGCAAATTGTATATTTAAGATTAAATAAAATATATCTATGATATTATTATTATTTTATATTGATTAATATTATTATTTTAAAATAAAAATAATTAATATTATAATATAATAATATAATATAATATATAGTAGAATGCTGATAATAAAGTGCTGTACTTTGAGTTCATTATTCACAGTGCTTGCATCACTGTGCGAAGTGTAAAACTAATAACTACTGAGCTTGTTGTTTGTGTGGCGTTCGTTGTCTGCACATGGTTGAAATCTAACGCTAACACAGAAATTACTTGGCGCCACAACACCACAACAACAACAACAGCAGCTACAACAGCAACAGCAGCATACACACATACATACGTGTATGACTATGGAGCCGGACAACGTGCACCTTTTGGCCTCTATGGCACGGCACGCTGAGCGCCTGGCCCCAGTCTGGCCCGACAATCAACTACGGAGAGGAGTGTGTATGTGTGTGTGTGTGTGTGTATATGAGCACATATTAGTGTGTGTGTAGCTACCGTGTTGCAATTTGCGCTCCGTGGGTTGGCTTTTTGCATAGTGTCAATTTTGATTTAGCAAAATGCTGCAGTTGCCGCTGTTGCGGTTGTGAGTACATCGTGCTGTCAGCGCCCCGCCCGATATATTCCCAAGCAAAAATATTCCGACTCCTACACATACAAACAAACAGTTACATAGCTACACACACACACACACACACACACACACACAAACATAAACACGCACACAAACAGCTGCAGTGGACAGAAAGTGGGTGGCGCTGACAAGTTTTTCTGTAAAATCAAGAAATATTTCCAACATCCTAACAAAAACTGGGTGCAGCTGTGGAACTGCTGCATCAAAGTGATTCTGTTATTTTTTCTGAATTCGATAAAATGCATTATTCCATTTGACTTGACATGAAATGTTATTTGTTTTATTATACATGTACAACTTAAGACAACAACAACAAATAACCCCCAATTCCACAATGTCATGCGGCATAAGCTGAGTTCAAACTACTATTCTATCCAACTCTAGACGAACTCTAAGCTTGTATTTGTATTTGTTATATTCATTTAGATAAACACATTAACTAGTGTTAAGAACAGGCTCGCTGGTAAGTCTGCAATACTTTAAAATTATTCGCATTCCCTTGACAGCCGCTGTATTGAAAAACCTCGCATTTTCTGGTCACTTTGTTGTAATACCAGCGAGTTACGATAGCTTTACAAGGACCTCTTACTTTGGGCAGCAAGCAAATACTATTCACTAAATAACATTTGAATATAATATAATTGTTATTATTATTAAATTGCATCAGCACTTACATGTACTGCTCTGGTGCACAAAGAGCAATAAAATTATTAAAAACAAACTTGTTGGCCTTAACAACATGATTGTGTATCAGTATTTTAATGGAACTGCTACTGCTAAGAAGCTATTGATAACGAGCTTATATATAGATCTAAAGAATTAGTTAATTTCTTTTACAGTATACGATTTACGAATAGAGTTGAGTAAATACTGAGTTTCTACTCCAGTTATTGTCAACGTTCATTGTTTTATTTTTGTTTTTGTTTCTCGTTTTGTATTGCTAAGTGAAGTTCTGACAGTAATTATTAATATAACAATATATTGAAAACAATTGAATTTGCTATAAAAACAATGACACTCAAGAGCTCTGCTAAGATATTCCATTTCATTGTTTTCTATCATTTCATTTATTTAAATCAATGAGATAATTGCCTTAAGAACAAGCTCTCTTGCACCACCTCAAATTGGGAAAGTTGTTAGCATTCCCCTGACAGCCGCCGTATTCAAACTGCTCACATCTTTTTGACTGTCTATTATAATACCAACGAATTATTCTCGCTCTGCAAGGGCCCACAACTTTGGGCTGCAAGCACTTGGCATCCACTAGATAGAGTTTTAATATATTATTATAATTAATGCATAATATTTGTATTAACTTCACTTACATGCATTGCTTTGGGGCAGCAACAGCATTATTACAATTACTAACGAACTTATCGACTTCAATAACATGACTATGTATCAGAACTTGAGTGTCAGGAGTTAACTGTTTAGTTGTTTATATATAGCAATTCTGAGCCCGGAAGCTAATCAGTTTATGTTCTTTATGCATAAGAAAAGACTTCAATGCAATAATTAAATCTCTTTTGTACTATGGAATTTTTTGTGTTTAACTTATTGTATTAAAGTACACGTTATTCGGCAGTTCTGGGTTGAATCAATAGTATTACAATGTAAAGTGTAAATTGAATACATTTTAAACTTTTGTCAGTGATAATGATGAACGTCTGTTTTAGAGTTATTGCTTTACTTAAATAGCAAACAGATATTTATTCATAAATGTAAGTAGTTCATATAGTTGTGTACTTCTGTAGGCACTTACGTACACAGTATGCTCTAGTCGAGCAGTTTATTTTACTGTATTATTAACTGGACTGAAAGAGAATCATATATTTTCTAATTCATATATTTGATTTACATTTCTAATTTATCTAATTACAAGTACAACAACATTGCACACAGTCACAATAGGTTTTGAAATTATTCTCATTGCCACCACAACCGCCATAAGTAAACATCTCACATGTATTGGTATCACTATTGTAATACCAACGGGTAATCGCTGCTTTGCACATACCCTGATCTTTCGGCAGCAAGCAAATCTCATTCACTAAGTGAAATTTAAATGAAAAATAATCATTACTACATAATAGTTTGGCAATTTCACTTACAAGCATTGCTCTGATGCACAAAGAGCATTACCACGATCAACAACAAGTTTGTCGTCTTAAGCAACATTACTGCTTACAACTGAAGTGAACTCATCTTACTGTCAAGGTGTTTATACATCCCATTTGTAAGCACATAGCATAAATATAGTCTTAAGTATACAAACGTTCAAGTAAATAAAGCTGTTTTCTTTTGTAGACGCAAATGTTCTGCTGTTAAATATATATATATATACATTACATGGAGATCAATGCTACAAATTAAGGCAGCACTTTAAATATTAAACATAAGATATAATAATAAAAAGAATTTTACAGTTAAGTTGTGCGTTACCTCGAACAAATTAAATAATCTTGATATTTTATATTGATTTGATTTTGATTGATTTTTTATAGACTCTGACTCGACTTAGCTGTTGGTGCTTAACCAGAATACACAAACATATTAAAGCAGTTATTATTAAAACAGCGAATATGGATGTAATAAAAATCTGTTCAAGTATAACATTACAATTATATATTTGAACAATTAGATGTTGTTTAAGCAACAGCAGTGTTTGGCAACCATAAATAATTATTTAAAAATATATATTTTATTTGCATGAAATACAATATAAAAGTTAAATTTCTTAACTGTTTATTTTAGTTGCTTGAACTCTTTATGACTATATGTAAATTGGTATACAAGAATTGAAAGTTGTCGAGATGTTGACACACTTAATGGCTAAAAAGAGTGCAAAATTCACATCGAAGGGGAATTTGGAATTTGGAATTTTGAATGTGTGAAATGAACTAATGAAATATGCATAGGCACAGGTTTGAAAATGTCTATGTCTATTGATTTATAGTCAGCAGCAATATTAGCGTTTGAATAGCTAATTATAAGACAGTTTGTTGAATTAATAATCAAAAACTAATGTAGAAAGCATGTTCGAAAGTGACTCAGAGATTATTCAAGTGTCACTTATGGATAGATCACCTAAATATAAAAGAGATATATGCTTTGCAGATCAAATTCGAATATGCATAATTTTATTTATTTTTAATACTTATTAAATTTAGTTATTTGTTTAAAACAAACATAAACATATGCTTATTTATTCGACCAACAGTTTTCAATGCATGCTGATCATTATAATTGATATTCCACACAAGTTAGTGATGCCCTAGATTTGACCACCAATTGTGAAAATTTCTTTAATGATTTGGTATGATTTTATCATTATCTTTACTTAAATTTCACTTTGTGCCGCAAAGTTCATTAAAAAACTGCACAAATTTTAGCCAAACTAATTAAACCGAAGCTTATATAATGAACCATGAACACGAGGCGAATGCCCTTTGCAAGTAAAGTCTCCCTTTCGTTCCCCCGATCCGAGACCAATGGACGAAAATTAACTGTCATTAATCAATGGAAAATAGTAAAGGTTCTTTCGCTCATTTCTGCTCTCTCTCTCTCTTTCTCTTTCTTTCTCTCTGTTGTATACATTGTTGCTTTTGGTTGGAAGAATAATTCAAATTCCAATGTAAAGCCAAAGCCAAAGCAGACGAACCAGTTCGCTGCTTAAGTCTTTTGTTTTATGACCCACATTTCAGATGCTGCGACAAGCGCAACAGTCAACTGTGCATAAACGCCACTTAACCTAAAATGTAATGTCCAGCAAACCAAAATAAATCACAACAAGCCCAAAGAAACAAAAACGCCAACTTACCGCAAATTATATGCTGTGCGACAGCCACAACAACAACAACAACAACAACAGCAAGCAAACGTGAATGATGGCGCATCTAATCCAAGACAGCGCATTAATCCAGGCCAAACTTAATCCAATAAAAATGTCGACTAAATGAAAACGCGACAAATGCTTGACGAACGACAGCGCTAATTTATTTAAAAGATTTACCCGACTTTTGCTCAACATGCTATCAGGTTAGACAAAGACAGCGTATCAGATCAGCTTGGTAGCTAAATTTCAATTAAGACAAAATATTTGAAATTCTAACGATGATGACGACGACGACGACGACGACAAACTGCAGCAACAAGTCAACAATTTGCCGCGCGCAATTTTTCAAATTACATTTCATTAAAGCAGCAGAGTGAGAGAGAGAGAGAGAGAGGGAGAGAGGGAGATGCTTGCCAGCTAGTGAAGCTGCCTGCCTGATGAGCAAGTGAAGAGAAAACAGAGAAAAACGAATGTAAAGCACCGTTTTGTCTGATTTCTGCTACACTCACACACGCACACACACGCACACACACACACACATAAAGACACAAATGCAACAACGACAACAACAGGTTGTCTGTATCTTTGTATCTGCGGACTGCTGCTGGCATTGCCCGCATGTACTAAGAACACCCGCATAGGGTGACGTTTCTAGCTTTTGCTTAGAACGCAACTCTTTCTGCTAATATGCCACACATAAATTGTACAACAAATTAAATTTTAAAGTTCGGGCCGAAGTTACCCTGCAAATGCTGGAACAAGAACAAGAACAACCTCCAATAGCAATAGCAACAACTATGTCAGCCACTTGGCAACATTGCCAACTAGCAGCGACAACATTCCAGCTACCTTCGACTATCCCCCCCACCCCCCTTCTTCCGGGTAGTCATCAAGCTCGTAACTAGCTGCAGCTACAAGTTGCCGTTTCTAATACAAAACTGTCGCTTGTGGCCGTGAGAGCTGCATAACTGCACTGCAATTCGCTGTGTGCTCTGTGTGCTAGTATTTGTGTCTATCTCTGTATCTGTGTCTGTGCCTGTGCCTGTGTCTGTGTCTGTGTCTGTGTCTGTCTCTGGACTGGACTGTGGCACCATCAACGACCAATGCAGACAACAGCAAAAATAAAAATATATAAATAATAATAAAAAATCCAGCGCATTGCATTTTAGTATTACTTATTGCGCCGCTGCAAACTCTATGAAATCATATATAAGTACAACAAAAGTTGTAGACAAGAAAGAAAATTCAACAGATGAGACACAACGAAGCTTTTATTACTCTTTAAATTATAATCAATTTCACTTAGTTGAATAATATAGTGAGAACAACTACAGTTAAGTGAACCCTTACTCACTCTTAGTTTATTCTTCTTATAATTAACTTGAGTTCTCGCAAAACTTAATTGAAACTTAACTGAGCTAAAAAAATTATCATTAAATTAAATTAAACTTTGAAAATATTACAATATTAATTTGATTTTAGCTGTGCTCCAAATATTTGCAAGCAAAAGATATAGATTAACAACACAATCCGAGGAGAAGAGAATAGTTTCAAGACGTAACCATATTGTTATTATTATTAATAATAAATATGCTTTAATTACAGATTATACACAACTTTAATAATTTGGCTTTAATCACAATCAGAATTGCCATATGAATATGCATAATGGTTGCTGTAACTGAATGACATAGTTATTATACCCGTTTAGGGTATTTAAAATTTTTGTTGGAAATCTCTTGAAATCGACGCGCGGCTTTTCCATGTCTGTGGCGGCGTCGTTGACGATGTTGTCGGTTGCTTTTGGCTTGAAAGCTTTTTGGCTTTGATTGCCAGCGCGCTGAGGCTGCGGGCCATGGCTGACTGGACTGGAATGGAGTGGACCGAGTTGGCCCGTTGGCCAGGCCGGCTGCTGGCTTGTCATTGTATTGCGCATATGTTGACTTTTTTTTTTTATAAAAATACTTTAAATTGTTTGTAAATGCATAAAATGGCTGCGCCAGGCGGGCAAAACTATTGGCCTATGATATTTTTGCGAGTCGATCAAGTTTGTCGCTTAAGTCTTTTGTTTTACCACAGACATTTGGAAAGCCAACTAACAATTGGCAGACAGCAGGGACTTGCTAGTATTTGCTGTTGTCCGAGCTCAAGTCGGAGTTGTTATTGTTGTTGTTGTTGACGGGGGAATAAGTTGATATAATGTAGCGGGCAAGGAAAGTGCTTTGTTTAAATGTCATAACGTTATGTCAAAATCTTTGACAGATATCAAATTAACAATTTATAAACATTTAACCATTTGAAGCTAGAAACAAACAACATCAAAATAGCTAAAACTATGAAAAGTTGCCACATGGTTTCCGTGTTACTGCGGATACCCCCCAGGCATTCAATTAATGATATATGCATTTGTATACCCATGTGTGCCTCGATACTTATGTATATGTATTTAGAATTGAAAAGATTTGGCACACACGCACATCTGTTAAGCATATGGAATTGATGAGACCATTGATGTGTCAGTGTGTGTGTAAATATCGATGAGCTATCCTTGAAATCATCTAAAACTGAAAGTCACTGTCCCGATTATCATGTGTAATTTATGTTTATGTTATGTTGCTCTAGTCACATTGCCATTGAATGTTATAAAATGAAATGATATAGCAATGAGCGTATCCGTTGCATGACTCTCCAGTCTGGCTTAAATGTCACTTAATGAGCAACTAACTAGCATTGGTAGCGGCTGCGTTAATGTTTATAACTATTTTGCCAATATTATACCAGTTATGAAAGCAAAAACGACAACAGACAACATGCAGCATGCAGCATGCAGCATGCAGAATGCAGCATGTTACTTATAATGGGCGTCTATGCAGATCAACCAGTTGCAGCAACAACAACAGCAACAACAGCAACAACAGCAACAGCAACCACTGAGGCTGTCTGACTTCCTTTGCGTATAATTTGCTTGCAAAATTGCCAGGCAACCAGAGAGGGTGTATGCGTGTGTGTGTGTGTGTGTGTGCATATCCCTGTATCTGTGAGAGCGCGAACGAGTTATGGGCAAAATGGTGCATATAGAAATACAACAACAAACACGGCAACAATAAATATTTCTTCGAAGGTGTGATTTTAATGTGACAACTTTGCAACTGGTTTGGAACTGTGCACAGTCTCTGCAAATGCTGTGGGGAAGATGCGTAATAATTTACCCAGCTAAAGACAGAGTCTAGGATATCCGTATGGTACAATTATACCTTTGCAGTTTTACGAGCATGCACGAACACGAATCAAAAAAACAAAAAGCAAAAAGCAAACAGCAAAAGAATATTTTTGCATTTGCTGAAGCCACACAAAACCAACGCAAAACCGATACTCAGCGAATGTGCGATAGATAGAGAGACAGAGAGAGAGAGAGAGACAGAGAGAGAGTCAAAGGGGAAAACGAGAATTGGTATTGCAATTTAATAAATACAAGTTGCTACCTTTTTTATACACGTCACACGTTTAGTTTTCATTTAAGCATCGCACTTTCCATTTGGTATTTGGCAGTTTTTGCAGCTTCATTGAATTCCGTTTTAAATACTTTAATGCATTTATTTTGAATTTCCTTTTGTTATTTCATTTCACACAACTTTTCTCTACTTTATTTTCATTGCAAGTCGCACTTGGGTATGTGTGTGTGTGTGTGTGTGTGCATACATACATACATACATGCATACACATACGCGTTGGCATGTGTATGTGTGAGCTGATCTTTCACTATGGCTCTTTTACTTTGCTTTATGTTATCTTTTTTGCCTGCCTTTGCTTTGCACACTAACACCACCGCACCAGGGCACCACACAGCACACTGCGCACGGACACACACTTATACACTCTCGCACACACGCGCAGTCAGGCACGCAACGTAATGCGGCGCCTGAAGAATCAGTTTCATCCGCTACGACACTGGACGAGTTACAGCGCTCGGCAACAGGTAAATGGCAACTGAGTATGCGGCCAGCGCATGGTCCCTCAGTCTAGCAGCGGCTACATTCAGCATTTGTGTGTGTGTTAAAGTGAGTAAACTGCTGTTGTGTGAGTATAGTTGCAGATGAGAGAACTGTTTCTCTTTAGCTCAACGCGACTCTTATGACTCTTTACTAAGCAGCATTGCCAGTTGAAAAAAGACTTAAGCAAGAAACTTGCAGTACCGAGAGACTTTGGAATTTCATTTTGAAAACTAATTAATTTGCAAGTGAAATAAATGAGCAATAACAACGTATTAATTAATATAAAATAAAAACATAAGCTCAATCTGAATACGGTATACATTTTGTGTCTCTTGGTCTTATAGTTGCTCAGATCGGCACGTTCAAACGGACAGCGGACAGACAGACAGATGGACAGAGGAACTGATCAGGAATACATATACCCTATAGAGTCTGCCACGCCTCCTTCTGCCTGTTACATACTTTTAAAACAAAACTAATATAGCGCTGGGCAGGCTATCAAAATCCTGACGCCCTAAGCCGATCATAAACAAATACAAATCATTTACATTTACATAATACTTGTAACAATACTGTTTTATAACTAATGAAACTTAAAATAATTATTAAATCTAAATTGTCCATAAGCAGAAATTTTCCAGCAATTCTCCACTATGCAAGATTGAACGCTACAAATAAGTGATGTAGATTTTTTTTTCGATTATCCATAACTAACTTTATTAAGGGATAACTTGAACTGTTCAGGTATTAAAGGAAAAATCGGTTTTATTATTATTACTAAAGGTTTCGTGGATCAAGTTGGACATGGCATACTCCGCTCAAGTTTATCTACTCATTGGTGGTATGTGCCATTCATTTTGATTTGATGTAGCCTTTTCTCTATTTGTGCAAGATGATGTCCCTCTTTACAGTGGTGTTGATGTTTCTTCTTCCATTAAGCGAAAGCGCAGACGTTGGCGAAACAATTCTTACAATTCTTTCCGGAGATGGTGACGCAATAGAATCCCTGGGAAGAGAGACTGCAAGAAATTGGAATAAAGACAAGTGATTTGAATTGTATCTCCTTCTCATGTGGGTCCTTAGTAAACCATATAGTTCAACAATCTTCCTTCATTTGCTCAAATACATGAATTAAACCATATATATAGGGGTTTTAATAGAATATACATTTCTTATGCTAGTTATATAGATGAAAGCCATTAAAAGTTGTTCTTAATTTTTATAAAATACAGTTGCAATACACCGGAACGGTTGCGGCATTCCTAATTTGTATGCATATTTAGCATTAAATAAAACAGTTATTTTATTTCTATTTCTTACACACAGTAAGACAATTTTGTAATTCCTCATTTAATATTTTGTGGACTCCAGAGCGGATCAATTTGAATATGGCCAAATTCATTGAAGTTTATCTTCTTATTGGTGGTGTCATGTAATGAGATATTTATTTTCCAAAATGTAATCCAATAATTTTCAGCATTTTCCTAGTTGTGCTTATTTTACTCGTTCCGTTGAGTGAACCCAACGCCATGAAGATTGATGAAGTAAAACAGAAAGCCAATGATGTCTTATCCAATACCGCCTACGACGAGTATGTCGGGAATGTTTAAAACAGTCAAGAACCTCATCATCCACGGAACAATACCTCAAGATAAAACGGTGAACATGCTTATAGCAATAAGTTCATCAAAAGACTTTGAGGATCAAAGGATCAAAGAGACGTCTAAGTCAATTATCGTGATATTATTCTAATTATTTATAATCCAAATTTGTGATATAAAATAATATTTAAAAGGCCCGAAGTAAAAGAGTTTGTTAAAGCTAAAGACATTGAATATAACATTAAATTTAAAAAAAAATATCATTTTGTTTTTATGTTGTATATAAAAATTGCTTACTATTGAAACAATCCAAAGCCGAGTCGATGTATGAAGAAGAAGCATTACTGATAAGCAGAAAAGAAAGAATATACATCTTTCATTGAATCGTGGCGCTTCGAGGCCAACGCATGTGTGCGAGCGAGATAATAAACGACTGAGATACATGTAGCTGAGTGACGTAGCACTTGGCTTTTGATCGACGATAAATACTTATGCAATTCTTTGTTATTTTTATTAGAATATATATATATGCATACATACTATATTTTTTATTAGATACAATTTATTTCCACTTTTTTTTACAGACTGCCCATTATATAGAATTTAATATTCTAATTTTGTTACATAGTCATTCGGTAAACTACTGGTTGCGTTCTTGGGCTTATGGCATTGATCAATTTCTGCAAGGTTCCATACATTTCCGAATTACCGCTGTTTAGATTTGACATCATATCTCCAGCAGTCTTAGTTGCAGATCCCAAAGATTCCATTATGCTACCACTTCCGGAAATAAGTTTGCTAATTGTTTGGCCAATCTCGTCCCAGTTCTGACATTCGCTTAATGGAAGAAGAAACACCAACACCACTGTAAAGAGGGACATCATCTTGCACAAATAGAGAAAAAGCTACATCAAATGTAAATGAATTGCACATACCACCAATGAGTAGATAAACTTGAGCGGAGTATGCCATGTCCAACTTGATCCACGAAACCTTTAGTAATAATAATAAAACTTTAATAACTGAACAGTTCAAGTTATCCCTTAATAAAGTTAGTTATGGATAATCGAAACTAAAACTATTAAAAAGCTACATCACTAATTTGTAATCAATCTTGCATTGTGGAGAATTGCTGGAAAATTTCTACTTATGGACAATTTAGATTTAATATTTATTCTAAGTTTCATTAGTTATAAGACAGTATTGTTACAAGTATTATGTAAATGTAAGTGGATTTACATTAAATATAATGAATGTCAGACAGACTTTTTAAGTTGGGGAGCTATAAATCATTGTTTGACAATTAAAAAGCTATTTTAATAATTGGAAAATATAGAAGACATTCTGTGTTTAATATGGTAATGCGAGTTTTAGGCAGATATATAAATAATTGTGGCGAGCTCAGTTTGCTAATACCGTCATCAACAGGCCGAGGCTCCTTCAATTGCGGGCACTGCCTGGTTAAAACATTGTGCTACTTTTGCAGTGCTCACACGTTATGTTGGCCAAGAAATTTCACCATAGCATAAATAAATATGCCCACTGGCCAAGCGAACGTGCCCAAAGAGAAGCAGCTAGTTGGGAAAAGAGAGTAACACAAAGAGAGTGAGAGGTTTGAGGCTAAAGAGAAGAGAAGAGAATAGAAGAGAGATAGCATATGTATATGTATATGCAAATGTAACTGTATCTGTATCTTCGGCTGTAGCTTTGTTTGTATGCATATTGTATCTATGAGAGAGCTCTGTGAGTCGGATTACATGCGCGCATGCGCTTTGCCTCAGTATAAGCCTCTCCCACCGATCAGTCTTTGCCTCTTTTGTTTGCAATGGAATTTCTTTCTTTTCATAAACATGTTTCGAGCGCACATTCAACGTTGCTGTCGTTGTTATTGTTGTTGTTGTTGTAATTTTGGTTGTTGTTGTGGGCTTATTACAGCATTTATGAGGCAGCATTTGTTGAAGGAGCGCGCGCGCTCAACCGCACACATACTTGTATAAGCCAAAGTGGCATGAAACAAGTTCAGCGTTGCTGCTCCTATGGCTCTGCCTCGGTCTCTGTCTCCGTCTCCGTCTCCATCTCTGTCTCCGTCTCTGACTCTGACTCTGTTTCTGTCTCTGGCTTCGGCTTCTTGAATGACTGCGACGCAGGAATGCAGTGTTGTAAATAGCTGCTGCAACGGCGACGTCAACATTGTTGGCTTTGGCTTGGACGCGGAATCAGAGCAACTCACAAAGCCAAGAGTCTGCCAAGGCAGCGCAGATCGCGACAACGATCAGAGCACTGAAAACACAGCCAAAACCAAAACCAAAGCCAGAGCAAGAGTCCAAGCCAGTGCCAGAGCCATGGCCAAGACAACGGCGGCAGCAGCAGCAGCAGCAGCAGCAATGAAAATTGCTGAGAGCGCCCCGAGGGCTTCCACTTGGACTTGGACTGGGCCTGGATCTGACCAGGTCTTGAGTACGGGCCATTTGCTGTTACCAACAACATTGACCACGATCGATAACACTTACACACACACATACACACACACATACACACACACATACACGCACACATGGATACTCACATGCTAGTCACTGTTTATGTTTATGAATTGTATTGCAGATTTTCACATTGGGGACGGGGACTACGAGTACGGCATTATGCGTTTATCTTAGAGGGTTAATATATTTTCTAGACCCCGGCATTGCGGCCTTGGTAATTAAATCGCAAGAAACTGATAATGATACGACACGGGCGTATGCGAGCAACAGCAAAAGGGTTTCTTCACTCCACACTCACACTCACACTCACAATTACATACCCCAAATATGCCTCTAGGAAATTATTCATGATAACAGAGATTGCATTGATTGATTGTGTGTGCGCGCCTTGGCCAGCTCTCAAGCTGGCTTCAGCCAACTCCATTGGATGCCACTTGCCCTGTTGGTAGCCAGCTTTGAAGCTTGAGTTATTTGAGCTATTAAATGCCTGTGATTTGCTCATAAGTTACTGTACGCGATCTTCAGATCAATTCTTGGCAGTCCAGGCGCTTCCACATGTGCCTGTGCCTCTGTGGTTATTGTGCTACCGCGCCTCCTAAATGTATGAAGACTGAGCAAAGCCATCGCTGAAATTCAAACCTACTTGAGATCTTTGGATTTACAAATATTTGCAGCATTTTCGTGAACTAGATTAGGTTTTTGAAACTGCAGATCTTGATTTATTGGCCGAAACATGTAAGTGTAACGAAAAGTGTAGCTAGAGTCTCACATACAGACTTAAACAATAAGAAACATATGTTGCAACTTGCATAAACATACAACTCACGGAATTGTTTGTAGCTCCACAGACCGACAGAGTTAACTCGTTGTCCTGATTGGGGTCGAAGAAGCCATCTGCAATTCGTCACGCATTGTGTTGTAAATGGTTACAGGGAGACTTGGGGAACTTCTCTAATTAAGCAATGTAATAAAATGAGACTCGGTAATCCAGCAAGTACTAGGGCGCTTCAAGATATAAATAGCTCCTTGGAATTGATGTATAAAGTAGCTTACGATTTCCATTTATGTTGTTATAATAATTTTAATCTATTGAATGTCATCTGTTTATTATATAGTTTTCTTTAATAATAATAATTGGGAAAGGCGCGACTACTCGACTGTGAAAGACCCTGTACTTATTGTGAAACAAATATATAATAGGGAAATTTTTATAATAATAATTATGATTAACTCAGATAGGTTTTAATAAAGCTATATAACTTTGTCACCAATCACATTAGTTTTGGATTCGGAAAATATAATCCGTACCAAGGCCCACAAGGAAACCACCAAAAATTAAATGGAGTCATTGTATCCAAAAGAAGCTTTAAGCCTGTAATAATTGAAAATTTCAATGCATGGCGTTATCTTCATTTCCATTGACACAATCCAAATATATCAATAATGCTTTCTCATTATCGTTCATTCTTAGAAGAGAGGACGAATAATGAGCAGAGCGAACTGAGTGCAGATTCAATGCATTTCTTGTATGTGTGTGTTTTTATGCGTGTTTGTTTATAATGAAACGCTTGTTGTTGGGAGTGAGTTGTAAAAGACAGTATGCAGAATCGAATGAAGAGAAAGTGGTTATTATTTCTACTTTAAATCTTAGTGTTTTCTGACAATTGAGAGACGGATGGAGAGACAGACGGACGGATAGCTATATCGAATCGCCTGTTGAGTCTGATCAGAAAAGTATTAGCTTTATAGGGTCAGAGAGGCCGGCTTCTACTTGTTACGCACATTTCGCGTCTGACTAACTTAATGGTCCCCTTGTACTTTTTAGGTACAGGGTCTATATTTGACATTTCAAGTAGCTGCTTACTCTTAATATATAAACAGAGTATTTCATTAACTAATAATTAATTTAATAATTTGATTTGAAGCATTTTTATTCAATACTTTCATCTTTTCAGCTCTTATTTATTTATAATGCTTTTAATTTTCCTTTCTTTTAATAACGAATGTTAATTGATGTCAAGTTCCAATGTGCTAATGTACTCTGGTGCCAAGCAAAGGTTTATATGCCATTTGACCTTGTTATGTCTAGGGTTTTATTTTCGCATGCCAGATTCCCCAACGTTTATTGGCCAGGGCATAAATATAAACATAAACCTAGTTGCAGGCACTAATTTGTGAGCGTTTAGCAACGGATTCCTTTGCGGGCCTGTCAATATGTTGATTATACAACATAAAGTAGACAGAGCAGAGTGTAACTGTCAATGGCAACTCAAGTGTATTAAATATAAATACACTGGTTGCGGAAACCGAAACCCTAAAAATATGCAATACATTTCCTATTTATTTGAGGAAAACGTTTTTGGCCTCATTTCAGTTGTGAGTTGAACAACCGGATTAGTGAGTGGAGGGGTGCGATGAAGGGAATCTACAACCCAATATTGGCACAAATGTCTGAGCGTGCTTTCAATACATTGGTGGCGACAAACGTCGACCATTTTGAGCTATCGATCAAACAGACGCACCGCGAAATTGTCGTCCACTGGCGTCTCCGTCCAAGTGTCCGTAGGCTGTGACAAGGGGGCCCCTGGGGTGGCGCCACTGGTAGCGAATGCATTGCAAATCGTCTGACGGCCAAACGTGAACATTATGCTGTGGAATTTCTGGTTGGGCACGTCATGGCACCGAACACATTAAAAGCACACTAAACTATATACATAATAAACACACCCCGTACACCTTTCCCATATAGGTATGTATGTTACCTTCTGGTTGCCAGCCATGTCATGTTACTGGGATTGTGTTGAAAAACCGAGTCTATAAAAGCTTTGACTTCTGAACGCGTCCGTTTCAGTTAAACTTCAACGCGTTTCAACGTCCTGTCGCTCTGTCGTCCTGTCGAATTGTCGTTACGTCGCGGTTACGTCTTAAGAGCGCATCCTGACGTTTACTCAAAGAAACAATTAAAGCATAACCGCAAAGCGGAAGGAATTGCATACCACAAGTGCTTTACCCACTTAACGTTGCATGCCAGTCAAATTGCAGAACAAAAACGCAACAAAGTTTTCAAGAATCGCCTTCTGTTTCTGCCCGAAGACCTAGTTGTTGTTGTTGTTGTTGTTCCCCCCCTGTGCTTCTTTGTACCCCTATGTTGGCCACGCCGCTGCTTGTGTAAAATGAAAACTGAAAATTTCTTCAAGTACGGCGCCCCTTTGTACAACTTGAAAAGTACTCGCGCTCATTCACAAACCCAACCGCAGAGTGTCGGCAACGGCAGCGGCAATCTAAACAATTTGACATCGTTGCTGACAAGCGAGAATTTGCGTAATCTGACGCAAAACCGCGGATCCGGTTATTCAGATAGGGAGAGCATCTGCAGCGTCAGCAGCACCGCGGGCAGGATTAAACGCCGATCGAGGTAATGCCTTAGCCTTAGCCTCTATAGAACATGTACTTACAATGTTGTATCCCAACATGAAAGTCTAATTAAATTTTAAAATATTTATATAAATATTCAAAATGAATTCCACAGCTCTTGCTCAATTATGTAATTAATTATTACAACAGTATTTTAGGCTAATATAAAATATTCCCTTTCTCATGAAACATTTCATGCTTAAAGAATTTCGTTTTCTTTTAGTGAACATGCGAGGTGTTTTAAATAACAATTTAATTTTTGTTTTTGAATATTGAAATCATAGATTATAATGTTTTAAGTAGATAATATATAAAAGCAAATTGCTATTAATTTTGATTAGTTGTTTAACTATTAGTGGAATTAAAAATATTGCTATTAAAAAACAAGCGGATCGGTCGAGCGCGCGCGACAGTATAAAATCCTGTGCAGTTTTAAAAATTAAGTATTTTGATTATAATAGAAATAAGAACGTAGCAGGTGTTTATTGAAGAATGCCCTTTTGATTTCTGTGCTTGCTTATATCAGCAATCTTTCACATTTGTATAGATATTCAATCAAAAGCTGAGTGTTACGACACTTAATTTACTTATGCTTGTGTCGCATTAGTTCTCTATCTCGCTCGCACACATATGCACACATGGTAAGCAGAAGCATGTATCACAGTCGTTCGCTGTCTCGCTCGCACACATGTGCTGCCTGCTGTTCTACTATTCAATGGAAAATAATAACTTTAATTTCTTTGTTGATTTTCTGTCTTATTTATAAACCGGTCTTGATGAAACTTGAAGTGTCTACGTTGAGAATGTGGCCATAATTAGTTTTTTTTTGAATTGCGGGGGCGGTGGGAAAGATATCGAAAATCTAACATAAACTCGATCTGGAGAGGATATACAGCAACCTTCATGCCAAATTTATACCCTTTTTTGCCCATTTTTAATGGGCACAGGGTATAATAACAAAGAAATTTTAAAAATAATTCATGCTTTTTTTTTACTTTTTAACAATGGAATTTTTTTAATTGTTCTGAAAGTTTGTCTTATTAAATTGCTTATAAATTTAGATTACATTATCTAAAATTTAAAATGCTGAAGATCGGTTTATAAATAAGAAAAATAATCAGATAATAAATAAAAGTAACTTTTATGTTCCGATTTGCGATCACCACAGTATGTGTAGAATATAAGCATGAGTGTATGAGTGTTTCAGAAGAGTGTTTATTATAGACAACTGTACAGGGTATTTTACTGTCGCGAGCGCTCGACTTATCCGCTTGTTTTAATGGTGCAAATGTATAGAAATTCAAAATAATTTGAAATTTTTCCAATTTAATTTCTTTCTTATTTTTTGAGGATGGATTAGGGGATTATGAATTGATTCCTTGTATTATTCCTTGATTCTTTAAGGAATATAACTTAATAATATAGTGAATAATTAATTTCGCAAATAAATATCAATTGAGGAAGCAAGCAAAAGAATGCGCGACTAGAAGATACTCTGTAGTTCATAACAATGATCTTTTATTTTCCTAGATGAACTATTTACTATACTTTTGTAAATAACTGTCTCATTTTTTTAATAATATTTAAACAATAAATATTAATATTATTTAAAATAAATTCCTCAGTCTTTTGCAACCTTACACTACCTATAGATTGCATAGATTTACCAACCCCCATTGACAAAAAAAAAAAAAAGAAAGGAAGAAAAAACTGTGCGAGTCCACTGAACCATGACGCATGTACACATTGTCATATAAGTAGATGTATGTATGTATGGATGTGTAAGCGCTGGCAGGGTTAAACAACTGAACACATTTGTATTTTGGCCAACTTGTTGTCCCGGCAACCGAACCGAAGCCCGTTGCACAAGTGCAGCATTTGTCACCCCAAATGAAAAGGCAGCCTCTATTTTAGTTTGTGGGCAACTCGCGCACTGGATACATTTTTGTTACTTGGCATGAAAAAGAATACAAATTGTGTAGGATGTGATCTAATTCAGATGTAAAGTGCTAAACTCTCGCGTATTTCTATACACTACTTTAGGAACTTCTCGATGAAGTCCTCGAAGGGCATCAGCAAGAAGAGCAAGACCATGGATTATACAAATTATGCGTATAACGAGGCCGTGGGCCGCCTCAAGGTAATGTTGGCCGACAACTCGTATGTGGCCACGCCCAAAATGGTCAGCAGTGCCGCCGCCTATTTGCGTAACTTCAATGAGGACTCAGGCGATAATTTCTCGGATAATTTATCGGTAGGTCAACTAAAATGTTGAAAAAGAAGTCGACATGCTGAAGATTCACTTTCATTTCTATAGGTCATCGAAAGACCCGTCTTTTCGGACATTTCCAAGTACCTGTCGCCCAGTCAGAAGTCGCGGATGAGCACATATCGTCCGAAGAAGAGCTACACTTCTGGCTATCTCTCGGCCTCAAAGGAGAACCTTGCAAGCACTCCGACCCTCTATCCCAGCAGTGTGCCGGTGGCAACTCTTCCCACGGATAGCGTTCAAGCTCCGGTTGAGATCTTCAATTTTATTGAGAAGCAAGAGGATTACATTGAGCAGCTGGAGAAGGAGTCCAAGTATTGCCGCAATGAGTTGACCAATTTGCTGGGCAAGGTCAAGGATGTGATCAATGAGAATGAACATCTAACAGAGAATGCACGTAGTGAGCTGGTGGCCCTGGGAAGTGGCACATCCAAGACATTGTCCCAACCGGCAGCAATTACCACCAGTCCCTCCTCGGACAGCGATGAGCACTTACTCTATGCCGGCCGCAAGACTCCAAGTACGCCACGTAAGAGCAATTTAAAGGTCCAATCCCCACGCTATGCCAGTGCTCCAAACATTGTGTACGAGGCACGTATCAGCGAATTGGAGGCCGAGCTAATGCAGGCCAACATCGATCTGAAACGCATCAAAACCGAAAATGAGGAACTCAAGCGAAAGTTGGCACACACAGATCCCCTCAGCGCTGTCGCCACCTTGGGCAGTGTCAACTGCGAGACGCATCGCAAGCAGCTGGAGCTGCTTCAGCAGGACAAAACGGCACTGGAAGAGTCAGTGCGTCAGCTGCAACGCATGCTCGACGAGGCCAAGTCCCAGCATCACAACAGTGCCAGCTCCAAGCGATACATTAGCGATCTCGTGCAAATGGAACGCTCCCAGGCAGAGGTAAGATCAATCACTGCTCAGAAACTGAAGTTATAACAATTTTTTCATTATTAGTTTTAGATTATATTAATTATTATTATTATTATTATTATTATTATTACATTAATTATTATTATCTGTTTTATATAATTTGATTATTGGGTATATTAGTAAATTAAAAACTCTACAATAAACTAAATTACCATATTATATTTTGCTGGCTTCTGTGTTATCTAAGCTTTAGTAGCGATCTATTTGTTTTAATAATGCCAATAGAACAAATTATTATATTATTTGGCATTCGGTTCATCAGCGACAGTCCCGTAGTGACGCTACTAACTCATAAAGCACACTCCGTTATTTTACGAAGTTTGCTTTTTCCTTCTTCGTAGTCGTCGAGGACAACAACAACAATACACAACTAATGCCCACTGATGCATGACGGCCATAGTTGCACGCAGTCTTGGTGCAATGCAAAAACAATAAATATGAAAGTGTTGTTGCTGAGCTCGAATCATAGGCAAAGAAGAATGCAAGAAACGAAATGCCTAAAATTGTTATTCTATTCTCACTGCAATTAGAAAAACAAATATTGAGCATTGCGAGAGTGCACAAGTTAAGGTCTGCGACATTGCAGACTTAAGTTGTGAATTATACTGTTATTCCATGCAAACTCTACATAAGTGCAGTTAGAATTTAGCAAAACGCCTTCTCATTGTGTGATTAAGGAGTAACAACAATTAGAATGACAGCTCTATTAATTAGTATTTTGATAGGTAGAATAATGTCTTAACAATTGATATTCTTGATCTTAACGATTGAGTAAATATTACAGAACCAAGAATAATCTTTTTTAGCTGGAGGTTCGTCATCTTCGGGATGAGCTGGACAGGCAGCACGAGCGTGTGCGGGAACTGCAACACGAGATGGCCCGGCGCTTGGCCGATGAGCGGGCAAATGCTGAGAGACGCTATAACAGCCAGGTGGATCAATTGGGTGGGGATCTGAGCAGCCAGTGGGAGCAGGTGGCAAAGTTGCAGTTAGAAGTGGAGCGTCAGAAGCGCTATGAAACCGATTTGAAACGCGATATGACCAATCGTAATACGCAAATCGAGGAGCTCAAAATGGAATTGCGCGGCAATCGAACCACTTTCCTGGCAGACATGGCCCAGGTCAACGCGGAGAAGCAATCGCTGGAACAGGAGATCACTTCGTTGCGTCTGCAATTGGATCGGGCAGCACGTGAGACCAAAACGGAGGCAGCTCGTCTAAATGCGGAGATCAATTCGCTGCGTCAGCGTCTGGACCGAGGAGATGCTGATCTGCTGCACTCGAAGCGAGAGGTTTTGCGCTTGAATGATGAGATTGCAAATCTGGAGAAGGAGGTGCTTAATATTGAATGAAATCATAATCTATGGTTATAATATTGAGAGTATATTTGTATCTTTTGAAGCTGGCCTATGGGGAGCTTAAGAATGAAATACGACCCACCAAAAAGGACTTGGACAAGAGAATTTCCGAGATGCAGGATAAGCATGGTATGTGCTCCAGATTTTCTATTCTATTTTAAGTTTTTATTCTAGAGCACACACTTAGAAATGGCTTTAAATGATTTACATTTTCTATCACTTCTCTCACTTCTTTCACTTTCACCGTCTATATCTATTTCTATTTCTATTTCTACTTTTCACTTTCTATAAACTCTGGTCAAGCTATTGATTTTCATATTGTGTGCATGAACCAAAATATGTCTGACTTGATCTAAAATTCTAATTCCAAATCCGAGCAATCGTTATAATTCGATTTGATGCGTCAATAGTTTATCCATGAGTTTGTCCTTTCCATAAATGATATATTTTGTACTCACACCTGTATCCATTAATAACCCATCAATCAATTTGTCTGTCTGTCTACTTTTTGTAGCGGAAACGGTGAATGAGCTCGAAGAAATGATAACGTCTCAGAAGCAACTCATGGATAAACTGACGAATGAGTGCAAAACGTTAACTGGCAAATTAGAGGATACAAGCTATAAGCACAAGTAATTATCTTTTCCATACTATTTGCCCCTATACCAAACTGAAATTGACCTCCTATAACTCGGGTGTTACTGAACCTTTTAAGCTGAAATTAATTTATATTGATTGTCAGAGATGGTTATTAAGAATGTCCTTAAATAACACGACCTACACTGAAAGAAATGCAATCTGTGCAGTTTTAATGAGAATAGAACGCAACGCAATATGAAATTCATGGCCAACTAAAGAATGTACATATAACACATTTGGCCCACACGCAGTGCAATTTTATTTTATTTTTGAGATTCCACAAAACAAAAGAACAATCCCAAATAGAGCTTGACACTGGATTAACACGCTGTACTTCTTCAAACTTCTTTCGTGCTGCCTGCCTGCCTGCGTCACTGTGCAAAATGTAATACTTGTCGTATGTAGAACCACTGTGCGATTATGCGATGCCAACAATAACAACATCAACAGCAGAAACATCTGCCATGTCATCAACAACAACAACAATAAACGCAATGCCAATGACAACAAATGCAACACCAGCAACACCAACAACACTAGCAACAACAACAATTGTAAACGAAAACGCAAACGCGTACACTTTGCTGCCTGAATTGGAAATTCTAGATGATATTAAGCCCATGGTTGAACCTGATGTTGCTGTCGTTGTCGATAATAATGTTGTGGACAACGGAGATGAGATACTGAAGAACATCATCAAAAGTAATGAACGTTTGTCCCAGGAATTGGCCAAAATGCCGCCGTTGCCAATGCTAACAAGCTATAAGAAGCACCGAGCGCACAACAACAGCCACAACAGCAACCACACCTGCAAACAGACTGAGACAACAGTAACAGCAGCAACGACAACAAACACAACAACAATGGGCGCCAAGCCGAAATGTTTTTGTCCCAGTTTTATGAGACACAAGCACGAGCATGAGCATAGCGTCTATGCAACGCCAGCAATGCAACACCGGAGCAGCACCAATGAAATTAGCGCAACTTGTTGTGGCAACAGCAGCAGCAGCAGCAGCAACAGTCGCTGTCGCAGCGGAAAGTTAGCGCGTACACAAACCACACACGGCAAGAGCATGCATTGTCACGCGCATGAATTCACCATAGACACGCACCACGAACACCGACAACAGCCACAGCAACAGCAACACCAGCAATATCGCACTGCACCAGCAACAACAACAGCAACGCGAACTGCATCAACTGCAGCCACAACCTGCTGTCATCCATACAAAACGGAGCTGTTGCCTTGGCTGCAACAGCATCTGGTTTTGAATCAGACCATCAGCAGTGCCAATAGCTGTCAGCCCCCATGTCAAACATCGCATTTGACGGTGGATGCTGACACAACAGCAACAGCAACATCAACAACAACAGCAACAACATGCAAAGGACGCAACAGCAATGCTTTGAGTGCCAGCATCAAGCCCAAACATTACTTTGAGCAATTGCTGCAACGCGATGGCTGCCACAAGAAGCCACGCCCACCAGTTAAAGTTGACGTCAATGTGCGTCTGGTGCCCAAACAGTCAAAGCCAAAAGTCAGTCTACTGAATGAAACATTTGTCAAAGAATTGGATGAAATGGCACATGCCCTGAACGAGACTTTTGTGAAGGATAATTCCCCCGAATTGGCGGAGATTGATGAGCAGCTGGCGCAATTTGAGAATGCGGTTGTTGATGACGATGGCCAGGAGCAGGCGACCAAACTTTGATAACGTTAATATCCCAAAAACAATGAAGCAAACACAACATTTACCAAACACCCTTTAAAATTAGTTTTCTATTTTCGTAGGAAGTACAAGAATTTGACTTTTTGTTTTTATAGAGTGAAGATATGTTAGATGAAATGAGATATAAAATCAGCGTTAAGATACGTTAGATGAAATGAGATATAAAACAATCAGCGTTTGAAAATGCTGCGCTACTCCGTTAAATTTGGTTTTGTTCTCGCTTTGAACTGAGCCGTATCTGAAAAATGAGAAAGTATTTGCTCTCTTTGTAGTTGTGTCGCGTCATAATCTGTAGCCGTAGCTGAAAACTGTGTTCGAAATGAGAGCAGAGCAAAAGGAATTTTTTTCATTTACAACGGCTCTCTTGTGTTTTTGCTACAATTCTACAATTCTACAATGTACCGCGCGACAAGCCTAATATAACGGTGCATTACGAAGCAGCAAAGAAAAGAAATGAATGATCTCTGAATTGTAGCAAATACAAAAAACATTTATTACAGTTAGCAAAATTGAGAATCTTTTGAATTACAGGCGAATTCTTCTAATTTGAAATTGCACAAGCGAAAGACTACAAGGACTTTTAATAACATAATTGTTTATATAAATGTTAGCAACTAGCAATAAACTCGCATTTTTACTTATTTACGTACAGTTACTGCAACTCGATTAACAGAGGAGAAAATTGAATTATAGAATGACATCAAATTCAATTATTAAGTTATTTACTATTGAATTTCAACAGAACTGAAAAATCTTCAATTTATTATATTTCATTAACAATCGCTTTTTATTGAAATCATATCAAATAGATAGTAGAATAATTAAGCTTTGAATTGAATAAAATAATTATCAAACTAATAATAACTTTAGTTAATCGTTTAAGTGTGCAGGTTTATTTACTTTAATTTACTATAGTTTGTAAGTAGATTTATTAGATAATTGTTGTGCATAGGAATAGTATATCATTTTCTTTCACAGCGTTAATATTTGTATTTTAGTTTTTATTTAATTTATTATTGATTTTCCCAGCGAAGAAAAGCTACAATTACGTGCTACAAATGAACAGCTAATGGCACGTCTTAGGCAAATTTGGTCGAAATACAAGGCACAATTAGTTAACAATGGCAATAGCCTGAATGAACTCAGCTCTGAGGAGACAACAGCAAATGATGATCGCATTTTCTCACCCATAATGCACAACTTAGAGCAATCACAGGTAATTGTTAATTGAGAATTTGTATTTGACTAATCTCTGTGTGTGTTTCTCTCTTTCTTTTCCCCTCTCTCTTTCTCTCTCCCTCTGTCTTACTGTCTCTCTTTCTGCTATTATTCAACTATCACTTCAGAGAGGAAATATCTGCTTTACAATCGAATCTAGAGTATTTGTCTAATCGCATGTTGAGCAATGAAGAGCATATGAGTAAATTAGATACCACACCACATGATTATACTAGCTTAGGCGCAGGCAAAGGTAAATCTTGAGTTTCCGACCCACACAGCACTTCATAAACAGACACATGCAAGTGTACACTGTCATACACACAATCTATGATTGCATCTAATTGCATCTAATCATTACTCAGGGCCAAAGACAGAGCCAGCAACAGCTTCAATGGATTCGGCAGCTGAACAACAACTTAGTTAATCAGTCACATTACTTACATATCCATGTACACTTGATTAACACTAGGTCCTTTTTATTGAATTGGCTTGCAACACTAATCAAAATTTCTGTGACTACAGCCGCATACGATTACCAGCCGTCCACATATGGCACAACAATTGAACCCATACAAAGCACCCCACAACTACACAACAACGTTGACGACGACTACAGCAAGTCAGGCAGCTCCTATGGGTACGACGCAACACCAGCAGCAGGAATACCAACAACGACAGCAGCAGCAACAGCAGCAGCTAATGCAACAACAGCAGCAGCAGATATCATCGGAGGCAACAGCAACACAGTTGCTGGCGCAGCTGCAGCAGCGCGCAAGAGCAGCATCAGCAATGGCAGCGTCAACCTCCTGCCCGACAGCAGCCACAGTTATGGACTCAACGATAACGATGACGAAAATCTCAAGGACAACCTTGGCATGGGCGAAAAGCAGCAGCAACAGCAGCAACAACAGCAGCAGCAAAACCACGAACAGGAGCAACAACGCGAGCGACAACGTGAACGTGAACGGGAGGAACGAGATCGGGAGCTACAACAGCTGCGTGAGCAACGCGAAAAACGTGAACGGGAACGAGAACGTGAACAAACCGAGCAGCAGCAGTCACAGCTCAATCGACGCTACAGCAACGCTGAGCAGCAACCACAGCAGCAGGCGCATCAACAACCACAGCAACAGCAGCAGCAGCAGCAGCAGCAACAGCAACAGCAACAGCCACAGCAACCACAGCTCGGCGATGCCAGCGTCTCAAATGCCGGCAGCGCTAATCTGGCCGCCTACAACACCGACTACAGCGCCTACGATCAGCAGCAGTATGATGCCAGTGCCTACGATCCTAGTGCCTATGCCCAGCAACCCTATGATGCCCAGCAATATGGCTACGATGCCAACGCTGGCTATGACTATAGTGCCGCAGACTATGCACAGTCCGGATACCAATATGATGCCGCGCCAGAAGCAACCACAGCCAACAGGCCACAGTCACAGCAACAGCAACAGCAACAGCCACAGTATCAGTCAGGAACAGGAGCCGCAGCTGATTACAGCCGATCATCACCGCCGACGACGACGCCGGCAAACGCAACATCCCCAACAACAGCAACAGCAACAGTCGGTGGTGCAGCAGCGAGCCGCACACAATCGCGCCCGAGCAGTGGAACTGTGGGGCCAGCAGCTCCAACTGGAGCCCTCGGCAGCAACAGATCCGCTCTGCCACAACAGTCTGCCACGCCAGCCGCTGGCAAGAAGTAGCTGGAGTCCAGAGTCGACCGACCTCGCGCCAATTGATCCACTGCAATTAGAGTTTAGCATAAGCAGTCCTAGTTTAATGCGTTCAACAGACACCTCCAATCCCGAAGACGAATCCTGTGCCGATCTAAGTGAAACCTTCGTACTCCAGGCAGCTGACTCCGATGCCAGTCTATCGCCAGCCCACACCACCATTGTCACCGTGCGACGGGCAAGTGCCCCAGCGGTGGTGCATCACAGGCCATCAGGGGACCATCCAGCTGATCTGGCCAATGAAACGATGATCATTGAGCGCGACTAACGTGCTGTGTAGTTGTAAGCACAAGTTTGGCAACTTACTCCATTAGGGAGACTTCCATCATTATAATACTCATAAGCTCATATGTTTCGGATTGGCTTTAACAAATCAACAATATTTGATATTAATAATTGTAATTAAACAAACATAAACAAATTCAAGAATATAAACTGAACGATCATTTCTTTAATTAACAAGAACAACTGTTTCAATTTCTTGAGAATCGATTATTCATTTATTTATTTATTAATAAAAATACAGTTTCATTTTAAAGATTAAGCAATAATCGAATTGATAATAATAAGTTATAAATGTTTTAGGCAATAGAAGAAACAGACAGTGTTGATATAGTTGGTATAAAAAGATCGAAAATGTTATTTGATTTCAATTCTATAAAATGTTGTTAGCATTTACAAATGAATCGCGAGATGGGAAATAATTTGTATATCAACGAAAATAGATTCAATGAAAATAGATTCAATAAATGTTTATATCAATTAGTATAAATAGATTATGTAGAAGGTAGATATGTGACTAGTTTCACCTCACATCCAAAGGGAAAATAAATTAAGGCATAAAGTACATAGTTAAATATTTCAAAAAGAATACTATTATAATTAGCCTCAATTTGCATAACAATGAGAAGGCCGTGACACTCTTAGGGTAATAAATCATTATTAACTATTTGTTCCTTTCAGACAATAATTTGCAAATGAGTTTTGTTCGTTTTTTCCTTTTGATGCCTTTATCGCATCTATTACGTGTGTACTTTCAATGTCAAGTGTCAAGTTAGAGGTCACAATAGACTTCGGCAAAACAATCCATAAACATAAACGTTAAAACTAATAATAAAACTTAGGGAATATTATACTCTAACAGCAAACGTCTTAAGCCCATGCAAAGCTGTCAAAACAACTCAGCCAAACTGTTGGCTGGAACTGACTGGAGACTGACAGACTGACAAATTGACGGTGGCACGCACTTTAGTCGTCACTAGTCACAAGTCACAAGTTCATAATAACTCGAAATGCCTTAAATATACAACAATATTCGTAATAGAATCTATGGATACACTATAGCAACTATTAAATACAATATACATTCCCGTACAAAGATAGAGTTATGATTAAGGAACTTGAACATAAGCGGTTGCTATCAGTCGCTTGTCTTTCAATTTCCACACATACGACACAATATCCAACTTAGTGGTTCCCAACTGTATTTCGCAGGGTTCCTTTTCGGGGGTGACCAAAAAGCATACGGTATACAGACTCATCTCCAGCTCTGGCGAAGTGCCCACCAAAAATCCGCCATAAGGCTTTTGTATGCCAAAGAAAGTGAAGCGCAGCGACAGCGCAAATTGATTATGCTACAATTAAAAAGGATTTGCAGTTCGAATTGATGTAAAGGGTAAATCAAATAATTAATTTACATACCCTGCCCGTGTCAGCACGCTTCAACCAACCCTTGTAGTCCACATGACCCTGCTGCTCTTGCTCGGCAAAGAACAGCCAATTGTGCAGGCCAAGCACGGAGCGTTCTCGAATCTCCGCCATGAAAACATGCTCAAAACTGGAGCTGCTCACAATTCCATTTCCACGAGAATAAGGTGTGAACCAAAGATCCTGAAGTAACTTCAGCTGCTCATCATAGTCGCCACTGACAATCCCTAAGGGCAATGGGAAGTAAGAGAATTAATAAGATCACAATAAAAAAGTATTAATAATTAATTAAATATGTGTAAAACATAGAATAGGGTATCCGACCGTTTGCCAAGCCCTTCCTTAGCTATTCATTATCAGCCTATTTATCTAACCAGATTAGGAGCGTATAACAAACACAGAAGCTTTTACTTGATATCTCATTATAACTCTCACCTTATCTAAACTTATCTGGTAAACATATGACTATTATAATCATAAAATACTCTAAAGGTGCCTATAAATAAATTATTGATAGCTAATTACTATTGATTACGAGTGAAATGAAATCAGATTATGCCAAGGAATAGCATTTGATAAATCTACTCAACTTATTGCAAAACTTTTCTATCAATTTTCAATCTAATCACAGCAAGTAAGCAGATTAAGGGGTATCTACACTGCTTACCCTTTCGCACAAGAAAGCGCATAGAGAGCTTCATGACGCGTGTGTTCATCACAGCTCGGAGGAAGTCCAGTTGTTCCTGTACATGATCGGGCGTAATTTGTTCTGCCACTCCCACATCCAGCTCATAGTTGTTAAAGAGGCGTCGCAAGAGAGCCGTTGTGGAGTTGGCGTCTTTGGCCAGCAGATCGTTGTGCAGTTCAAAGAGACTGCACATTAACATTGAATTAAATAAATTCCCAGATATTCCAAATTCATGTTGTTGTACTTACGGATGTGGTGCCCGATCATCGTGTGCGCTGGAACTTGTTTTGATCTGCAAATTCACCTTGAAGAGGTACTCACTGGGCGCCGATTCCTCGGCGAAGAGCATTTGCGACAATGCCAGCACATCATCTGGCGTTTTGGGCAGCGGCTTGCTGTGGAAATACTCTATAAATATAAATATAACGTTGCTGGTTAGTTTAACACACAGTAAAGGTCAATCAATGCTTACGCACCATAGAAATGCCAACTCAAAATGCCAATGGTGATCAGCAGTCCGATGATCACAAATCTCTTAATTTTCTGACATTTCTCGCTGTCACATTTGTTGTTGTTGCTCGTTTGGTGCTGTTGTTGTTGATGTTGTTCTTCTATGTTCATTATTATCTAATAACATTTGCTTTTCCCCACTTTTATTGTTTTCCTTGTTGTGATTTCACTTGGTATATCTGCTTTTTATCTTGCTTGCCCAACACGCCAAAGTCAACTGTCAAAACTGCGAACACTGAGAGAAGCTGATACGCTCCGCGTTAGTTGTGATCAGACTCTCGCGCTGAATATGACTAAATTTGGATATTGCTTACTCTCACATGTGTTACCCAAACTGTTACAGTCTACATCTCTCTCTCTCTCCCTCTGTTGAATTCAGCGCACTGCTTTCGCTCTCTGGGGAGCATCCATCTGTCAGTTTTGTGTATTGTTCTTTTCATTTGCAGTCTGTTTCAGCTTCTCTGTTTCAGTGTTGTGTGTTGCGCGTGCATATAAAAGAAAAATATTTCAACAAAGTTTATCATTAACAATAACAATAACAAATAACAGGTGGTAAGTTGCCCATAACGAACATAACACCCCATAATGTTTGAGCTTATTTTCAAATTGTTTATATTTACCATACGAAATTCCTGCTAACCAGTGGCACTTCTTCCCACTGGGCATCGAGTCAAGTGCAAACAATAATTCAAGCACAATAAATAATAATATGTTTATCTTGGTAGTATATGTATATTAACGATTCCTGAATACCGGACTGGTCAACGTGACCAGCGTATGGCAACGCAATTTACATATTTGTTTAGAAAACAAAACTAAATCCATTCATTCAATTACAGAACACTATGTAGAGGTTTTTTTTGTTAGATGTTTTGTTTTAAAGAGTTTTTATTAGTATTTGGGTCTCGAACGGTTTATAATGACTGCCAATTTTGGCATAAACAATTGGCTCCATAAACCAAAGGAAACGGTGACGTGACAATAGTTTCATGTGCGTATAAAAATATTACATACAATTTTGTTTGACTTCTGAATTATTCAGACAATTTCAATTGAATTAGACGAATAATTAGCAACAATGAAAACACAATTGTTAATACTCTTTCCAAATGCTGCGATTGCATAACAATGGAAGAGATCTACAGGGAAACGAGTTGAAAAGTAAACAAATTATTTGACTTTTCTAATAATCAGCAGAAAATGAAGTCATCTATTTTAGTCAAGTATTTGGCATTTTTTATATCGAAACTAGATTGCGAACATGCAAAATGTAAATTATAACTCAAACTCAATATCTTATGGCAGTCAAAAATTAAACAATTGAAAGGTCAAGTTAATGTGAAACACGAGCTTTTAATAAGAGGTATAACAATGGAGAAAACAAAATATATGTTTGTATATATATGTATATACATATATAGGTATATATATGCTTCTAGAATATAGCACATTAATTGAGATACGAACGATAATTTGCGTATTCGTATTTGACCTTTGCACCAAAAGTTCTTTAAGGTCTTAATAAAAAGCAGATGAACTCGCATTTACATACAAGTATACATACAGGGTATGATCAATACATAGTGAGAATGTTTTCAATATACCCTGTATCTAGCGATAATTTTAAAAGAGGGCATATATTTGTGTATATATATATGTATATATGGTCTTGAAAAGTATTTTTTCTTATTAACAACCTCGTCCTTATTTTCAAAGTGGAGCCCAGCAAAAAGTGCATTGCAAACGTGAATGAAGAATGAGAAGGAAAGAAGGAGAGAAATGGATCTAAAAGGGAACATGAAAATTAATCAAAAATACCCTGTATTTCACGATAATTTATAAAGCGTGGGTAGTTTTCTGATATTACATTTAAAATCTTCGAGAAAATATACAGATACATTTAGAGAAGTATAATAACACGGTTTTCAGTAGTTTCATAATAATATATTATCTATATAAAATAACTAAAAACTGGCTCTGTACAGTCAAAATGCAGATAAGCCCTGAGTGCAGGGTGTCTTTCAATCGACCCTGGCTTGTTTGCTGCCAACATTTTCAGGGAACACGCAATAAATACTTGATCTTTGGAAATGTTCGGCAGCCCAGTTTCGATAACCCCCCGTCTTCCCGAAATTAACGATAATAGTGTCGACGAACACAACACGGTTTGTTCTTCTCACATTCCCTTCTTCGTTTTTGTCGACGCTAAGTTTTATTTTATTTTTTTTTTTATTCCCATTTGTGTTCGTGTGGTTCGGCAATCACTTAAATAGTCGGGCGGGTCAACGATGCTGCTCAGTTTGAATTTTAACTGCGTTGTGAACGGTTGTGCTGTTGAGAAATGTGAGTTCTCTACTTCAATCATGATTGATCGATCATATCTATCGTTGATTATATAATGAATATATTACTGAAGTAGAAATGTGTGACAATGTGTTCGGTGACTTATTATTTTTAAATTTAATGGGCATGGATTAATTAAAACTTTTGTTATTTTCCTTGTTTTGACTTATGACTTAAAGTCTTGTTGTTGCCAAGTATCGATAAGCTATTGGCGTCTGTTTTCTCTATTCCCCTCTAAATGCTGATAACAAGTGAAAATATAGAAATAATACAACAATTTTGTAGATAAGTGAGCTTGCAATTCAAATGTTGTCATGCAAAAAGAGTCAAAGGTGTTTCAGTTTTAGAAGCAAATATGTTTATAGCTTAATACAAAGCTAACAATTGTGAAATGCTTGAAAATTACATCAAATTTGATATTTTATCTATATTTTATGTTAATATTTTAACTGTATTATTATTATACCATAATATGAATACAACATTTTTGTTTAATTTAATAATTAATGCAATAACGTTATGGCTTTAATTACAATTTAAATGTTAAAAGTTAAAATTTTCGATTGCAAGTATCACAACTCTTTGGCTTCAGCAAGAAAGGCAACAGTTATCGTTACCAACCAGCACTAAAGCTCAACTCTTAACTTTGTCAGAATGAGAATGAGAATGAGTACGAATTGAGAAGCTCGTTCGCTCTCCCGAAAGTTTGCTTCACGCTGTCTACAGGTGGCCTTTGGCGATATTTGAATTTTCCTTAAATCACATTCGAGTACAGGTGCAAGCACTTATTAGCATACAAATAAGGCAGCTGTACCCGACACACATAATAAATTAGCGAAAAATGAAATGCATAATGCGTAATTAGAAGCTATTAGAATTAACAAAGCTGGGCAACGTCATGGAGAGTACCCCCCCCTTATTGAGCATTGCGACGGCTCTGTGCTGGCGCTCTCTCACCGCAAGTGTTTGCACTGCTCCCACAACATGTGCACGTTTTTGGCGCGCATACAACAACAACCGTGGCAATCTGTACTTGCCGGCAGAGTGTATGCTCTCTCCTTTACTTGCTTTCGCTGGAAACGAATGATTTGGTTTTGCGCTCAGTGTTTGATTCGAACGCAACGCGTGCGGTTGGTTCACAGCAAACGGTGACGAAAGCGACCAAGACGACGACGTTGACGACTACGCAGCTAACGAGCTGAGAATATATAATAATAAAACCTAAACAAATTAAAAAGAGCACAAGAGGAGGAGAGGAGTGAAATTCTAAAGGCGTAACGATAAAGAAAGCGCTAAGTAAAAGTCGCTTTCGGAATTATGATAGAATTGGGTGAATAAACTAACAATGAATGCCAAATGATTCGAAATAGTTAACTGTGAATTCAATGCACAATTGAAGTGTGAATTACTTTGAAAGTACCGCGCTCGCTCAACAGGCTACAGCTGATTTAAAATAGTCTGCATTTTGCTCTTATTTTTGTTGTTGCTGCTGCTGTTGTTGTTGTTGTTGTTGTTGTTGTTGTCTTTCCTATTTCCCTATTCCTTTTTCCGTCGAAGTCAAGACACATAAAAAAGCGCACAAAAGCATGCTTTAAATTTATGGATTTCTCGGTTGTCCTTGCGAACAAGTGTCGTTGCAATGTTGTTGTTGTCATTATCGTTAATGTTTCCGATGAGCATATGCCACTGTGTGCGTGCGTGCGAGTGTGTGCGTTGCTTGAATCAAACAGACAACGTTTAAACTTCGACTTTAACAACTTTAAGATCCTCCCTTCATCCGGGTTATTCACTCATGTATTATTAATCTGTTTAATTGGAAAGGCAAGGGCATAGTTGCCCCTTAATCGAATAAATTATTAATGATAAAATGTTCTCTTGACAAATTGATATTCAAGATTAAAGTTGGATAAGCATTTTCATCGTTTTTTTCTTTAACTTAATTGTAGTATATTAATTAACGAGTATAGAATATTAAAGAGTTCAGATTTCATCACTTCGAGATTTTTTAAATCATAAAAATATTAACTGAAGAATTTATGTAGATTAAATAGATTATAATTAAAGAAGCTCTTTAGTTTATTTATTTATTTCTTTTTTTTTGTAGCATCATTTAGTAATTCACATCTTAGATTATATATCAGATTTTAAAGCATTAATTTAAGAAAAAATCTAAACATCTTGACAACTGTTTTTGAAAATTTCAGTTTTATAAAATAATATATAATTATTTATTTTTTGAAAATTTGTAACAAAGTGCTTAACTTATATGCACAGACTGACATACTCACTGTAGTAAATATATTGACGAGGCTACAGCAGCACTTTAGCAACACCTGGCTGATTGGGATGGCTTTAACGTGGCCGGAAAGGCGGTTGGCAGGTGGCTGGGGCCTGTCAGGTCTGTTGCCTGTCGCCTGTCGCTTTCGTCTCGTTGTCTAGTAGCTGTCCATCAAGCTGCCTTAATTTAATTAAGCGCTCAATGTCCTTACACACTTACACACACAAATGCGCAGGCACAAGCGAGGCAACGCTTGATTTGTTGCTGCTTTTTTACTGTTGACTGCAACACACACACTCACACACTCACACACACACAGACACACTTAGATAAAGATGTATATACTGGGGCACAGGCCTGTAACGACATGAACTACAAAAGCCACAGGACATTCTGGCATGAAGGATATTATGTATGTTTGTCTGTATAACGCTAGCTACTATTCTGATGTTGTTGCTCTTGTTGTTGCTGTTGTTCTTCTTCTTCTTCTTGGTGTAGTTGTTGTGGTTGATGATGATGGTTGCTCCAACGTTTGTGCCCCGAAGGGGGCAACGGGACAAGGTTACCAAGGCATGGCAAATGTTGAATACCCTGCATTTTAAATGTACACTCTAGCTAGCGGGTGTAACAAATTTAAGGCAGCACATTCGAATCATATTTATTTATTTATTAATTAATTTATTTATTTATTAATTTATTTATTTGTTTTTATTTATTAATTAATTTATTTATTATTATTTATTTATCATATTTTTGAGAAAAATACCAATTTCTATATTGCATATTTTAATGTACAGGTACAGGGTATGCCACAGTCCTGCAGCTTTTGTATCCGATGTAGAACAGACTGTCTTACCCCTTAACATTGCGGCCACCTGCTGCGGCTGCACTTGAGTCCATTTCACTGTTTTGCTATCTGTTTGTTATTTTTTTCCCATCATGTCTCCCTCTATTTCTAACCTCGTAACTATTTCTCTCTCTCTCTCTCACTCTCTGCCTTTTTCTTTGTGTGTGCGTGTGTTTGTTATTGCCTGCGGTTGGTCTGTCTGCTTGTAAATTTTTAATAAACTTTCAGCTTTTTTGCATTTTTTCTTTTGCGGCAACTGTTGTTGTTGTTCTTATTGTTGCTGTTGTTGTTGTTGTTGCTTAAGTGCTTTTGTCATTAAATAAAAAAAAAAAAGAAGGAAAAATTCTAAATTGTTATGCTACGAGCTAAGCTATGCAAAAATGATTTGTCTGTAGCTTCCGCTTAAAAAGTCAAGAGATTTTTGACAAAAAGTTTTCATAAATATTTATGAATTTGCTGGAATTGAAATGTAATTATTATTGGCATTTAAATGAGCGGCAATTGAACTATGAACTTAATTTAAATACTTTTGATAGATTTAATTGAAATCATCTTCGTTTTACAATCTTACAAGCCAGGCAAACATTTATAATAAATGTGTAACCACATTCCATTTGTTTGCTTTCATTTTCGGCGAGCTTTCAACATGTTTGTTTCTTCTTCTTCTTCTTATTCTTTTTTTGCTCTTGCTGTTTACGTTTCCGTTTTCCGCTTGGAAACTATTTGCTCTGCTCTCTCTCTCTCTCTCTCTCTCTTTGTACATCTCTATTCTGTATTCTCTGCTATTCTCGCGAAGAATGAGAATTGAGTGTGGGCGGCAGAATGCTGAACAAGTGGCACCCAACGCTTGTGTAAACGAGAGCGAACCACAACAATTACTAAGTGAGATGAACGATTGTTGATGGGGAGGGGAAATGGGAGAAGAGATGCAGTACCTTAGAGGTGGCAGCCTGTGTGCTCGATTATAGATAGATTTATGATGGACTTAAAGCTTCTTTAATATTCGAGTTTAATTTTAATTGTAATCAATCATAATAACTAAATATTTGTACTTTTTGAGTACTTTATCTTTATTTTATTACTATTTATTATTGCATTCATTATAACGTTAACAGTTATTTGATTAGTTATCATACTCACGATGCAGTCACGTAATCATCTCTTATATGTAGATAAATAACGCTCAAGGAGTTGTGATTGGTTACCTGGTTGTTCAGACGAGTGACACACATACACACACACACACATATATAGTATAGTATAGTTGTTGTTTTTTCTTTTCTGTCATGGCGAAGGCATTGACTTTTAAGCACGTGGTGTACGCATATCTTCATAACCCACTGTTGTTTTGATTTTCAATTGATTTGAACGTTGCTCTCGAGCTCGCTCTCATTGTTTGCCGGGTCCAACAACAATGCGAATCGCAACTGACAATTGCAATGTAAAACTGTCAATCTCAATTGTCTGCTGCTGTATACCAGACAGATGGTGAGAGAAATGGAGAGAGGGACAGAAGGAGAAAAAGAGAAAAAAAAAACAGCGAATATGTTGTATGTTGTTGTTTGCTAAAGTTAATCACTTCAATATTCTATATTTTGCAGCTTAAGACCCAAAACTGAGGCTACATTTTGAAGAGCAGCAAAGCAGACGAGTATTTTAGCCGAAAACATGAACAGCGATGAGGTGCAAGTGATCAAGAAGACCTGGGAAATTCCCGTGGCAACTCCAACAGATTCGGGTGCTGCTATACTAACAACATTTTTTAATCGTTATCCGTCCAACTTGGAGAAATTCTCATTCCGTGATGTGCCCTTGGCAGAATTAGCCGTAAGTGCGATACGAAATGGTAAGCAAACTATTTATATCTCGACTATTTGAATTGCAGACCAATTCACGTTTCCGTGCGCATGCCGGTCGCATCATCCGCGTGTTCGACGAATCCATTCAGGCGCTTGGCCAGGATGGCGATCTGGAGAAGATAGATGAGATCTGGACCAAGGTGGCTACCAGCCATATTCCGCGTAAAATATCCAAGGAGGCGTACAATGTAAGTGCCAGAAAACGAATCAACACAATATTCAGTGCATACTCATTATCAATGCAAATCAAATTCAAAATAACAGCAACTCAAGGAGGTTATTCTGGAAGTGCTAACCGCCGCCTGCAGTCTGAACGAGAGCCAAGCTCAAGCGTGGGCCAAACTGGTTGATCATGTCTACGATATCATCTTCAAGGCCATTAACGATGACGGCGATGCCATCTAAAGCGAAATACGCACAGATGGAAGGTGGATGCAGAGAATGTAGCTCAAAATGCAAGGCACGGCTTATGTAGTTTTAAGTAAATGATTAATGATAAATGTTAGCTATTTTCACTTTGTATTTATGAGTACAAGTCCAGACCCACACATACTCTCACACATTCACACACACAGTGCACTAATACAAACGCACATTGCTCTGTAAAGCTTTAACCCATTGTCAGCCTTAAGCACTTAATAATAATAAATACTAATAAAATAAATAATAAAGAAGTCGCTTGTAGCCGTAACGAAAGTGTATAATTTTTACCATTTATTCTCATTGCTACTGTTTAATAATATAATTCAACTATTTTATATTATATGCTCGCAATTCTATTTACATAATAAAATATGTAATTTGAGTTGCAATTGAAAAGACATCCCCAATGATTATCAATTTGATTAATTTATAAATATTTACTTGGCAACATTTGCAATTGTTGTTGACTCTCCAAAGTTGCATAGAAATTATTATAAATGGAGTTAAAAATATTAATATCAATTTCTTTCACGCATTTGTTTTAGTTTTTTTTGTTTAAGGAAGACCTCTCTTACCTCTGTTAGGAGACCAGATCTATAACCTCCTCGTACTACTAGAGCACACCTCGCTTATGCTTGTTGGCGCCTGTACATATCTATATGTATGCAAAGCATTTAAATGCACATTATGAATTAGTGCCAGCCGCACTCGAAAGCCATTTCCTGTCACTCCTCAGAACAGACACCAATACATAAGCAAGCGATTTTCCGCTAGACAACTCTAAACAAATGGGAGAACTGTACTAGTCCAGAGTGATGTTAAGAATTTCCTATGGGCTAACCTGTAACTTTTAGATTTTTAGCAGAAATATCTCCTACCGTCTATTGCATACATTAAACCCTTCTAGTTATTCAAAGGATACAGGATATAACAATTAACAGAATTGGCATACAACAAAATAACGAAAGACTGCAGTTTTAAGTGCTGAAGAATGGCGCATCTGGATGTTCAAATGCTTGTAAACAAAGCAACGGAAGCTGCATCATGAAGGAACAGAGTGAGCTTAAGTTCTGGAGTACTTGGACAAGCAATACATGGCGTATGCGTAATATCGTATGCATGTGTTTGCATTGCGTATACAACACAACTTGACAAAGCTAACTTACTAATTGATGCTATTTAAATTGTCTTCATATATTAAAAATAACTTATATTTATAATACTAAAATTATACATATATTATGTACGTTATTTTCTGCAACAGAGTTATATAAGAAGAAGAAAAGCATTTAAATAATTCACCTTTTTAATATAAACTTAACTGGGCTAAGAAGACTACGGATTAATTTAGATTTTTAATATCTCATTATTTGTTGGATTCGCTAAATTATTATACTTTTATTAAGCTATATCCAGAATGACAGTAGTAGGCGTTTCTATTGTCACAACCAAGCCTATCAGTGACAGGCAGATAACAGAATACTTAACATTGAGCTAACAGTGTCTCTGTTAATGTTGATAACCAAAGCAGACGGTTGACTGTTACCTCTTATCAGAGTGCTTTCTTATCACTAACATGGCCCATTGTTGAGATCTTTGCGTTGGTGAAATGTGCATGTTTGTTATTGTGTAAAAGTCTCACTGAGCTTTTCAATAGTTGGCCAATAGTAGTCGAAAAATAACAGTTTAACGGATAGCCCGCGTTTCGGGTTGAGACCGCGGCGGAAAGTACGTTGAAGTTCTTAACAAAATATAAAAAGCACAAAGAAAATAATTTCGGAAACGTGAGATTGTGAATTATATTATGGTCTGATTTCAATGCGCACATATCAAGATTTTATTTGTGTTTTATTAACTCTTGAGGAAGCCCAATAAGTTAGTTAATGAACTGCAAATTGTTAAATCATCAATAAAAATAGATTGTGCTTTCAAATTCAAGTGGTACACAATTGTAAGAATGTGAAGTGAGTTTTTCTATCAATTAACAAGTGTGTAAACTAAATATAATATAAATAAATCAAAATATCCAATTCCAATTGCAAACTATTGAACTATTTAGTGCAGACAAGCCAACAACAATTGTCTTATGCCCAAGAGGTAAGCTACGCTCACAAAGCATTCAGAGCATTATTGAGCACTATTGTCATAGTCAGTGTATGAACATTCCAAAAGATTCTTTGACAGAGCATTAAATTCCTGTTTTCTCTACGCTCAATCGAAGGCATTTTTGCAAACTGAAAATAGCTGCAACATCCTCTGAAGACTCCCAATTGATGAATGCAAATTGTTTGCGATACTCGGCCATGCTAAGAAGCTATCTCTAAATTGGTTATAAGCCAGGTTCTGATTCCCTTGTGGTGCTATCCGGACCACCCTAGAGTATAGAAACCTATAAATTAACATATACAAAACACTCTAACGTCCTGTAAACTTAGTGGGCTGGCAGAACATGCTTAAGCCTCTGCTCTGTTTGACCCTGCTGCCTTTTTGTATTGAGGTGATTTAATGGTGATTGAGCAAAGATTTCTGTAGTTCCCTAAGTTCTTTTAAAGTTTAACTCTACTTTCTTGCCGTCAAAATCGATGATATGAGCTAGAAAATACGTATGCAGTCCTGACGTTCACTTCATTTGCTTGAGAGCTTTTCAATATTCAGATTGTTAATTGCTTGAGCATCTTTTCAAATTGTTCAATGGGGTCACGAAGAACTGCTGCTTTCCCATCTACAAGAGTGTCAGTCTAAGTTATCGTTGGCTTTTTATATACTTAACTGCTTAACATACATTTTTAAACTCTGTTTGCCAACGAAATGGGATGTGACATCTGGCAAACCCACGAGAATCTACAGTTCACCCCTCACGCCCGGCTCACAGTGCGTATGCATAATATAGTTGTGCATTGTTATGCGTGAAAGCAACTGCCGGCTGGAATAAAGTGCTTTGTGTTTCTGGCAACTTAATAAATGATTGTGGTTTTTCAGCAAATGGCAAACCCATTTAACGACACGCCTTCACAGCAAACAACTAGCCAGAGTATCTGCGTATGACTATATATTCAATTGTTCGTATATACAAATATTTGAGAAAGTGGAGAGCCGAATAAATAGACAAATATTTGCAAAAGCAGGCCAATGAAAATGTTAGGGATTTGACACCTATTGAAAGGACGCACGTGTAATTCCATATGGATCAACTTCAGAAACCTCAACACAATTTGTGTGTGTATTGCCTTCGGCTACATATGGCAAGCTCATTTCATCTAACACATTAAACACAGGAATAACACATTAAACACAAACTACTATCAACTACACAGCAATTTGATGCTCTCTTTAGATGGTCATTTAAAGCTAACCATACAGATATCATTGATTGACCCAAGACTCAAATAACCTAATGGACTAACAAGTTTTCACAATGTGCCTGTGTCAAGTTCAAATTACAAAAGCATTTATGTATTCAATCTTACTTCACTAGAGGAAATATGTAGTTATATAATACTTACTTAATTATTGCTTTTAATTATTCCTTTAGTTAAATAAGATTTGATCACAATTATTGAAAGTTGTGTTAAGGATTCTACACAACAAAACATCTAACGCCACCAAGTAATATGTGCCACATATATAACCTACCTACATGTTACACTTGTACAGGGTATGAACACAATTCATATTTCACAAACACAAGCTTAAAGTTTATATATATGAAATGTGCACTTAATCGGTGTTGTTAGTCCGTCCGCAGCATTAAATGCCAACAAACTTAATTGAAGCTTTTTAATCAGCCGTAATGGGCATGCATGCTGTTTCCTGTTGACAGGATATATAGTCAGTAAAGGATATAATACCAATGCAAACATAGTTTGAATGATATAGCATGCTCAGTCTAGCATGTTGCCTATCTAACCTTTCTAATTTATTCCATAGAGTATTCAATACAAATGTAGAACAGAACGTCAACTGAGGTCCTTCAGGTTCAAGGGGATTGCTTTTATGTGTAGTTGGTTTAATGTGATTAAAAATGCATGTCTATGAACAGGGTATTTGGTTGTTCACTATACCGCACTTACGCTTTTGTTTGAACACACTTCACACAATCTAAAGGGGGTTTCTGCTATTCATTTGCTTTTTTACGTTTTATGTTTTTAATTGGCATTTAATGAGCGTCCTAGACAGGATGAACTGGAGTTCCACGGAAGAGGCGGGTTAACAATGAAGATTCAAATTTAAATAACTTCAAATTTACGTAAAGTAGAATTAGAGCTTTTAACCATTTAACATAGTTTAACAGATTTGCCAGAAATTAAACGTTTGTTTGGTATATGGAATTAAGGACATACGAATGGTTTGTAAATCCACAGAATCTTGCAATCCTAACTGATCCCCCAATCGCAAACTTTCTTAGCTGCCCTCGCATTAAACAGTTTTATTATTCGCACATCTTCTGCGGTTCAAAATGTCATTTTCGGAGCGGATATTGCGCTTTCTGTGAGATTCCAGCTGAGGGTCCTCTCTCTTGTCATTCCACAAAGTTTTGTTAGAAATGAATTTGTGAACATTTCTTGATATCGAGTAAGGCCAATTGTCTGGCTAGCTGGGTGGTAACGTGTCTATATTTAAAGGAAATTATGCATGTATTAAAAATTCATAAATAATATAAATTTAGCAATGGCAAAGTCGCAATTTATTTAATTATTTATTTTTTTTTTTTAGGCTCATGATGAATGGAAATTTAAGTTTCATGCAAATTATTGGATTTAAAATCAATTTGTTAAACGCAAACCAATTACTTAGTGAGTGACTGTTGCTGTGACTGTGACTCTGACTGTGGTTTATTTAAGTTCTAGAAATATTTCAACCTGAGTTGAACCATCGAAGAGTTGATATCGAATATATGAGTTTACCCAATGCACTCTCACAAACATGTGGACTTTCAATAATCTTATCAGCCGACATGGCTCATTGATTGCTAACTAATAATAAACAAATGCCTATAAATAGACAAGAAACTATACACATTGTCTTTCAACGTATGCCAATTGCCCCAATGTCATTTAAGATTCAATAAAACGTTCTTTCCACTTTCAATAATTTTTATAACAAATGCTACTGATTAGCCAAATCATAGCCATTAAGTAAAAGTAGTATTAAGTAGTTTATAAATAGAAAATATATCTAGTAATTATAACTCAAGTCATGGTCTGGATATCTTCAAATTTAAACGACTTTATCATATTAATACAATTGTGAAATAAAATAATATATTTCGTATATGTTTCGGACTGAGTCTCAATAGATCCCCACAAAGCCGAAAGTTAATTCTCAGCTCGCCATTGTCATAGTTCGCATTTGTTTGTATTAAAGAGTACAAGTTGAGTGCTTGATAAAAACACAAACTATGAGTAAGTACAACAAAGCGCCGTAAATACGAGTACAACACGAGGCTAAATGCATTCCACTTTGGTCTCTATACACACACTCGCAATTTGCCACAAATACTACTTCCAGCAACCGAACAAATTGTGCACATGTGTCCAGGTGTCTGAGTGCCAGCTTTGGTTTGGCTGGCTTAAGGCAAGGTAGGCATAAGTGGAACTACACCCCTGCATACGTATTTAATAATATGTACATATACATGGATGTGTACACATTTGTATATCTGTGTACTCATATAGCCATGGGTAAACATGATTGATTCGATCGGACTGCAGTTACGCAGTTTGTACGAGTCGAAAGCAAAGTGGCCTGAGTGGAGCACTGTCACCTTTGCCGATCTTAATCAATCAGCAGTTATTTAATTTTGTTAACGGCCTAAAAATAAATTGACGCTTGCCAACTGATAAGCGTTTCGATGTTCTAGCCAATTTGTTATTAATTTATTTGATTCTAATTTTCCACTTTTTTTAATGAGACTACCTCGACAGTCTATTTTTATATTTCTCGTTCTGTTGGCCAAACCTGCCTGGGTACAAAGGGTATACCAGGCAGATAGAGTAGCGAATTCAACAGTTCAATTTAACATTTACTTAATTAGAATTATTAGTTTATCATTTAAATATCTTTATTAATATTTAGGGGAATTTTTCATAGTAAAAAGTTCAAAGTAATTTGAGTTTCTTAAGAAGAAAATTCGAATTTTAATTGCAAACAATTGTTTTGGTTTTCTACAGCTTTAATTTCTTATAAGTACTATAAATTACTGGATATCTTCGAGTTTCCCAGTTCGTACCCTGAGTTGTTAATGCAAATAACACGCTTCCATATGATTGATATTGTTGATGTTTGGCATGTCATTGTGAAGGGTTCGCAATCGTTCAACTATAGTGCTGATATGACTGGAGCACATGACCCAAACAGTTTTGATATTTCATATCATTGTCATTTCGGTTTTTAGATTGCAATAACCTCTTTCACTATTCCGTTATTTGCACTGTCAAATGCTTGTGATGAATTCTTATTAATTACTTCTTGGCTGCGACATCACTATCAGTTGTTGTCTCTGGCGCCTGAACTCACATCTGACTCTGATAAGTAGGCTTACCAATTACCTATTACCTATTACCCATTCCTATTTCAATTTCCATTCTCATTCTCATTCTCATTCTTCATTTAATAGTACCGTGTTCTGTTCACATTTCCTGACTCAAATTTGTTGGCAAAGCATTTTCTGAGTAAATTTCAAGACACCACAGTCAAACGCGTGGCATTTCTACTACGCTTCGTAAATGCAATCTACAATTTTATCAATGCCTACGATAAACAAACTTTACCGTATTCTCAATCAAAATACCCTCAGAAAACTGAGAAATTGTAGAAAAAAATAGTCTAATTGATTTTGATTTTGAATCTATATTTATATTTGATATCTTTTCTTTCTCAGCCATAAGTTTTAAATAAACTAAAATTGCCTATAAATACAAATATTGAAAACTCTTTTAATTTAAGTACAATTTAAGGGATAGTAAATTAAATTATCTGAAAGAATTCAAAATGCTTTTGAATCTATATTATTCATTTTATTATTATATTTTTAATTTTTATTAGTTTTATTATTATTTTATTTTAATATTTAAAATATCTATTGCATTTCATGACTAACACTTATGGAAGTTCCTTGATGCCCCGATAAGATATGAAACCAGTGTAGGCAATTATTTATAAGTTAACATGTTGCAATGTTAACTCTTAAAGTCATTTATATATTTTTGGCGCACTTTGACAGGTTGTCAGAAATATTGTGACGATTGTTTTCATATAATTTTCCCAATATAAAATAAAACCAGTCGGAAAGGCTACAGTCGACCGCAACCGACAGTATAGTACCCTGTACAGTTCTCTATAATAAACGTACTCTATAGTTTGATCTGGCAAATTTTTCAGTATATCTCAATTAATTGATTATTTTATACAAATCTCTGCATACATTACGTTTAAGCTTGCAACATAATTGTCGGAAAGTATAACATTTGACGTGACACAACACTCTGCTTTTCGGCGAGAATGTGCGCACTTGCAAAAGCTAGCAGCTATGAGTGTCCAATCAATTCTAATTGTTGGCAAAGCAGTGCCATTCATTTCAAAATGTTCAAACATTTTCTTTCTACTTTCTTTTCTGAATGTCTTCCTTAATCCTGGACCCATCTTTATGAAACTTTCACATGTGTTTCAGAACAGTATTCTTTAAACACCTGTTAAATTAGAAATGTGTACGTTCAGAAATACAGGCTGTTAACAGGGTACAAAGAGATTGCAAACAGTTGTAATTGATTTGCGGGGGAAGGCGGGGAAATAAACTTGATCTGCGGACGGTATACACGAACCTTTATGCCAAATTTGGAGTCTCCAGCTCTTATAGTTGCTGAGATCGACGCGTACATACAGACCGACAGACAGACAGACGGACATTTTTTCACAAAGTTAATATAGCCCTATACGGGTACGATATGAAAATATAAAATGCAGTTGAGATATTCGACTGTTAGAGTTAATGGATATCTTCTAGTCGTGTATTGTTGAATAGCCCATTCTTTTGCCTTAGCATTTAAATGAGTGAAAACGTCCTTACGTTTTCAGGGAAAATAATTATTGATTCCAATGACACTTTATCATTAAATGGGTCTATTATATATAAGCAATTCCAGTGAAATTTGGATCAACAAATGGCTTTCTCTTATCGTTGATTGTGTGAAATGCACGGTAAATACAGCGGAACGAATAATCTGCTGTTTTGACAGCACATTTTCAGTGTGAATCATCTATCGCATCAATAAGGGACCATAAAATTATATACGTCACTTAAACGATACACGTATGTATGTATGTAGGCACAGATATCACATACGTATGTATGCTGCCATTTAGAAACATCCGGATAGACGAGCAACCGTAAATGATTGTTGACATGGCCCTGCAACAATAAGAGTATTAATCGTTTACTTTGTTGCGCGATAAGTGTTTCACATAATTCATGTTTTTATAGACAGTGCCCGTTAAAAATTGACAAAATGGGTATAATAACTTTGTGGAAATGTATGTAACAGGCCGAGGGAGGCATCTCCTATATGGAATCGTTGCGCTTTGTTCTTTGCAGCCAACACATGGGTGCGAGCGAGACACCACCACACTCGGTACTTTAATACCAAAACCTTATTACTTTAGTTGCAACTATTTTTATGAAATTTATATTTAATTTTAGTTAAACACCATGGCTAGATATGTTGGTTTTTTCTTGAAAAACAATAATGTATTAATAAGTAATTAATAATGGATTATGTTATTATACCCTATGCAGGGATATATTCTCATTTAAAAAGTTGTTACATTTTCATTTTTAATATAGTTTTTATCCCCCTAAAATCTGCTTGCAAAAATTTTCATGAAGTGGATGCTGTGCTAAGAACATACATATGTTATAACACGTATATATGTGCAACAAACGCTTAATACAATCATAATATTCCAAACTATTTTAAATATTACAAATATGTTGCATAAATTAGGCTCGAAAATTCGAAAATTAAGTGACGTAGCGCTCAGTTTTTGATCGAGTATGTGTATAACGCAAAAGCTTGCTGCTATAAGCCTACATGTGCTTATGTATGTAGATGTGGACACACAAGTGTACACACACATATTTATATCTCGCTCGCACACATGCTGGAAAAGTTACGATACAATGCAAAGTGGTATATTCCTCCTTCTTCCTTTTCTAAATATATTGCTTCTGTCTGAACCGATCATTCTAAAACTTTTAGAAGTGTTATAAAGATTATTCTTTGCATATTATATTCTATTCTTTATACATATATATACATATACATATACATACATATATATATATATATATATATATATATAAATTCTTAATTTAGGTGACAGGCACAGCATATTATACTCTTGCTCGCGCTCGACCAGATTTTCAGATACGAGAGTTAATTGACCTATTAAAATGAAGTGACCACTAGAAAAGTGAATCAATCAATTTTTACTGACATTGATGGGAAATTATAGTGAATTAGATATTTGTTATAAGTATTTATACTTTACATTGATCAATAATAAGGCTATTTCGAATTTATGATATCAAAATATTTGAACAAATTTAAAATTTGAAAGAAATCTTTATTTAGCTAAAATCGGCAAATATTGCTTAAGAGTTACAAGTTTTAAATTTTTAGTTCTACAGAAGATACGTTTCCTCGCTCATTTACTCTTTCAAATTTTGAAGATAACACAAAGACTTCTCATGAATTGAAATCCTTATAGTTTTAGAGTCTTTAAATTTTATTACTCAGCTCAATATGGTTGCAATTATACTATGGAATAATACATTTAAAAAATCGTTATGCAGTTTTTATTAAAGAATCTATAAAAGTAATAACACAATAAGCTATCATAAAGATAGTGCTGTCATTTCTATAGTCAAACATGATTTCGAATGGAAAGTGAAGCTATTAGGGTAAGGTAATTGGGAATAAAGAATATGTATAAGTAAAGAATAGCTTATATGATAAAAAGTACAACGAGTATGAAGTATTAACCATTGAGCAGGTATATTTTTTGACCGAGTCTATGTTATAACCTTGTTATAATTATAAGCATGTTAATTAAATATATATTTTCGTCAATTTAACTTTTATTTTCAATTAAAATCAAGCCAAATCAATGAAATAGGGCAGGGAATGCCCTGCCGTCTTCATTTGTGATTTCAGCGATATCATGCAGCCAAACCTGTTAACGTTTCTGTTTTCCGAGCAATCAATGAAATTTAATTAGGAGGCTGCCATGTACAAACAAATCAAAGGGGCTAGCGAGAAACCAATCAGGCAGAGAGTCAAAGTCAGGCTGAGGCATTTAAGGACAAAAACCAAGTCAAGTGCATTAATTTCAAGGCAAATGAGCCAAACCGACGGAGAGAGGCAAACAGTAGTATCATCAAGTGGCGCAGCAGCTGCCAAAGTGCGGATTGGCAAGTCACTTGAAATTATTGCGAATGGAACAGTTCAGCAAAGAGTCTGGCAATGTCATTATCCAGGTGTATATAATGCCGACATGAGGAAACAGTTAGCCTTGGTGCTATGCTTGCTCTGCCTGGCCAGCTGTCAGGCCAAATGTCGTGACGAGCCAGCGCGGAGTTGTGAAGCCATTTGCGATGCAAGGGGAGCAAACTGTTCCATACGGGCGCTGGTTCTGCTTCCCAATGATGATGGATACGAGGCATCGTTGCAGCGTGTGTTGCCCATTCTAAAGGTGGCTGAACAGCAGATTCGTGCCACGTCATTGATACCATCCTACATTGACTTTCAGTGGCTGGCCCACGACACCAAGTGCGATGCCTCATTGGGTGTTATCCGAGCAATGGACGGCATCATCAAACAATGTGCCCAGGTCATTTTTGGTCCCGTTTGCGACTATTCGTTAGGTAAGTGGGTTAGTTTATACAGCAGTCTTATCATTCGATTATTAATCGCAACTTTCAGCTGCTGTCAGTCGCATTACCAAGTACTTCAATAGCCAGGGAACCCCACTTATCTCAGTGGGTGGCTCTACCTATGACTTTGAACAGAAGAAAACGGATTGTGGAGATGAGTTCTATATGCTGCTTCGCACGGGAATGCTGAGCTTTGAGTCTATATCCGAGTTAACCATCAATGTAATGAAACAGTATGTAAATAATTGTATTGTAATCATTCCCTAATCATTTTACATTGTTTCTTCATTCAGGCACAACTGGACCCATTCCATATTCTACTATGAACGTGATGGTCAACGGAATGTGGCAGGTTTACATACTTGTTTCCTCATGATGAAGTCCCTCGGCAAGCAAATGCGAAAAGAGAACATGACATTTGCCCAGTATCCGCTTGAGTCGAATGTGACAAACCGATCGGAAGAAATGCGCCGCGAAATTGGCAATAAACATTCAAGTAAGTGAATTTATGACAATGTATTGATGCATCTGAATGTTATATTTATTTAAACGCGCATGTTAACGAACAACATGTTAACAGGCTATCTATGCTAGAGCTAACAGCTGGGACTAACAGCGCCCTGCTAATAACATTCTCAACAACACTTTCTGCTTAGCAATGACAACAACCAATTGCACTTTAGCCGTGCTTTTAAAGAGCTTCATCTTCGAATGTATACAAAATATTTTTTTACCAATACAAATACGTTAACTAGAATCCATAGCTATAATTAATATATATTAATAAGAATCAAAAATGTTAATAGAGGACAATACTTTTTTAAAGTATTTCATTTGTACTGTAGTACTATTCACTGACTGAAACTTACAATATAATTAAAACGTAATTTAAGTATTGCTCTTAATTATTACAAAAATAATATAATACAAGTAATTTTCTCGGTTAACCATTGTCAACGCTCAAACTTTCCAAGTATCAGTTCAAAACACCCCATGTAATTAAAAAATCTAATTAATGCGCTGACCTTTTATACAAAAAACATAAACAACATCTACCCAAATTCCACCCACACGCGAAGCTGTCCATGCGATGCTTTTTCGAAAAGAGCATCAAACAGCTGGTTACGAATACCAATGCACATTGACAAATGCCGGCTGTCTATATATGCAAAAGCACACACACAGTCTCAATTGCATACAGTGTCGGTTTCGATATCGAAAATGCAGCGCAGTGGGAACTGCTTGCTTATAGAGCCAGAAGCCGGTGATAAACTGTTTGGTGCGGACCACTGCGGCCGGGCGAGAAAGTTGCTTCCATTTCAAATTTTTTCGAAAAGTTTCAACGGAAATTAGTAAATCAAATACGTGAGATAAATTAATTTAAATAAATTGACCAAACATAAATGAAATAAATTAAATACAAATAAGTGTAAACTAAATCGTGCAAATGCACGCGCATTTTATGCTACCAACTGTCACAGACCAAAGCTGGGAACTGATAAATGATGTGCACGTGTCAACAACAGGCAGCTGCAATTGCAACAAAAACATAAACAGCAAAACAAAAAATAAATAAGAATAGCGGACGCCTGCTTTATTGTAATCGCATTTGTTATCCTCTTTCGCTATTGTGCGTTGTCACTTAAATGCGCTTTGCATTTTGTTAAATGCTGGAACACATTATTCGCATTTTTTCCACGAACTTAGCCATTTTCCCTACCTGCCAGTCGTACGCACCTTACCCTTTAAGCTCCTTGCGAATATTTTTTGAGCTCAAGGCGTTGTCAACCCCTTTTCTGGCACTCATTGTTATGCATTGAATGTCACCATTTAAACTGCTATTTTACGCTAGTTGAGCCTGGTGTTCTCAACAGCCGGCAAATAGAAACTGCAACTGGAATTGAAAGTGCTTTTTAATGGTAGACATGTGTTAATGTGTGTAACGCCTTTTAAACAATTCAAGGATCAACCCATAAAATCATCAAGTGAAATTGAAATTGAATACATTTATTTCAATTCAATTAACAGTTTTTATATTTCTATTAAATATTTAAAATAGATTTTACAATGTTCAATGCTCTTTTGCAGATAATGACATAATGACATAAAAACATTTCTTTTAAATTACAGTTCATTTAATGCGATTCAACTGCATCAAAATTGACAATAAGATCTTGGCTTTACTATTTAACTAGCTGCTAATGCTTATTTTTAGAACGTCATATACTTGTATAAGTTATTTATATTGGTATTATTATTGTTATTCAAAAACATATATATATTTCCACTCAGCATGTTATGAACGTCATCACCAGAGAAAAGGCGAAAGAAAACAATTAAATGATTTGAAGGACAGAAATTGAAAGTTTATCGAATCACTTGAAAATAAGGTCTAAAGCATTGAAGCCCTTAAGTCTCAAGCCTTCATTAAAAACAAGTAACAACGCGCATTTAGCTGTGCTCGACTATGAGATACCCTTTACGTCACTGAGACTGCGTAACTGAGTGATAAATCCACTTTAAATGCATAATCTCTTAACTTGTTTCTATCCTAATGCCACTGAAGATGCCCAAGAAAGGGTATACCGGTTAGCATCTCCGACTCTCTAGAGTACATATATGTATGTATGCTGGTTATCAGAAACAACAGCAAAGTCGATTTAGTCCTATCTGACTGTCTGTCTGCAGTCAGTAGGAAAGCGTCGATCTCGAAGACTTTCAAAGGTTGATGCTCTCATTGGTCCCCAAGATCATTTATACAAAACGCAGATTATTACATTTAAGCTTATTTTCAGTTTTAGATGCCCCGCCTACTTGTGCAAATACATATTAGGCTGTCTATGGATGAGGGTTTCTCAGGTAACTGATAGTTAAAATAAATATATACTTGAAATTCTCTGACATTCCCCTGCACAAAGTAGTAATACCTTTTCTCACTTCTTTGGCCACAGGGTATAAAACATTATAAGTTGTGGAAATGGCTTGAGGCATGAAAACTTTGCCCCTAGACGAGAACCCTTTGCAAATTAGAACCTGCGCGTGAGTTGGCCAGTCAAAACTAAACAAGCTATTTTTGTATTTTGCTTTTGCAAAAGTTTATTAAGAATTGTCCAACAAATTTGAAGTGCTCCAAATTGAAATTCATCCAAAATTAGTAACACATGAGGGGCAGGAAATTGACTTCTGGGAAGTGCAGTTCAAATCTAATTGTATATAGTTGCCAATCAAAACAGGGCATTCGAATCAGTGTAGGTGCATGATTCTATTAGCAGAGGACTAGGTGTTGTCTAAATGCAAATTGCTAATTACATTTTAGATGATCAATAGACGCAGAATTGATTATTTATTTGTGGATGTGTAATCGTTAGCAACTGATTACCTGACATTAAATAACAATGATACATTGCCTTATTAAAGTACTACTCTGACTAAGGAGCGAACAGAAATACAGAGTTTAAATTTAATGAAGACACTGTCGAGTTATTCATAAGATGAAGTTCACTAAATAAAATAGATACACTTTAACAACATAATTCATTGCCATTTTCATTTGAATTTTACTTTTGTTGTGGCACCCTAAGAAACTGTTTATCTTACCTGTTTCGGAGGGTCACCCCCAGCACATGTTTACCTGGGCGCCTTTATGGAAATAAACACAAAGCAGCTGCAACATGCGTTAAATGCAACAGTAGTTGCCCCGAGTGCCAAAAAGGGATACCAAGAAATAATAAAGTTCATAAGACTCGAGTCAACATTTAAGGTTTAAGTTGGAAAGTAAATTAAATAATCACTGAGTGCGAAAGTGGGAAACTAAACTCAAGGATATACCGAGAAAACCTGAGAGCTCTTAAATAAATGCAAATACATTCCACCTCCTGCAAATGACAATTATAATTATACGTGGAAGAGTCGAGTTCAAAGGCTTAAATATTATATGCATGACACATGCGTTTGTCAATCCTCTGCTCCCATTCATCAGGTTATAGTTGCTCTACATATTTAAGTATCATAGTCTTAACTTTGCTGCAGCTGAAAATGCTTCGTTTGCGACTTTCAAATTCCATTTTAATAAGAGAGACAAATCTGCTAAATGCAAATGGCCAAAAAGTTATTGCCATTGCAAGTTGTCCTGTTGAAAACTCAAACTTTCAATGAAAAATAAAAAATAAAAAAGAATGCAATTAGTAACCAAAGCTAAAAAATGTTGTGCATGTTACTTTAACAACGCCTTAAAACGCTGTCATTTCTCTGGCTTAGAAAGTTCATCTTGCAATTTGTAAAGCTGCCAACCATTTCATTTGAGTAAAGATTTCAATTCATTTGGCGTTGTTACCGTGATGTCAGGTTTACAGTATTAACTTTTGAAGAGCTTCATGAGAAAACATGTGACACGAGCAGATAGTAAGCCATTATACAAAGTGGGAGAGAATAGCATAACTTCGATAGCTCTTGCTTGTATCTTTAATACAAGCCAATTAAACGTTAAGTTCGCGTTGAGAAGATTGCAAAACTTATTGCCTACTTAGCAGCGCTTTTAAGCCAAAGTGTACACAATTTAAACGCTTTGTTATTAATAGAAGGTGGAAAATTTGATTAAAAGATAGGTGCAAGTCTATATATTACACAGTTTTTAAAGTAATTTTATATCATATGTAATAGTTTAAATTGATTGTTATTAATAGAAATAGATAGAAATTCCCAGCTGATTTATCTTGATGGAAAATATAATTAAAATAGGAGCAAGTCTCTAAATTAAACTGTTTTTAATTTAGTAAATTGATTGTTCTTAATAAAATAGATAATAATAATAACTAAATATAACCAAAATAAGTCAGAGTCTATAAATTAAACAGTTCTTAATTTACTAAACTATTTAACGCAATTTTAAATCATTTGTAATAGTTTAACTTGTTTGCGCTTCCATTTCAAGATTCATAAATGCGTGTTTCTATTTGCTAAGCGTGTTTGACAACGGCTAAGTCCAACTGAAGGCGGCTTAAAGGAATAAGAAGAATTTTCCCACTTGCAGAGAAATGTAAACAGTATGAGCCGAGAAGGAAATGATGAAGTGAAGGAAACGTTTGACAAAGTGAATAAATAGAACACATAACAGACAATCAATCCATTGGCATATGACATAGGTGAATTGCAATTGCAATTGACATTTAATTGGTTTGGGAAACATAGGAAAACAGAAGAAATGTGAAATTGTCAGGCATGTCTGTCTGATTATGTCAATGTGTCATGTTCACAATGAAATGACAGATACTACGATATATTATTCAAAAACAATACAGATGACAGCGTTATGTTATTGAAGCCAATAAATTGGAATGAAATAAACCTAAGCAAGCGTGAAAGTAAATTTATTGTAGATCTAAGTAACAAAATCTAACCGAAGAGATTGACCAGAGCTACCAAAAGGAAGGATGTGCAACAATTCGCTTGGTTTACTATACATTTTTCATATCTTTGTACTTTGTTCCCCCATTTCTATTTAACTTGGCTGGTCAAAAGTTTTATTCCAGTAGGAAATCAATCAATCGTAAGCACAGAGAAAATCCGTTTACGAAATGTTTTCGGCTTACAGTGAAATGCCGTTGGTTACAATTGCTGTTGTGCAAATCACGGCTTTTCACCAGTAAACATCAGACTGAATGGCTGATGGGTAATTTATAGAGAATGCTAAAGTAGAATGCAAAATGCAAGCGCAGCATTGTTGAATCTTTGGCAAACATTCAAATGCTGGATTTGGCATCGATGCAATGGATTTTAATATATATGTATATACTTACAACTTTAAATGATTTACTGCACAAATAAATCATTGAAACTGCTACTCGTTTTTGTGGCACTTTAACAAAGTGTTGTCCAAATAACTATTAAGTTTTTTTGTTGAATCATTTTATTTAAACCATAAACATAATTTGCGGTTGCCGCAAAAATAAAACCTGACTGCTCGCGGAACTACTCTCCAGCTGCCACTTTCATTTCTGTTGGCCATTTTGTTGTTAACAATGGCCCCAACGTACTTCCGAGTCATTTTGTTTTTAACGCCTTTTGTATTCAAATTCAGTCCCATGCGAGTTTTTTGTGAACGGAAAACGTATCGCTGGCTCTTATCAATTACATAGCCCTGTTGTCATTTTGTGTGCAGATTATGATAACTAATTGCACTTCTATTTGTATATGTTAATTTTTAACTAAAAATAATATAAACAATCACTGAATAAATCAAATATATCTTAAAAGTGCACAAGTAATTTAAGTTGCTTATGCTCACCAAAACAATGGTCAAAACGCAACAGACTGGCGAACACATTTCTGCCATTTATGTTTCCCTCTTTTTTTGACAAATGAAAATTTAAACCAACTGTAAATCAACAAGAATGCTCGACGAAACTGGGTGGTGCATGTGTGTGCTAGTGTGTGGTGTGTGTGGTGTGTGTGGTGTGTGGTGTATGGTTGTTGTGCGGTTTGTATATGTGTGTATATGTGCACAAGTCATGAAATGCAGACTGTTTGCCGTATAATTTATTAGCGCAGGCGATGTTTTCCATCGCATTACGCATACGCCATGTTGTCGAGCAGCAAATCTACTTGCAATTCAATTGGATACTAATTCGTCCAGAATCCAGTCACTTATCAGCCAATCAGTAAGAGTTTGAGATAAATTTTGTGGTTAACCATTCTACTGCATTAATGATATTCAAATGATGCATTGGGACTGACATTGAGGGACGTTCTTGAGCTCAATTATCTAACTTACATTGTCCATTAGCTCGATTCACTATTACGTGGCTTGCGTTTAATCACATTGCTTGGCAAATATTAAAATTACTATGCGATGACAAGCTTTCGATTTTAAATGTACTTTTTGTTCTCATTTTGTCTAGTGCATTGTGGGCGTTTGTTTGTTCCCCCATTTAATTTGTGCCTCTGTTTTCCCCCCTTACCAACAACTCTGGTCGCTATGTTTATGACTTTCCACATGCGTCACAACGTGTCTACGTAAATTCCCCATTTTAATGTTTGTTCGTGCTTCATACGAATGTAAACTCTTTGCAGGGCTGTCGTTAACATTTTGCCTGCCGGTTGCATTGGACATTTTCACAAAGCCAGGTCTCCTTCACCTTCCCTTCGTTCTCCTATAAATAAAGGCAATGAAGAAGACTCTGAGGAACCTCATGCATAAAATATGGGCTAACAGGGCGTGGTGCATAACAGATTTACTTCGTTTAGTTCTTTTCCTAGCAAAATATTTAGTTGCTCTACATATTTTTAGCATATTTGATTTATCACATACCATTCCCCTGGCTGGAGGTCTTGTTGTCTCCGTGATCGAAACAAAATAAATCTAATCAGAATTTCTTTAATTTATACCTTGACACGTAAACTTCTCACACCTTCGCCATGTAAATAATTTAAAATACAATCAATCAGTTGAATATTGAATTAACTTAATATGTTTACAAAGCAGGAAAACTGTAGAACTGAAAACCTAAATTACTTAATTTACCATGCAAATGTTAACTATTGAATCGGTGGCCTTCTTCCGATTGTGAAATAGGAGCCGCGACTTGCATAAGTGAGCATTGAGAATGGCAATCTAAAGAATTTCAGATGTTAGGGGTAACACTCAGCGGGGTTACATACTTGTGCATAATTTCCAATTAATAATAAAGAATGCAAATTCTTTTTTAATTGCTTTTCCAGCTAGCACTTTCTGCTTTCATTATGCGTTTTCGCTGGACAAGAGACCCAGCGAGCACTTTATCATGTTTCATAGCTTCTGTTTACTTCGTCGAACAAACTTAATTAACATGGAGGACATGTTCAGTGCTTCTAGTGCAAGCTTGCTATAATATTACGCCTCCATATATATATATATATATATATATATATATATATATATATATATATATGTATATAAATAATACAGCACTTATCAGCGCTCTTTACTGTTGTCTGGCGCCAACGATTTTGTTGTTGTTGTTGTGGTTGTTGTTATTGCTTTTGTTATTGTTTCTTGCGAGGAATGTGTGAAATTTATATGCCACTTAAATGCATTTTTCAGTTCAGCTGCCACGAAATATGCTTTTGTCCCAGTGCCATTTCCGCTTCTGTTCATATTTCTGTTCTTATTTCTCATTGTCGCTGTTGCTCTTAACTTGGCCTACACGCGCGCACTCATACACACACACACACACACACACACACACACACACACACAGACACAACACAATGCGCCTGGGGCCGTGCAATAAAATGCGTTGAACGTTATTTATTACGTTGCGGCTGCTGTTGAGAGGATTTTGGCAGCCAATTGCTGTTGTTAACGCAGACTAACTCGTAATTTCTTTAAGACATTTTATTTAAGTATTTGCTTAACTATTTCTGTCTTACTCCCATGCGACTTATTCGAAATCAACTTAAAGTCTCTGCTCCTCAATTGGGCAGTTGTAGTCTAGTGCGGCACTTCGCATTCGCTATCTTTCTCTCTCTTTCTGTGACTATCTCTCTCTTTCTATCTTTTCCTCAGCATTTTTGGTCTCATTACGACAATTATTTGCAACTTGCATGCAATTTTTACTTGAATAACCGTCTTAAGTCTTCTCATTTGTTTTACAATTATTCGCTGTGATTTACACGCTCGTCGGGTTTAAAGCAGTTTCCATCTCTCGATTAAAATAACGTAAAATTTTAATTGAAGCGAGTCGGAAAACTCAAGAGTTGCAGCTGGTGCACAACTAATTGCTTGCAACCCTTTTCAGATTTGTTCGCAACTGTGTTAAAACGAAGCGACAGTTTTGTTGATGACTTTCCAACAGATTTTCACGTCATTTTCGCCTGACGCTCTTTGCATTTAGCCCAGCTCTGTTTTCCGTACTTGTTGCATACTTTTCCCCTGTCAATTGTCGAAAAAGTGTGTATCAATTATTCAACTCACAGGACAATTGCTTTCGAAAACGAGTGCAGCGCAATATGGGAAAAAATAGAATTGGAAACCAAGTTCCATAATTGATAAACTTGATGAGGAATCAACAAGCCAGCGAGATTTCCTTATAAATAACAGAAGTTAATCTGGTATATATGCGCATCATGGTTATCCTTCATTGTGTTTTAACAAATTGACTTTGTTGATGCCATTTTCACTTTGTAAACTGGCCCACAAACCGCAATGTTGTGGTGTAAACTCGCAGAAGCTAAGTCGACACACAGAAGTTCGATAAACTTGGAGAGAGCTTAAAATTTTGTCATTTAACTAATTGTGTTTATCTTGTAAATTTCAGGCATGATTAAAACTTAATTTACCAGTGATTGTTACAAATCTAAGAGATTTTCTGCATCAATGCATCGCTTAAATATTTAAGAAAGAGAAGACAACAGTTTTGTTACTCTTTCAAAGTGTTAATCTGTTATTAAAGGGGCACATATTTTCTATTATTTAACTTTGCAATTAAATGTTGGAAACTCAGCTGATTTCTCACATTCCAATAAACACAGGAAAAACACAAAGGTAACGAGAAATCGGCTTAGGGGCAGCCAAATGCAAAAAGTTTTTCAGGACAAACCAATTTGCTGAGTGGAAATGGATGTTCGTTCCTGATTAGCTGGTTTATCGAAATTGAGAATCCTTTCTAATTTAATTGGTCTAATTTGAATAGTTGCAAGCAAATGGTGTTAGAGGTGATGGGGGACACTGCTCATTTCTCATATAGGAGAGCAGCTCTCTATTCGCTTTATGCTCCCTGCCTCAAATTGCAACTGCATATTCATAAGCAACAATACATAAAGTACTAAATTAATTCTTTATATTATCGAGATATGTCTATATATTCTGTGAAATAGTATATACTATACTATACTTATATCTTAAGGATGTTCTAGTTATTTTATTATTTCGTAGCCAACTTTAACTATCACACGTACATTTAATAAAATAACACTGTCAATAAACATTTATGCACACATCCTTTTCTAAATCAAGAACGTGTCTCTATGTCTAATTTAATCAGTTTTAATTCGACAACAGCTAACTGAAAATGGGCACCAAAGAAGCGTTAAGGCTGGCATTTGAAATAACAATAGGATGCAGGTATTCAACAACAATAGAAACAACAAACAAAATAACAAAGTTATGTTTAAAACTGCAGTATGACTCTGTCATCGCATTGTTTTACCAACCAACAAAGACAGAGGAGATTCACATCTTATCTAAAGTATATTTACAACTTTCTATATGCGGGATTTTTAGATGGGTAAACAGGGTGCAATAAGCATCTGGAAATATTGTTCCCTGTTTACCCATATTATCTTATTGCCAAAGACTGTGAAGTGTGAAGTCTGAGCAGTTAGTTACATTAGACTCTACTACAGAGTTCTTAACTTAAATACTTAAACAAGCAATGATTAATCAAATTAAACTGAAATTAAACTGAAACTTAAATGAAGTTACAGAATATTAGTTGAAACCAGTCGAAAAGGCTACAGTCGACCGCATTCGACAGTATAATACCCTGTACAGGCTTCTATATTAAAATGATGTTGATAATAGGTACTTTGATTAAAATAAAAGTAAGAACATAACAGGTGTTTAAAGAAAACCCCTTTGAAACTCTCATTTTGCATATGAATTCTTTGCTTGCTTATAGCAGCTAACTGTCACTTATTTATACATATTCAATCAAAAGCTGAGTGTTACGACACTTAATTTACTTATGCCTGTGTCGCAATAGTTCCCTATCTCGCTCGCACAAATATGCACACATGGTAATCAGACGCATGTGTCACAGTCGTTCGCTGTCTCGCTCGCACACATGTGCTGCCTGCTGCTCTACGATTCCGTGGAAAAATAACTTTTATTGCTGATTATCTGTCTTATTTACAAACCGATCTTGATGAAACTTTCAGCGTTCCTTCTACATATCATTCTTAACGCACCTGTTAAGTTAGAAGTATCTACGTTGAAAAATGTGGCTATTATTCGTTTTTTTCGATTTGCGGGGGAAGGGGGGGAGGTATCCAAAATTTAAAATAAACTTGATCTGCGTATGGTATACAGGAACCTTGATGCCAAATTTGGTGTCTCTAGCTCTTATAGTTGCTGAGATCGACGCGTTCATACAGACGGACAGACGGACAGACGGACAGACGGACGGACAGACAGACGGACATGGCTCAATCGACTCGGCTGTTGATGCTGATCAAGAATATATATACTTTATAGGGTCGGAGATGACTCCTTCTGCCTGTTACAAAAATTTTTTTCACAAAGTTAATATATCCCTGTACAGGGTATAACTAGGGCCTTTCATTTCTGAAATTTCTCGATTTATACCTCATGTGTGAGCCTATCAAAAGAGATAACACTGCCATGATGTAGATAACGTCAATAGAGATTAACTGCAAATATATTGTGGCCAGCACATGTATGGGCCAATCTAATATTCAATCTATCGCTTTCGCTTGCATTGTTTACCCAAATTCAGATAAACATGTCACTTGGGTATTGACCCTGTTTGTATGCAATGAAATTGGAATGTGGAAATGCATTCAATGCATACAAGAATATTAATGCCAACACTCGATAAATGCCACAGTACGTCTGACCTACTTGACCTCATTGTATAACGAATTATTACTCGTAATTATAAATGTAGATGGACATGGGTGCAGGGTCAAGCGTCAGATGTCAAAGTGCCAAACTTCGACAAATAAAACTCCGTTTCCTTGAATATTATAGTAAATCTTTATATGTGTGGATATTATGATTATATTACAATTAATCAAATGGGGACATACGACATAGGACTTGGGCCAGATGTCGATTGTTACCAACCTTAATAATAGTTGTTAACACCGCTATCGCTTTCTTAACACTTTCTTCTGACTTATTTGCTTGTTCAAATCTACCAAGTGGAAATAATTGAAGCATTTAAATATAATTATTTCCATTGCCACTTCACACTGCAGTTTACTAACCGCAGCACCAACAGCTGTCAATCAATCGATGTGGTGCCACGAACTTAACGACAGTTCCTTGTCACAATATACATGCATATATGAAGGACTAGCATAGCCTCGTTTTTAACCACATCAAGATCGACAAGAAAATAATTTAATGGGTCTAAATAATAATTCATAAAGGCTGCTAATAATTATAAATTTATCCGCCTGGCAACCTTTTTAATGAAAATATTATTATTATTTCAAACATTTAAATTGCAACTTGCATTAGTTCCTCGCTTACTGCAACAAAGCCAATTTACATATGCAAAAGAAATCAGGCAAATTAATTTTATAATTGGATGTTAACACAATACAACAATGTAACGATGGGTCAAATTGCACCTTTATGTGACCTTAATTAAAACTATAATGATTAATTAAAGATTAGCTCGAAAATTAGGCAACTGATGTAATTTTAATAGTATATTTGGTTTCTTCTAGATCATCTTAAAAACGGCACCATCTAATCAACTTAATATTAGTGTTTTTTTTTTCTCAGAAAACTGTTAATTCTCCCCATGGTGCATAGTGCTTCTGCACTACATAGAACATAGAATAAAAAAAGTACAACATACATTTTGGCAAATTGCTTTGGCAGCGTCATGTACATAATTGGCGCCTAAAATTTGTAATGTGTTGAAATTGTAGGCGCATTGGAAAAAATAACAACACTTTGTGCTCTAGTTAAACAAGGCAGGTAAAGCTTTAAATTGAATTGTGTTGAAGTTCGCAAGCCAGGCAGTAATTGATCAATTTTCCTCATTTTATTAATTGTCTGTCGACACCAAATATACAGACGATTAATTCATGTTGCGTCTGCAATTCAAAAATAATTATCAGAAAAGACGAAGAAGACCTTTAAATACATTGTTTCATTCTTAACTGGGCATCGTTGGGCTTAAAGTGCATTAAGTGCCAAAAAGCACTCTATAAACCAGCAATCAGCATGCCAGACAGGTGGGCAACCAAAAGGTGGTCAAAGATTCTGCCAGTGCATCATTATCAGCATCCGGTAATACTTCCGGCCCTGCATCCCCACGCACTCAACATTATATGACTCCCTGAAATTCGAGGATGTCAAATACCCTTCGAAAGTGCTGGACGTACACTAATTTACACATAAACTATAATTTGCACAAATTGATAATATCATCATGAGGATAAGGTATTCTTCATTATTGTAAATGTTTTAAAAATAGTTTAGAAAGAATAGTACATATAAAGACTTGAGGAATACAAGGAAAATAGTGAGAATAACACACAAGTAATCTAATATTATTGTGCTTAATTTGTTCAAAACATATAATTCAAGTTAACTTAATGTACATTAAATATTTACTCGCAGAATAATGCTTTCATTCCAATCATTCAATAACAAAAATAAAATCTACATAAAATATCAATTCAGTGAAACTCAGCCTAACATTTAAATAAATAAAGAATATTTGAATAAGATGTAATTATAATTTTTGAAGATACATTAAGTATGAAGTAAGAGTACTTTTGTGCGTTGCCCGAATGCATTCTGGTAGGCGGTAATACTCATATTGGGATTGGTTTGCAGCTGACACAAGGCGCGGTCACAATGCACGCACACTCCCACACACACATATTCACACTCCCACACACAGGGACGCGCTGCTTATACTGACACCTGCAATTTCAATGGTTGACCACACTGCGACCACTTTACGAACAGGAACTAAGCCAATTTTAGCAGCTAATGCACCTGTTTAATGTCTCTTGCTGTCTGTTTAACTTAACTCTCATATGCCACAGTTGGCCTCAGTTTTTTATACCCTGTACAGGGATATATTAACTTAGTGGAAAAAATTTTTATAACAGGCAGAAGGAGGCATCTTCGACCCTATAAAGTATATATATTCTTGATCAGTATCAACAGCCGAGTCGATTGAGCCATGTCTGTCCGTCCGTCGATCTCAGCAACTCTAAGAGCTAGAGACACCAAATTTGGCATCAAGGTTCCTGTGTACCATACGCAGATCAAGTTTATTTTAAATTGTGGACACCTCCCCCCTTCCCCGCAATTTGAAAAAAACTAATAACAGCCACATTTTTCAACGTAGCAATGAAATAAAAGTTTTTTTTCCATTGAATCGTAGAGCAGCAGGCAGCACATGTGTGCGAGCGAGACAGCGAACGACTGTGATACAAGCATAAGTAAATTAAGTGTCGTAACACTCAGCTTTTGATTGAATATGTATAAATATGTGAAAGTTAGCTGCTATAAGCAGGGTATTCTTTAAACACCTGTTATGTTCTTACTTTTATTTTAATCAAAGTACCTATTATCAAAATAATTTTAATATAGAAGCCTGTACAGGGTATTATACTGTCGAATGCGGTCGACTGTAGCCTTTTCGACTGGTTTACACAGAATTTTGTAGCCACTTTTAATTAAAATTTCAAAGTTACCTTTAATTAATCATGAGTATACAATTTATTCTTTCGTATCAGAAATGTCCTTTGACTTGGCTTCCCTTACAAATTTTGTTTTTCAATTGTATTTAAGTTTTGACATTCAGGTACTTTTCAGAATTTATCCCCTAAAAGTTAACACAGAAGGGAAGGTTAGCAAGTCCGACAGTAGAACGTATATAGTATGTCCAAACTGAAGTCGGATAATGTCAAATTGAAATGCAAATTTTAACTAACTAACTAAATTAGAGTTCATGCAAATTGCATCGAACTTCTGATGAATGCAGCTCAAAGGATGCTACAAATATCTCGAAGTGATGTCTACACCAGCTGCTTAATCACAGTGCCTAACAATAGCACATGACCATAGACAAAAGCCAGAGTAGTTGTATTATAATTGAGTATTCAACGAACAACTAGCTACTGCAATAAAACAAGGGTACTGGGTAACAAGGAAAGCGGCATAAGTACTTTGACAATTCTTATGAGTTCTCTCTTACAGTTAGCAGAATTAAAAGCTATTCACAAACGACATGTTGACAAATAGTTCAGAAGACGTAATCTACAAAATAAACTAAAAGTCATGGCAAAGTATTTGATAATCAGCTTGAAAGTTTAAGAACTTCAAAGAGCCTCCAAACTTTTAGCATAATATATCAAGTAGAAGGTTGTATATATCTGTCACATGTCAAAATAAATGAATTTGGCAAAATCGCGTGAATCCCAAAACAAATAATGAAACAAAATATTCCGGTTATTTTCTTGCACTTATCCACTTCATCGCATCCTCGCATGCACACACTACTCTGCGTATACGTAACTTGTAATACTCAAATAGTCTTAGCTAAGTCATGAATAAGTAAAAGACTAATAGAGTTCATTGATATCAACTACTGCTTGAGGTCATTACATGAGAAATTGAATAAGTGTTTGCATTAAAGGCAAATTGTTGTCGTGTTCGCATTTCGTTGTCTAGCGCTTTGTCGCCTGTTTCATTTGTCAGCCAACCGTCAAGTTGAGAACCGGAGAGACAGAGGACAGAACGTTGTTGACAACTCATGGCTAGTATATAACATTTCCTGCGTACGTCGCATTCAATTTGTTTGCCGAAGTATTTTACGCATTTGGGCTTATGGACAATTTATATGAACTGCATAACAGTTGAGTTGCAAATAGACAGTAGAGTATGAGTGCGAGCTGCTGATGACGTCATAATATAACGTTTATGCTCTTGTTTTAAAGAGTTTAATATTAGGTTAAATCTTACGGCAGTAAACTATAATGAATAAAGAAAATAACTATCACAAATGGTCCCTAACTTATTGTAATACTCTGCAGGAATTCAATTGTATCTCAGTCCTTAACTGGAATTAAATGCAAAAATTGAAATTCTTTAGAAAATGTGTTATAATTTAAATATTATTTAAAATCGTATTTGAATTGACACAATTCGAGTGCTAAGCCTAGCAATATGAAGAGCAACAGCTCCTACTGCCAGCTCGCATTAGCCATGGAATCTCCCACTTCCCAATCAATGTGAATAAATATTCTTTTCCGTTTGATTGAATTTTTGATGTTCATTTCTGGGAGCTGTTCTATCAGTTATCCGCCTTCACGTTGGCAGGCATTGTATGTGGACTCCAATGATTTGGTTTCGTGTCAGAAAATTGGAAAATGGTTCCATTGAATTTATGTGAGGCAACCAACAAACAGCGGGAAGAAACTAATTTATGGCCCATTTCTTTGGATCACAAGTGCATCGCTTTCATGCTTCGGGGTGTATGTTCGTGTATGTGTGTGTGTGAGTATGAGTGTGAAAGGCAACATTTTGAAAAAAAATTCATAAGCTGGCAACGCAACTCAAATTGATGGGAAACAATTACCAAAACATACTCTGTAGTACGGCAGACAGACGTGGGGAGAGAATTGTGATGGGCAACAAGTGCGGTTTAGCACACAAAGACACCAAATGCACGAACCAGATGAGACTTAAATCCAATGTGCACTCAAAAGTCCTCGTTCCCCATCCTGCATCGTTCGTCCTCCATCTCGCCCATACGATTTATTGAGTTCAAGTTTGTCGTGCTGAAGTGCAAGACGAGAAAAGAAACAAACTGAAATAGGAATCCACTTTGGAAGAGCAAGGCACAGAATTAAATCGCAGCCCTGTTCGAGTTATACACAGTCTTACACACTTACTCATACAATCGCAAATGCCCACGCTGTCACAACGGTTTATGCGTACCGTACAACAGTGCGTATGTGGAATATATGCATCAGTGAGTTTTGAGTAATCTTAGCAAATGAACGGTAGGCGTCTGTGCATGTGTATACTTGAAATTCAAATTGCAACTCCACAATATGCAGATAGTTGCAGCCTCAACAACAACCAAAATAGCGAAGCACACTTAGATATAGTGCAGCTGGGAGCTAAAGGATCCCACAAGTTCAAGTTCAATAATTTCCTGTACTGATAGCATTGAAAATGTTGCATAAATAAAATTTAAATTTGCGATTTTATAATTTGAATTTTACACTCTGTAAGTAGGTGGACTAGAGTATTTAGTGAATAATTCGAATAGCATATGAGAATAGTACAAAGTACAGGCATATATAGAAATTTTCTGGGAATAAAAACGATTTAAATGTAGTTCAACATTTATAATCTTATAGTTAATGGTACAAAGTTGTATAGTGGAAAAGCAGAACTTCGAAGATTCATCAATATATTTTCAAAACCGATATACTCAAACATGTGTAATATATTTATTATATGTCTGCATAGAAGTTATCAATTATTAGGTATTATATTTTAGTTATTTATATAACTTAATTATACCAATTAGAGGTATTTGCTTGACTTCGCTTTGTCATAATGTGAATTCTTTGAATGGACTTGTCTTCTTTTTGTTGTGTATATAGCCATACGCAATGTACCCTATATTAACGTTGCCAACATGCAAAATTCTATTGCGAAACAAATATTTGTGGAGAGCACACAGCAACCGTATTTCAGAGTGGCAGATTTAAGTACATATTAGTTGTCTTGTTGATTCATACTATCTATTTATTCAGCGCCACTAAAATTTTAGCAGCCACAAAGGCTCCATTTAGTCAACTATTAAGTCGACCCAGTTTGATTTAAATACATCGCCGGCCATAAAATCACCACACGCAACAACAAAATATACTAAGAAATTTCTAGCAATCGCCATTGCTAACTGCAATGCTTGCATACGTGTGAATGTGCAGGTGTATGCGTGTGCATGCTTGCTTGTGTTTCTTTTTTTTTTTTTTTTTGTTTTGTTTCAGCTTTGTATTCTTACGTTTACGTTATACGTTTGCGTTGTGCTCTCCACTTTAACGCAGATCATGTCGCCGCTCTCGTTGCTGACATCGTCAACGTTTGCGTTTACGTTTACGTTAGCGTCTACGTTTGCATTAGCGTTCGCACTGTTGTTGGCGTCCAGCTTCGTCGCCGATGACGCCGTCGGTTCGTCTGGCCAGGTATGGGAAGGTTCGTGCGTTCAGTTCGGTTTTCGACTCGAGACTCGACGCACCGGCAAATGAAACGCGGGGTTTTAAGTTATTCGAAAAATAAATATTTGAAATATGCGACGGCTTTGAGATGCATGAGTGCAGTGAATGTAACTGAATAACAATTTAATTATGATCACACAAAATAATAAATTAAATTAGATGTGTTTTTAAAGTGTCGCAGGCATAGTGCTATCATAAAGGCATAAAGAAAACATAAAGTAATATTAATAAATATACAAAAGAAACACAACAAATCGGAAAAATGTCTTAAAGAAACATCGCACTCTGATTTATAAATAACCATTGACTTGTACCAACTAGAAAGTGAAACTACAATAATAAACAAAATATATTTTTAATTTAAATGCAAATTCCCAAGTGCGTTTGGGCTCTTATCTTGTTGAACGTACTTGACATTAATGTTATATATATATATTTTTTTATCTTCTCAGAAGGCATTGTGTACATTTTGCCAGATATTTTTATCAATTGCTGTGTAATTCTACAACATCGAAGTATTTACTATAAAATTAACCCATTGTGGCATGATTTTTAATACAATTAACACCTAGCATCTTTTGTCGGTGACAAATGTATTATAATAATTTGAGCTTGATTTTGCAAATACTTCTGCCCCTCACCCGTTCCCACACTCTGGCCTAATTGATAGAATGTTATTTAGACCACAATACAATTTGCTACAATTCCAATACACTTGTTTACATCTGTGTTGTTGAAATTGTTGTTGATTCGAGCCGCCAACAATTATTCAAGTGTAAACAATAACTGTACTGTGTGTGGCCATTTATTTGTGGCCATAAATCGAATGCATATTAAATGATGATTTACATAAAGTTCAGCTTGCATGCATCTATGATAAATAGTGTTTAGAGTCTATTCATACAGAAAATATAAATTAACAAATCAATTTGACTTAGAGATATAAAAATACAATACATTACTTTGTGCCTAAGGAGTTCTAAAATACATTATTATTTGCATATTAAATTAAATAACTCAATTGATTTGAATTGCTAATTTAACTTAAAACAAAAGCTGCCTGTTCTTAGTGGAAATATTGAAAATTCTGCAAGTGAATAACTTATCTGAACGGCAAATTTAGACGTGTCGAACTTGAAATGAGTTTCATTTTATACTTTACAGCACAAATATTTCGCTGTTCATAGTTGTTGTCCAGATTTTCAGGCTTCAATTAATTTATTGCACAGCTTGCAGTTAAACTTATTTGAGCCGAACAAGTTAGCCAGTGGCAAGAGAATGTTTGTTTTGTAACGCAAAAGCAGAAAATAATTATGAGACTGTGTTCCCTACGTTTATCACGTTACACTGAAATCCAATTTCAATAAGATTACCCTAATATTCTAGTATGTCCCGTAAAGTTATTTGTATGATTAATTCGTGCCAATTTTATCCATGATCTCCCAAAATAGTTTCTGAACTTTCATTCGTCATCAGGTTTATGATACCAGGCCCATCAAGGTTCTTAATATATTTACAATACGAAATGAAATGACACTTTCTTATACATAAATAATATATTTGAATGATTTTTGTATTACAATACAAGCCATTAAATTCCGCTGGGTTAGTATTGACTGGATTGGTGTCTATTCACTGCCATGTCATAAGTTAATAAAACTATATGTAGCGGCAATTAATCGCTTTTTTTAATCCAGCTAAGCTTAAATTTGGTTTATCTTAATGCCCATACCGGTTTTCTTGGAGATATTTTGGTTATCATTTAGCTAAGACTATTGCTTAATGTCAACGCGTAATGCATTCTGAGTTGCAAGCGAATTTGATGAGATTTTTTTCATTTTAAATAAGCTGATGCTGTTCTATTGCTATTCTTGAGTATAAAAAGGTCATTGAACTTTGTATCTAGTGTTTAAAGTATCAATTCGCGTTGGTCATACGAGTAGAAGAATCAACCTATTTCATTATAAGATACTACATTAAAGAGTAAAAGCCATATTCAAGGTGTTTTTATTAGTGTATACACATTTGTACAAAAATTCATTGAATTTTTGTTTTGTTGCTTCGATTACTTAACTGCGGGTATTGCCGCACTCGACAATATTTTCAACTACTGCTAAAAACACAAAATGCTAAAAATAACACAAAACGCGTACATATGTGAAGCTCATATTTCGTTCGAAAGGCCAACAACAACGGCAACAATTTGCTTAAGCAGCAAACCCAACCATAACAATAATATTAGCCTCAAATAATGACAATAGTAATGACTGAGGAATGAGACGAGTGACAACGTGAACGAATTGCTATTACCCTGTACATTGAAGGAACATCGGTATTTCTTGAACCCAGATCCAAATCTCCATTAGTTGTGGAATAATACATATAGATGAATATAATATTGACAAATAAAAGTAAATGCTTTTGAGCTTCAGAAGTGGGATTATTATAAAACGAGATCCATTAATCACAAGTAGCTAAGAACGAGAAAGAAATGGGATTTATATTAATATACTTATTATATAGTTTCATTTAGGTTCAACTGGTTGTGCGTAGACACAGATTGTTTCGATTTACAACAGGGAGTCCACTAAATCCGTGTAAAGACCATTGAAGTTCTGTAGCTTTCAGAACTTTGTCAATTCGTATTGCCTACTTGGGAACAAAGGGGCGTGACTATAATTACCACACAAAATATCAGTTAATGTCATTCCCAATTAAGCAAGCAATTAACAATGTGTGAACTTCATTAGTCAGACAAAAAGAGAAACAAATAGCCCAAAACTATAAATAATAATAATTATGTGAACGTGTATGCATATTTAAATGTTGATGGATCGCTAGGTGGGATTTATATATTAAGAGTACGCAACTCAATGCAAAACGATCTCAAAAGCAAAGAAAAAAGAAGAAAAATAACAAAAATAATAATAATCTTTGTGCGAACAATAATTATAACACAGCTCAGCTGTCAATAACTATCTGCAACTCTAACGGCACACAGACAAGGCAACACTAATGACTCTTGGCTATTGACTGTTGACTGGTTGACTGTTTGTCTGCTGTTTGTTGGCTGTCGGCTGTTGGCTGTTGGCCGTGTTGTCCGCCCGCTGTGAAGCTGGCAGGCGATCGATCTGTTAATCCACGGCACGTGTAAACTCTTAACATCTCCCTCTATCAAAAATAATATATAAAGACAAAAAAAAAATACTGACAAACTCACATGAAAACTCTGGAACCGTATAAAATTAAAGATCAACAAAAATTGGGGAAAAAAAAAACTTATACAAAACATTAGCTGTACTTTGTCATTCTTCATAATGCATGGCATGAGCCCATTTGAAATTTGAGAATGTCTCAAGTGACTTGACCCATATTTTGTATTTTGCCATTTAAAAATAAACAAATCTGGGTTACCAATTGGTAGCTAAGTAACAGGCAACTGAGTGAGTGGTAAACACTACAATTTCTTGAGCTTCACAAGGATAACTAAGGCAGCTGCTTTTCTCCTGACTCCGAATTAACCGAATTATTATTATCCAATTATTTAAGTCCTTCAGCCCTTCTGTTAAGTTTTGCGAGCATTAACCTCTTCTATAAAAAAATCTTTTTTAAAAGTGTTATATTTGTTTCTTTTTTCGTTTCTTTAGTAATCATCGAACACACGACTGAACACAAATGCCGAAAGGCATCATTAAAAATCTCTATGCGAATCTTTTGTTGCACCTTTTTCCTTATATTTATTGTTTAAACCTTATTGTTTACTGTGGTCAGTTTGAATGCCCTAGGGTCTTTTTATAGTGTGTCTATTTTTAGAAATGCCTTTTTTGCTGATTTGGCTGCAAACTCTAATCAATTCTCAGCATAGTATATATAATTTAACAGATTTGATTGTTTAAATACTTCGTACGTCACTTGGTAGCATCACTAAACAACTTCCAACCATTTTCAGTAACCATCTGATCTGATAAGTCTGTAAGAACCGGACCGACCTAACCTAAAAACCTACACATTTTTTGATTCTTTCATTGTCTATGGTCGATTTGTGGTCCACCAAGTGCTTCGGGCAACCAGAAGCTTTCTGCCAATTCATTCTTTTTATCTGGCATTTCTGCACATTTATTGACTTTGGTAATTGGCGTTAAATTTGTAACAAATGTTGTTTTTATTTATTTTGTTTTTTTTTTTTTTTTCAATTTATATAAAATCCCCCCCGTTGCTTTAACATTTAGTAGCTAATGTATCTGTCAGAAAACTATCAAAATTGCTTCAATGTATTTGGCATGAGTTGGAGAATTTGTTATCTTACCCTGTTCTACACCCGGCTTAATATATTTATAAGCCGCTGAATTAAATGTCAGTATTTGTTTATAAAAAAAAATAAGTTCCCCACAGCGTAATATTATAATAATAAGCAAAAAGTGAAGGTCGATAGAATTGTAAATGCCGTGGCCGGTTTATTTTTAGCCCGTTTGTTTTTGAGTTTCTCAACTCCAACTCGCATATTATTAATTTTCTCTTAATAAAGAACTCAACGGAATTTCTTTCACAACAGAACTTCTTTTCAACTGAAATTGATTTTTAGCTCACAATTTATTCGTTTAACTTTTACCACTTTTGACATGTTTATCGCGCTAAAAATAACTCAAATATTGCTTTATTGAGTTAAGGCAGATGTGCTTAAATTAAATAAATTCATATTTAAAAGTATCTTATCAATATATCTGCATTATTATTTTAGTCTTGTGAAAAGACATCTATGGTTACATCCAGTTAAACATTGTACATCATTTATGTCACAATGTTATGCCCTTCCCAAAAGTATTACAAATTTCCAAAATACTTTGTCTCTTATGAGCAATAAGAACTTCCCAACTGCAGCCTTAAAGGAACGAGGATTATTTAGCTGAGCGTTCAACTTAATAAGTTATTATTATATATTTTTATCGAATATAACATTTCAATCATTTTTTAAAAATATACAATTATAAAGAAAAATTAACAGCGAAATTCAATATTCTTAAGTGCATTGCCTAAAATTGGATTAAATAAATAATCAAATAAAATATATTAAATGTACTGACGTAAAACCAAACAAATAACAATTAAATATAAATGAAATTTACACAGGTTTTAATAAAGAATTGTGTGCTAAATGTGCCTCATTGTTTTTTAGGCTGCATCGCAAATATGATACACGTTAAGCGAAAAATACAAGTAAATACGCAAAATTCAAAAAAACTGCATTAATAATAATAATAATGAGATCGACGTCAACAATGTAAACAAGTGCATCGTTTGTGCAACGCATGAAAAGGAAAGGAAGAAACCAAAAAGTTTAAAAAAGTTAACATATTAATAATTGAATATTGCAAATAACTTATAAGGAATCAAAGTCAGAGGCAACTCATCAGGACGAGCTGTCGCAGAATGTCCAACAACATTGTGCGGCAGCCACAAAAACGACAACGACAACTACAACAACTTCAAGAGCTGTTGGTGTTGCTGCTGCTTGTTCTGGTACCGAATCAGAGAGCTGGACCAGCTCCAGCTTATGCCTGGTTCTACGATGTCGATGGCGATGGAGGCGTGGCCAGCATCAGTACCATATCGGATGTGCACAGCTTCAAAGTGCCCGATACAAGGAACTCACAGAAGTCGGCACGAACCCAGATGGTTCAGTACTTTCCCAGCTCCGTCAGCCATAAGATCCATCGTCATGGAGCACATCTCATGCGACGTCAGCTGGTGTTCGTGGCATTGCTCCCGACTGTGGAATCGGACAACAAGAACGACTGCATCATGCCCAAGGTGTTGCCTGTGCTGGAGCTTGGCATTGTGCATGTGCAACGGCTAGGTTTTGTTGGAGGCGTACAGATGGATATTACATTGATTTCACGAGACACATTTTGCTCCTCCACGTATGGGCCACTTGGGTTCTTTGAAATATTCACGCAGTGGCCAGAAATAAACGCCATCTTTGGCTTGCCTTGTGAATACGTGTTGGCGCCTATCTCCCGCTATGCTGATGTCTGGCAGATACCTCTGCTTACAACTGGCGGTAATGCCGGAGAGTTTAGCAAGAAAGCGGAGAGTTACTCAACACTGACACGACTTAAAGGCGCTCAGGTCAACAATCTTGGGAACATGGTACGTGCCATTCTGAATACCTACAATTGGACTCGCACTGCATTAATCTATCAAAATGAGAATGCCAAAATCAAGGGCAATTCGGTGTGCTTCCTTTGCCTGGCAGCCATTCATGACACCATCGAGAAGGAATCGGTTTATCAACTGGGCTTCGACACTGCACATTGGACCAAGGCATATATCATACGGCTGCTTCGCAATGTCGCCATGCGAACAAGAAGTAAGTGTACAAAATGAAGTGAGGGGGGAACCCTTTGAGTCAACGATCTTGTGTTCTAAGTTTAGAATCTGTAGAACATCTGGCATGATAAGGCCATGATCTTGGCATTAATCCAATTACACAAAAATTAATGCTTCTTCTATTTCAATTGATTATATTTCAATGTCATGACTATACTATATAAATAACCTTACGCATTTAGCTGATCTACTTGCGTTTTCATCGCATCGAGAATTCCCTGAACTCTTAGCCACATCCAATGTCTGGCCTTTTAATTTTAATGTATGCTTTTCTATTAAATAGATTATGGTTGCATTTTGAGAGGACAAATGCAACGTATTCCAAGTTAATGAAAATAATAATTTTCAGACTCTGCAATTCAATTTCCGATAATCTAATGAATATTAATGAGCTGTCATATTGGTATGAATATCAGATAACTGAAGTCTATTGTCCCATAAAGTTTAATAACAGCGCATTTAATTGTTTTTATGGACAATTAATAACGAGTAATAAAAAATTATAAAAATACCAGTAGGTATGCCTATTTGAGACGCACGATGACTGATTTATGTATGCTAATTGATTTTTAATAGTTGAAATTAATATATATGAATGGCATCGAGTCACCATACAAATTTATGAAATTTCAGATATAAAAACAATTAATTTAATAAGTATATCCATGCAAAGGTATTTCATGAAATACTCGTATTACATCTATTTTTAACCTGCAATTTGAAAGATTGTTGCATTCAAATGTATTAATTGATACATAATAATGGCTTTCATGCAATAGAAATAAAATTTATGGTGCTTCTCAAATTGGTCAGGGCGGCAAATTCGACTGATGACTTAGAAATATTTTTTGGACAGTTTGAAAAGAGCTAAAAATAGAACTGAGTTCAAGGGCAATCGACTGATCGGACGAGTATTCAAGCGAATATTTAAATGAATATTATAAATTGATAAACATCGATTATACCCTGTATGGAAAGTATATTGTTAGTCTCAGTCAGTCCTTCCTGAGATCAGGGTATCTTTCATATGGAGATCGAGGTTTTTGGGGAAACCTTTGAAAACCATTTCAAAACAAACGCAACAGAAATCAAATTGAATAAATTTCACATATTTTAAATCAAATTGACTTGTTAATCCAATTCATTATGTTGATAAGGAACTGGATTACACATGCATAAGATTATTTTAATCGCTTAAGCTTTCATACATCCTTTCGTTTCATTTGACCTCAGTCTGTCACGTGCATTGTAAATGTAGTATAATTTAAAAGTGCTAAAATAAGATTTTTATTTATTTTTTTACAGTTTGATTAATCTTTGTAATGCAGTAATTAATTTAGTATTTGTATAAAAATAAAGTCAGGCAATACAGAATACAGAAAGCTGTAAATAAAGACATATTGACTTATTTATTGACCAAAAGACAACGAACCTGATTTGTTATTCATACGAATATTAATTGTGAACATGTGAATATCACAACAAGCTTATTCTCTGTAACTGATATGATTTTGAATGTATGACTAAGTTTTGAGCTTACATCAGTCAAAAAAGAACAACAATCAGACTGTTTGTGTCATAATTATAAACATTCCACGCTCCCTCGTGCAAATGTGCGTTGCATCCGAATTTAATTTTCTGATATTTCTGTAATTGAATCAAGTCAAAGTTTTGTGACGAACTTGACATTGTCAGGCTGCGAATGATCTTGCTAATATTACCCGACTAGAAGGTGCTCTTTATTTAAAATACAAAATTGTAAAAACAATTACATATAGCAATCGCTTATGGTTACTTATTTGTGGAGCCGAGTTAATGCTTTCATCTCTATTACTAAGAAAAAATTATATCAACTTTAATAACTGCATTATTAGTATCCCTAAAATAAAATATGAACTCTAAAATACATACAAGTTGCGTATGTCTTGCTTACCTTCCTAAATTACATATTTACGTTTTCTTAATTGTGTTGTCTAGTGCGAAATTGTCTATGCAAAATTGACTGGCTTTTAAATAATTATACTCAGACTGGAAGCTCCAAAAGGAAAATGCAATCTATGACGTAGAATATTTGATGCAAAGATAGTATTGCATTTAGTAAATTGTCAAAGATTATTTAGTAATTACTGCTTTCAATTATATAACAAAAACTTGTTGTGTTTTTGATAATTTTGAAAAATTAAACGATAGCCAGAGTGGAATCCTTAAAATACATTCTTGTAATATTTTTTGCGATTTTAGCAAAATGTGTATCAATCCGTTACTATGTCTGTTTACTTAAATTAGATATTAATTCTATGTATGAGAGCTGAGCATTATCAATGCATTAATGCATCAATGCGCCAGGTCTATGTGTTTTTTATACGGTTTAATAACAATTCAACAATTTAACTTAGCTTAAAACAGCATCAGACCTATTTATGTTGACTTCCAGCTCCAATTACAAATATCTAATTTACAATGCATTCATTAATTTGTAATTTTAGACAAAGAATTAACACAACTGTCAATTCTCGCACCTATTAATTTCACATGTAAATAATAAACTTAATTTCATTTGTAATTCTCATTAATTATTTACATTTTGTGGCATTTGTAATGCTGTTTGCATACCGGGCATTGGTTTCCAGTCCTTTTCTGCATATATTTCTAGACAATTAATAATTAATTGGATAAATTATATAAACTGATGTCTGAACGAATTATTAAACTGTCAACCGCAAATTTAAAATGTTTACAATATATGGTTATTGTAGTTTTTATTTATTTGAACATTTTAATTAAAAGTGTAAAGTTTTTTATTTAATCAAACCTCTAAAACTATATAGAATCGCCTTTTCCCACATTTAGAAGCTCTCAATTCCCTATCAATATGGTGTAAAGCTTCTGAAAATGGTAATCAATTTAATAGTAAAGATACTTATTTTCCACTTCAAGCAGAGATTTAACACAGGATGAAATTAAACTTCCATCCAAACATCTATGAACTAAGCATTTTCACCTATTAAAATCGATTCGTCTGTATTCTTTTCCATGCTTATCAGACTTTCATACCTGTCTATGACCATTCACAATTGTTTTGAGTGTTGCTGTCAAAAAAAGAAACAATTTTCTAGAAACTAATTCATAATCTGAAGCGCTTTTGGGTAACGAAATATACAAAACATTTCTGAATTATTTGCTGACGTCAAGAAAGCTGACACCTTTACATCAAGACGATTGTCGTCTCATTAACGAAGTGTTTAGATTTTAAATAAATTAATACATTTTTAATGACAAGTGCTCAGGAGCTTGCGGCTTGATGATTGTTTCTATTTTTAATTGTCAAAAAAAATTGTAAGCCAAATCAGACAATCGACAAAAAGTAGCTGCAAAAAAGTGTGTGTCCGAAGCTGTTAAACGAAATTTGTAATTTGCTTTACTATTTTTTCACAATTCTCTTTTTTTATTTGTTATTGTTTACTTTGCAGTTGTCATTATGTGCGCCGATCCGCAGTCCATACGTCAAATTATGCTGACAGCCGAGGAGTTGAATATGATCGATAGCGGTGAATATGTTTTCATCAATATTGAATTATTTTCGCGGTGAGTACAAGTACAGGTACAAAATAAATGTATAAATTACTCGACAAACTACAACTACAACAATAACAACATCAACATCCACAACTACAATTATAACAACAATCACAGATACTGATCATTTATAGCAATCGCTACAGTTTGTGGCCTTTCACTTTGCCAAACACGCGCACTTTGAATATTCTTTACAAAGTGCGCATAATACATATTAGCCAAGGTTATTAAAATTATGAAATTTACCAATAAAAATAAAAATAGCTTTAAACAACTCCAAGACGACGACTACGACGATGCAGACGCAGCCAACAATTAATATCTATTTATATATTGAGGAAATTCCGATTTTCGACACATGTCTGTCTTGACCATTATTAACTCTAAGGCTAACAAACAAAAAAAAATAAATAAATAAAAACTAGAGACACTTCAACACTCTTCTGTCCCCTTCTAGTCATTTAGCTGCTGTGTAATTATAGACGATGTGGTGCCCCCAAATTAGCTGAGTCATTGCTTCCTCACACCCACACAGTACTTAACCAGTATAAACTCTTCTTTGTATTAACTTTGCCGCCTTCACAAGGCCAACAGATTGAGTTATGGGCTGCTAACAAAGGCTTCAGATAACATCTCAGAATATCAACTGTAACTTTAAATAGGCCATTAATGCTGTTGGCTTCTTCGTTTCGTTTTGAACTGAAAAGCTGTTAGCTTCTTCGTTTTACCATATTTTGGCTAGCTTTTCCAAACCAAATACGCTCTGTTCGTCCCAATAAGAATAGTATATTAATATAAAATATAGAAAAACCAAACTGATCTTAATTCATTCAGAATATTTTGCTTCTGTTTCTTTTGGAATTAATATAATAATGAATATCGTCAGCTAATCATTCTGATCATCAATCTGCTACTCATACACCATTATATAGACTTACTACAAGTGCACGCATGCCCTCAATGTGGGGTATATGTAAAAAAGAAATTTATGTTTACGAATAACTCATACTACGTGGTAAAAAGAGATTTAGCGATTGCGGCTGTTTCTCTTCTCGATTAGCTAGTGAGCGAATAATCGAATATTTATTTGCATGTGCACTGCTCGTAAATGTTCTCTAATCGCCTAACCTTCATGAACCTTGTAATCAATGTAAAATAATGCAAACGAATATAGAAATGTTCTATAGCTACTCATATACGAGTGTACTTAGCACTTTAAGTAATGAATTTCCTGATACAAATTGGAAATTCTACGTAAAATTCAAATTATATTTTATTGATGTTTAGTCGGAGTCACACATATAAGCAATAATTAGATCGATAAATTATTGCTACAATGTATATCTCTCAAATTGCTGCATCTTTATATATATTTCCCTGTACAACTCTCTATAAACATAAAAGCATTTTCATAATTATAATATTACATACAATTCATCTCAGCTATTTTCATGCAGCTTGTTTGCGTGCCAAAATTTCAAATAGTTTGCTATATAAATAAATATCATAATATTTCCAAATCTTAAGCCAGAAATTCTTTCAAATAATACAAATATTGTGATTTAGAGTTGCAATATAATTGTTGGGAAATATGATATTTGTAATGTTGTTTATCTCCTAAATGAAGTGACGTAACACTCAGTATTTGATCCATACTCAAGAGCTTGCTGCTATGCATATGTATATATATATATATGTATATATATATATATATGCATATGTGAATATATGTATGTCTCGCTCCCACACATGTTGCCGCAGCTAATTCAATGCAAAAAGCGTATTCTTTAAACAACTGTTAAGATGCAAGTGTTCAGAAATATTGCCAATATCTAGCATGCAAATAGTTTTTTCGATTTGAATCTTGATCTGCTTATGATATACATACAAGAATTTCATGCCAAGTTTAGTGTCTCTAGCTCTTATAGTTGCTGAGATCAGACAGAGAGACAGACAGAGGGATGGACAGTCGACTCGACTGTTGATATAACTAAATATATCAGCGATAACTTTTTCTAAAGAACTTATTTGTTGGATTCATCTTAGGATTCCATATTTTACCGATTAAACCATAATTTGCTGCACAATTTGTTCTTACTCAGAGATAACAGCCATAAACGAATTGCGAGTAATGTCAATTGCTGATTTTCCTAAACAGAACAGCTGACATTGATTTGGTAACACAAATAAACTTTGGCTGATAACATTTACATGCACTTACACGGTGTAAAAACAAAAGAGAAAATAAATAATTTTACATTCACATCGGCAGAGCCATCTAAGCAGTATAGTCTGTTGACACACTCGTCAGATAGCGGGATAGAGAGATAGAGGGTGAGGGAGTTAGAGAGAAAGAGAGACAAACCAGGGAATCGTATTTTCATTTTATAATTTACATTTTCTATTTATAAATGATTTATGACGCGTTACAAACTGAAGCTAAAGCTAAATTCAAAGGCAAACGCAACGACGTTGATAAGACACGAGTACAAACTGCAATTGCCAGATGGCAGCCTGATAAGATACTTGAACTGAGCTCTTACATACAAAAAACTCGCAGTCGTACATCAATAACTTTGTAAACCATTTTGTGATTGCAGTGTGCCATATATGACGTCGCTACCATGGTATGATAAGAATGATACGGACTTCAATAACGAGCGCGCGAAGAAAGCCTACACAGCCATGTTAACGGTCACGCCGAAGCAGCCAAATGACGATGCTTATACAAAGGTATCCAATGAGGTGAGTGCAAGTGAAAGTGCCGCAAGGAAGCGTCGTACAAAATTTCCATAGTAATGGGAAGGAATTTCGAAATGTTTCCCGGTTCTTTTTTTGTGGGTCAATTTCGCTCTTGTGCATTTCTTACTTTCTTTGGTTACCCTGCACCCAATGAAAGTACACAGAACAGGGTATTATTGAATTGATCAAATGCATGTAGCAGGCAATAAGAAGTAACTCCACAAATTACATTCGCTTCAGTTAAATCTACAACGATTAACCGGATTAAAAATTCGATAAGCAGATGAGCAAGAAAATGCAACAGAATAGATGTTTGGGTGTCTAAAGACTAACCACTGGGTATGTCACAGTCGAGCAAACTCGACTAAAGCATTTCCCTTGTTCTGCTGGTCTTATGCATACTCAATGCTTGTGCACGTGCTCGCCGACCAGCCTATTTTGCATATGTACATACATACTTACATATGTACATCTGTATGTATACATACATATGTAGAAGTCGCTGAAATCGAAAACATATTTCACTAGGAGTAACAACAGAAACAACAATGGCAAACAACGAGTTCAGCTGAAAGCCTTTGATAGCCAACTATGTGGAGTCACTTGAAGGGACTCAGGCAACACGAGCAAGTGATTTATTTTTATTTTTGTTTTTGTTTTTGTTTTTGTTTCTGAGCTGCTTCAGGTCTGATAAGCAAGTAGACTATGTCCAGACTGCAGCTAATGACACTTAACACTTTGTACCTCTCAGAAGCTGAGTTCCCAATAAGTACAGGAAGTTGGGAAGTTAAAGCCGTTGCCAGGACATCAGAAACTCATTACCCATAAAAGGGAAAATTGTATTCGTTATTTGATAATGAAGTCGCAGAATACAGAAGAGAGTTTATTAAGTGAATGTAAATCTATTTGTTTTATTAATTTATTTGATTTAGACGGAAGTAAAGGTTGATCTTTAATATTTATATTAGTTATTAATTTGATAGACATCTTAGAGCTTAGCCAGAAAATCATAGACTTCTAACTAAATTCATTTCAATTCTATTCGTTGTTTTTTAATAAAGTCTAAGGCGATATAACATAATTTACTTATTGCTTGTTATATTGAAAATATGCAGTTCAAGTCAGCAAAGTCATGTATTGAGGCGACTTGGCTAAGGCTCTTAAAATATTGTCGTGTCCTTGATTTATGCGTCAAGTTGCGTTTGAGACTCATTCTAAAGGCGGTTTCAGTGGCATTTCCAGCTCCTCTCAAGTCCTATTGACATTTGCTCAGCCATAGTAAACGCAACTCGGTCGCCGTAGGCTGTCAAAGAGAGAGCGACAGATGGAACGCAGCCCACGTAAGCCCTTTAGGGTTGTGCTCTTAGACGCGCAAAAACCTGGCAATGTACGGCATGCAATAACTTCCGCAGGGATTCTGGCTAAGACCCGCCGTCGACATGGCCATTGCCGTTGCCATTGCCAATGCCATTTCTGTTGTTCATGTTGATGTCGATGCGATTTGAAACTTACGTAGACGTAATTGAATTTCACGGGTGCCAAAGCAATTAAGCCACAAATTTCACAGATACTCATGTCAAGAGATAATGTTTAGATTGTAGCAATTAGAGGAGGTTGTAGCCACTGACTAAAGTGCCATTGAAACCATTCGCAGATCAAAGATATCGCATCGACCAAATACAATTACACATTTAGCGAGAATGAACCAATTTCCGCATTTGTTACCTCCTTCTTCGATGGTGTCCTTCTCTATGCCAATGCACTCAATGAGAGCATCCGGGAGGATCCGACTATGTTGACTCGACCCATTAATGGCACGGACATTGTCAGGCGTATGTGGAATCGCAGCTTCACTGGCATCACTGGAAATGTGACAATCGACTCGAATGGGGATCGCATCTCGGCCTATTCTCTGCTAGATATGAATCCCAGCACAGGTCGCTTTCAGATTGTGGCACATTTTCTGCACAATCGATTGGAATTTGAGTCGGAAAAGGAAATCCATTGGTCAGGTGGGCGGGATCAGGCACCGCCCGATCGTCCCATCTGTGGTTACGATGGATCCCTCTGCCCAGACAACTGTAAGTCAACTCTGAAAAGGCAGCAAATAGATACTAATGATTCCATTTCCATTTTTATAGCATTGCCTGGTTATGCGATCCTTTCCATTGTTCTGGCCACAATGATTATCATAATGGCGGTTTGCTTCTTTTTTGGTTATCGCCATTACATAGCCGAGGCTGAGATCAGTTCGATGAGCTGGAAGGTTTCATTGGAGGATGTGATGTTTCGGGATGTGGCAGATCATGGCATACGCGGTTCATTCCACTCCCTAGTCAAACAGAGCTCTCAACTCACACTCATGTCGGAGGACATGGTGTCCATCAATGGAGATCGCCAGATCTTCATACCTGTCGGCATGTACAAGAAGAGCAAAGTGGCCATCAAGTCCATTGAGTTGGAAAATGTACAGGCAGTGTTGTCCCGTAGCCTGATGCTAGAATTGAAGCGCATGAAGGATCTGCAGCATGATCACTTGGTCAAGTTCTATGGCGCTTGTCTGGATCAACGCCGCAGTTTTCTCCTCACCGAATACTGTCCCAAGGGCTCGCTCCAGGATATATTAGAGAACGAGCAGTTTCAACTGGACTGGATGTTCAAGCTGTCCTTGATGCATGACATTGTCCGTGGAATGCAGTTCCTTCACAGCTCCGATATACGCTCCCATGGCAATCTAAAGTCCTCCAATTGCGTCGTGGACTCACGATTTGTATTGAAGATCACAGACTTCGGTCTGCACAGCCTTCGCCGCACTCATCATGATGTCGAAAGTGATATTGAGAACTGCAACAGTCACGCCTACTGGAAGAGTGAGTGTGTACCAATTTTCACATTTTCCCTATAACTATATCCATTCATTTTCCTGCAGAGCTCTTGTGGACCGCGCCTGAACTCTTGAGGATGGAAAACCAGCGTGCTCCAGAAGGCACCCAGAAGGGCGATGTCTATTCGTTTGGCATCATCGTGCACGAGATAACCACACGACAAGGACCCTTCTATTTGGGAAACTGTGTACACGAGAAGACGCCTCAAGGTATGCAACAAAAACTATCATCATTTGAACTCATTTCCATCTTGCACATGTTGCGGTTGATGTCCACTTGCAGTTGCTCAAAGATTAACTTTAATTCAGCTCCATTCTATGTTTTAAGACTTTAACGTGTTTAATTCTTTGGTATTTTAAATTGTCTTAAAATTGAGAGCATGTCTACAAATTGAAATCAATTTCGAGAAGATTGTTTGAAATTATATTTAATAATAAAGTTTAATCATAATTAAAATTTAACTTCAATTCAAAAAAGATAAATTGAGTGGACGGATGACTAAAATTAAAAAAAATGTTTAGAAGAAATTTGAGTTGGAAGTTTTGAAAATATCGATGTTAGAAAAGCAAGGATTTAGAATTCAGAATGCACACAGCGCAATTTAAGGCTATTTAATCAAATTTTAATTAAATTAATATCTGTCTCTAGATTTTGTAGTTAGAAATATTCTTCGTTGGCTTAGAATATCTACAGTATACATTATACGGATATTTCTATATATTCCATTAACATATAGTGGACGTACCTAAGCGACTTAGCTTATAGTAATATTGAAGCTCTGCATTTCCACAAAAAGACTCATAAATTCAACTTGAGTGAGATTTGCACAGAAACGTGAATTTATGAAAAGTTGGTCTGCAAGTTTCCGACCCATTGCAGCTCTTTGCTGCCACTTGACAAGTTCATCAAATTTTATACTAAGTTGATTTAACTCCTTGACTGTCTTTTGCCAGCTGTCAGATGCCAGTGGCAAGTTGGCAGTTGCCAACTATTTTATATTTATAGAAAATTTAGGCCAGAGACAGCAACTGTAATTGGGATACAAATTTAAATGCGTTTTGCAGTTGTATGTTTGTGAGCAATTAAGACGGGAATTCTTTAAATTTTTTTTTTTTCGAAAAGTGTACAAAACTCATAATACAAATCATAAACTTATCGCGCTTTTGCCCACATCCAAACTGTCGGTATCAGAGACATAGCCACAACTGTGACGTAGCCAACTCCAGCATCCGACATTTGTTGGTTGCACTTCCGCAGATCTAATCAGATTGATAACTGATGGAACTGGTGATCTTTTGGAGAACTGTTTGCGCATGCCTTGCTCCCGCCAGACATAACGCAACTCATCCTGTCTTTCCAAGTGTTCCAAGTCCCACAGCCAATCGATCCGGGATCTATCCCAACCAGTCCTACATGGTCCACGATTACACAACAGCTTCTCGCAGTCGCAATTGCCAAATATAATCTCAGCGTCACTGGGCTCTGGCAAAGGTCAAAGGTCAAAATATCATAAATATGAGGACAATTTCTATTACAATCGATAACTAACCTCTTCGTTCAACCGGAACTGTCTCAATGCCACCAGTTTCACGTGGACTGTGCATCAACAGATTGAGGATCTTGATCTCGGCCTGTGCCTCACGAGCTTTATAAAATGAGAACAAGAGGCATTTGTTGGTATCATGAGACCAGATGCCAGTGTCGCCATTACAAGATTTGCCGAACAACGTCCGATCGAGCTTTTCCCTGGTCATCAGATAGGGCCAAAGGAACTGCAGATGATGCTTCTTGGAGCACATGATTAGAGCTAACAGAATGTCTGTGATGTGCGTGTATGCGATTAAAAATGGTATCCAGTGTTGTCCATTGGACTTTGGACTCTGATTTTGATGCAATATTAAAACATACGGACACACAATATTTCACTACTAATTTTTCAAACACAAATGAACTGAAATCTAAAGCATAGCTCTCCCCTTCAATTCCAGAGATCATTGAGTTGGTTAAGAACTATCAACCGCAGGCATTATTGGGTAAGCCCTTCCGTCCAGAACTTGAACCGTGTGATGATACCAAGGCGGATGTGATTGGCATCATAAGACGATGCTGGGCTGAGGATCCTCTGGAAAGGCCCGACTTCAATACCCTTAAGTCCATGATACGCAAGTTTAACAAGTAAGACAAAAAATCCCATTGCAACTAGTAATAATAATAGTAGTAATAATTAACCTTCTGTTGAATCCATAAAGTCAGCATATAGAAATTACTTATGAAATCTATTCAAATATTTGTATCATTTAACTTTTTGCTGTACACTCATTAACTAAATTATATGCGATATTTTTTAATATTTTTATCTGATTTCTTTATTCCTCATGCACGCTTATAGAGATAATGAGACTGGAAACATCGTAGATAATCTACTGAAACGCATGGAAATGTATGCCAATAATCTGGAGGAACTTGTCGAGGAACGCACCCAAGATTATCTCGAGGAGAAGAAGAAATGTGAGAAACTTCTCTATCAGTTGCTGCCCCAAAGCGTTGCCGCTCAGTTGATTAGCGGGCAACCTGTCGTGGCTGAAACTTTTGATCAGGTGACCATCTACTTCAGTGATATAGTTGGATTCACAGCTATCTCAGCTGAGAGCACGCCCATGCAGGTGGTGCAGTTCCTCAATGATCTATATACCTGTTTCGACTCGATTGTGGAAAACTTTGATGTGTACAAGGTGGAAACCATAGGCGATGCCTACATGGTGGTTTCCGGACTGCCAATTCGAAATGAGAACCATCATGCCCGGGAGATTGCCCGCCTGGCTTTGGCCCTGCTCGAGGCGGTTCACAATTTCAGGATACATCATCGGCCCAATGATCGCTTGAAGCTTCGGATTGGCCTGCACACTGGTCCCTGTGTGGCAGGTGTTGTCGGTCAGAAAATGCCAAGATATTGTCTATTTGGTGATACCGTGAACACCGCTTCACGCATGGAGTCCAATGGAGAGGCGCTTAAGATCCACATTAGCGAGACCACCAAGTTAGCGCTGGATGAATTTGGCAGCTTTGTGACCACCCGACGGGGTCTGGTGCCCATGAAGGGCAAGGGAGAAATGCTGACTTATTGGCTAGAGGGTGAAGTGCCCAAACCCGATGCCGCGTTATCTTCCAACAAGCTGATGCTAACGAGACGCTCTTCGCTTAAGCAACCTCAGCGTCAACCCCATAACTTCTACAAACAATACTCAGAGCTAGGAGTGGTGCCCACATTGGCACCACCAGTGCCAGCGATAGCGCTGCCATCAATTGGCAAGGATACCTCGACCAATCTACGGGTTAAGCGCAAGATCAGCTCCAGCTCGCCAAAGCTCAATGGCAACTGCTTTGACCATAATGTGCAACAAAAGACTGAGGCCAACAATTCCTATTTGGATGCGGGACAACAGCAGCATCCATGTGATATCTATAGCAGTCGCTCGCTCCGTAGCGTGGAGACAGAGACAGAGACAGCGACAGCGACAAATGACCATGCTGTGGATGCAACTGCTAAGGATAGCTGGGAGTTAGCCCACATTCGCCTGCCACTGAGCGGAACACTCAAGAATCACAGCAGTAGCATGAATAATGGCCATCATGCACAATCCAACTCCCATTCAAATCTGAGCGGCATTCTGCAGCCAACGCCGCAGATAAGGAGTCGCTTGAAGCCATCGCCCACGATCTCAACGCTGCTGAAGACAAGTCGCAGCGATGCCTCTGCCACAGAAACTGGCAGCATGGGCAGCGGGCAGCGGATTAAATTTGCCGACTGTGATGACACTCCCCTGATCAATAACAAGGCACCATCCCCGCCAACAGCTGTCACAGCGCTCAGTCTGGAGCGCAGCGGAAGTAGTTGCAGTAATCAAAACATTCCAAGCCTCAGCAGTGATAACCCCTATGGCTATCTAGTCAAGAACTATAAGCAGCTGCTGTCCAAGAACGTACCCGTCTCGAATAGTCCTGGCCATGGACACGGACATGAGCTTTCCTTAGCTGAAGACTGTCCACGTCCAGCGGTCTCAGCGCGTGGGGCAGGAAACAGCGCCGTGACGCAGCCGCTCTTGGCCAAAATCAATTCATAGCTGTAAACATTTAAGACTCATTGCCCAATCCCGGCAACCCTAAGATTTCCGGTCCAATGACCATATTCTAGTACCTACTCGTAATGATGCATATTAAATGTACTTGTTTGTGATAATAATTTAAATCCAAGTTGAACAATTTAGTATATAACCTAAAGAAATGTATGTATGTCTGTATATATATATATTATATATATATATATATTATATATATATATATATATATAACTTATATATATATATATAACTTTTGCGTCTGTTTGAATCTGCAAGAATTCTTCTTGTTCTTCAACTCTTCTTGAGACCTCTGGAAAACTCAATATAAAATTGAGACTTGAAATAGACTCTAGCTTATGAAAGAGTTAATCAAATTTGAAATTTATATAGTTGAAATTATAGTACTTGCAGTTTTGAAGTCTGCTAATTTAAGAAATGAATTCCTTAGCTGTCTCGTTAAACCTCAAGTAATGTAAATATAATTAAATAATAGCTTAAATACTTTAAAGAATTGTTCAAATGTAGCTTTTGACTCCAATAGATTCGTTCCTGGCACTTAGAATATTCATCAACAAACTCAGAAACACGTTGAACTACTTTTTATTTTAATTTAATTTAATTAACAATTTAAGATCAATATATATCATTTGAAGTATTAAAAAAACCAACTTAGTCACTTTGAAAAATAAATATTTATTTATATAATATAAACTTTCAAGTTATTGAAATACAATCAACAAGATAAGCATTAACGATTCATAAAAGGGATACTGAATTCTGTTTGCCTATGAATTTGGTAAAACAGTTTATTAATAAATACAGCAGTGTGCGTAAAACTGTAAACAGTCTCAACTTTCGCAATGAAATACCCTAACATGTTATACAGAGTATAAATATAAAAACTTTGCAATCACTAAATAAATTTGACAATATGAAAGGGGATTATATCTTCATTGGAATATATCTTCAGAGTTTGGTGACGGTAATAAACACAAAAACAGACCTACATACTAGCCTTTATCAAATTCGATACCGATAGATTTATGATATGTTAACGCTTAACAGTGCCATATTGAGTTTAACAGTGCCAAAGTAAGTATAAAACTGCGTTTTGAGTTGTAAATAAATAGAGCCGCAGCGCTTTTTGTCCATTAAACAATTGATTAACGTTGAGAATATTTATTACACATACAATACAATTATCAATTACGCTTTGCATAAAAAAGGTAAGTTATAACATTAATTAAATGTGTTAAAGTAATTATTAGTTACCAACGAAAAACAATAGAAACTAAATTGCATAATTACAATATAAAATGCAATAACAATAGTTTGAATGATTTGCAAGTTTTGTTTTTGAGCCTAATGGATACAATCTTGTGGGAATGATATCATTTAATTTAAACTGATTATTTCGGTGATTTTTGTCAATGGTTAATAAATTTAACTTGTGAAATAGGCGGAAAACAATGCCCAATTATTTACTATATATGTAGCTACATATGTATTACGTAGAAATATAATAGACTTTTATCTTTTAAACAAGTAGTCAGTCATTTTGCTCACAACACATATTTTTTCACACTGTCTGCCTGCACCCGACGCGGCGGCTATCATAATATAATTATCACATTTTGCGCACGTCGTCTGTGTCGACTTCACGAAAGGCTTTTAAGGTCCCAATAAATTTAGTACGGACTTAATTAATTAGAGCATTTGATCAATTGAAGGGCACGCAAAATGTTGTATTGTCCGCCAAATGTGACATTGAGCGAGATTTGGACCAAACATGGAATCTCGCACTGTTTTATGGACACCGTGGGACCAGCGGTCTGTGGTGGATTTCTACTCCTCTTTGGCAGCATACAACTGTTAATGTACCGTAAATATGCCACACCTGTGGATCCCACGCAAATCTCCAAATCCCGCCTCTACGCCCTGCAATTGTTTCTGCTCTTTTTTGTGCCTGTGCTGGCGCTAATGCGTTTCATGCTAAACGCTCGCATCTATGCTGACAGTGCGGTTTACGGTTTCATGGTGAATATAATTATAAAAATATGTATCTATGAGATATTAATATCTTATTATTATGAATATTCTCCTGTAGATATTTTACACATGTATTGTGTGTTTCTCGTATCCATTTTGCATCTGCCTGATTGTCAAGGAGCGACACTATCAACTGCCTTCGGTACCTACACGTGGGCATGGCCTCATTTTGTTGCTCTTTTGGACCTTGGCATTGATCAACGAAGCGCTGGCCATTGTGAACTTGGGCCATGAGGACTGGTGGTTCCATTTAAAAAAGTATGTTTACATTTTCGTGGCGTCCCATAAATGTAAAATGAGTTGATTAATTTAAATTATGTAACCAAAAGCCTACATCTTACAATAATATTACGGCTCTTAAAGATTAAGCATAACATAACGATATTTATTTATTCTTACCCATTCTTCAATTTCATAACATCCAATAATTTTAGAATGATCTCTTATCTCTATCTTAAAGTATTTCCTTAATATTTACCCATTCTTAATTGATTTATTTATTGAATATTTCTTTTATTCACACAGCAACAAAGATGATATTGAGATGGGCATGTTTGTTACTCGTTTCCTTTGCTCGCTGCTTATCTTTGTGCTTGGTTTGAAGGCGCCAGGCATAATGGCGCCCTATAATCCGCACCAGCGTCTGGAAAATGAGTCAGCCAATTTAACGGGCGATGTGCCAAGCGGGTCTGCTTTTAATAACGGTTGGCGCAAGTTGCGAACTCTATTTCCATATCTGTGGCCCAAAAAGGATAGAATGCTGCAAATTGCTGTTGTAATTTGCATTATACTTCTCATTGCGGGTCGCGTGATTAAACTGTTTCTACCCATTTATCGCAAGTTGTTGGGTAGGTCATGTTATCTTTATTGTGACGAATCAACTTAATAATTGTAACTCTCTGATATTCCCTCAGTTGACAGCCTTACCATTGAACCACTTGAGTTTCGTTGGGACTTTGTGCTTATTTATGTGGCGCTTTCATTTCTTCAAGGCGGTGGAACAGGTGGCATGGGTCTCTTTAACAATCTGCGTACTTTCTTGTGGATACGCGTACAGCAATATACGACCAGGGAAATTGAGATTGATCTATTTCGGCATTTGCATCAATTGTCTTTGCGTTGGCATCTGCAACGCAAAACAGGCGAGGTGCTGCGTATCATGGATCGAGGCACAGATTCAATTAACAATCTCCTCAACTATATTGTCTTTTCGATAACTCCAACTATACTGGATCTACTTGTGGCTGTTGTGTTCTTTATTTACGCTTTCAACTGGTGGTTCGGCTTAATCGTGTTCCTAACCATGTTCTTATACATAGGTAAGTTTTTCAACTAATTAAATATATGTCTTTGAATATCTTGTATTAATTCCTGCTCTATCTTCATAGCATCCACCATTGCCATTACAGAATGGCGGACCAAGTACCAACGGCGAATGAATCTGGCGGATAATGAGCAGCGTGCTCGAAGTGTAGACTCACTCCTTAACTTTGAGACGGTCAAATACTATGGCGCCGAAAGCTATGAGGTTGATTGTTACAGAGAGGCCATACTCAAGTACCAAAAGGAAGAATTTCTGTCAATGCTCACGTTGAACATGCTGAACACCGCACAGAATATTATACTCTGTCTGGGTCTGTTGGCGGGATCATTACTCTGTGTCTATTTAGTAGTGCATCATCAGACTTTAACTGTGGGAGACTTTGTGCTTTTCTCCACGTATCTTATGGATCTCTATATGCCGCTGAATTGGTTCGGTACATACTATCGTGCTATACAGAAGAATTTTGTGGACATGGAAAATATGTTTGAGCTGTTGCGTGAGGACGAGGAGATTGTGGATGCGCCAGGCAGTGCACCGTTGCTTACAGCTGGCGGTGGCATAGAATTTTCCAATGTTACATTTGGATATTCGCCGGAGAAGATGGTATTGCGCAATGTCAGTTTTTCGGTACCAGCTGGAAAGACTGTGGCCATTGTAGGACCCTCTGGCGCTGGCAAGAGTACGTTAATGCGATTGCTCTTCCGTTTCTACGACGTGCAAATGGGAGCCATATCGATAGATGGGCAGAATATCAAGTTGGTTCAACAGCAAAGCCTGCGGAAGGCAATTGGTAAACAACAATTTTTCCAGTTTCAATTATGACAACGTCTAAGAAATGTAAAATTTTTTTAATTTTTCAGGTGTTGTACCTCAGGATACGGTGCTCTTTAACAATACCATTTACTATAACATTGAATATGCGAAGATAGGATCAACAGCTGATGAGGTTTACGAGGCTGCGCGCTCAGCGGACATACACGAAAGAATTTTGGGATTCCCCGAAAGCTATGATACTAAAGTGGGTGAGAGAGGTTTGCGGTTAAGTGGCGGCGAAAAACAACGTGTGGCTATCGCAAGAACTCTTCTGAAGTCGCCCATTATTGTACTGCTGGATGAGGCTACCTCAGCGTTGGACACGCATACGGAGCGTAATATTCAAGCTGCATTAGCCCGCGTCTGTGCCAATCGAACAACAATTATTGTTGCACATCGTCTGTCCACAATTATACACGCGGATGAGATTTTGGTGCTGAAGGACGGCACCATTGTGGAGCGTGGGAGACACGATCAACTTCTACAACGAGATGACAGTGTTTATGCAGACATGTGGCAGCAGCAGCTGAAGAATCAAGACGCTGAACGGATTGCTGCTGAGGAATCAGAGTCATCTGCATCTACATCTGGTGGTGGTGCTCCGGGAACGGGAAAACGGCCCTCGACTACGGGCAGTGGAGCAACGCTTAAAGCGGGTCATGCGCACGGAGGCGCACGTTAAGAAATGGCAATAAAAAACATAGTAATTAAGCCTAATTTCTATTATATTTGTTACATGTGATTTACGGTACTTGTTGTACATGTGCAGCTTATCAGAGTCCTAGTTATCTCCTATATTATTGTAATATTGTAAAAATAAACACATTATTGTAATTTTTATAAATTCCACTGTTTTCAAGCTCTTTATTTCGAATTGAAAGAGCAGCTGCTTCAAGAGAGTCGAGATGCTCTTAGCATTGGTCTAAGGCTGAGACGGTTGCTTATCAGTAAGAACCTCCAGCAAGGCCAGAGCGTCGGCTTATTCCAGAGCCAGCTTCAGTTCGAGTGCGGATCGCGTGCTAAGCAGACGTGAATTTCTAAACGTGTCCGGCAATATACATTGGTGATAAAGAAACTCGTCGGCTTCTTTGACTAAAATTTTCCAATTACATTCACATATACAGTTGATAGAGTTCATATATTCATATATACACTGCATGCGATCAGAATCTGTTCTGTAAATCGTTACTAAATCGCAATAAATACGATTATTTATTCCGTAAATCATGCGGAGACTGAAGTGTTCCGTGTTTGTGTGTACGTAGAAAGTAAAAAATAACCTAATTGATAAACCCAAAGAACCATATCAAGAATTTATTCAGGAACATGACGTAATGTTTCATTGAACAACATTAAATGAAATAAAATTAAAAAAAAAAAAAAAAAAAAAACCCCAAAAAATATTAAAAAAGAAATAAGAAAAGAATTCAACAACGACTAGAAATATAATATGTACATTTATTTATTTATTAAATAATATTGAATAAAAAAGTTTTTCGCTTTGTGAATATTATATTAATAATCTACGTACTTTGTATACTTGTCTACATATGTATGTACATGTATAGACAAAATTTAATTGATAAAGTTTATTGGATGCTGTTGCCCCCAAACATCTTCTTTAATTTCTTCTCGCTCTTGTTCTTGCTCTTGTTGAATGCAAACTCTGAAGATCATTTTCAATTTTCAGTTATATTTTTAATAATCGATGTCGGACATTCGTTCAACTTTATTGGCATCAATAAGCAAATGCTTTACGAATATGTGGGCAATGTTCTCGTCGGCTCCAAGCCCCAGGACGAAGGTCGTCCATCACCTCCAACAACTGGTTGGATCGTCCGCGGAAAATTAACCCTTCAACGACAAAGTGAACTGATGATGGCCGCAGCGGTGAGTTGAATTTGTGGGAAGGAGAAAGAGTAATTTATATACTTTCTATTTGCGGGAAAATTTCAAACAATTTGAGAATTTAATCAGATGTTAATTACAAATATATTGATTAGACTAATAATAAAAAACAGTAGATCCTCAGAAAAGCTACAACAATTACGAATTATTGATCGTGGGACATATGTATATTTATATTGATCAAATTGAGGAATATGGTTCATATTCCAAGAAACTCTTGGCCTTTCAGTTATCTTAATATTGGCCTAACAAAAATATGCTTAAGTTCTCTAAATTAAGACATAAATTAGTAAAAGTACAATGCAGTTTCTACATAAATAAAATATGTTGATGGAAAAAAATGTGTTAATCCATTTATAATGATTAATAAATATGTATTTATTTAATAAGTCTACATAGTCGTGACATAAAAACACTCATAAATACATGATGTTAATACATTTATTGGTATTCAATTGAACACCCGTCGAAACTTAACTAAATTGATTGATTTCATGATCAATTTGAACAATTTAATAATGAAAGTGAGCATTGCATGTGAGGCTGCCATGGGCCCCACTTTATTTCAAGAAATGCTGAGAGGTCTCCCATCTAGAGTATTCCTTTTATTTATTTTTGCAGAGACTCTGCAAAAGAATTCGCAGATGAATTAAAAACAATTTAACCTTTCACAGTCCGAGTGCACAATGAACTGAACTCGGCTGTGAACTTCTTTCATTGAAAGCGCAACAGATAATATGATGCTACCAGCGTGCACATACATGCGCATATACGAGTATATACATATGTATGTATGTGCATGCAGAATAAGTACATATTAACATATAAGCAAATGTATGCACCACACATTCAAATGTACTACATACGCCTCGTAATCAGTTTAGATTGTTTTGACTGCGGGAATGGGGGATCTGAAAGCGGCGCTAGGCTTATCAACAGACATAGACATATGTTTGCCATATGTAATACTCATACTCGTCTTTATATTATATGTATTTTCATTATTCAGGCGATCAGAGGCTGACTAATTATTTGCTTTTCGATAAACAGAATCTCAACTCAGACAGCTGACTTGTGGATTGATGGATTAAAGATTACAGCTCAATGGGATTTCCCGACTATGAAAATCAGCTTATCAATTTCTTTCTTTCGCAATTCAGCTTGTCATAGACGATGTAACGCTAAACAATTCGGGCGAGAAGTTTCTTCAGAACAAGGAAATGTACCCGCCATATAAACCCTTCAAGATTGTTCTAACCAAAGAGGGCACCATATCCCATGTGGTGTTCAAGGAAGGTGATCCCATATGGTCAATGAATTTTAAGCGTGCCATTGCCAGCACATTGCAATTTCAGATGAAGTCCAGTGGTGCCTTTGTTGTAGATGAGGTGAGTGATCCACGCCAGAATACAATAGTAACCAGATGATATTCATTGTAATACCGAATTTGTTTCAGACCGGCATTCATGGAAAATGCCAGACGGAGTATTTTGTGTCGAACAAAACCAACTACATATCCATACGTAAGACTCCCGAGCTGATGACCTGCGTCCCCTACTCGGAGGCGGTGCATGTCACCCGCAGCAATGTGCCACCAAATACTTGTGAGTTTGATCATCAGAAGAGCGTAATCATTGGCAATGAGGCAATCTATGGTATATTGCCGCACAACGAGACGGGTTACTTTCTGAGCATGGCCCATGCCAAGGGAACCACATTGATCCACACCTTTGAGTCGACGGGTGAAGCCCAATACATAAACTCAGAGTAAGTTAGAGAACTCTCTCTCTCTCTCTCTCTCTCTCTCTCTCTCTCTCTCTCTCTCTCTCTCTCTGATAAATCAGATACAAGTAAGTATTTCTTTTCAGGCTCTTGCTAAACTTTCAAAATGAAACCCCAATCGATAATCCCATCGATATTGAGACATCTATGGCGGCAGAGATTTCCAATTTGCAACTGCAACCGCTGGAATTTAACGATCCCACCGGTGGACGGAATCCCCAGCAGCAAGAGACTCTCATCTCCGCTGCAGGCGGACTCTTGGACAATCTGGCCGAGGCACTAGAGAGCACAGACTTCAAGTTCAATGAGCCCTATGATTCGACACTGTCGGATGTGATAAAGCTACTCAGTGAAATGGATTTTGAATCGCTGAAGAAACTGTATACGGAAGTGGACATTGGAACATCGTATCGGCAGGAAACCATAAGGAACATCTTCCATGAGATCATACCTCGCATTGGCACGAAAGCCTCAGTATTTTTAACTCGCCATCTGGTCGTCGAGAAGTCCATTAAGTCACCCATTGCTGTCCAACTACTCATCCCAATGCCTTTCCACATATTCGAACTGTCTGCAGAACTGGTGAAGGGATGCGAGGACTTCCTTAATATCGGACCTGATCGTCCCGACGTCAGGCAGGCAGCTATATTAAGCTTTGCAACACTCGTCTACAATGTTTATGTGGCACATGGCATTGATAAGGATCAGTTTGAGGAATACGTTCAAAAGTATTTCAATCTCTATTTGAGTAAGTCTTCAAGCAACTGATCTTTATCATAAGGTTTATCCACATTTCCATCCCAGACGATCGCGACTATGAACAGAAGATGTTGTTCCTGCAGGGATTGAGTAACTTGCAGCTCGGAAATGTTGCCAATTATTTGGAACCCATCGTGCTGGGTGACGGCAATGAAGATCTCAGGTTTATGGCTGCTTGGACTACCCTTGCCTTAGCCGATAAGCGGGCTGAACGAATCTACGAGATCTATTGGCCCATCTTTGAGTCACGTAACGCCAGCCTGGAGCTGAGAGTAGCTGCTGTCACCTTGCTGTTAATTTCGAATCCAACAGCAGCTCGGCTGATCAGCATTCATCGTATCATTCAAAGTGAAACGGATCCACATCTGATCAACTACTATCGCACCACCGTCACTAGCATATCGGAGACAACATATCCTTGCTATCAGCACCTGTAAGTGTCCAGTGTCCAGTGATCTGTGATCTGATAATATTGATCTATATTATATGGTTTCTGATCTCTGATCTGTCATCTATCAAGTATTATCTATAATCTGTGATCTTTAAACTATGATATATGGTTTCTGATCTATGATCTGTAATCTGTTATCTGAAATCTCGTCTGCTTTGATATCAAAATACCTTCCTCACAGTCGACGTCTGCTCTCCTATATGCATCGTCATTTGCCTCAGAAACCGGAGCCACGTTATTGGGTGACCGGCAATTATATATTCGATTATCGTGATTCCAAATTCGGAATTGGTGCCATGCTGCAAACTTTTCTCGTTGGCGATCCCAAGTCGGATATGCCTGTAGTGGCCTACTTCAAGTTTGATACAGAAGCGCTGGGTAAATTCACAGGCCAACTGGCGGTGAGTAATCTAATGATTGTAGTCATGTTTACATCTATATCAGACTCTTTCTTTAGCTTTATATCAAGGCGAGAGGCCTGCCGGACGCCATCTGGGGGAAGGTGCAGTCCAAGTCGTATGGCACCCATCCGTTCACGTTCAGGAGCATTAAGACGTTGCTCTCCATGCTAAAGGCTCCCATTGTCACATCAAAGAATCTGCACATTGAGTTCGTCCTGCAAATGGAGGGAAAGACTGTGCTCTCTTATTATCTGAACCAACGCATGTTCCAGCAACTGACCTATGACAAGAGTGAGTCTGATCCATACAACAAATTGGAATATAATAATTTAACCTTCCACCCCCGCTCTAGTTATGGATCGCGTACAATTGCTGATCCGCACAGATAGCCACATCAATATGCAGACAGTGCGTTGGCCTTTCATGAACAAGTACTCGGTGCCCACGGTGTTGGGCACATCCTCGGACGTGCTCCTGCAAACAACGGTGCTCACCTCGCTGCGTGGGAACATAACAGAGCATAGGACACCTCCTGGATCTAAGCACACGCTAGAGATTGATGCACGTTACTCTTCCTATGCTTCAGTGCGCAGTCGAAGCTATAATCCGTTCCTTAACCTGGACCATGAGATCAACCGGGAACAGGGCTTTCTCATCTACATCCCTTTCAGCAGTGAGCTAACCTTAAACGAAAGTGACAAGTGCGCCCGTTATACCTTCACACGGCCACAGAATCTCACCAGTGGCTTGTCATTTAAATCTCGAGCTGTGACCACAACCCGAGGACTAGTAACAAAGACAGCCGCCGCTCCGTTCGAGGAGGTCATGTATCCGGAACGAGGCATCGAAGTGGTAAGCATATATGAATTCAAACTCAACTTGTGCTGCTTATCAAATTGAATTTCCTTTAGTTTCAGCCCTTGAGCTATGTGCTTCCAGATTTGGGTGTTAAACTGAAGGTCAATATGAATCTAAACGAGCTGATCAAATTTCGAGGCATGCTGCTCAAGTCCGAGTTCATAGAGAAGTAAATCGTTGATGATCTATGAAGACTAACATATTCATTTGCAAATCTTTTGCCCTTCATCCTTGCAGTGGCTTCTCTCGCAACATGGTCGTGAGTCTAATGATGTACATCTTTGGCTTCACACAACTCAGTTCCATACATTTGGGACATGATCGGAACTTCACGTTGCTGATGTACAATGAGAATGCAACACGGGTGAGACAATCCATTCCATTAGATGATCTTCAGTTAACTGATCCCAGCTTCTTTGATTCCCCTTCAGATTGATGGCAACATCTGCGTTGAAGATGTGCTCAAGACTTCCGAGCTGAAGGGCAAGAAAATTGGATTCACTTTGGAACACGCGGATGAGACACAGACTGTGGATTCCCTTCACAAGTGGGACGTCATTTTAGATGTGCAAACATCAACCAAGTCGAGTTGGTTCAAGGTAACCGGAAAAGTTCAGCGCAACTCTAAGGATGATGAGGAGGATTGGAAGGTGAGTGTATACTATTGAAGAGGTCAAGAGATCTCAAATTTATTTAATCAAATATTTGTCTTAATTTAAACAATATCTTAATCGGTTTTGACTTGTGTAGATCGACATTCGCACATTAAGTTTCCATACAAATTCGCATTTTTTGTGGTTTCCACTCGAGATTCTAACCCTCCTGTCCAGCTATCTCCAGTTCCTCCTCGGCATTGATTAGGGCCACAATACCATCTTGCAAAGACTTCACCAACTCGAACTCAGTGAAGCCCAGACGCCGCTTGTTTGAGATGTCCATGACCCCATCCTCAATGGCTGTGTGCTCGCCCCCAGTGCCTCGAATCTGGAGTGATAGTTCCTCAGCCATGGCCTTCAGACGTTCCTCGTCCTTGCTCAAAAGCGGCAAGCGAATGTGCACCGAAGCGCGGAGGGTGGTGCCCAGATTGGTGGGACATGCGCTCAGGTTGCCATAACTTTGATGGCGAGCAAATGTGAGGTTCTTCTCCAGCTCAGAAATGCCATTGACCAAACGCTGATAGACATCACCCAAGTCACCGCACTGCGCCATCGATATGACGCGCAGATGATCCTCTTCGTTGACCCAAATCAAGAATGTTTCAGCAGGATTGTGATAAACACCGCGCCCAGTGGGCCAGAAACGGAAGCATCCAGCGGTCTGGAGATAACGATCTCCTCGCTGGAACAGTATGTGACGCTTGACCATCTCCTGTTGAGTCTCCGAATCAATGTCACCCAATGTTAAATAGGTGCCGATCAGTTCCCCATCCATTGTCTCTGTGGCGGCACGCACCTTATCCTCCACCTCGATGAGCTGCTTCTCCGTCAATTTGGGGAAGAAGGGATAGCCCTCAATGTTGCGTGCGATGCGAATACGTGCCGAGAGTATGTACTTGCGTTCCGCATCGAGATTCTCAATTTCATCCACATTGCCCCAGTCAACATCCTTCTGGAGAACATCGCTTTCGTTCTCCTCCTGACCATGGTATTCCTTGATGATTGGATCAAATAGCTTGGTGAATACGTCGTAGCTTTCGGGATCGGCGGCATAGATGCCCACATGGGAGTCGTGATGCTCAAAGCCAGAAACTGCACAATCATACAGATAGGCTTCCACAGGTGCCGACGTCGTGACTAACATATACTCCTCCAGCAGTTCAGGTGTGAGGTATTTGCGCAGCAGAGAACTGACATTCTCCTCATCATCAATGAGGGATTTGTAACCAGCCATAGTAAGCTCCTGGTACTCTTCTGGTGATTTTTTACTGTAATACTACAAGGATTAGCAGCACATTCATATAAGAAGTGTACATGTCTTACATTTGTCCACGAAGACGCTCTAGTTCCTGCTCCAAACGGGATATGGTGGTCTTGGCCTCATCCAGATCATTCTTCATCACATCGTACTGGGCATCGTCCGGGCAGCTTTCGCACATGAATTTCCGCACAAATCGTATGGCATCTTCGGGCTTGTTCTGTTCCTCGTATAGCTTGATTAGAGCCTTGCTGAGGGCATCAATGACTCCGGCGCGTTCCAAGTACTTGCGGTATTGCACGCGTTTGGATTCAATCTAAGTCGAAAGTGAGGGAAGCGTATAGTTGAAACTTAGCTAAATGTAGATGGGTTTCCACTCTTACCGAAGTCATGTTTTCAATTGGCTAAACCAAAATTGAAAAAAAAAAACCAAAATTTAATAACACAAAAACTAAAGGAATGCTTAGACAAAGTTCAAAGTGACACGGTTGACACAATAGTGCTCTTAGATTTTTCACACACTTCCTTAAAAAAATGAATTTTCTACTGAATTTCCAATGGGAGAAATGCGTCTGAAACGAATCGTAGCTGACTGCCATCTAATCCATGTAACATGGCCGAAACATATTGATCAAACTGACGACGTTAAGCACCAAGCCTTCTCAGTTCACCCAACACGAAACGAAACGAACTATGAATGTGGGACAGCAACTTGTGGTAGACGCAAGTGAGTGGTGTGGTGGTATGAGTGGTGCTGCAGTTGCTGCTTCTCCTTCTGCTGCTGCTCTTCCTCCAGCAGCTCCTACTGCTCCTCCTCCTCCTCCTACCCCACCTGCTCCTTATGCTCATCCACACAATGCCTGCTCTTGTATAATAAAGTGGCACGCAGACAAACAGGCAGACAACCTGGCCTGGGTAACAGTGTAACAGACCCGACGACAGATACCCAGGATATGTGTAGGCTAATCGTTGCCGCAGTTGTTGTGGTTGTCGTTTTGCTTGACGTTTCGTCATGGTAATCTGAGCCACCCTCGCAACAACAAACCACCCGAAAACAAACACTTTAAAGAACCTTACACACACTCACGCATATATGAATATAAATACATTGTTCAAAATTGTCATGCAAATCGAAATCTTTTGTTTATCCTCTTTTTAAAAATATTGTAAGTAGCTACAATTTGAATTCAAACTCAAATTATATTCTTTACTTTTACATCTGATTTTCTAAAAAACATTCATAGATTGTCAGTAAATATTAAACAAATTTTATTTGATTAATAAAGCTCAAGCTTCATGTATTTTTAGAACACTTCGAAATCGAGTTTTCGTAACTGATTAACTGACATTTATCAAAGAGTCTTCACTTTTAAATAGATTGTCAAAAATATATTAACCATGCATATAAATTTACTATGTTTATGAAATTGATTATATTTATATGCTTAGCATTGTTTATGCCTCAAGTATATACAGGGTGCAGGTTGGCTAATGAGAACACTTGACTCGTGTCAGTGGCAGTCACTTCAATCCGTTGTCTACTTCTCAGTTCTATCTCTCTCTCTCTCTCTTTCCGTCTCATTCTTTCTCTGCTGTAGGCCTGCTCCAAGTTGACCTATGAACCGCTTGTCTTCACCAAACGCCCTCACACACTTAATGGCTATGTGGTGTTTGGCCTGGCAGCCGCAGACGGCGAGTGTCCGGAGAGTGAATCGAAAGTGCAGTTTGCGGCACGCGCAGGCGTAAGTCCTTGCATCTAGAATCTAAAGTCAAAGCAATGCAATTTAATCTTGTATATATATTGTATGTATTGCAGCCCTCGGAGCATGCACGAGCCTTTTTGCGCTCCGATAAGATCTCGCTAACGGACACCGATTTCTGTCCCAAGGAGGTGCTCAAGTTTTCACCCATACCAACGTCAAAATACTGCAAGCGCAGTAATTTTGAGAATTTTACATCGATAACGCAGTATGACATGGATTTGAAATTCAATAATGTATGCATAAGTTAACAGAATCGAATATGGCGAATATAATTATACTCTCCTTAGATGCCCGCTTGGTTTGACTTATGGTCGACTCGTCTGGATCATTTGGTTTCCGCTCTGTCTTCCCATAAGGTGGATAGCTTGCATATGAGTCAACAGATTAACATAACGATGCATACACCGCACGATCATTTCTGGCTGACTGTGGAGGTAAATGGCGTACATTGGCGTATCTATCATATACCGTTCCTATATAAGCTGGACTCCAAGTTTGATACATCCCACGAGTTGGCGTTTGATTCGGGATTGAAGCGTTCATGCTCGGTGATCAATGGCATGATTAATTCATTCGATGATTATCTTATTAACCTGGGCGAGATTGTCACACAGCCAGATTGTCTGACTCTGCTTGTGGCAGACTGTTCGCCATTCCCCAAAATGGCTGTGTTCCTAACTCCCTCGCTCGATGCCGGAAGCCTGGACAGCAACTACGGATTACGTGTGCACATTGGCCAGAACTTTTTCAATTTCCATTCACACGCCGGCAACAGCAGCCAAGTGGATGAGGCACCCGTCTTTATCTATTTGAATCAGGCAGAGACGCCACATGATGTGCGACAGAAGCCATACCAGTGGCCAGTCGATGAAAGTGATTATGATTTCCGGTAAGTTCCTCCATATTGATGGCTACTCATCGAATCTTATCATCTAATCATATTTTTCTGCTTCAGTGTTGAGGTTAACGAGCAAAATCTGTTAATAATCGAGTGCACCAAGCTAAAAGCCACTATTCAGTTTGACATGTACAATATTTTGAATTTTGAGATCTTCGGCGTCTACAAGCATCAAATGTGCGGATTGTGCAGCAAGCCCTTGAACCGCATGCAAAACTACACCCTCTGTGAGTTGAATACGACAGCGACTACGACGACGGCAATGCCAATGACGACAACAACGACAACTGTCGGGAATGTATCTGAAATAGTTGTAACATAAGAATGATATTAATGTGTCATTAAAGTAATGAAGAAACTTAGTTAAAATATATTAAGAGTCCAACGACCATTAATAATAACGAACACAATAAGTTAATTATACTCTTAACACAAGCAGACTACGTTTTAAAACAAACTTGTTTATTTGTTACATTATGCCAATTTATTGACGCATTTCTTTATTTAAACCATTTGAAAGAATTCGAAAAAATAGAAAATAAAGTTCAACTACTTTTTTATGGTTGAATTTCATACAACAAATAAAGCAATCATTAATTAGAAATGCTTTTTTAAAGTCATTTGTGTTCTTCAAGTACATGTTTGGCAATTCAGGCCATATTTATTAATTATAAAACTAAATAAATCTCTTTCAACATAGATTATTCAATGTCAAATTCGTCTTTGTCGTTTTTTTTTTTTTTTTTTTTTTGGCATTTTTGACTAAAAGTCATAGTTATCAAAATAATAGAATCTTTTTCAAAATAGATTATAAAGCTGACACTGGTGGTTCTCAACCTTAGTGCTGCTTCCAACCAACTTGCTTCTCACGATCGCGATGTAGCTGAGTAAGCAAATGCAAACGCAACTGGGCGACGCTCTCAAGAGTTTGATTGCACAATTTACAAGTCTTCATCTGCATAACACCATCACTGCAAGAATGTCGAAAATATAAATAAGATAGACATGTGAGACCGATGGACACTTACAAGTTTCGCCAGTCATATAAATCCTGACAATTTGCTTGTAAAGCCAACAAGTTGCTCATGTTTTCGTTCTCCAGATCATGACAGCAATGCATAGGAAATATGGCACGCTTGCCATATGGTTCTGAAGCAGGCTCGAGATCATCCATATTCTCCCAAACGTATTCCGAATTAGTCGTGTAGCGTTCGATAAAACTACGATCCTTGCTGAGTAGTCTACAATTAAAAATCAAAATAGGAATTGACCTGAATGCATAAATTGATAGTTTTCTTATACTAACCGTGTTAGCAATGAGCGCAGTTGATTGAAAATGACAACACGATCTGCAACACCTACAGAGGGCATTTCATTGAGATCAAAATTGTAGAACATACTATCGATATTATAACGCATTTGGTTTATCTAAGTGTGATAAATAATATATTATTAATAATTCATTCATTTCTATGTTATAAATGCTTACAATACGAATGTCATCCCTGAGTATGGAGACATCTAAATTGACGACTATGTCATGCTCTTCAAAGTATGGCTCCATTGTTTTTGGATTGTAGCCGAGTCCAGCTAATAGGGAGACATACTTTGTGCGCTCTTGGTTGCATTTGATCTGCATTGTGGGACAGAAGAGCATGATCATTAGTGCACCGAAGCCGTGTATATTTGGCATCAGCGTGGTGCCTCGGGCAGACAAACAATCCCCACCTTCCATCTCCGCCACCGACGCTGCTACCACCATCTGATCGTGACGATCTTGTGGATCAGTATCCAAAAGAACGGCATTAACTGAATCTCGATCGATTGAAACCGACTTATACATTCCAATGCGCAGCACTGAGCTCATGCGTGTCTCCAATGGACTAAATGGTCCTTTAATACATATGTTTATGTTGCACTTATCAAGTGGTGGTGGTTCCAAGTCCTCATCCGTAGGCAGCTGACCAAATCGTAAGTAATGCTCGTTAATGTTCCTCTGTTCTGTGAGCGACACGTGACGCTTGACCTCTTGTTTTCGTATGCGAAAATCGTGATCCTTTCGGGACATATAGTCCTCGTCGGCACGTCGAGCTAATTGACGCTCCACTAGTTTCTCGTTAAACAGGCCGTCTCGCATGTGTAGCAAAACAGCGGCAACGTTGTTCACCAGTGAGTAAATCTCCAACTCGATGGAGCCGCAATTAGATACTGACCTTAGCATTTCGTCAGCCTTCTCCGGCCAACGGTTATAGATGCTTGTCACCGACGATGGCTGCACCAAAGCCAACCGGCATTCAAACATCCGGGGCGGCAGCTTCTCAAATTCATGTTTTAGATTGTATGGCATTAAACGCAGTTGGTCCATGAATAATAACGCTCTATCTCCGTAATCAATGAAATGTACACGAAACTTCGGATTTCCATTTGTCTGAGTCTCCACACTTAATATTAGTGCACGCTGAAAAAGCTGTCCACGTTTCGCAAGAAGAAGCACTCCCTTGGTAATGGCACTCGCATTCCTCACGTGACAGGTAAGATGCTGTGGTGCATTAAATAACTCCGTCATACTTTTAATGCGCTCAGTCATTGCACATGGCTGGAAGTAGAATTTGCCGCAGCTGACAATCTACGAAATTAATATTTATTAATCAGCCTTAAATTGATAAAGAATAGACACTCACATGCGAAATGTTGCCTGTAAGCGTCTCCTCAAAGACTGAGGGCAAGGTTAGAAGCTCTACATTCCATTCCTTTGATGGTGGCACCCATCTACTCTGATCAACTACGCCAATCTTGCGTTGCTGCACATACTTAAGAGCAGAGTTTTGCCTGGAAATCAAGAGGATCAGAACTGAAGTCTGTCAATTAAATGTTTATTCACTCACTCCATAACGCGTAGACGACGATTAGGGTTTTGAAGCCGCATACGAACTGCCTTGTAGACCTCGGTCATAACACGGCCTGGAACTTGTACCACATTTGCGGAATCATTCTCATCATCGTCCTGTTTGAACTTAACAAATATCTTTTCAGAGCCCTGCTGAAAGGTAACATCAATTTTCTCGGGTGGAACTTTTGCCTCTAAAAACAGTTCCTTAATGCGACGGGTATACAGTTCTCCCATGTAGCGGGGTTCAAAATGAGTGAAAAAGACTGTTCGACATGGATCGTTGCCACTAATGGCTTGGTATATGTTGCGATCGTAATCCTCATTCACTTTGTTGGTGCGCATAAAATAATTGGGGTAGAATGCACCGGCAATGATCACCTTTAAAATTATAGACTTTTCGCGATCATTCCACGACTGGCAGGCTTCAAAGGGCATTGCATGTAGATTAACATGTGCGCAGCGTTGACGCAGCTCTTGTACCATTAAATGCATTTCTTTGAGCGATCGTAGATTAACATTAAATCGACGGGCCCATTGCTCCGCCGACTGCTTAAGCATTCGATCCTGACACATGTTCAGATAAATCTACAAAAAGTCAAGATAAATGCACATACATATATTAAACATTCTATGGTTTATGAGCTTCTACTTACTCTATACACACGATAGATGGCAACCATGTCCGATCCTGAGCCGTCGGCAAAAATGTAATGCATCCAAAAGGCATCATTCAAATGTCCACGTTTGCCGGTAAGAAACAAACCACGCACATTCAATCCAGCAGCTACAAAAGGAATTATGGTAACATGTTCTTCAGCCAATTTTGTATTTTTTTCTCACCGATGATTATAACCTCGTCCAGGCAATTAAAGATATAGCCAAGAATGATAAGACGACTCAAATGCACATCAAGCGGAAATCTTGACATAATTGTACCCCAAAAGGTAAGATCACCGTCCAGCTCCTCGTAAACGCCATCCACAGTAGTGTAAAGGGCTCCAACTTCCTTTAACAACAGCACCGTGTTATGAATATCGGAAAGATTAGGCGGGGACATTGCCAAAGCCAAAATTTCAGTTGGAGAACCCATATCGAGTTCTTTGGCTTTGAGCACAGAATTTTGAAGAGGCGATCGAAGCATTTCAGGCACGCCAAATTCTTTCATTTCGTGCAAATAAAAGTCTTTGGTTACCATGCGATAAACTCTACCACTTCGCAATCTTCCAACGCGTCCAGCACGTTGACGGCAATTCACTTTAGATGCCCATTCCAAGCGAAGTCTGCTGAAGTTAGTGGCCGAATCAGTGTGAAGAACTTTAGTTAGGCAAAAGTCAATCACATAAGATACATCTGGCACAGTTATGGAGCTCTCTGAAATATTTGTAGTCAATATGACCTTACGATGACGAGGAGGAGGTGGTTGAAACACTTCCCCCTGGGAATCGGGCGACATCAAAGAGTGACAACGCACAATAGTAACTTCCATGCTGGGACTGTGAATGATTATATTATTAACATACATAAAAGAGCTAAAACTTCAGTGGTTACTTACTTTGCCTCTATGACGTTGTTAATATGGTCTGCCATGATATCAATCTCATTGATGCCAGGCAGAAAAATTAGCACTGCTCCTGTACGTTTTACGTCCTCATAGGACTGGGAGGTGACTGCTGCCTTGCGCTCCATATTATCAATAACCAGAAGTATTTTAATTGCATCATCATAGCCGACCGATGAGATGCCGGGCTCCCTTTGCTGCGGCTCGTCAGTCCAATGAATATTTTTTAGTTGATCACGATAGTATTTTACCAGCGGAAACTTTCGACCGTGGCTGGCGGTAACCACGGGTGGAAGCGATGTACTGGTGGCAAAATACCTCGAGAACTCGCGCGTATCAATTGTGGCAGACATCAAAATGACTTTAACATGGCGCGAATTGAGCGCCAGCAGGCGTCGTACAATAATCAGCAAGAAGTCCATATCCTGATCTCTTTCGTGCACTTCATCCAGAATAACGTGAGTGTAGTGAGAGAGTGTCTTCTGACGTATCAGATTGTTCAATAAAACCCCTGTAGTGCAATACAATAGTCGCGTGTCGTCCATGCTGGACGACCGATGCAGGCCAACCTGATAGTTGCACACAGTTCCCTGTTGCCATTGTCGTTCCTGGCAAACACGATTAGCAATCGAAATGGCAGCAATACGACGGGGCTGTGTTACAACTATATTACAAAATTCGCGCCTTTTATAAGCTTCGTCTAAAATATATTGCGGCACCTAGCGGAAAAAAAGCATAATAAATCGATAACACATTTCGATAACAAAAATACGACAAAATTGATGCATAAATCAGACGGCAGTTCTGCGCTAGCAAATGTAAAGTGCGAATATAAGTTTTAACAATAAAAAAACGAGTTGATAGTTGTCGCATGGAACAGAATGTGTACGATGACTGCTGGCAGCTACTTCAGCGATTTGGGCGTGCTGCCGACGAATCGCAGAACGCAAATTTCGAGCTCTTCTCTCAATGCTGGCTTGAGATGCAGATGCAGCATTTATACTCAGCGCAGACTAACCACATTGAGGTCATAGAAACTACGCTGGCGGCACTGCACGTAGCTAAAAGAGTTGCCTGTGGTCGTAGAACCAACGGAGAGCCTTTCCAGGCTACGAGGGCTCAGCGCATTGGTGGCGTTTATCTGCTTTATGCCATCTATAACAAACAGCCTACCAAGCACTTTGTTAAGATCGAGGTTTCACCACGCACTTGGGACTCAATTAGCAGCTACGTGGAGCAGCTGCGCCTTCAGGCCGCCGAACAGTGTGATACGCGGCAAGTCTGTTACATATTATGGAAACTGGTGCAAGACAATGCATTTCTCTATACGGCTCTAGACTATTGCCAGGCTCTGGATTCTTTAGCCGCCTATGACAGTTTAGAAGACTTTGCGGTTGCTAGGCAGCAGAAAAGCAATTCTGCTACGATATTAAAACAGCAAATAAAACCAATCCGAGCCAATCTCTACGAGGAGCTGCATGGACTATCGGATTTGGCTTCTACTTGCAAGCCGCTTTGTCACCTACAGGAGGCATACAACAAGCAGATGATACCCCACCGTTCATCATTTTCTGCCACGCATATATTCTGTCAGTTACAGGATGTTTTCCATGAAATCAATGATATACTGAAGGAAGGAGAGCAGCCCACCACTTCAAGTGGAGCAAATAATCAACTGGATGTAAGGAATCGCGTTCGGCAAAAAGCGATGTTTGGAGAAACAAATGCAATTATGTCAACAGACGATGAATCTGAGCAGCCGTTGTTAAAATCTCCCAATTCACACGAGCGGCGCATGTCATCAGCGACGGTGTTTGGACGCAGATTACCAGATGATGTAATTAGAGATTTGCAATCATAACCGATAATAAAATTTCTCTCTTTACAATATTATCGAAAATAATTTTTTAACCTTTACTATTATTTGCTAAGTTTTTTAAAATAAACAGATGTTTAATGTTCTGTGACGCTTTGTTTAACAGGAAAAATTACCATAAACAAAATCTATATAGTGGTGTAAATAAGGTATTGACATTGAAATATTTGACATTCACTAATATTAGATAGATAAAATCAGATGGAAAAAAGCAAGGATGATAAATAAGGCATACCTGAGTTGTCTTGCCACATCCTGTCTCTCCCTTTAATATAACTACCGGATTATCTCTGATCGCTGACACTATTTCAGCGCGTTGCGCATATATGGGCAGATTCCTGTTGCGATTTAAATCAAAACGGTATTTCTCATAGTACGCATCATCAGAGCGCACGCGGGGCATTTCTTCCTTTTCAAATTCGTCATCATCGCTCTCCAGATCATTGAGTGTTCTGTTGCGTTTAGCTATGCATTGTCCATCGCCTAACTGTAAAAAAAAAACAACGAAGCGCAGTTTTATTTCTAGCCAAGTGTTACAAAAATATCTTACGCTTAGCATGCTTACATTGCTCATAAGTTTCTTCTCTTTTTCAACGATTTCATTCACATAATCTGTGCCGATTATCTCGCGCTTAATCGGCTTTGAATCTTGTGAATCTAATGCGAGTATCTTTGGATCGCCAGTTATGCACCCTTTTAGCGTTGGCCCACGCTTAAAGTCTTTCGAAAAGTCGAAAAAGTCCATTAAGTCGGAGTCCATGTCGAGAAAAATGCAAGGCAAACACTTTTAAGAAAACTCCATTCACTGTGTACTTTCTGGAAACGATATACCCGCTAGAGCGGTTAAACGGTAAATGAAAATAATTGCTTGACTAAATATCGATTAATACATTTTTAAGTCGATAGTACTCTCTTATCGCGCGCTATGCAAATAGAAAATATAAACTCTGTATAAAGGCATATAATTTCCTTGTTGCACCCACAAAAAATATTTACAATATAAGGGATATATATATCATAATTTTACCTGATAAATTAACAACTTTTAAGTAAAAATAATGAAACTGCAAATGCGTAATTTACGTAGTCAAATTTAAAAACGATATACATCGATATTAAAAATATGGTATAAAATCAAACTAGTCATTTTATGCCTCTGTTATTTGATGCCTTGTAACAGCTGTTAAGTTAAATTTCGAGTCGAATATTGCTCATTTTTCTCTTGTAAGTCCGTAAAATTTATTTTTTAATTGACATTTACATCATCTTTAAATTAATTACTTTGGCAAAAGTGATTGAAAAACAAAATAAAAAAGGAACAGACGTTTGTATAAAAATACTATGTGATGTTAATAACAGTTCCAAATTATGTTAAATTTTTGGACGTCAAACACAACATAACATAAAAAATAAGTGAACGTGATAGTTCGGTTTAGAGCTCTTACTTTATTTGACATTAAAAAACAACGAAGTAATAAATACATTAAATTTTACTAGTGAAAAGTATAATTATATACAACACTTGGATAAAAATTGTTCAGCTAAGGGAGCTGCCCAACAGTAGCACAAAAAATGACACGTAAGTGGGTGCACCGAGAATTTATGCTAAAGTTCTATTGTTGTCCGGTTTGGCTTGTGGAAATCGTTTTTAGTTGCATCGAAACATATTAAAATAATTTATAAAAAAAAAACAACTGCCATGCATTTCCAACAGTTCATTTAAATTGCATTCGCATCTTGAATACACCGTCAATGTAAAATCGATTAAGTATAATACTGTGTATATATATATTTGAGTACACGCTTGGCGTGTTTGCTTCTAACCTCTATGTACTCGATTAGTATAATAGGACTTAGCATGTGGAACTAAACAAAATGCAATAATGTCCATTTAATATGAACATAAAATCAATGAAATTTTCTATGCATATTACAGGTGGCAATCAACGTGACCTGGCGCGCGCCAAGAACCAGAAGAAGCAGGCCGAGCAGACCAAAGGCAAAAGGACTGATGCTTTGACTGTGGAGCAACGTAAAGCCAGGTAAATGGGAAATGCTCGCGTAAGATGTACAAGAAATTTAAATGTATCCCTTAATTTACAGGGACGCGGAACTTATGCGAGAGAAGCAAAAGCGGAAGGAAGAGGAGGCAGCTGCTGCTGCTGCTGGCAAGAGCAAATAGATAACATAACACAGTCGTCGTAGGTCACAAAAGAGTCTTCATTAGGCATAGACAGTTACAAAAGAACAAATCAAAGCAAGAGCAGCAGTCGCAATCCGGAAGCATCGATCAGCACTAGCGGTTAACCCCCAGGATAGTCCATGTCAATAAATTGGTTCAATTGCGCAACAAACGTGAATTATTAAGCTATAATGCAGTGAAATATCAATAACTACGCATCCCAAGGCAGAATCATATTACACTTAACAAAAGGCTCGATTTATTTTATGTTATGCATCCGTGCTGAACGATTATCATAATTTTTCTCCAAATACCTGACTAAATTATTTACTGTAAAATATATAAATTTTTAAATAAAACATAATATACAGCCAAAACAACCAAACGTTATATTGCTACATATTATGTATTATTATTTATTTTTCTTTACGATATGTATATAATAAGTATATAGTATTTAAAATGTCATAAATGTTGTGTCCAATGGCACAGCGAGATATATATGAATTTGCACACTCAATAAATATGTAGATGTATAGAATTTATTTCTAACTTTATTATTGCATGACTACCTAGAGTCTTACTTTTGGTATGCAATTTAATCAAATCTGCAGTCGAAGATAAGATAAATTAAATATCTAATACACATGACTTAAAAGCTGTTAATTAGATTGATAAACTTATATCGAGGGGTGTGTTAGGAATATAAAAGCATTGAATATGCAAGGTGTACTTGAATTACCCACTTTTACTTTCAAAATAATAATGCTATATTAAATGGAATTAATAATTGTATAATTAAACCCAATCAATAAATTCCCATATCGTCATTGTAGCTGATCCGAATCTGTCTAATAGAGTTGCAACAGTGACCATCGTTTCAAAATCAAATAAGTTTCTTTTTAATTTGACAAAACTTATGTACAAAACAGGAACTAGTTCATAGAAATAATGTAAGAGTATGTACATTTCTTTAAACATTAAAAACAACGGCTTTCAAAGAGCTTTGGCTTTACGACAATAGTTTAGCACAAATTTGCATACAATTGATAATTTCTAGGTCAAAATATTAGTAATATTAAGACATCTAAAACATTAACTAGAAAGTGACGTCTTCCAATGCTTTAAGTCCACTAAACTCTAATATATCTATATATCTAATATATATTGAGGTCTTAAGCACTTAGACAATTAAAAGTGTATATATGTACCATTCTATCTGTTTAACATTATATTAAAAAAATATTTAGTGATCGTGGAATGGACATAAATACGAAGTTGCAAACTCTTGCCACAGCCAAAGGTGGTCTCTACTGCCAATAAGTTGAATCTAGTATTTACCATTTGTACATGGGTGAAATTTCAAAAATGATAAAGAAGAAGTAGAAACAACTAACTGGCAAGCAGGTCAGTAACCAAAAATGGGCGACTGTGAAGCGTGTTGGCATCATATCTATGGAGCGTATCTTATATGACTAGTCTCAATTCCATGGGATACGGATGCCAATGTTAGGACTGAGCAGGGGATTGCGACAGAGCGAGTGATGTCGCGTGCAAGACATTCAGCGTGGAGCACAATTCCTGGAAATGTAACTACAACAACAACAGATACAGCGATCTGCTGGCCAAGTAATGAGCTACTTTTAATGATTTATTCGGGCCTCTAGTGCAAAACGTTGTAACTGATATCGCATAACTAACAAAGGCCCATTGTTAGTCAAGTTTGCTTGTTTGATAAGTCTCTGCCGCAAAAACAAAAGACGAAAAGAAAACATGGCAAGATAACATTAACAATAAGAAGAACAGGTTTGTGGGATTTACTAGCACCCAGAGCAGAGAAAGCTCTCCAACGAAAGCTTCGATAGCTAAAAACAACCTTTAGGTTTCAGAACATTTGTATGCCGCACTAAAAACTCAATCAACGTAGACGTAGACGTAGGCTGACGTCGATGTCGACGGCGGCGGCGACGTCAACGCCACTGACACCGTCGCAGCAGCCTAGAGAGCGTTTGCCGTTTGCCGTTGGTTAGCAATCGCCTCTCTATGCGACTCTCATGAGCGCCGCGCGCAATTTCAGTCGCAACGTGAAACTCACCGCAAACACAACGGAATCCCGCGCAAATACCGTGCCAAAAGTCGCCTCAAAATTAAATCGCGTCAAATTGAAAATTCTAATAATAAAAACAATTGATTAATTATCATTAATTATTAGTCTAATACCCTTTGCGAAAAGTGTAGTGTTTTTGGGCAAAATTAGAAAGTGTAAGTGAAATTGGCGTAATGCCGACGTTTCTGGCACTGATCGGATGCTGATCGAAATACTAATGCAAATGCCAAGTGTTTGACATTATCAGCAGCCAATTGGCAACGAATGCAACTGAATTTTAAATTACAGTCTATGTCTGAATGCGCCTGGGCATCAATCGATCGATTGATCGCCAAATGCAAATCAAGTGATAAACGATCGCTACAAAATTGAAATAACAGGCGTGCAGCATTTAGTTGGCGGAGGAGCAGCTAGCCGCGTCCCCAGTGCCCAGTTGCCGGTGGGCTCTTCCCCCTACAACTTAAGTCTGAAGCGATCGTCTGCCGTAGACAGTCGCGAGTCGAAGTCACAGTCGAGTGTGTGTGTGTGTTTTGTTTTATTATTATTTATACAAAATATATTCAATTTCATTTAGCTGTCGCTGTTGTCGAAGTCGTCGCAGGCAATTTCAATATTCAAATGATCATGATCACTTGACTTTGACTTCGTCGCATACTCGAAACGATCGCGTTTCAAAGCTCTGCGTTTTCTGAGCGCCTGCAACAACAAGCCGACAAATTATGATTAATACGCTAAATAAAAAGCAACAACTAAATATTATTACTTATAACAGCTTCTGTTTGTTTTGACTCCCGTTTTGATCGAATCTGATCGAACATGTATGCTGCTGACCCAATTCGCTGACGGCATTGATGAAAAATTACGAGCAAAACAAAACAGTTTGTTTGTTTTGATTTTTGATTCTGCAACTGCGCTCCATATAGACTTGGGTTTGGTTATACATATACATATCTACCCAAGTATGAGCATTATGCATGTATTTGTATTTGTATGTATTTCCTTGCACAGCCAGCCGAATACATGATGTCAGCTTCATCTCCCATTGGCACAATGAGAACGTGTTGACATTGAAAATAACGTCAACGACAACCTGCACTGCTTAAATTTATTTTTGGGCATGCGAGTTGCCAGCCTCGAGATGCCCGAGTGAAGATAGTACTTACGAACAGCAAAATGTATATGACATTAATTCAATCTACAAAACAATCCCAAGCAAACCCATTCCATCTCTTAGAAATCCCTCAATTGCTCTCGAAGTCCGTTAGCCTGCGAGGGCGTATACGTAATATTTGCATAAATTATTATTTTAGGCAGAAAGAACAAGATAGAGGCAACGGGTTGAGCCACTTTTTAGGCATGCTAGTCAGCTATGCACAATAAAAATCACATTCAAGCTGAAAATGAAGTGACAAGCTCTGAATAATGTTGCGATTATTTTTGTTTTAACAATCTTTATTCAAACACCTGTTGGTGGTTTAGAAAACACTCAGAACTACAACTAATCAATTTTATTGTGTTGCTTAGAAGTTAGTATTTATATTTATATCACTATCCATATATTCATTCAGAAGTCAAAGATCGTTGAGCGGTTTCAACGCTATAATAGAAGTTCAATGACGCACAACCATTAAAAATTAAAGCAAATTAAAAAAAATAAAACTCAAAAGTTGGAAGTATGTTTGACTAATAAATACTCTGTAAGCAATTATAGGAAATTTGTATGCAATTTCAACATTTAAGTTGATTAGGAACGTAAACTATTATTAGACTTTAATATAAATAGCATACATTTCAAATGCTTTTTAATATATAATCTTAATCTATATTTATTGACTAAGAACGAATATACCCATTTGTGCATAATGCGTATAGAGTACGCCTGTTGAAATGCCAAAATGAAAGAGCAACAGAACGTGAAGGTTAAAATTTACAAGGCAATCAAGCAGACATTAAGATAAAATAGAAGAATTCTAAATGGAAACGTATAGGAGCCTATTTCTAGAAAAGTGTTCTAATGCCATAAATGAGGCAGGCAGCACACCTACGTTAATATAGGCGTTGACTCTTTTCACAGTGGCACCCAGAAGTCGTGTAACGGAAGAAAACTACACGTGGTTTGCTTAAGAGCTCTGCAATGTATAAAAATTGTATTATTTATTATAACATTTGTTTGTCTATCGACAGAAATCTATTTATAGTGATTTCCATTTTGTTTTTGATGCTGATAAATAACATTGTTTATAATAATTACACATTTAATTACACATCTGGTCTGACCGCCTGAATGAACTGAGGCCGACTAAAAGCATTTTATATTTCATAAAATATATAGATTTCTAGAGAGACCACAATACTCACGACCTTGTAGACTATTTATAATTTGTTTTGTGTTTGCGTTTAGCTTGTTTCAAAAATGAATCATTTTTATGTCCATTTTATATATTTTCTTCTCACTTTCGACAGAGCACAAATCGAAAGCAAAATCTAAAGGATTCCATGTTAAATTTAGTTGTTGAACGCGTTCAATGTTTGTTCATGACCATGACGATGTTGACAACAGGCCGTGACTATTGAGAATAGAAAATATTATGAGTAAAAAACGTAACGAACAAATTGTATCTTATAAATGCAAGGGAAACATAAGCAGTGCAAAAGCATTAATTGAAAGCAAAGAAAAAGAACTTCAAAGGCGGCAATTGAGTATGTGTTCTCGTATTGCAGCTGCAACAGCTTTAATTGATTTATACTCATAGCATTTGCCAGTCAAGTGATTGAAAGCCATGGCAAAAACAACACCAATAAGCGGAAAGACCAACAAACAATATAGAGAATTTATCACTGCTAAGAACTAAGTCTAAATTCAAGTTTGGTTAAAAAAAAAAAAAGTAACAAAGCGTGCTTTTAACTTGTCATATTTGGTAGAACGATTTTTGACCGGTTTGTCAGAGCACAGCCTCATCGAATCATACTCTTATGCTCCCACTAGCCAGAGATCACGGATTGAGTAATAATTCCATTACCACAACGAAATTCGCTTCGATTGCACATACAATATGCTTTTGTATCTTTTTGTATAGAGCGTAAAAAGTAGCACAAAAAATGTCAAACTTAATTACGCGTCGAAGCGCAAACAAATTATACGAACGGACCTGAGGCCATTGAAAAGTTCGGCAATGCTAAAATCAACAACAAAGTGATGAAAATAATTGGCGCCCGCTTTACTGGCGGCACACGATAAATGATTAAATGATTAATGGCAACTACAAGCATGTATCTGCAAGATACAAAAGTTCGACACGCGTTCACTGCACACAGAAATTGTATTCGTTCTTTGTTAGGTGAATAACTGATGAGTGGGGAATGGGGAGTGGGGAATGCGAAGTGGAATAGAGGAACTTGATTAACCCATATCAACGCCTTCACCATTGTTTTTTTTGTTGTTGTTGTTTGCTTTTGTTTTCCAAGCCCGCGGAATTTAAAAATGAGTCCGATTGACATGATTTATATTGAAAATATATTCATTTTATATCAATGACTGCGGGCTAGATTTGTTTACAAGTTAGACAAATGAAAGTTATCCACTATTGCTATTGCTATTGCAGCATTTTTCACCTTGAAAGTATCTCTCAGAGAATTATTTACCTTTTATTATGATCATTTTGACATCTGTATTTAAGTAAAATTAATTAATATTTTTAAGTCCCTTTAACTAGTTTTTTGATTGACCTTAAATGTTTATTAAAATGCAACATATCAAAATTTTATTTAAATAACTTGTGGTAGCTGTGTTTTTCTTAAAACCCCAAACTTTTCCTTATTTATATACACATCCACTTACTTATTCAAGACTTTTATCTGAAAACCTTTCACATATTTTGAATGTAAACGGGGCTTTTCTTGGCTGCCCACACACAAACAGAAATGCAGCAAGACAACACGTTGCAATGACAATCGTGGCAAGTTGCACTTGTCGAGCACTTTCCAGCTTAAGCCCACACATTCATTGACAATGACAGCAGCAGCCGCCTCAGAAATTCTTGAGAAAAATCGCTAAGAAAACGCACTTAAGTCGCGCGCGTTTTTGTTCGCCTACGATTTCGCTTGAACTTGACTCTGTGAGCTTTGTGAGCTGTTTATGACTACACATAGTTAAGTTGTATGCAAGCGGAAGTTAACGTCACCATTATATATGTTAATATGATTATTATTACTTATGCTATTAACAGATGGCATTCACATACAGCTAAACCTGGCCAACATGCCTCAAATTGCTCAACTGATTGTGTGCATGTCTCTTTGGAGGGCACTTAGTCAACCAGCCACCTACACACTCGTAAACAATATATCTACGTGGCACATTGCTTGGCATACTTGACATGCCTGCACTGCAATGAATGTGGGTTGCCTCACAGTCCGGCTAATTGGCCGCATCAAGAGCTTCAAGTGCTTTACTCAAGTATCTAGTATCTCGTATCTATTGCATCTCGTATCTAGCGCAGTCTCAGACCAAACTCTTGCCACATATTGAACATTCAAATCAGTTGTATCAGATGACAATAGGCAGAGGCATCTTACGCGTTTTGTAACTGGAGATGGACGCGAAGCCTTAGCTATTCTGTGACAACTGCGCATTTAGCTCCCAACGTTTCTTATTTATTCATTATTTACACAACTAAACGAATAGGCTGAAAGACGCTTATGAATCGCGTCGAAAACTCGTCACAAACGCGCCATATGTCTAGTTAACTCAAACAAGCTCACCGACCTTACTATATCTATGCCCAACTATAGCGCAACGTTCTTGAGATCTGCCTATTAAAAGTTTACTCTGCTATTCTGTATAATGCTGCCCCTTGGCCCGTCTTCCTCCACCGTTCCCCTCTACGCTTCCAATTTCATTGCGTAATTTGTTTAGCGTGTTTGTTGCCATTCTTTTTTTTCACTTTTAAGATTCTCTCACATCTCTGGGAAACTTTTGCGCTATTTGCTTTGCTAACATTTATCGTATGAGATTCTGCTGATGTACCTCAAAAAGTATCTTAATAACTCAGTAAGAGGGAAGGTGAATAATAATTAATCGTTAATTAACAGATAATCTCTTTCTAGATGCATTAAAGATAATTATATTTTGTCTCCTATTAAATATAGTGTATCTACAAGTCTGCTGACTTTGTCTATTTCTTTTTTTAATTTTCTATTGTTCTTTATTGATTTGCACAATTTTAATATCTCTGATGTGTCAGTAAAGGAGAACATAGCGGAAATGATCAATTTACGATACATAGACCCGATAAGAGATACTTGTATCTCTAACTGCTGCTCTGCCAAATGCCAATTGAGGTAAACAAATTTCGATTGGAAACTGTGGTAAAGTGTTTCCATGTACGACAAGAGATTTTGGCGTGTGATTATCTCATCAGCGTCATATTGCCGTAGGCCAAAAACTTGTTAGACAGCACATTCGAGTTGTATGCATCCGATAGATTCGAATACAAAACGGGTTAAATTTGCATGTGCCAACATCAAATTGGAGCTGCCGTTGTCGGCGTTGCATGTTAAGCGTTTGATTAATTTAATGACAATGCCCGTAGGCTACATTTGATGAGGCATAACTTTTACTTGCCCCATACGGTTGAATGGATGATATCAGCTCTTCATGCTCCTGCAAAGAAATTGCCGCTCAACAATTGATTTAGTAAATAATTCGCAACGAGTTTTGCCTAAACAACAATGTAAGCGCTTCTCATGACTCATTGATTTATCTCATAGCTATATTTAAATTTTACCAAATTACATATAGAATCAATATATAGTATACAATTGTGTGTGTGAAGAAACAACATTTGATTATTTCAAGCTCTTTTCTTATTCTACCGTTTCTAATTTTAAACGAAATTTGTTTTATAAACAACTTTGTGCTGGCCATTGGATAGCTAGCAAATGTTAAAGTGCTTGACGTCACAGAAATCTTTTTCGTGGCATAATTCTCTTTTGTTGAAACAAAGGTGTGAGCACAACGAACTCGTCATAAATACTTCCGTTAACAAATGTACCAGAGCTCGGATTGCTTGAAAGGCAATTCAGTCTTGGCTATCTTGTTGGCCGAAGAAAGAAGCATAGGCTGTGAGCTTGATCTGATCATCTCATAATTGTACAATTGAATAATGTATTACCAAATATTTGTAAAATTCACTTTCATTTACACTTTCAATAACATCAAACTGTCATAAGTTTGGTAAAACTATCCCAATTCCATGCAGATTTCATCATAGTTTGGACTCACAATTCAATAAGCTCAATTAAATTTTGTTTTTTTAGATAGCCCTTTAGATGTCAATTCTAGCTCAAAGTAAAGATGTGAATCATTACATAAAGTGATCGTAAAAATATATATTCACTCGTTTGTTTCGTTAGTTAGACTATATAGTCTTACCTGAAACAACAAATTTATAATGCATCTAACTGTTATGTGACAACATCCAAATAATTTATCTTTTTGAACATGGAACCAAAATAATCGTATAATATTTCACAAATCTTTCCAGTATAAAACTCATATAAAATGCCGAAACCTCTCGTCAACTCCTGCTGCCTGTGTCAGACGACACGCAATGGGTCTGTTATATCTGGAATTTTGGCTATTGTGCTATCCATAATCACAATAGTTGTGATATTCACAACACGTGTGCATTTCAAGACAATTCTCTTAGACTTTATACCAAATGATATTGTAAAAATCATACTCGTGATAAATCTATGCATGACTATTTTAATATCTCTGCTGATGATCGCAGGCGTTCTCAAGGTGTGTATATATTCGATACTTGTATTTGAATAGCGTTCTCATGATCAATTATGCTTATGTTTTTCAGCGCAATCACTATCTAATGGTACCTTGGGTGGTACTAGGAATTATGATTGCCATTGGCCTGCTGATTTCTGTAATTTACACTGCCGTCGTTTTTTTCATCGATGGCTTTGTGTTGACGGGCGTTCTCTGGCTGATCTTTGGTCTGATCTGTTGTGGTAAGTGAACATTGGCGTCGGGTATTTGTGGCTTCTCCATGTGCGGTTTTTAGCACCGGATGGCGTTTCATGGCAGCCGTTTTTACTTTATCGACGCATTTATCATGCGCCGATTATAATCAGTAATTACCTGCATGCTGAAAGCCAGAAACGGATCGGCATACTGGGGGTGTTCAGTCGACGGACAAATGAGGCGCGAAGTGCTTGCCCCACAATTAGTTTCGCTGCCAAATGGCATAAATAATAAATGGCCATGTTGGACACAACAGTAGACACTCGCAAATGACAACCACACACATAGAGTGTGTGGTAATTCAAATTCGTGTGGAAAAACATGGATAGCAATTTCGTATTATTTCGTATTAACGGAAGCTATTAAAATTCCCAACTTTATAAATTATAACTCACGCATTACGAATCCAATTATTATCTGTACTTGAATCATATACACATTTTTAAGATGACTTATTTAAATATTTTATGAACTGATTTAATAATATTGTTCGCCAAGATATGTAAGCAAGAAAATCATAATTACTATGATTAGAGATGATTTACTTATATATAAAAGAAGAAACATAGAATTATTAAAAAATAAAGATTCCAATATACTATTTATCGCTATTACACCCACTAATACCATAGCATCTGAGACTATTATCGTTAATATATATTTGCTTATCTTCTTTCAGCTGTTCTCACATATTGTTGGTGCGTCGTCTACAGCGAGTATGCAAATCTGGCCGAGGAGAGCGAACGTGGACGCTACAATAAGCAACCTTATCGGCGTTGATCAAATGATGACTCTGTTGATCCCAATGGTCCGATCACATCATCCTATCACTGCGTATACTCCACACACATTATATCTGTTAGTTGATAATACATACTAATGTATGCTATGTTCGTAATTAGCTCATATGTTTAACTAATAATTTTAATTTTAATATTTAATAAAGCATATACAAGTACATCCATTTAAGTACTATGTATAGAAAATTTATTGGGACCTTAGTAAGTGCAATCGAATTACTTTAACATTTATTTATTTATCACGGTCCAATAAAGTTTGTTGTAATTTGTATGTAATTTTTGTATGCAAAATAACAATAATATTTCTAACACGTAAAAAATAAAACAAATATCAAATACCTAAAGTGTACGAGGTCATTATGGGTTTATTGTGTGTGTTCTCTCACATTATTTATTTCAAAATAGATATTTATTTATCTCAAAGTCTATCAAAATTGTAAATTAACTATAATATATGTATGTGGGCGTCTTCGTTTTGTGAGTGGAGGTGTGTGTTTGTATATCCCGTAAATATCTAATTATTTACATGTGAATTTGTTTACAGTTCATTGCGAGAATATTTGGGCTTGAGCTCCTCGATGCGCTTAATGAAGTCTGATTTCTCCAGGCAGCCGTCGCAGCTCTCATCCCAGTCGTTAAGAATCTTTTTCAGATCGCGAACTTTCAGCTTTTTCAGGTCCACATTGTTCAAATCGATTTGTTTCTCTACAAAGTGAAAGATAGGTATCAAGGTTATGCATTGATTAATTGTAAGAGGACATACCATATCGTAAATCGCAAATTTGAGCATCCTTCTTCTTCAGTTTCTCACATACTTTCTCCGCTGGCATTGACCAACTCATGGGCTTGCTCAATTCATTTAAAATTCCTGTGGCAGACTCCTCAAGACCGCCCAGGTAATAGCACTATGTGAAAAAAGAAGAAAATGCTTACGTGTTTGTCATTGATTTGCTGCAACGCTGACTGTTAGCCGGCAAAATGGCCTTGGACTACTTACAAATCTGTGTTCCTTGTTTTTCTGTGTCTTGCAGAATTTCTTAAACGCCGTTTCAATCAGCTTGTAATCCTTCTTTGTCGCATCGTCCAGGGAGTCGCCAAAACGCCTCACAGTCTTCACACAAACTATAATTACATTCAATGTAAATTTCTTGTAGAACATTTTATACTTACGTGGCCATCAATCGGCCCACTTTAAAACCAATTTTATATACCTTCGCAATCGTCCTCTTTGAGCGCCAGCGTTGACTGTGCGACTCCGACTATAATGCAGGCCAGAAATACTAAATATGACGTGTTCATTTTTTCAAGTTTTGTGTAATAAATTCAATAACTTATTTTTTATTGAATGCCTACACGTTAACTACAATTCTGTTTTAGACAATGTGACCAGATCGTGAAAACCGAGAAGTACCATATTTGTTAGCAAGGTTGCCACTTTATGTGTACATTTGCAAAAGCTTGCTGCTATGAGCATACAAAGAATATTATTTAAACACCTGTTAGGTAATTACTTATATTATAATAAAAATACTTTATGTAGGGTTTTATAAAGACGAGCGCGCTCGATTGATCCGCTGGTTTTAGTTAGCTTTGTTTTATTAATTTTTATTGAAAGATCAATCTGTTAGTTGGACTTGACTGTTAATTAACATTAATCTGTTGATGAATTAATGTTAACATTTTAAATAGATATTTTGGTATACTTTAAATTTTGTTGCTTAAATAAAAGGGCGCGATTTTGAAATTGTTAATTTAATTTAGCAGTTCCTGAAAAACGTTGCTTTTTCAATAAACAGCAAAATACAAAATATTAGCAATTTAAAAAGCCCGAGCGACAAGCACAATAAATTTAATGCCTTAAAGTATACAACAAAACGATATAAACATCTGTGTCCCGGTTAACGGCTTACATTGCGACCCGAAAAGTTGCCAAAAAAAATTAAATTTTTAATTTGGAATTTTGCCGAAATTATTATTTTTTTGGAGCACTTTAATTTTCATTTACCATATATTTATTATTTAAAATTAATGTTTTATATGACTATATTTATTAACTATCTTGTATGAAAAGAGTAAACAGAATTCGGCTCTCTGTTGATTTCGTCTTTCTGCCCTGCTTTGGGAACAGCCGAAAAAGTTCTCGTTCAGTATTGAGTCACTCGGACTGTCGGAAGCAACGCAGCGCGTGTCTCGGTGTCTTATTTGGGTTATATACTATTCGAATACGTAAAACAATTCTCAAATATGCACTTCGTCTCCAGCGAAAAGTACCTTACCCGTGACGTCGTTGTGCGATCTTTGACATGAAATTCGCGGCAAGAACGCGGGATTCTTGATTACAGTTGCACAGTATTATTCACGCAAGCAAACTGTAAAGAGCTCTCAGAGATTGTAACCGTGGGCAACCCAACAACGCGACGACTAAAAACCAAAGTAAAACTATTCTTTGCAATTTGCTGTACAAAATTTACAATTTACTGTAACAAATTTTGTGTAATTTCAATTTGTGTCGGTCTAAATTTGAAAACGTGTTGTTGGTCAGCCTATTTTTAAAAGCATTTAAAGCAAAAATATAAAATGTCTGAGGTAAAATTCCTGGTGGTGCTACCCACAAACCCGGACAAGTCAGCCGATATGACGAAACTTATAATACAAGGAACGCTGCTTCAAGAGCCCCAGCAGTAAGTAAACTAGCATAACAATTACAACGCGTAATCCCCGTTTAAGAAAATCGATGTTGTGCCCTTAAGTTAGCTCAATTGTTTCTTAGAAAAATGTAATTATTTAGGTCTCGCGTGCAACAATTTATAGAAGCTCTTAAAAGTATAAAGCTAAAAGTTCAAAGATTTATGATACACAGATGGGTGTGCCTTGAAAATGTTAGGCGGTAACTAAATGATTATAGAAATATAGGCATTACGTGAGGCATATTCAAAATTAAATTGAGCTTATCAGGCTGTTTTATTTGGCACTCAATTAAAATATGGCAATTAAAATTAAAACTCAGACACTTAAAATCACTTTTGGCATTTGTATATCAGATCAGTTCCCATCATCAATGACATCATCAACACGAAATTAACACAAGAGACACGCGCTAAAGATGCCGCTAAATTGCCGACAAGTGCGACGCTGAGACACAATAACAACAAGAATTGTTCAAAACAGAAATATGTACATAAAGAGAAGAATTCGAAAAGAACAGATAATAAATTCTGATTGTGGTAAATCAACAAGTCGTAAATGAATAAGCAAGAATTAATTTCGCCCATTCTTCAGCTTGATGGTCACTGAGCAAATGATGTCAATAAATCACAATTCTTTCAGTTTCTTCGTTTATTTTATCATTGTTGTACCTTGTGTATTTTCTATAACTTTTGGATCCGGCTTCATGCTGTAAGACTTGATGTTTAATTTATTAATTTACAAGACCTTCAAATCGATATCGTTATCTTGTTGTGTTGATAACAAGACATTGATAGCTCCTGCCTAAAAGTCAAGCGTTGAGTATTACTGCACTTGAATTGATAAGGTCTTCGGATATATGACTAACATTTGCCAACAAGTTATTTAAACTACTGCAAAAGATAACAATCTTCCACATAACTTGCATTGTTAACACATCAACATTCTTCACATTCAACAAATAAGTTTAGTTAACTATATAGTCGTGTCATTTATTATAGGAATTCAATTTTTATAAGCACTTGATTGTCCACGTCAGGTTGCAGAACTTTAGGTTTTTTGGAATGCAATTGTAACAATAGTCACCAGCTTTCCGAAGAATTACATTTACATTTCTTAATAGTACCTAATTAACTAAAAGTTGTAAGATGTAATTGAAAAGCTAAAATCATACTGGGATATTCCCTTCGTAGTTCACGTACATAATAAATACTTAAATTTAGATATTTAAATTTAGATATTAAGCAACTTCTAACGTTGAATAGTAATTGGCACGAGTGTTTGAACAATGAATCACATTCGAAAATAGTGAACGCCGGTTAGAAACAATATATGTATAATTCTAATACTAGATCCCGTATAGCTTGAACGCTTTTCACACCTACGTTTTATGGATTCACCAGATCGGATCAGACATGTTGCAGCTTTACAGTGACTTGGCATTTTATAAGATATTTCACACCTGCCTTTAATTACTAATTATAATAATAATACTCGATTATACATTTTACTGCTGTTTATATATATTAATTAATTGTTTATCAATCTTATTACAGATTCTCCATTAATTTCGTGAACAGTCCCAACTGCACAGACAATATAACATATCATTTCAAAGTCAATGTTCCCCTGCAGACGATCATCGAGAATTATAAGACCGACGGCGAGTGGAGCGCATCACATCAGGAGAAATATTTGAATATATTTGATGGTAAACGCGATATAAATATATCAAGTATTCCCAGTATTATAGACGGTATTGATGCCGTACTTAACTATTCGTCCACAGAAGACGCCTTTTCACTAATGTTTCAATTAGACCATCCTGATTCAACTATTAACGTATACCAAGTGCGTGGACAAGGTTATAACTTTGTTACCAAATATGAGACTATGTTTCCCCTCTCTGAAATTAAGTCGATTCAAGTCTGGGGTGATGTTAAGAAAATTAATCAATTCTCCTTGAATTACGAATGATTGGATCAATATATGCGAATATGAGTTAAGGTTAGACTTACACTGTTTTTCATTGCAAGTTTCTTCTTTCTGGTATTGTTTTCTTCTTAAGACGTAGATTGCTTGGTTATTGGTTGGTCTGGTTCTATTATGTTGTTTGACTTAATGTTTGGTTTGGTTTGGTTTTGATTCGTTTGGTTTGTTCTGATCTTTTCGTTTAACAATGTATCTAAGCACGTGGTTCTTTGCATTCACAAAGTTTAATAAAACTCCAATTCACGATCATTCAGTTTGCAGCTACATACTATCTTTGTAGTATAAATCGCCTTGAACGTATGCCACGCTTTTTTTTGTTGCACTCGCCGACGAAACAATTCCTTCGGAGCTTCTGCATCATTAATCCGTTTCCAGTGCCTTGCAGTAGTATTTAAATAATTAATTATTAATAGTTTTAAGCAAATATGTTCTTGTGTTATGTTAAGTTAAGCCAAAGAATTTTTAATTTGTGTCGTACGTTGCTGAATTAGTTTAAATTAAGCATTAAATTTTACATCTTTACATCCCACACCCCATCCGAAGTATTAAGTGAAAACAATAAGCAACTGCATCCATCAGCTTGTGTTACAATCCTAAACGAATTCCATTAAATATTATTATTTATTTTGCAAATTTCTCTCAAATTTGTTTCATTCAAATTTTCAGATTGTTTTGCATACGTTTTCCCGAAAACGTGTTTGAATTGCATCTCTGCTATACTAAGTATAAAAATTAATGCATCAATTACAATTCGAGGAAAACCAAATGATTTAAGGATCGCGAAAATCTATTTTGCTTTTCGATCATTTTATAGCTGCCTTACCAAACTATGGATAAACATTGGGGCTTGCCTGCCATCTGTTGTTTATCGCAACAAACTGAGCGTTCTAAACAAGTAAATGTACTATTCCATAAATTACACGATAGCATACGCATTTATTTTCCATTTCAGTTTGTTTTAATGCTTCATTTCTATCCCAACAAGTGTGGGCGTTACTTTTTAATGCAAATGCGTTTACATCTGTTACACTTCTCAATAATTATGTACAATAAAGTATGCTAATAAAATACAAATCTTAAATCGGTGTATATACTTAGTATAAAGTATATATACTTATGATATTGGCAAGTCATTTAATACATGTATCTTTTATAAAATTATTAAGAGACGCTTTTACAGATTGCTTTTTGAATTTCATATACAAATAAAAGGAACAAAATACGTTAAAAATGTATATATTCGAGTAAATCAAATGATACACGAATACTAAACATAGTATATACAATACAAATATCCTAATAAAATAAACAAAAATAAATAGGACATAAAATAAAACACTGTCTTTAAGACATATCAAAAGAATATACAAGAGTTTGTAACAAAGACTGGCAAGGACGAGAATAAAAATTAAGCTAAACCAAGGACTAGAAAAGGTTTCGAGCATCAATATTAAACTAATTTTTAGTGTCTACTTTTCAAGTTTACAAACTATTTGATTTGTTGGCCCGCTGCTATTCTGAAATTGTGAAAAACCCAGTTGAACAAAGTTTGCCAGAGAAGTTTGCATGCTGGAATCGGAAGCCTGAGTGATTGTTATGGTGCTACCATCCAGATCGACGTGCATAATTTGTGGCTGTTGCTGGATTTGCATTTGTGACTGAGCATGCTGAGTTTGAGTTTGAGGGGTTGTAGATGCTGTTGGTTTCACCTCATACACCTCCTAAGTTTGCCAACGAAAATAAAAGTAAGTTAAACAAACTAAACGAACAAAATTAGCTATTAAAAAATTACTTGGGCCTTGGCAGCCTGTTGTGCACCGGCTAAGGGTTGCCTGACTGACGCTGCAGTATCCAGACGCGATTTCTTGTGCATCTCTCGATGCTTCTCGTAGTGCTGCTTCGATGCAAAATTTTTATTGCAAATTTCACAGCTGTGCAGTCGAGTCTCGCCAGGCTGTGCGCTGTGCGTGCTGCGATTAGAATTAATGCAATAAGTAATTTTCTATATTTTCTAATTATAATAAAATATAATTTTATATCTACTTACCGTTTATGCTTGTTGAGATTGTCCTTGCGAGAGAAGGGCTTCTTGCATTCCTCGCAGGTGAACATCTTCTGGCCAGAGTGAGAGACGAGATGACGCGACAAGTGCTCCTTGCGACTAAACGCTTTATCACAGCCCTCTTCTGAGCATTTAAAGGGGCGGAGGCCCGCATGAAGTTTCACATGTTGTGTGAGATGCTCCTTCTTCTTGAACTCGCGTCGGCAGGTGGGGCAGGTAAGTGCACTGGCTTGTGTCGCTGTAGGCGTCTCACTGGCTAAAGCGTTGGTCACCTGTTGCTGCTGTTGTTCAGGCGGTGTGTTCGATTGCTGGCCGGGCACAGGCAAAATCTGTTGCTGCGGTCGTGAGGTCTTTAATCTCTGATTAATTTGTTGTTCTGGCGGCTTGCGGTTTATTTTTCTTTGGTTTGCAATACTTGTTACTACACCGGCTGGCACTGACTGGGGCAGCTGTTGCATTGCGAGAGTTGGCTGTGGTGGCGGCTGTGTCTTGGGTGATGCAGTAATCTGTGCTGCAGCTGGAGCTGGTGGCGCAGCTGGCATTTGTTTAGGCGCTTGTTTAGGCTCAGGCTTGGGCGGTGTTTGTGGTGAGATGCGACTGATAGTTATATTCTGCTTATTTAGCAGTGGCATTTTATTGCTCGTCACGGACTGCTGTGGCTTGGTCAACTTAGTGATAGTCGTATTGGATGAAAGCCGTTGCAGTGCAGCCACATTGTTTGACGCAACCGTTGACTGCTGCTTTACCAACGCTGCACGTTTGTTATACTCCGTATTGGCAGTACCAGCAGTAGGAGCAACAGCACCAATTGAAGCAACACTTGGCGGTGTGGTTTTATATTTAACCTGCTGATGTGGTTGCTGTCGGGGCGATGGCGTCTTGAACTTGACCGTAGCATCTGTGCTGCTGCTTGTTGGATTGCTCGGCTCGGAGCTTACATTCCGAATGACCAATTGTGGATTGATTGTATTGGAACGCGGAGATCTTATGATTTGTTGTGAAGTAACTTGCGCTGTAGTAGGCGGCAGTTGTTGGGGTTGCGGCTGCTGTTGCTGTGACTGGTGATGCTGTTGTTGTTGCTGAAGTTGCTGTTGAAGCGGTAGCTGCGGTTGGTGTTGTTGTTGTTGTTGCTGTTGTTGTGGCTGTGGCACAAGAAACTGATTTTGTTGGGTGGTCGACGCTGATTGGAAGGATGTCGCATTGCCGAGACTTTGTGGAGTCAACTGTAAAGTGGCTGGAATGGATGTTGGCGTTAACTGCATAATTGGCTGACCATCTGCAGTGGCTAATTGTGGCTGCAACTGTAAATTGAAAATGTTTTTCTTTTTATAAAATATGCAAAATAAGACTAAGATTAATAATATAGCTAAATCTCACCTTCATTTGCACTTGATATGTGGTGGGCAGCACAAGATTCTTGGTGTCTATGTGCGCCACAATCTGCTGGTCAGAGTTCTCATCCCGTATAGTAATTGGCAAGAAGCATTTGTTAGGTGATAACATATTGGCAGCTCCATTGACACCAACAACTTGAGTGCCTGTCAGACTAGAAAGTAGGGCTGCGGCATTAAACTGTTGTGTCTGCTGAGCAGCTGCTGCATTACTGGCGGAACCTCCACTACTCGGCAGCAGTTGCAATTGAATTTGTGGCTGCGTTCCACTGACTCCGCCAAACTGTTGCAAGCTTCCAGCAAATTGTGGAGCTGCGGAAGGTGACGACAGCACAAAGTTTAGTTTAGGTTTCTTGTCAGAGGAACCCATACCGTCATCGCCACAGCTAGTAAACTGTGTCTGCGCTTGCAGCTGTTGAAGTTGCTGCAAGAGCGCTTGTTGTTGAAGCAATACGTTGAGATCATTTAGCTGCTGTGTTTGCAATTGAATCTGTGTAGCTGGAGCGGGCACTGCTGTTAACGTTTGTGTCGACAACTGTTGCTGTGGCTGATGTTGTTGATGATGCTGCTGCTGTTTTATGTTGGACATAGAACTCGTACCAGGTGAACTGTGGACGTTCTCCTTCTTCCCTAGCGGCGTAATTTTTATGTCCGGCTTGAGACGTATAAACTCTTCCAGGGTGCTTTAAGGTGAAACACAGTTAAATATAACCTTACATTAATCTATCAACAACTTGAAAGTATCACTTACTTTTGTTTCTCACTCTTGATTTCTGACTGGGCAGGTGGCGGAGGCAATGGCTGTGCCTGGACGTGACTGTCAACAGTAATTGTGTATTGTTGCTGCTGCTGCTGAGGCTGTTGTTGCTGCACCTGCATGCCAACTGCTTGCATGATGCTGCTCAGCAGATCATTGGGCTGGTTATTGCCGGCTGTGACAAGTCCGCTGCTGGGAACAGGGCCAACGACATTGAGACTCTTTCCAGCGTCATTGACGGCATCTTTGATAAACACTTTATCATCGGTCTGAAGGGTGCGATGGTTGAGCCAATTGCTGAGTATTGTCTGCGAATTTTTCGAAATGTTTCGCATCTCGTACATTTGTTCCACTTGCTGTGCACACTGGGCACAAACTACCTTGGGCAGACGATCTTTCTCATCAATCTGTGGGTTTACGAGATAAATAAGTCAATTGGTGTATAATTGGGATGGATTTAGCATTCTATACTCACTTGCACTGGAAGGCACTCGGCAATTTTATGACTGAGATTTTTGGCGCGGCCATCGGGTGAGTAAATGTTAATCTTTTGTTCGCTGCTGGCCGTACAGATGCGACACAGATCCCAAAAGTTGATGCAGCGCACATTGGACATTTTGAACACGCACTGGGTACAAGTTTAGTTGACTTACAAAATGGTTAACAGTTGCAATTCCCGCGTTCGCACTTTGTTTATATACACAAAAGACTCACACGCACACACACTAATGTTCAAGGTTGTTGTCTGCAAGCTGCAGCAAACAAACTTTAGAAGCTCCCGCCTAAATCACTATTGCACATTTTTGAACACGTCCAGTATTGCACGCTTGTTGTGTTAACTTTTTCGCTTGGCTCCAGCTGAAATTTTGCACATTTTCATTTTTATTTTGCAACAAGAAGTTGTTTTGTAAATGCAGACGCCGCAATACCACGATATCATTTGATGCCAAATTTAACCAAAAAATACTAAAAATACAAATGTAGTGCCGCCAACTTGTCACAAACATCGTGAATTTATCGAAATTGATTCAACGATAACTAGTAAATGCAATTATGGAACGCCATAGACATTTATGTATATGTGTAGTTCAATTGTGTGCGTAATTGCGTGACGGCAGAAGTTCTGAGAAAATATAAAATTGCTTTTAATATCTGATTTTTAACGCTTCAAAAATAAAAGATGGGATCTCGTAACGAATGTCGCATTTATGTTGGCAACTTGCCACCAGATATTCGCACCAAGGATATCCAGGATCTTTTTCACAAGTTCGGCAAAGTCACATTTGTCGATTTGAAGAATCGGCGTGGTCCGCCATTTGCATTTGTCGAATTCGAAGACGCGCGGTGAGTAATAAAAACCTATAATGCGTCTGCCAGCATCTCCAATACAGACATATGGAGCAAAGATAATAAACTGCTTATTATTGGGGGTATATAGTGATGCAGATGATGCGGTCAAGGCTCGTGATGGCTATGACTATGATGGTTATCGCCTTCGGGTTGAGTTTCCACGCGGTGGAGGTCCCGGTAGCTACCGCGGCAACAATCGCAACGATCGCAGTCGGGATGGAGGCGGCCGCATGGGTGGTCGTGGGCCACCAGCTAAGCGCTCACAGTATCGCGTCATGGTAACGGGCTTGCCTGGTTCAGGTTCTTGGCAGGACCTGAAAGATCACATGCGTGAGGCAGGTGATGTCTGCTTTGCTGACACTTATAAGGATGGCTCTGGGGTAGTGGAATTCTTGCGTCACGAAGATATGAAGTACGCCATTAAGAAGTTGGACGATTCGCGTTTCCGTTCACATGAGGTCAGTACTATTGAGATGTGGAATGATTGACGCCTTTAGAAGTGTATCGTAATTTTTTAATTGTTGTTTAATAGGGCGAGGTTGCCTACATACGCGTGCGTGAGGATAGCGGCGATAATGAGCGCAGCGGAGGTGGTGGTGGTGGTGGAGGAGGCGGTGGCGGCGGCGGCGGAGGCAGTCGTGATTATCGTGATAGGCAAGTAGAACTTCTTTAAATTTAGAAAATTAAGAAGTAATTGGGATTATCTTTCTTTTAATTATATTAACCGTTTAATTTATTAATTACAGGTCACGTTCACGATCGTTCTCATCGCGACCTCGTCGTCGCGGCACACCAACATATTCCCCGGTGCGTCGTCAATCCTATTCCAGGTCTCGCTCACGCTCTAATTACTAAATTACACAATCATTATCCATTAATCTTAATATTTCTTACGAGCAGGAAAATTTAGGAAAAAACAAGCTAACTATCAAGACACACCCCGCCCCCCATAAATACTTATACTTACTGTTTGTTTAATCATACATGCTGATTATGAGCAGATCGATCTATCAGTTAAATATCAAGAAAACTTCTAATCAAGAGTGGAGAAATCCATTGCAAATCAAAAAATTAGGAAACCAACAGTAAACACTTGCGTTACTCTCAGTAAAGACAAATTCTTTTAAATTATTATTTAATGCATACAAATACAAATACACATTTGACAAATTTATTTTTAACGATAATTTTAATGCAAGGAAAAGTCCCTTACACATTCCTTGTTCTAACATTTGGTTGCATTCACAAAGCATAATTTATTAGAATTTATGTCTTACCTTCAAACTTAACATAAAAACAAGAGAAACCCACATTTATTAAGAATAAATATATGTAAAAACAAAATCCGAACACAAAATTCTATGAAGAACATTTATACAAATTATTAATATTTCATTTTATTTTTCTTCTCTTCCCCATTTTTACGCGTTTATGTTTGGAGTATAATGAGGATTGTTGGAGAAGGAGGAAGGATAAGGATGAGGAGGAAGAGGAAGGATAATTTTGATAATGATGATGAAGTGGAGTGTAATGTGGATTTGGAGTAAATTAGTGTGGTGGCAGGAAATTTGGAAAGCGTAATTGTGTTTAAAAAATATTATCAGGAAACAAAAGGATTTGGATATTTTAGGAATCATAAAAGGATTTGGATATTAGGAATTTTCTTTCATCTTTACATGAATGAAATGTAAAACGCTAGGACAACATCGGATGCAGTTTCCCCATGGCACTCGAGCTCTAAGCATCGGAGGACATCCTTCTGATTCTAATCTTTGCTCTTACTGTTTGGAACTCCCTTCGGTGCTTCGTTACATCTTTTGGGTTTGTTTTTCGATTCGGATTAAAGTCATTTTGTGGGTATAAAGAGATCGTGAATAATGATGTGGAGGATGATGAACGTGTGCACATGGACAGGATATGCAAGGATATATTGGAAGCGCATCCCTTCGTGCTTCACTTCAGCATTCATTTCACATCGGATTAGGAACTAAATTCGCATTTCACTACCCTTCGGATAACATTTACTTACTCACCATATTTCGTGGCCTTTGCGCCCATATCAATGGAATTTCCGCATCATCCAACGTTGTCTTGCGCCCAACGCTGGATAGTGCCCGGTCCTTGTGATCTTCCTCTATCTCTCCTTGTGGTATGTTCGATTTTTGCGATCTAGCAATTGTTTTGCGTTTATTTATCAGTTTACGTTTTACATAAGCCAAATATTTGAAAATTTAACACTTGTCGTCTTAATTGGTGTTGCTTATGGCGACTAATTTGGGCACATGATGTATATACATGTATGTACTTGAGTATATATTATATACAATAATGCCAGAAGCCTGTTGCCATATGCCATATGTGTATTTGTTTGATTTTGTCCAAGTTTTGACTAGAAATGCCCAAAATATAGCCTTAATATTTTGCATGAGGTTTATTTTATCCAAACAATAATAAATAGTATACACTGAAATAATCGGCGCGGAGAACAAGGCATTTAAAATAAGAGCCAGTGAAATCAATTCGATACAATGCTACGTTCTCTCTGCTCATATTTTATATCTTAACTAACTATAGACTACACAACCATAGTTTTTAATTCATATATTTTTGAAACTTAATAAAACAAAAATAACAAAATATATATATATAATACTTGTTGGTGTTTTAAATGGAGGTAATTCATTAATAGGTTTTCTTTACTTTAAGGGTGTACATGGTTGCATTAAAATATATATGGTCAGTGCCGTTTATTAGCAATTAATAAATATATTTTCGCATGAAAATGATAATAATGGAAACAAATGATGGTTTTTTTGCTGTAAGGACTTGGTATGACTCTTCAAATTTGGTGTAATCGACGAGGAACTGCTTTAACAGAGTTTGCATTCAGTTAACAGAATGCATGGAATATCGATGTTATCGATATTAATTAGGAAATCACTAATGTAGGCGCGAAAATGGAAATTCTGATTTCAAGTCGTTCAGTTTTCGGATTTTAACCCAAATTAAATTTAATTACAAACTGGATATAAATGCTCGCTGTTAATCTCTTAACTTTGCGTATCCACAATTATTTAATTAAAATTTCAAGATACGTAATAGTGCTTAATCGGGCGATCCTGTTATACTCTTATGGCACTGATATAATTTTTTTCAGACTGTTTGAAAACTGCAGTGATTATTCAATCTGAGCAATAGCCGCATATAAAATATTTTTAATTAAACTATTAGAAGGGTTATTTAAAAATAATTTTACTGATCAGTGATTAATTGATTTATTTAAATTATTTGATAGGAATAATGAAGTTCCCGCTGTTGTTTACAGTAAAATGTTAAGTATCTTTAATGTTATGCTTTGGTATTCAGAGCGGGCAGTCGAAAGCAGAACATCGAACGTTGCGGTTGTGAATCGGACGCTCGCGAGGCGTTGAGAGCAATAAAAATACGTTTCCTTGCCGCGGTTATAACACAACAACTCTGCTATGTACGTGGTAGCAGACCGCGCGGCAAAACACAGCAATGACAAAGTGATTAGTGTGCAAAACAGTTAACAAATTGCCCGTCATTTCGCCCACGCGACAGCTGACAATTGTCAATGCTCGTATGTTAACCAAATAAATGCAATCACAATTGCCGCGGGCTTTTCAAATTATACTTGTTATTAATTATATAAAGTGCATTGGCGCTTGTCAAAGCTGCTCAGCCACGACAAGCAACGATCACGGCGTGTGGGCGACCGGTGGGATTGGTACTGGAAGTGGAGGTGTTCGTGGAATCATCGCTTTGGGCATCATTTGTTTGCCCTCTGGCGTGCTTATCAACAGCTCGGAATATATGCGGCATTTTTATAGACTCGCTCATTGATTGAATGATTTATGGCCATCGTTGAAGAGTCGATCGTGTATTTTATTACTCCATTCAACGGGTTAATTGAGTTTACTATTTCTATTAAACTTTCAGGCTTGAATATAAATAAACTCTATAAAAGCTGTCTTTAAATAGTGAACACAAAGAAGACGAGTTATTCGATTCAACAAAAAAATTATTGCTGAACAAGGCCGAAATACAAAAATTTACCAGCAAGATTAAAGGTGCGTATTCCTTAGATTTTCAATTGTCTCTCAAATCTTTTAGCGGCTTCCGATTAATAATACCCTAAGAATGACACTGTGTGTCTGGTGTGAGGTTGTAACTCGATATAGGAGACTTGTGGATGCGGTTGCTGCATCCTTGTAGCAAGATCAACACAAAACCGCCGGCATGTCTACCTACCAAGTACGTTTATTTACCTGATCTCTCACTCTCTTTCTCTCGCTCTCTCTGTAGTTCTTTATACCCGGTGCCCATTATTTACTGCTTCGATTTGTGTGTGGCCATTTGCGTTGCCTCACCGCCTTCTCCATCCCTTATGTAAGTTATCCAACTGCAAGCCGTGCTTTTCCGGTGTGTTAAATTCTTATTTGTTATGAGATGCTTATCACGCCCATGCTGTAGGTCTCTGTCAGTTTAGCTAAACTGTTTGTCATTGCGACAGGTGCGTCGCTCGGCCTCGGTCAAACAACGCAACCTTTGTGCTAATGCGGCAAAGCCTCACTTCGACTCTTGTTGCTGAACCTTCTCCTCCTCCTCGTTCATTGAAATGTCAGAGTTCATTTGTGCGAATGATTGACGTGCAGCTGTCCTAAATGCGAACCCGGGCCAGAGAACCCCTTTAGAAGGCAATGAAGCGCAGCGCGTACGCAATTTATGTTAATTGTTCTTATGTTCTACCCATTTAGCTAGTTGGGGAACATTCGCACTACTATAAAGTTGGTAACATGCATATTGAAAATCTACATAATAATAATTATAAACGTTGGTATTATTCTTTAATAATAACCTCTATGATAGATTTCTATATTTGAGCTTAAAAATTAATTAAATCGAAATTATTTAAGTACTTCCACTATTAAGTATTTGTGTTCTATGATACATTATAAATTATACAATTTAAAAATAATTATATTTTAGAGTATAGAAACTTCGGCAAGGTTTCTTATTCACAATTTATATAATTTTGTTTCGCTTGTCGCATTTCCTTTGGGTAAATGCCAGCGCATTTAATTACACACTTTTTACTTTTCACGCTGCAAGTAACCCAACCGTGGCCGGGAAGTGAGAGACCGAGCCATACCCAGATCATGGCCCGACCCATGGAGGAGCTAGGCAACAATTTTTCCGGCTAGTCTGCGGCCTGTGGCAACTGCAACAAGTTGTAAGAGACCCGCCAGGCTGTCTAATTGTTTTGACTGGAGAAATTTCTCTAGGCCTTTTTTGGTTAGTGCTTAATGTGGTAGACGAGGCGCGCCTGAATACTTTGTAACTGGTTTTTACCATACTCTGAATGAAATCAAGAATTTGGCCATCCGTAAGTGGCCCTACTGACCCGTTCACAGGCTCACATTTAAGGCCCAACTACCGTTTGAACTTTTAGCACAAACAGCTTTCGCGAAGTGAATAATTGAATAAGCAAATGAATGAGTGAATCTGAATGCGACTATATCAACAAACGATTTATACAATCTTCTTGTGATGGCAATTCATCAAAGCCCCATCTGCACACACCTTAGCCAGCTCTTAATTGGCTACCAAGCCCAGCAATGGCGAAGCCCCGCCCGACTAAGCTGCATTCATTAACAATAATAGCGAATATTCATATGAGTATTACTATGCAGACATGCTAACATTTAAATACTCTCATAAAAGATCGACAAACGACGACGCGACGCACGCGTTCTGGGCGCCGTTTAATTGCACGACGAACTCGCGTTTTTGGAGCGACTTTAACCGGTTGCAGAAAAATACTCGTATTATGTGATACTTTGTGAATGAATATTTAATTGAAGCAAGCTTTTTAAGTATTTTTATTGCAAGTGTTAATTAACATATGTATGCATGCATATTGACTTGACAGCCACTAATTAGTTTCAAATCAATTTCAATTTTTCTTGTTCTTTTCCATTTTTACATAGTCACTCGACCAATTGATAAGGAATCCACTATCTGACACTATTTAAATATTGTTTGTTGCTCTATTGTACGTATTGAACATTTTAATTGAAATCTTTTATTAGAGTTCAACAACGTGCGAACCTCTCAAGAAACGGATTTCTCTGATTATACCCAGTGCCTGGGAAATACCTACTTTGTGTTAAAGTATGGAACAGGCATTCGGAGGCCTGTTAAGTATAAATATTGCGCGATGTCTGTCTCTTCGTCTGTCCGTCCGTCAGCCTGTCTGTATGAACACATCGAGTTTAACAACTCTAAAATGTAGAGACACAACATCTGTCATGTATTCCATACGTAGATCAAGTTAATTTTAAATTAAGAATACGTTGCCCAAGCCAATTATAGTTTCAATTTCTAAACGTACAGCTTGACAGCTTAGCATCCATATAACCAATTACTTAATGCAGTTTTTATTATTATATATTACTTGTATTCACTTTTTTATAGCTTTCACTATAATTATTTCGTATAATTATAATCGCAAAAGCTAGTATCAGTTGTGGGTTGATGTTATTGATATAATTAATTATTCATAATTATACATATATTCGTTATTGTAGATCTGTACATCGATTCCAAGCTCTTTAATATAAATAATGCACATATTTTTGTAAATTAGGGCATGTTGCACTTAAGTAATGGCAGCAATATCATTGACGCGTGCCCCGCACAACAAATTGTAGCCCACTTTTTCGCATGTGATTCTGTTGGCCAGGCCAACGCTTGTTTAGCCGCGAGGCGCGTTTAAAAACGCGCAACACATTAATGAAGATTACGCTGGGTACAATAGGGACAATAGGTGCATCAGGGGTTGGTGGTGCCTGTTGACTGTTGCCTGTTGACTGTTGCCTGTTGCGGACTGCAGGGAGGAGGTTGATACATAATTATATATGTATGTAAGTACTCGTAATTGCAGTGGCTATTAAAATAATTCAACTGCTCGTCTGCGGCTGCGCACCATCTTGGGGAGGAAAGATTAGCTGTTTAACGTTTGCCTATGGGGGATTACCATAATTTTGCTAATATTTTGAGCGAAATATCCTGAATAATGCGCTTAGAAATGTGAATAAAGGCGGCATTAACCTGAATGGCCCCGCCAGCTGCAGCTGGATTGCGAGGACAGACTGCGGATTGAGGATGAGACTGGGATTGCGATTCAGGGTGAGGTGCATAGTCTGAGGCCAATATGAGTTGCGGATTTCAGCTGCATGATGAGCTGCAAAAACGCGCCAAAATCAGCAACTACAACCGCAGCGACGACGACGCAACGTCGACGAATGTCGACTGCATTAAAGTGGAAAATCCTGTCTGACAACATTAAAACTAAAGAAAAAATCTCAACAAAACACATAATAAGCGTGAAAAAAGCAAAAATGAGAGCAAACCGAACTGAGCCAGACGCAAACCTAACCCCGGCCAGGATGAAAAAAGCAATGAAAAGCGAATGCAGCTAGAAAACATAAAACAAAAGGAATGACTAGATGAGGTAGTCTTTCCAAATGAATACTCTATTCAAGTCATTTATTTCTCATAACATTTTAATCAAATCTATAGAAATGTGTAAAATGCATAACAATAAATTATTTCCGTCAACACCAACAACATCTTTGGCAATATGAAAAACTTCTTCTACCTGCACGGAAATCACTTGATTCTGACAAACTGCAGCTGTCAAAAGTCTTTTCAGCAGAGTTCCCAGAAATATTTTCAATTAACGCTGGCCATGAGGGAAGCTTTCTCAATGAACCTTTAAAGCGGCACGCTTTAGGTTCTGTTTAATATAGCGTAAATTATATGAAATCATTAATCAAGGGGCGCCCCCACGCCCAAGATCATTTAGCAAAATCAACATACATTTTATTCTTATATAATGTATATACATCCATGTATCCAATTGATTGCGTTGCTGCTGCGTTATTCAACATATGCAATTCACGCTAAATTCGCAGATATTTCATTGCTTTTTGGCCAAAATAAAACCAAAAGTTATTGAATAAATATCAATGAGTCGACTAAGGCAATGAATTGGAAAACGTTCATTTTCCTCAAAAGTTCTTGCATTCTTGAATACAGCAAAGCAGTTTATTGATTTTGTTTGGATTATCATTAAATTTAATTGCTTTTCGTTTATTTTTGCAAAAAAAAAAAATAGAATACAAATTATATAAACTAAGATATAATACTAATAATAATAATAAGTATTTATTTATGGCTTAATTGGCGCATCGAAATATTTTAAGACTGCGAGTCAGTTAATTAAATGAGAAACGTTTCATACTTGTAAATACCTGAAGCTATTTTTCATCTTTACAAAGTTTGATTGTATTTTTCTGCAGTTTTAAGATTTTAAATCATTACAACAAATTAAGTGAAGATCAACAAATTTTCGAAAATAATTTTATTAGATCTTTATAAATCTATTGGTTCTTTATATATCTATTAGTTTTTGTATTTCTAGATCTCATTATTTTATTTTAGTACCTGGTTTTTGATCTAGACATTCCGCAGCATTGTTGTGGACTTTACCCTTAGAATGTTGATTTGCTGTTTGCCATTGAAGTCGAAAGCCTTTCCGAATGCTGTGATGAATCGAATCTATGAATATCCATATCACATTGAGAGCCAGCAACTATTAGCTCTTTGTGCATGTTCAATAATAAATATGCCAGCATTTTGTCAAAGTCAGCAACAGAAAAGGTAGAAACGAAAAGACACAAACGAAAACCATAAAGCGAACCAAAGGCATTTTTATTACTTCTTATGTCATGCTCCCTTCAACTGACTCCCAAACATGGGACTACTATGTATGTGGGTATGGGAATGTATTTACGAGTTTGCCTGGCCTGTCATTAGCAACAAATGACAGGCTGTTAACAAAAGACCGGCAACTACTTACAAACATGACAATTACACAATAACAGCCTGGGCATAAATAATTTCACTGCGTCTTTTTTTCAATGTTCAATGTGTTGTAAATATTGAATAATTAATTCAAATTTGTGCTTTATTGTGGCCCAATAGTTAAATCAATTAATAACCAACTGCAATTGTAATTGAAAAATTACACAATTGCAAACATAAATTTGCCATTGATTGTAATTTATGCTCAGTTATGACAGTAAATCAATGCTTTTATACCCTATAAATGGTTGTCTATAAAGTATAATTAATGCAGTTGACGATGAGGAGACATAATCACCATTGTATTTAGCATTTATCAAACACTTCAATGTTCAATTTAGCATGAGAGTTTATATTTAAATTCAAATATGTAGTATATGTGTCATTCTGTCATTCCGAATTAATTTGAATTCATTTTATAAACTACAAGACTTAAGGCCAAATATCTTATCTAGCCAAACACTGCCAACGTGTCACTGCGTCAGCTAGTTACTCATGTGCATTTGATCATTAAAATACGTAGTCTATATTTATTTATCAAATGCTTGACAGATTTATATCGTATATTAATGGGGTTGTGAATAAAGTATCGCTGATTTGTCGCACTCTATAATTAACATTCTTAGAATTGCACTATTTATTTATATAATTTACTACACTTTCTCCAACTAATTAAGTTAGAATTCTATGGCTGTGCAGCTGTTCCACAGCCCTCGTTGATTCTATTGAGGCGTAACTTAAACCATTTGATTCCCAAGCCTCTGTGTTTACATTGATTGTAAGTCTTACACCTTCCCTCGTTTCACCAGCGAAGCATTAACTATAGTCATTTCGCCATTCCATTGCTTATAATTGTTAACATTGCTCAATTTGAAGGGTGCAGCGACTATGAAATCATGCAACTACCTGTTCCCTCGTCATCCGATACTATTAATAGCTCAGTGCGCAATACAATGTGCCTGATGAGGGCACATTTTCCTAGTTGGCTTCAAACTCAAGATCATTGACTTCTGTTGCGCTTATCAGAAGCTCTGGACTTGAGTGGGATGGTGGGAAGGTTTGGTTTGGTAATGTAGATAAAACAGTCGGCATGATAAATGGAAGACTATCAATAATGAGAGGCTGCAGCGTTGCTCGTCTGCTGTCTCTTTCATTTGAGTATTTACCTGCAATCAAAACAGTTTATATATATTTTTTTCTCTCTATCTGTTTGCACTTCAAATGTTTATTTACAACGCTGTGTTGTTTGTCGGTTTGTTTGTCGAGTTAGCGAGAAACAAACAAACCGATGAACGAGCCACTCACTTTTCTGTAGCTCACTTAAATGTATTTACAATCTTTTTTATTATTGTATGTATTTGTTTGCATGTACAAAAGCTGCGTATACGTAATGCGTGTATCTTATCATTCTGGCCAAGATATTAGTTTTTTTTATTTGTTTTCAATAGATTCGCCAGAAGGGCAAGGTTGTCAAGTCGACTGCTTCGACATTCGATTTTAGCCCCACATAGAAATCTTGCCTCGATTTACATGCTCAATAATCACAACTGGCAAGAGTTCGAGAAACCGAAAGGTGTTAATGATAACAGAAACTAATGGCGGGCAAAGCAAACTAGGTTAAAGGCGAGTCGAGGTAGGCATATTGCGCATACGCAGCGTTGCAACCAAACACACATGAAAAGCTACTAAACACGCCAATTGCTGTTCCTGCTGTTTGTTCAATAAAAGTTTAACTGCCAACTTACAGCTAAACAAGGAGGACTGAACACCGAAACTGGCGTACACTATACTTGTTCATATACTCAAATTGTTGCAATATCAAAGTAATTTTTGTTGAACTAGATATCGAACTGTGGATACCCCAGACTGATGTGTATGTTGTTTGGTTGCTTAGAAGTGTTTATGGACTGGCTCAGCACTTCGGGCAAGTGGCTCAAGAAAAATCACATGTCTTTTCTTCCAGTTGCAAATGCTACACAGAGTGTTTTGTGAATTCGAAACTCAATTAAAATACCAAGTTCAGAGCCTGTCAGCGTGCGAAACTGACAGCTGACAGATGGAGATGTTTGTAGGCAAAGAAAGCGCTTGTGTGTCGGGTCATGGACTCTGTCAACATTTTACAAACTTCGTCACTCACTCATTCACTTCACTTAGCCGCACTTACACAGTCACTCAGTTGAACTATCAATCATTCAAGGTTCGCATTTTCTGTGTTTCCACTTTTCGTTTGAGGCAGGTGCGAAATGTGTCAGTTCCAAATAAGACAAAGTTCAAAAGTTTATAACTTTTACAATTCGAGATACATTCACACGAAATTGTTACAAACTTAAACATAGGACACAGGTCTTATCTTAATTGGAGTTCATTAAAATATCTATAATAAGCAAAGCTGTCGTTGTTTGATAAATATCTAAATAAATATAAGTATATCAGACTGCCGATAGCTTGTAGAGTGAATTATTATTTGAATACTCTATGTAAGTAATAATAGCCTAATTAATTTGAATTACTGCAAATATATTTGAAATTGTTTCTCTTCCGAAACGAATTATAATCACAGAAGTTATAATAATAAACAAAGAAGTTGTTCAATAAACTGTTTGCTTGACAATACCAAATATTATTGTATTATATTGTTAATATATGTATTTGCAATTATTTAACATATGTTTTGCTTTCCATTTTTAGATATCTGAAGTGTTGAATAATATAATTGTATATCAAGTAAGTTAAAGCCTGTTTTCCATTCAATTCATTTGTGGACTCAACGAGTTTCTTTTACGATCACATAAAGTACAGGAAACGATTAAATGTTGCACATAAATGGGAATAATCCTTAAGTGTTCGCAATGTACTTCTATAATATTGAAATTACTTTCTAATGCAAATTGCAATGCTGGAATTTATTTTCTCAGGTAATTTAATGCAGCTACACGCAATTTCTATTCGATTCCGTGTGGCCGCACATTTGGACAATTAAATGCAGTTTTTCTTGGCCAAATTCATTCGATTTCTTCCATTTCGTTGAACTTTATGAGACTTGCTTGCAGCTCTCGAGCAATTACACCCAGCAGAGGGATGGGAAGGGGGGAACAGGAAAGCCAAGAAATCACCACCTTTTTGGGGGGTTGACCTGTCACCTCCTCACGATGCGTCGTGAATTTGTGGTGACAATGGCAACACGATTAATTGAAGTGCAAAATCATGAACATGCATTTAATTCACTTTGTGGTTGGTCTGGGAAATCTGCTGTGAAAGCTGAAAAGCTGAAAAGCATCAGGCCGACAACATTTTTGCACGCATTTAGCAGCTTGTCGATTCAATTGACCAACAGATTGCCCCCTGTCTTCGCTAGCATCTAGCTAGCTAGCAAGATGGCCCATAGACCATTTAAGGGCATTGGAAACTTTTTCCAGTTATCGCCGGGCGGCTGTTGCCGTTGATGGCAGCTGCTGCAATTGTCCTTTATTGCCATTCCTTCATTAAGTTTTGTATCTTGAGACATTTTAATGCAATTTTTATGCGCATTGCAATGGGCTGCTTTGTTGGTCTTGGTCTTACGACCAACGACCATCAACGATAATTTCAATTGTGATTCATGTAATGCATTTTATTTCTTGCTCTGCTTCACGAGACATTTGTCTCTATGGCTTCTTTGACCAGAGTCTGGACAATGAGGAGAGTACGCTGAAAGCATTCCCTTGAAGTAGTACTTCACTACTTATATAATCAATTATTTCTGCATCAATAAACTGTCTTCAATCGTACTCATTAACCTTAATTTGTGTATCACACTTTGTACATTATTATACTTGATATATTCAGCTACTTCAGTCTCTACGCTGACTTAAGTAGCAGCTGTTGCTAACAGAATTTATCGAAGATGCATATTAAATTATGCATGAAATGTATCTGAGTGGTAAAAATATAATAAAGATACATATAAAACGTTGGCAGCAAATTAAAAAACAAACATTTTCAACTTCAAACAAGCCTTAGAATAGCGCCAGCAATGTGTCAAGACTGTTGCACGAGTCGATCAGTCGGATCTAAATAAACTATAAAGCGAGTATAAAAACAACGCAACATCATTAACAGAAACTAAGGAAGTTTATTCCCTCATACAGCACATCCAGTGGAGACATAAATTAGATCATAATAAACTTTAAAAAAATATGAGAAGAGAAGAAGTAAAAACTACGACAACCGCAAGGCCTGTAAAAATAGTCTTCATTGGCTGCGTTGTGTGAAAATTAACAGAATTATACATTCGAGAAGGCATAAATTTCAATAAAAGTCAAAAAAAAATGAAACAGCTGCATGAATGAAAATATTTTTGGTAGAAGCTCGACTAAGATATTCTCTATTCATACATACAGTACGGTCTCCCACTCTGTTCAACACTCTGCATGACTAGCTAAAATGCTCGACGAGTTGTACTTTATTTTCTGGCTTCTGACGGAAGTCGACGAGGCGTATGAGCAATGTGCCTGCAGCTTGTAGGAGTCGTGGCCGCGGAGTCCATGATCGAGATAAACACCAGATGACAGCAAGTTTCATACATATATTTTATTGTTTTACCAGTTGTAAAACATTTGATGTAAGCTTCGGCTTAGTAGGCCATGACATCATGTACTCGGCGGAAACGATGGCCAGCCTGACGGAGGGTCAGGCCTCGGGTTTCCGGCATCAGCACAACGAAGGTGATCATGCCGAAAACTAGGATAATGCCCACAACCAATAAGTAGGAGTATAGGGTTCCATAGAATATCACAATGATATGGACCATTTGCTCTAGACAAATAATCAGGCCAATGAGAAAGGGTTTTACACGCATGGGAAACGCCTCTCCCAGATAGGCTGTCGTGCAGGAAATGTATAAGCCGGCGAAGAACTGGAATGCCATGGATATGCGATAGACCTGGGTCATATAATACACGTTGACCACGTTATAGACGTTTGAGAAGAGACCAGCCATCGCAAGCATTAGAGCCGCCATGCACAGCAGTCCCAACACTGCGATGAACTTGCGGCCTACTCTGTCCACAAGCACAAGGGAAATGCATGCGCCAATCCAGCGTAAAATACCCCATACAATAACCGTCCAGCTTAGATATCCCTCAGACGCAGTGATGCTCACTTTCATCGCCATGCTGAGGGGCAGGGAGAAGGTGAAGGCCACAAAGCAGCGACATAAGAGCATCTTGATGAAGGGCATTATGGAAGCAGAGAGTTCAGCGCCAATGCTCATGCCAGAGCCTTCAGCCACATACCGCTTGGCCTCATCAAAGGCCTCATTAAAGGCATTAACAGGCGCCGGCCTTGTCAAGTTGTTTATATGACACAATTGGCAAGTGCGTGCCTTTTCCTCATTGTTTTTGCGCAAATAGAAGATGGGCGACTCGACTGAAAAGGCTACGAAACTTATGGCAAGAATTGAAAGTAAAATGCCACAAATGCCATGTGCCAAATTAAGTGTGGAATCCAAACTAAGATACCACTCTTCAGTAAAGATCACCTGCAATGCAATACCCATTGCCAAGGAGTATTGATCCATGGCTGAAAACAAGCCACGCGTTTTGCTGGTCGTCACCTCCGAGTTGTGTATGATGAAAGGCACCGTAAAGAGGCCAATACCCGTTCCGCCCACGTATCGAGCTGCCAGAATTGCTGTATAGTTGCTCGGTGCACTTGTAAAGATAATCGCATCGATTAATTCCAACAGTCCACCTAAACTCTAAAGCATCAGAATCATTTAAGCGAAGTCATCTTTAATTTGCATTTTCGATACTCACAAAGAAAATCCACTTGGGAACGTGAGTCACAGACAGAGCTGATACCACAGCTCCAATGATGACCCCAACGAACCAACTGTACTGGAATTCATATGTGGTTGCAGTTCCGCCGTTTATGTTCCAGCCTAGACCCTGAGCCATGTCCATACCGCCATACGCAAACAGAAACATGGCTATAAGAATATTGAAACTATTTAATTTTATTATTATTTTAAGTAAGCCTACGACTTAGACATTTCTATCTAACTTGGCTTTATTGCGTGCTTGTCTCAGAGCACCAAGTCATTTAAAGTCGATAGAAATAAAAGCATAATCAAGTTGTGAAAATGAGGCATTTTCTATTCTTTTCATGAGGCTTCTTAATAATTGCCTAACAAACTCATAAGTCAGCTTAAATATTAGTGGATTGCATTTTATATTCACACTCTTACTTGATAGATCATTGATTCTGGGTAAGTCAGAGAGGAATATGAATTGATTGATTAGAACACCTCAACAATAAACACTTTGCTTTTTATTATTACGCTTTCATTTGAATTTAAACATTAATTTTCTTTTTTATATATATATATATGATAAGTGATATATGATATGAAATATTAGCAATTTAAGCTTTGTAACTTGAAGGAGGGATTTAATGATAACGCAATAAGTGATATCATGTAAAGGAGACATAAAAGCTTTGCGAATATAATTGTATGTTTTACTTAGTAGCATTTATATAGTTTATAGTTTATATATTCATATATAGGTTATATATAGTTTATGCTCACCTGAAACTATCGAGTTATTCCTCCGTCTTTCCCACCGAGTTGACCGTGGTCTTGGATTTTTGATCACCTGAACAAAGGTGGTTTGTGGCGCATTTTGAGCTGGTGGGTCTATATAATTTGGCGGACACTGAGATGGATACTGAGCCGGGGGTAATTTCTCCGTTGTGGCGTATACTATGTTATTCGGAGGTGAATTCTCCGTAATTTGGTAGACACTTGTCATGCTTGTATATTACAAATAAATATTTATATCAGTCGTTTTCATTCGTTCGATATAAAGGCTATACCGCAACTGAATTCAAACGAACTCATTTGGGTCTTTATACAGCCATAGGAGACCTGCGATATCGGTATCTAATTATAGATAGTGTTCGTTGTAATTATCATGTGATATAAGGGTATTCCTCACTGTGATAGCTTCATTTGACAAGCTAATGTCTTGATTACCTGCAGGTAAACTTTGCCTTTCATTTACTTGGCCAGAGATTCTGACTTTTCCCGGAAATATAACCAAATAAAATATTAGATAGGCTTAGTCGCATATGGGAACTAATCCTTATTAAACTTATAATTCAATGTTCTCCATGATGCTTGCTGTTTCCTTTATTTTTATTATTATTGCAAAAACATAAATTGTAAAAACATAAATGAAAGCTTATTTCACGCTTTTAAAGTGATAGAGTCCCTATTTTCTATTTGAATTTCGTTTATCTGAAGAAACTTTTTGGTTTCCTTTGGTTTAGTGTTAGAAAACAACAGCAAGTTTATTACAAATAATAATTACTTATATGTATTAATACAGCGGTTGAAGCTTCTGTTTAGTAGGACATGACATCGTGTACTCGACGGAAACGATTGCCCGCCTGTCGCAGCGATAATCCTCGTGTCTCGGGCATGACTCCCGCAAAGATGAGCAGACTCACAACCAGGATAATGCCCACAGCCATAAAATATACGTATAGGCAGTCATAGGTCGTGCCGAATGTGACAATCACAATGATGTGGATCACCTGCTCGATGCAGACAATCAAAGCAATGAGGAACGGTTTCACACGCATTGGGAATGCCTCGGCCAGGTACGTGGGCGTGGGCACCACAAACATGCCAGCAAAGAACTGGAAGGCCATGGAAACTTGAGATACCTGTGACATATAGTATTGACTCACTAAATAGCTGTCATCTGAATAGATGCCCGCCATTGTCAGCATTAGACCCGCCATGCAGACCAGGGCAACCAAAGAGACAAATTTGCGTCCAAGTTTGTCCACAATGCATATGGCCACGACGGCGCCAACGAATCGCAAAATACTCCATAAGATCATTGGCCAGCTAAATATGGAGTTCTTCCACACAACTGTGCTTATCAGCATGGACCAGCTTAGAGGCACTGAGAAGGTGAAGGCCACAAGGCAGCGACAGAAGAGCATTTTGATGAAGGGCATTGCGGAGGAAGCGAGCTCGGCACCAATGCTCATGCTGGAGCCCTCTTCCACATAGCGTTTGGCTTCATCATAGATTGCATTGTAGATCTCTGTTGGCGCATTGGAACCTAGTAGTTGGGTCTGACTGTTTCGTGCTGCATCTTCGTTATTCCTGCGCAGATAGAAGATGGGTGACTCAACGGACATGGCCACAGTGCCTGTTGCAATAACGGTACAGATAATGCCAACAATCCCATGTGCCACATTGACGCTAACACTCAGATAACTGTCCCACTGTGAGTCGATGAGCACCTGTGTTAGCAATCCAAGTGCCAAGCCATATTGCTCCAAGCCACACCACATGCCACGGGAACTGCTCAAGGTAACCTCCGAATTTTGTACGATAAAGGCCATCGTGATGAGGCCAAAACCCACGCCGCCAACATAACGAGCTGCCACCATTGGGGTGTAGTCATAAGGTGCACTCACACAGATGATTGCATCGATCAGCTGCATTATTCCGCCCAACAGCTAGAGAAATCCCAACCATTAGTTAGAGTTTACTCAATTGAAACATTATTACTCACATATAGAAACTTTTTTTGTAAGTGAGTCATGACCAGAGCAGCGACAACAGCTCCAATGATGACGCCAATGAACCAACTGAATTCAAACTCAGCTGTGGTGGCAATCCCTGACCCCATGTTCCAGCCAAGGCCCTGGGCCATATCCATGCCTCCATAGGCAAACAACAATATTCCTGGAAGAGCAAGGAAAATATTATGATTAGATAGAAATGAGGAGGAGGAGAAGGAGAAGGAGTAGGAGATAAGAATTATTCTATAACTATTAAGTTTTTTTTTAAATTCATATATATATATATATATATATACAACTTCATATCCCTTTAGAGTCTGTCTCTTTGATCTGCCGAACTCACCGATTGTTGCAGTGTGAGCACTGTGCGTATTTGTCCAACGGTTGTAACTACGTCGGGTTCTTGGATCCTCGATGACCTCAATGTAGGTGAGTTTAGGGGGTTGGCTTGGCCCTGTGGTTATGTAGGTCGTCTGACCCGATTGACCCGTCGTTATATAGGTTGTCGTCATTTTGTTCACTTTTCAACTCCCATGAATAGAGGAAACTGGCAATGCTAAATGTTCGCTCGTAACTGAACTAAAATGGTCAAATTTTGGGTGTTTTTATGAGTATAACAGAATTTGTGATATTGATAACTACATTTTTGATAAAGTTATGTATATTTTAATCGAATCGTAGATATCTGGGTATTCTTTTGTCAATGCTCTAGGGGCCAGCTACTGTTGACAGGCCAGATACTGTCGTGATTCATTGGGCGGCTTTTCTTATACTCATACGTAGGCTTCGCATGAAAAATGAGCCCCGATAACGTTTGCCAAATTTTATGAAACAGGTTTTTTCGTTAGTGGCTAAAATTCCGTCGCAGAGAAGCGCATCACTTTTCTGACTCACTGTAACCTTTGTGTTCTTATGCTCTTCCAATGCTGAATCAGCACATTTATTGTCAGTTATAAACAAACTCTCTATATACTATCATACCATGGCCTAGGCTATTATTTTCTGTTTATTTAATCTCTTGAATCTTGAATCTAATTGAGAAATTGCTTTTGACATTGCGCTATCTTCAATGGGTTGTTTAATGTTCTTTGGAGTAGAACAAAATTACTATGAAATATGTTTGTTATAAACAAATTTGATACGGACAAAAGTTTAAGTTAACCCGCAATTGAAATTGAATTTAAGTGTACCGTTAAATATATATATATAAAAACATAAGATATCTAAAAAATACACAGCAGAATCTATTAAGATTGTGTCAATGATATCAAGGATTTGAGATAATGAATGTCCTTTTATCTATTTGTAAGAAATCGTTTATCTTAGAAATACTCAGTTCTAGAGTTTTATATGTATGCCTCTGATTGTTTACTCATTTAAGGGTGGAAATAGATCAAGTCACATTAAACTTTATTGATTCGTAAGTTGAACTAAAAACAAAATGAAAGGTTTTTCAACCATCGTAATTTTATGGATAGGCTCCTTATCTTTATAACTGCCTCAATTAAACAATGAAATTTTCTATATCCCACTTCATAATTCTACAAATTTGGTCGCATAATTAAATCAGAATCAATTAAAGCTGAACAGTGAATTGGACGAGGTAATAGTCGAAGAAAGTTAAGATTAGAAATAAATTTGAACTAAAATCAAACAATAAGAAATAAATATAATAAAACTAACAATAACTGATCCGGTGAGATATATGTAGACAGAGCCATACACACGCCCTGCTTCCAGTACTAAACATAGGCAATGCAAGCAGTGGGAAATTAAATTACGCAAATATTTCAAGCAGTGCACCGCTTAAAGCGCCGGTGTGCTGTTTGCACTGCTTTAAGTGTATTAAAGCCTTAACTGGATCAAATAATCTCGGATATAAATCGTTTTCATATTCAAATGATCTATTTTGGAAGATTTGTTTGCAATCTTCTTTTTTCCTGGATTAATAACATTTGTCAACTTTAAAGTATTTTCTGTTTATTCCAAGCTATCACAATCTAATTGACTAGACCTCCCTTTTATTCTTAAGTAAGCACTTAAAATTAATATTTAATATATAATACTTCAAAGTTAATTTGTTCTAACAATTATGCTGAGAATTGTTTGAACATTTATTCAGGTAGAGTTTTGTTGTTTCGAGATCCTGCCTCCGACTAGTGCGCCAATACATCATGCAGACGACGAAAGCGATGTCCTGCCTGTCGCAGTGTCATGTTACGCGTCTCTGGCAGCATCACTACAAGGATGATGAAGCATACAACCATGACAATTCCAACACCCAAATAGTAGTGAAAGAAGTTGCCAGTCGTGCCGAATGTTACAATCACGATGATGTGAATTAACTGCTCCATGCAGACTATCGTTGCAATGAGGTAGGACTTGATGCGCAATGGGAAAGCTTCACCCAGGTAGGCAGGAGTAGAGGAGACGAAAATGCCAGCAAAAATTTGGAATGCCATGCATATCTGACACACATGACCCATTTCCTCTGAGCTGACGATATTTAGTGGATTGGAATAGATGCCAGCCATGCCAAGCATCAGGCCGGCCATGCATATAAGTCCGAGCATGGAAAGGAGCTTTCGTCCCAATTTGTCCATGAAAATGAGTGCAATGAGTGTTCCAATCCAACGAAGGACTCTCCAGACAATAATCGGCCAGCTGTACATGGTCTCCTTCCAATATAGTGTGCTATGTATGATTGTAAGAGTGAGAGGCAACGAGAAGCTGAATGCCACAAGGCAGCGACATAAGAACATCTTGAAGAAGGGTATCATGGCGACGGTCAGCTCATGGCATAAGGTCTCACTTATGCCCTCTGCAACATATAGAGTGTTTTCTGTGAACGCTGTCTTGCAGTCTTCCAAATTGTTCTTCTTGTCCAGCAGCTCCCACTGGCAAATATTTGCCTTCTTGTCATCATTTCGGAGTAAATAGAAGATGGGTGATTCCACAGATAGAATTAATATGGCTATTGCAATAATAGCAAATGCAATTCCAATAATACCATGCACTTGGTTATTTCCAATAGGCAATGCAGGGTCCCACATCGAGTCCATAATAACTTGCACAGCTATTCCCAATCCCAAGCCGGACTGTTCCGTGGCACACCACTTGCTACGCTCATTGCTGGGAGCCACCTCCGAGTTGTGTATGATAAAAGCCACCGTAATAAGTCCAATCCCTATGCCGCCAATGTAACGAGCTGCCACCATGGCATTGTAATTGTACGGAGCAGCCACACAGATGATCGCATCGATCAGTTGCAAGAGTATTGCCGCGCACTAAACGGATAAGGAAATGAGATGATATTGTAATCGGAAAACTATGATTGTCATTTGATGTTGCTACTGACATGATAACGCCAATAAACCAACTGTATTGAAACTGTTGTGTACTCGGAATGCCTGTGTAAAGGTTCCAGCCAAGACCCTGAGCCATGTCCATGCCACCATACGAGAACACTACCATACCTATAAGCGAATGTCAATTACTTTCCGCGTTCTTTTCTCATTTTCTTATAAATATAATAAATAAATCATTACAAATAGATTTGGCATAGTTTGTAGTATCTGGAAACACACCTGTTATAAAATTATGAAGTCTCTGTCTGTTGATACAGCAACCATTTAATTTACTCTCATGTCGCGTATCACTGATCACCTCTATGGTAACATCTTGAGGGAATTGGCCCATTGTCATATTATTCACTTGGCTGAAACCGCTGAGAGTTCGTTCGATTCAAAGGCGTAACCAAAACTGGCTGTAAATGGACAATTTCTGAACCATTTATAGCTGATAGCTTGGTTCAGTTGTATTCATATCTATAATGTTAAAATATATTGAAACTTTGTTCATGTTGGGTGGCGATAACATGTGGTTAGACTAGACAGCTGAATGTGTGATTCATGGGACCCGACATCGGCACGTTCCCATTCGCATTCCTCACATGGAACTAAGCCTTGATAAGGGCTTTTGGGAGGAACTTCACGTTGGTGAAAATAGAGTAAAGAGTCGAATGCATGTGACTCACTTGTCCCCCGCGAGTTCTAATGCTCTCCTTAGGAAACAGCAGCGCTGAATCAGCCAGCTTAACTTGACCGATGTATCTAATGAAATTATGATGCATTACCAAGCAGAGATACAAATTGTAATTTATAAATTCTATAGTGTTTCTATTACTATCTGGTAGTAGTTACATGTTAAGTTACTATCTAAATAAATAAATACCCCGACTTATTTATCGTTCTTCAAATAAACTGATATATTTATATCATTAATTTATTTTCTACGCATTTCTGTTTGCACTCTTTGAAGTGGATCTAATTAACGATTGTTCTTTGGCCATAACGATGCAATGCCACACCTTGACCTATCCTTAACCGACAGGCTACTTGATGTGGCAAGTGCCTAATAAGGAGAGCCACCCCCCCCCGCCAGCAACATCTTCATTAGCTGGCAGCGCTAACAAACATCATTAATGTTGCAGCAACAGTCGCCTTTTAGTCCGGGACAATCCGACAACATCCCTGAGGCTGCAATCTCAAGTGTTTGCTTGAGTTGTCTCAAATTGCGTAATGTCTGCACTGGCGTCAACTCCAACTCCATCGCCATCGCCATCACCATCACCATTGCCATCACCATCAGCAACACCATCGTCACTGTAAGCCAATCTATCTTGTTGCGCATCAAACTGTCAAATTGTACACATGTCTCCGAGTGTCACAGTCTGTGGCATGGATAAAGATGGCAACGACTGGGGAATGTTAACTCTGGGCGCTGCTCCATGTCATTTGTCATTGCTCGACAAATTATCCAAATGCGAGACGCCAAATGGCCATGGGTTCTAGCTTTGCGTCGGCTCATATTTTGAGGCATTCAAGTACATTTGAATGAGTTTATGCACCAAGTTCTCTAATGGCGCAAAAATTATGAGCGCCGCATCAAGTGCCACACAACACACAAGCACACACATGGTGCCCATAACTCACACTCAGCTGTAGATACAGATACAGATACAACACAGCAACAGCTGAAGATACAAGATACAAATACAGATACACGCTACAAGAAGAGATGAGCACTTTGCATCAATTTCTGTAAGTGTACATGTGTCTGTCTATGCTTCAAGGAAGCGTCTGCCACTGCCACTGCCACTAATGGAGTCTAATTACTCCGACCGGCAGGCGACGACCGATGCGGATCCCTCTCAGCGCTTTGGCTAATAAAAGCATATTAAAACGTTTGTCGTTCCTATGCTTGACAGACAGAAAACATTGCGGCTAGCCGATTGCTCATTATTTATTTTCGTACTTCCCAAATAAAGCGTACAATCCGCAGATTGGGCATCACAAGTTGCCAAGTTGCTATTTCGGTTTGCTCCAGTCCGACTGCTTGGCCTAGAGGATCTTTCTCTCCTCGAGATTGTATCTAAAGGCAGCGTATGCTGATGAACTCTGTCTGCTGTGGAGGGAACTCTTCTCGGATGATTGTTATCAAAGTTTGCCCGAAAACTGTCAAATTAAATCGAAAATCTTATCTTATAGTCATAGTACCTATTAACCTTAACTGAGTGCTCATTAGGTAATCTCGCCATGCTGGAGGTCTAAAAAGTTCATTTTGTTGTCGACAAACTTTAAATCATCAAAGCAATTTGTGAGAAATGTGCAAGAATTTTTAATAATAGAATAAAAAAAAAATAAATAAAATTAAAAAAATTGCATTGCCGAAACCCGGGATTGAACCGGGGACCTTTAGATCTTCAGTCTAACGCTCTCCCAACTGAGCTATTTCGGCTGTTGATCAATGCCTGGCAAACTTGGCATCAAATATGCAAGCACTTGAAAGCACGTATAAAATGAACAAATGCCGTACTTTGGAATATATACATATATATATATGTATATATATATATATATACTATATGTACAGCACTGCTTAACGCAATAGGTACACTTGCAAGCAATCACTGTGACAAATGCCCGCTGTTCCGCACAATTCTATAAATAGAACGACGCTTTCCCAGTTCCACATAGGCACATTTGCTTATGCTTTGTTTATTTTGTGTGCAACTTTTGGCGCAACTTTTATTTTTTTGTTTGACAGACAGCCATGAAAATAGCGTTGACAGTTGCATGTCTTTATAAATTTGGTGCAGTTGCAAAACTTTTTGCAGCTGCAAAATTACGATTTTCACCAAATTCCCCTCCCCTTCCCCGAAGTCCACAAATGTTACTGGGTCCGGTAAATCTTTTTAAATATTACAGATGATTTTCCACACATCAAACAAACTTTTCAAACTGAAAATTGTTAGAGCAAAAATTAAATTATTATAATAATAATTTGTATGCAACAAAATAAAATACATGCAACATGTTAAAGAGTGAGAGAGACAGAGCAACAACTAAAACATTAAACACATTTATTACATTGAATTGTAAATGTAATGATGCTTGTGCACAAATATAAAAATTATATAGTTTTTTTAATGTTTCTCAACGCTCGCAACGAAGCATGTCTGAAAGTATGGGAAATTGAACATTTTGTTTTGGCAAAGTTTCAAAATGTGCTGTGTGGAAGACTAATTGTTCACAGGCATTTATAAATATTGGCAAAATAAACTTTGAACTTTCAGCATCTATATTGAAATATGTTCATATTTAGAAACATCATTTACAGTTTTGTTTTAGACAGAATATAAAGTGTGAACGTCGACAGAATCCAGAAGCCGTGGAAACCCAAACCACCCTATCTGAAATTTTGTCATGATTGCGGCTCGTGTTCCTGGTCTGCCTTGGGGCAGAGGGACGACAATTGTTTGAATAACCTGATATATATATATATTTTGTATGATCACTTTGTGGCTTGGTCTTTTCTCTCCCTCTCACTCTCTCTCACGTTTTCTTTCCCCTGCTTCTTGTGCAACTAATGCGGCTTCCGTTTGACGCCCTGTGCTGAAAGCTGAGCCCCCGACAGACATTGAGATACTCAAACTTAGTGCTGCCTTTGTTGTCGCTCATGATATAGAGTTGTAGAGGGACAGCTTCACCTTTTACCAATGATTCACATTCTTGAAAGGCGATCGCAGTAGCAGTCGAAATTCTTTAGAAAACCACATACCACGCCCACCAGCCAGATATGATTTATTGCCTGCCCACAGAGCGTTTGGCGGCAACTCTGCTCAGTTGCTGACCACATCCATTTAGTCCAAGGTAAGCAACTTTTGAATAGTCGTTGTCGAATTTGTTGTTTTTTCGGTGCCATCAGCACAGTTTTCATGGTCGGGCCTAAATCTACCTGTCCTGGCCTGGCCCAATGCTCTGGAAGCATTTTTGCGATGTGACTATTTGAACTAACAGCAACAAACACGGTAACAACAACAACAACAACAACAAGCACAACAAAGGAGACAGCGACAACATTCTTGTGATATGTCACGAGAATTTTTAACATTTGCACTAGAATTTCTATTTTTGTTACGACTCCTCCTCCTTCCCCTTCCCCTTCCCCTTTTCCTACTCGTACTCTGCCAGCCAACTAAACTCTCTCCTCCCCCCAGCACATACTGAGCAATTTGATTTAAATTTGGATTTGAATTCGGTTTGGATTTGTAATCGTATTCAACGTTTTTTGTCGGCCAGACCTTGAGGCGTCCCCAACAAGTGCAAATTGTTCTCGCGGTTTCATTGTTTAAAGTTGTTCCACATTATTAGCATTAGATTTGATGTCTTTAAAAGTAAAGTACGAGTACTCGACTTTGATGGTATCCCGATTGTGTAGGGTCATAATATTGCCAACAGGTTTTAAACTCTATGCAAGAATACCATGGAATAAACAGAAAAGAATTGCTAACCCTCCCAGTTAAATCTGGTACCACATACTCTGCATATTTGCCACATATTCAACTTTAGAAAATGTCAACTTTAGTTTATGCAAATGTCAGTCAACTTGCCGAATGTCCTTTTGCCAAGCAAGTTCCTTTCGAATGCAAATTGACAAACCAACCGCAGTTGAAGTAAGTTTTCTGGGTTGAACTCTGCTATATTTTGCAAATGTTTCGTTAGTTGATTTTCCTCCATTTACGGATTTTCATTGCAGTTACTTTGCCCTCCCCTATGTGGTATAAGTGTAGCATGACTTTTTGCTGTCACTGTTTGTGACTGCACTGTTAACTGTACCAGAAAATTGTCAAAGCTTTTAAGTGGGTCACTATTTGATTTGATTTGTTTATGTCACCACAGCAACAACAACAACAGCAACAACAACAACAACAAGGGCTTGTCCTAGTCATGAGCTGGTCATTATTTATGTGTAGATGTTGTTGCCCGTAATTGGCCAATACTTTAGGCCAAATGAACTCCTGGTTGGTATCAGTCACAGCCATAAAAACAACAACGAATAATTGCAGCTGTTGCCATTTTACATTTGACATTTGCAGAATTTTTAAATAAATTATGAAATTGCGAAAATTGAACATTAACTGCCTGGCAAGTATAACTTATAATTGTATTCTTAAATCGATTTCAACATTTGCAAAATGTCAACGAATACCACAACAACAACAAATACCACAACGTGGGCTGTAAAAATGCCAGCTAAGTGAATTTTGTGAAATCGATTAGCAACATAAATATGAGTAACGAGTTAGTTAAATATTACGACTTGCAATCCATTTTGATGTCGATTCAATATCAAGGAAACATATTTGCCCTTGTGCTCTGATTGTTAGCTGTTCATAAATCAAAAGAAGAGCAAAATCTCAACACATTACTTGGCACTGCTCGCCCTTGCATACCCTGTACTTGAGTAAGGCAGTGTTTATTAGAATGATTCTTAATTGCGTATATTGTGCATAAAAGTAAACACAAATATAGCAAGAGATTCTAAACCTATATTATTTTATCGATCTTTATAGTACTTCCTACCCTATAGTGGTTCTTCAATTGTTGTTTGGCAAATAAAAAGATTTATTTGTGAACAATTTGTAGCCATTGAAATTTATTGTTGTGCTAGAAGCTGCGGTTCTTTGAATGTATTCAAATTTACATACATACATACATACATTAAATGTGTATTTATTTATTTTTCCTCTTTTCCTTTTTATTAAACAAAATAAATTTAGCTGCCGCGTTTCCCCCACGGCCACTCATACTCACATTCAGAAATGAATAAAGAAAACGACGGAGCCGCATTTGACATTTGTTTTGTGTTTACTTCGTCGTCGTCGTCGTCGTCGTCGTCTGACACTTGTCTGCCAATCCGAACGTGCGCCAAAGTCATTCACATTGAGCAGGTTTTGTGTTTCTCCTTCAGTTTGTGCACTCATTTCATTTTTTGTTCAGCTTTGCACTTGTGCTTTGCAAATTACCAACGAATTCGAATATATTTTTTGTAATATTTATATGAGTCGTTATACATATTTTATACCCTGTATAAATGTGCGTTTAGCTGACAAAGTCCGAAAGTATGAAAGATTCTAATTTCCTTTTTTTTTTTTTTTCTTCTCTTTTCTTTTCTGTTATATTTTTATTGTGAATGTCTTTTTAATCGTGACCTTAATATATTAAAAATAAAAATAAATTAAAAATGGGCCAAAAGGATATGGCAGGATGATGGCAGACCTTTAAAGGTTCCTGCATACCTTACGCAAAAAAACTAATTATTGTTACTCTTCTTAACGTAGACGCTTCCAACTTAACAGGTGCTTGAAAAATATCTTATAGAATATATTCTGGAAGTTTCATCAAGATTAGTTTATAAATAAAAAAAGATAATCGGAAAATAAACAAAAGTAATTTTTTCGAGCGAGACAGCGGACGACTACGATACGTGCAGACGTAAATGTAGTGACGCAACACTCAGCTTTTGATCGGGTATATATACATATGCAAAAGCTTGTTGCTATTTACTTCTATTATAATCAAAATACTTAATTTAAGAAACTGCACAGGGTATTATACTGTCGAGCGCCCGACTGATCCGTTTGTTTTAGTATATATAAGAATTACATTTTTGATTATTATTTATTTCAATTTTGTATATAAATGTATATTATATATATATATTATATATATATATATATATATATAAATATATGTATGTATATTTATATTTAGAGATATTACCTATATTTCCCAGAAAGAAGTTTTCATTATTGATCAGTTATTCCCATGTTATTATACATATGTAAGTGCCCCACTACCTATTAAAATTTATGCTACTCTTTGAATCTGAAATGAGTCTGTCGCAACCACGAACTCAACTCAAATATTAATGGCCAAAAGCTGCTTAGCTCATGCTATGCTGTGCTGTGCACCTATGCTTCCATGCGTGTCCAAATGTTGTTGTAAAACTGTTCGCCTCCCTCTGCCCCCCTCTGCCCACTGTCTTTTCCTCTCTCTTCCTCACCGCTCTTAGCATAATCATGGCTAAAGCAACAGCTAAGTGACATTTACCACATGTACGCAAGTAGTTTACGTCTTGTTCTTATGGATGTTGTGGGCTGGCATAAATCAAAGTTAGAATAGCAAGAAGAAGAAGATGTTAGCCAAGTGAGTGTGGAGGCGTCTAACAAAGCCCACAACTTGTCTTCCCTCCCCCCCCCTCTATGTCTTGTTCCATGGAGAATTGTTCGGTATTTGCAGCGCATGATTTAGTATTTAAATAGTTAGTTAGTTAAGCGTTAAATTGACTTGGCACCACTTAAAGAGCTAGTTCTTTAACTGGCCTGCCCCGGCCGTTAATTGTCTAATTAAGCGCTGTCTTGGACCTGGAGGAGCGACAACCCACCAACCCACGCAACTTGCTCCAAATTTGCAGACGTCAGTTAAGGCATGGACTGCGGTTGTCATGCCCAAGACGGATGCGAGTTGCCCACACTTGGACTTGGACAACTATTTGCACATGCGTGTCGTTGACATGTCCGCTAATGAGCCATGAATCCAACTCGACAGACAGCTCCAATACGGCTGATAAGCGAGATTTATCAGTTGGATACCAACTGTCGCCTGGCTGTCGGATTAGCGGAATCAAGAAGTCAACTTCACTTTATTTGCATATTCATAAATCTGGACAGAGCAACTGCAGCACTACCGGGTCAGAGGAGAATGCTTCTGGAGATGCAATTGGCGTGGACTGCGCGCTAATTGAAATATGTATTTACTTTTAATTGAATGTGCATCTGTCAAGTAGCTGCTATCCCCTACTCCCCAACTCCCCTGCTCCCTTTCAAGTGTTCCATGCCCCGTATTTTGACTTGTCCAATCCCGTTCTCAGTCCCAGCCATCGTCATTCTAAGCCTTGTACTTCTGCTGTGTAATCACTTAATATTATTAATCTGATATACATTTGTTGGACTCGTCACGTTCGGAGACAGTATTTTGCCGATTAAGCGCAAAACATTGTGGAAATTTAAGAACTGCAACTGAACTTTAGGAACAGTGACAATTATAATCGATTGAAAATAGATTAACAATTATTAATATATAATATGGTTAAGACATCTAATTAAACTGAGAATTCTTTTGTAACTTGAAACCAAAGCTAAACAAGACAATCAGTAGAATCTCGTGAAAGACACTAAAGTTGCACTTTTTTGTTGAATGTCCTATTCGGAAAAGAGTAAGCCACCACACTGGAAATATTCCATTTACAAAAAGCTTTTGAAAATTAAGTACAATAGCTACAACTCTTAAAATGTTGTAATAAAATTTTACGATCGCTTGGCAACAGGCACGACTTTAAGGATTCGACCTGTCGGAGAGAAAAAGTGGCAAACCATATGAATAAGCAGACAGACTAACAAACTAACAATGCCGATGGACTGAAGGAGACTGCAAGAAGTGGCTAAAACAGCCAGGCAAGAAAGCCAACAAAAGGGCAGCAGCAGACAAAATAAATATCGTGAAATTCATGAATGAATCAGAGTCAGAATCAGAATCAGAATCAGAGAATCGTGTTGCCTTGGAGAATGGAGAATGACTTGAGCTGCTGTTGCTAGCCGGGCAAACGTTGTCTGTAGTCTGGGTACAGATGCAGCCTCACATCGAAACCCAAACTCAGGCCGAGTTCCAGGGCACAGGCGGCAGGGTGAAGGGTGCAGCTCGCTGGTTGTTGGTTGTTGGTTGTTGGTTGTTGGTCACTGGCTGATGTTGCGTTTGCGCATGCGTGACGCGCTTCAAGAGGCAACTGGCAACAGGCGGTAAGAAGATATCGGAAGGAGCAACAACAGAACAGCATAAGAAAAAAAAGCAACACTTTTGTAGTGTAGAGTGTTTTGTATTTTTGTATGTCTCCTTTTTGGAGTCCGGGCAGAAACATGTTTCCTTTTTAGGGCCATGCACTTGGGTCATGCTGGGCACCTTTAGCAAAACTCGTTCTTGTTCGTCGTTCGCTGTTTTGTCGTTCGTCGTCGTTGCTGCATTTTAAACAACCTTGGGGAATAAGGAAGTCGCTGTTGATGTCGGAATCAAAAATGGGGGAGTCGGAGTCATAGTGGAAGGCGCTGACGCCGACAATTTCCAGCTGCTTTCGAAAAATCATGAAAAGAACTGAAATGCACTTCAGCTGTTTTAGCTTTCTTTTGAGCCACAATACACTGCAATTTCGTAGCACTCGATCGGCAAATGTAGCATAATTGAGCATAAATAAATAAATGCCAGGCAAAAGATTGCATTCACCCAGACACGCGGACAAACAGACAGACGGGGCAGACGGACAGGCCTGCAAACTTGTGTAGTTATTTGTATATTTTATTTTGTATTGTGCCCCTTCAAGTGGCCCATTGAGGCGCCTTCGATCTTTGTATTTGCCAGCTATTTTTGTGGCAACCTGCAACCTGCAACCTGCAACTACATCTACATCTACATCTGCCTCGCCTTGCCTTATTGTTTGTTTTTCGCATTTACACATAAATGGTCGCATATATTTCAAAGCAAAAAAATATAACCAGCAATTTGGCTCTTCCCCCATCTGAGTGCAGTTCAAATGCGCCAACGATTCGATTGAAGTAGATGAATATACTAAATGAACTCACAGTCAAAACTGTATTCACAGTTTCTAGAACTTTAACTGAAACTGTCTTTTACTCTCCACTTAAGTAAACAATAAGATTGTCGTATAAACAAATGTATTTGCAGAGAACATTTTCATTTTAGCTCTTTATGTTTATGTTTTCAATGAAAGAGTCACGGTTTGTGCAATTCAATAAAGAGTTGAATTTTAAGAGAATTCATGTAAAGAGCATTGGGTTCTCTTGCGAAGTGAAGGGCGCAGCATTTAGTTAGTTAATTGTTGGCAAAGAATGGAAACTTTTGGCTTATTCTAACAAGGCCAAATAGATTATTTCTTTCAATCAGTGATGAAATCAAAAGTTCAGTAACCTGACTAACTCAACTAAAATGGAGCTTGCTGGAAGGCAATGTTAAAGCCAACTGGCTTTATTGCAATTACAATGGCAAGAGCACTTTAAAACAGCGACCGCCGCATAAATCACACTTAAGGAAACTCTATACTAGCAGTTCCTACAGTCCCTACAGTTCTCCTACTCAAATGCAGGTTGCACCTTTTACTTTTGCTGGTGCTCAGCCCAATGCCAAGCGCAAGAGCACATTAACTGCATCAGAGTTTTACGTAGAATTGCAGGCATTGATTGCCAGACGGAGACGGAGGATGGATGAATGGATGGCCAGGGGAGAGGAGTAGGGGAAGCAGCAGCAATTGCAGTTTTCACTTAACCGTCAAGAGGGACATAAATTTGCGGCAAGGACATTCGTGTACTTAAAGCAACATCCATAAACAGGAGCGACAACAACAACTGCGATGGCAGCTAAGGTATTTCCTGATAATTGAGCAAAATGCTTATACATAGCTCTGACTAAGTTGGTTTACAAATCCACAAAACCTGTCACCAAGGACTCTCCAGTCGATGCGCCATCAATGCGAAGTGTCCAACCAAGCGTGCAGTTCTGAGCTCCTTAACGAAACGGGCAACTGGTCGCAACAGACTTAACCCAATTAGGATATGCAAATCTCAATCTCTCAATATTTTGCATTACATTTTGCTCAATATGTATATATATATGTATGTAATATATGATTTTTAGTAAAGCTAAAGTTGATTGCGTTACTTTTATAAATTTATTTATAATTTATTCAAAGTCGGACATTCCCTGTACTGGTTTTTATTAGTTTTTTTTAAGTTTAGAAAATCTTTAAGCAATGTTATTACTTTTAGTACAATACCCTGTACAGTTCTCTATAATAAACGTACTCTATAGTTTTGTCTGGCAACTATGTATTACAGTAAATCACAATTAAATGATTATTTTATACAAATCTCTGCATACATTACGTTTAGACTTGCAATATAATTGTCGGCAAGCAGTACGACATTTGAAGTGACACAACACTAAGCTTTTCGGCGAGAATGTGTTCACTTGCAAAAGCTAGCAGCTGTGAGCGTCCTATGAATTCTAATTGTTGGCAAAGCAGTGCGATTCATTTCAAAATGTTCAAAGATTTTCTTTCTACTTTCTTTTCTGAATGTCCTCCTTATTCCTGGACCGATCCTTATGAAACTTTCACATGTGTTTCAGAACAGTATTCTTTAAACACCTGTTAAATAAGAAATGTGTACGTTCAGAAATATATGCTGTTAACTGGGTATAATGGCGGGGAGGTATCCAAAATTTGAAACAAACTTGATCTGCGGACGGTATAGAGGAACCTTCATGCCAAATTTGGACTCTCTAGCTCTTATAGTTGCTGAGATCGACGCGCTCATGCAGTCGGACAGACAGAGAGACAGACAGACGGACATTTCTTCACAAAGTTAATATATCCCTATACAGGGTATACAAAGTTTATTAAAAAAGGTGACTATAATTCTGAATCTGTCAATCTATTTGTAAACTTAATTTAAGATATGGATATTTCAAGCATTTTATACTCTGCTTATGCTTAAAACTGTGTCTAATAGTTGAGAAAATTTAACAGTAAACCTATTAATAATAGGAATATAATAATATTAAAACATTTTTAATACTTCCTTTTAAACTTCAAATAAAAAGGATTAAATAATATTTATTTAATGATATAGACAACACTTATTTTAACATTATGAAATGTCTCTTTTATAAATAAATTGATTTAAAAGCTAAAGTGAAAGTTCTTCCTCTTTACAGGCAAAATATTTTTCGCGCGACTTACACGCGTTTTGAGCGCGACTTTCACGCGTTTTGAGCGCGACTTTCACGCGTTTTACACGCGTCTAACGCGCAACTTTTGCAGTCCCTTCATGATGATGGCCTAAAGTGAAACTGCTGACAGAAAAATAAACCTCAGCTTAGCGGCAGTCTCAATTTATGGTAAAATAGAAGAACAATAATGCAGCAAATAAGGAGACATCAGGTTATTGGCTGCCTGGCGCTGCTTTTGTTTGGCCTAAATTTACTGCTAAGTTCAGCTGAGGGCAGGGAACAGCAATCCGTTAACCAGGAAGGCGAGCAGCAGCAGCATCAGCACAAGCAACAGCATCGCGGCCACTCATCCAAGCGCTTCTCCCGGGACTCCAATACGGCCAGAGAACGTCGTCCCAATATAGTATTTATCCTGACCGACGATCAGGATGTGGAACTGGGCTCACTCAATTTTATGCCTCGCACATTGCGATTGTTGCGGGATGGGGGAGCGGAGTTTCGTCATGCCTACACGACGACACCGATGTGTTGTCCGGCACGATCGTCGCTGCTGACGGGAATGTATGTGCACAACCACATGGTGTTCACCAACAACGACAACTGTTCCAGTCCACAGTGGCAGGCGACTTTCGAGACGCGATCCTATGCCACGTATCTATCCAATGCTGGCTATCGCACGGGTTACTTTGGAAAGTATCTGAACAAGTATAATGGATCGTATATACCGCCAGGATGGCGTGAATGGGGTGGACTGATCATGAACTCCAAGTACTACAACTACAGCATCAATTTGAATGGACAGAAGATCAAACATGGCTTTGACTATGCCAAGGATTACTATCCCGATCTAATAGCCAATGATTCGATTGCATTTCTTCGCTCTTCCAAGCAGCAAAACCAAAGAAAACCTGTCCTGCTGACCATGAGTTTTCCAGCGCCACATGGACCCGAGGACTCGGCACCTCAGTACAGTCATCTCTTCTTCAATGTGACCACGCATCAGTGAGTTAAATAAAGAATCTCTCACAGCTCTCGTAGTTAATCAATTCATATTCATTTGCAGCACTCCCAGCTACGATCATGCTCCCAATCCCGATAAGCAGTGGATCTTGAGAGTCACTGAACCCATGCAGCCGGTTCACAAGCGTTTCACTAACGTCCTCATGACAAAGCGCCTGCAGACCCTTCAAAGCGTCGACGTGGCCGTGGAGCGGGTCTACAATGAGCTGAAGTCGCTGGGTGAATTAGACAACACATACATTGTGTACACCTCGGATCATGGTTATCATCTGGGTCAGTTTGGTTTGATCAAGGGCAAGAGTTTCCCCTTCGAGTTCGACGTGCGTGTGCCCTTCCTCATACGTGGACCTGGAATACAGGCGTCCAAGGTGTAAGTACTTGATTCTTTATCAAGTCAGATAAATACATGAAATAGTAATTCCATTTTGAATCTCCCCCTACAGTGTGAACGAGATCGTATTGAATGTAGACCTGGCACCTACATTCCTGGACATGGGTGGCGTGCAGACGCCGTTGCACATGGATGGACGCAGCATTCTACCGCTGCTGCTGAGTCGTAATCGGATTGTGCGAGACACTTGGCCGGATAGTTTCCTTATTGAGAGCTCTGGTCGCCGGGAGACAGCGGAACAGATTGCCGAATCTCGAGCACGTTTGTTGGCCGAACGACAGAGAATGAAACTGGTGAATAGTACGTTGCTGGAGGATTTACTGGGAACTGGGAATAACAGCAGCAGCAGCAGCAGCAGCGGCAGCAGCACTATGTCCACGCTACTGAGCTCCACGGCAACGACGACAGAGCAAGAAGACCTCGAAGATGACATGGATACCGATAATGAAGATGACGATGCGGATGCGGATGCAGATGGTGCCATGGACAGTTCAGCAGCAGCATTGGATGACGAGGAACTGGAAGATGCCGCGGCCGAAGAGGATGAAGATTATGGACTAGGGGACCTGGAGCATGACAACAGTCTACACTTGCCGCCCTATATCACGAAAATGATGCGACTCAACTCGGAATGCTCAGATCCTGCGCTGCTGAAGAACTGTCTGCCTGGCCAGAAATGGAAATGCGTCAATGAGGATGGCCGTTGGCGCAAGCACAAGTGCAAATTCCATGTGAGCAGCACAAGAGATTACAATCATCAATAGCAATATCAATTTACAACTTCCACTTCCTTTTTTCAGCTGCAACTGGAGCATCAGCTGGCGGCGATGCCACGCAAGCAATCCCAAAGGAACTGCGCCTGCTTCACCTCGAATGGATTGGTCTATACCAAGATAGATGTGCAGTCATCAACACTGCATTCACGTCGTCTACACAAACGCACCCACTCACAGCCCCAGCAGCAACATCACCACCAGCATCTGGGCAAGCGTCGTCATAAGCGACAAGTGGGAGAGAGTGGGAAGCAGGAGGAGGAGGAGGCGAACGAGCTGCAGCGAGAAGTCTACCACACAGAGTTGCCCTATGAAATGGAAGAGCTGCTGGATCTGGATCAAACACTTGAGGCGCTTAAGGAGCACGCACACAGACGCAAGCGAGAGACAACCAATAGCTCTAGTTCCACTTCCAGCTCCAACGATGCCATTGCTCGGGTCATACAGCAAATACAAAGCACACTAGAAACGCTGGAGCACAAGTTTATTGAAAACGAACTGCCCAATCCCAAAAACAGTTCGTTGGGGCGTGGCAATAAGTTCCTTAAGGGCGGCACAAGATGTTTCGTGGAGGAGAGCACAGACAGGGTCAACTGCTCGGATGTCATTTATGATGATGAGAAGACCTGGCGCACATCCCGCAATCAAATCGATATGCTCATAAAGCTACTGAAAGACAAGATCACCACATTGAAGGACATGAAGAAGCAGATGCGCGAGAGTAAACAACAAGCTGTAGCGGCTGGAAGACGTGGCGAGGGTCGCAGACGCAATGATCCAACGTCTTTCCGTGAGGGCGCCGGTCCCGAGTTTAATATGAGCTACTTCACCGAGGTGGCCAACACGCCACGCTCCGGACTGTTGCCAAATGTCGCCATCGGGGGCCAAAAGGAAATACTTCATGGTGTTGGAAGCTACAATTCCATGGAACATTCGCATACGCCACATTATGCATCGCGTGCTGATTGCTACTGCGAGCCGTATGTGGGCGAAAGGTAAATCTAATGAAGTGCCGGCAACAGGTTGAACTTCTACTCATACTTTTCATCTGACAGCTATGCGGACTCCAAGGAGATGGCACGAGAGGCGCGACGCAAGCTGAAGGAGGAGCGTCAACGCAAGAAGGAACGCAAGCGCATCAAGAAAGCGCGCCTGGAGAAGGAATGCCTATCGGAGAAGATGAACTGCTTCTCGCATGACAATCAACACTGGCGCACAGCGCCCTTCTGGAACGACAGCCCCTTCTGCTTCTGCATGAATGCCAACAACAATACCTACTCCTGTCTGCGGACAATCAATTCTACTCATGATTTTCTCTACTGCGAGTTCACAACGGGTCTGATAACGTTCTACAATTTAACCATAGGTGAGACGCCATCTTGAAGCTACGCCTAACTGGAGTCCATACTTAACTTTACGTTTAACGTCTTCATGTATAGATCGCTTTGAAACACAGAATCGAGCCTCAAGTCTGACGGCCGCTGAGAGATCGTACATGCATGATAAGCTGGAGCATCTGAAGAGCTGTCGTGGACGCAACTGCAGCCTACGCAGGCAACTGCCACAAATGGGAATGGGAACCTCCTCTGTGCAACCCGCCGCTGTCAATCACGTGCAACGGAACAACAAACGCAAGCATGGTAAGCAACTGGTTGCACATTAACTCTTCTGCAAAGCGACATTCACTGATGCTCCTTTTAGAACCCTTGTCCGCCAGCGTGGGCAACTATGGCTTTGTGAGTAGCCAATTGGATATGGATGAGGTACCAACTGCCAAGCGACGCAAGCTCTCCAAATATCACAGGTGAGTTGACATTTCGTCATGGAAATAGAAATATTAATCATTAACATCTCATCTGACCACAGGTGGACTAATTCCCAGCACACACACACAAAGCGTCGCCCCTGGAAGCAGCAATCTCAGAGATACTTGCCCCAGCAGCCAGTGGCTGGAACAGCCATCTAAATGGTGGCAATGTCTCTACCCAGTGATCACATATCCACAGCTTACCCCGCTTGCAACTCCGTTCATCGCACTGCTCCGGTCTACAAGCATACATACATACAAACATGCGTACATACTTACATTGATGTATAATGCGTTCTGATATCTTTTCTACGTAAATAAGACTGTTTTTTTTATTCAAATTAATTTTAGTTACTTTTTATCACTGTGAAATCTCACTTTGCTTCTGCAGCTTGACACGCAATATAAATTAATTTAAATTAGACCTTAAGTGATTTAATTTGTACATACAATTTTTAACGAAAATCCAATCGATGTATTTACACACGTCATAAATTATTTAGCCCAATTGGTTTACAATTTATTTAAATTAAATTAAATTAAATTAGTTGATGAGTATAGATATTGTATTTAGACAAGATTAATTGGCGTTATCATAGAAATCAATCTTACATAAATTATAGTAATTATATTTATTGGAAATTGCTAAAAACGCTACGCAAGCACATAAACAAAAATATGTTATTGTTTTCGTTTATGAACAACTAATACAATAGTTATTATTTAATGCCGATGTGCTATAACTATTAAGTCACTCGAGTCGTTTGTTCGTATTGCAGGCATTTTGTATCTGCTGTTGCAAGGTTAATATCGTACATTTAACAAACTTATTCTAACAAATTAATTAAATATGTATGTAAAAATAAAGCAATATGCCTCTTCAAACATGATTTTCGACATTTTGGTAAACAAATTTTCAGATCTTTATATATGTTAGTTAAAAAATTAAAAATAAATATTTTTTGTTCATATTTGTTCACACATGAATTACATATGCTGAATATAAGTTTGATATTAAGTCGACTCTTATTTTAAATAGCCAAAAAGCCAAAAGAGTTAGTAATAACTTTCCTTGTGCTATGAATGCTATGAATGTTCAATATGATCCGTTCTCCTTTATATAGATTACATTTTTAATATTTTCAGATTAGATATTCTCTTCTGACTTTACGTTTGAGTTGGTTGAGATTAACAACTAATATTATACAGTGCTATTCATGTGTTGTTAAGGTACATACTGCTGTACTGATTCTACATTTTAATAAATCAAATAAAAAATCTACTACTACTTGAGCAAATTGTTTTCGAGCTTAGAGCACAAGTTCGTTCCTTTCGTGGTCAGTGTGCTACCATAAATTATTTATATTAAGCTTTTTTTTTTTTTTTTTAAAATAGGTTCCAATTTATTTCAGATTTGTACTGTTTGCTTGTAATTAGTACATTACTATCTTCATGGCAGCTTAACCTAATTATACATTAATATAAAAACTTGACTATCTTATAATATAGTTATACATATAATACATAGAATTATTTAAATTATTTTGATATTTACATTTAAATATGTAATTTAAATATGTAATTTAAACTAAGAAATTAAGATATTCTTCTGGCAGGAAGATCGTGTGGATGAAGCCTTTTTAGGCGTCTTCTGCCTGCATACCTCAGTAGGCGTTGGGCAAGCGCGTTTGGATGGCAGGTCAATTTTTGACAGTATTTATCCGCCTGTAGCTGCAGAACGTCACCAACCATAGGTACGCCTAAGTCACGCTCAATGTCTCTATTCCGCATGTACCAAGGCGCATTGCACATCCTCCTGAGGATTTTGCTTTGAGCCACTCGAATTTTGCTAATGTTTGTCTTGGCGGCTACTCCGTAAACTTGAAGCCCGTACTTCCAAATTGGGCTCAATATCGCCTTGTATATGGAAACCTTGTTCTGCAGAGAGAGCTTGTTTCTTGGCGACAACAGCCACGACATCCTCGCCGCCCTTGCCAGGATTGTTTTTTGCAACATTGTTGTATGCCGAGCGAAGTTTAGGCATCTGTCAAGGATGACTCCGAGATACTTGTAGTGCGATTCATGACTGAGGATTGATCCCAACATCCTAATTCCTGGACAGAATCCAATTCTTGTAGCGAATGTCATGTTCGCACACTTACTAGCATTGATGCCAATGTTCCACTTACGGGCCCATATCTCGAAGCTCCTGACATATTGTTGCAAGGCCTCGGCGGCAGTGCCAAGAGACTGGCTCCTGGTAAGAACAGCGGTGTCGTCGGCATATGTTGCGATAAGAACGTCCTGAGGGTCAACTCTGCTCGTACTGCACACGGCTTCGGCATGTCGACTGTGTATATAGAGTACAAAGTTGGTCCAAGGACACTACCTTGTGGAACTCCTGCGCATATCGGTCTTTCTGAGGACTTGGCACCATCGACAATTACGCAGAACGACCTGTCAGCCAAAAAGCTGCCTACTAGCTGGAATAGTTGTGGGGTCAATTGCTGCTTCAGCTTACAACGAAGACTAAGGAGACTCCAGGTTAAGATGACTCTCTCTCCATCATTTTACCCAACGCCGGAAGGAGACTGATTGGTCTGTATAAGTTGACCTCCGTTGGTTGCTTCCCAGGCCTGGGGATCTGGTAATCAGTGCCAGACTTCCCCCAGATCCTTCTTCTTTTGGACGGCCACTTAAATCGTATTCCTATTAATATTATTTCAGCGTGAAAGTATGCGAACGAATAATATGCTGCGATTCAGCACTTTATGAAGCTCCCTGAATAACCCCCCCAGATTGAGTGTATGTTAGATTTGCGATACCTCACTCCCCTGCCTCGCAAATCGCGCCTGAAGACAAAACTTGTACCGCCCATGCCAACGCAGACACTTCAAACTTGGCACGTGCATAGAGAGCACCACATGGAAGCAATGCTGAATGTTACATTAAGATCGGTCCACAAATAATAAAGAAATCAGAAAAGTAAAACTGAAAAAAACTTCGGTTACTCGATTTTTTGCCCCGCCCCTTTTCAAAAATTCCGAGTTTTTTGGTGCATTTTGTTCGGTTGGAAGGGGTAATTCGAACGGTACAAAAAAAATGTTCTAGGGGGGCTGGTTTTTGAAAAAAACGCGAAATAAAAAAAAATTACGAATTTGAAAAGCGCGCGCTGACGCAGCGAAGTAAAAATTGTGTTGCATCTTTTAGGCGCGAGCTTAAAATCTAGAATATTATATTTTATTAAATTTTTTAATTTTTCTTTTTCTAATTTCTTTGTTATTTATGAACCGATCTTGAAGAAACTTTCAGGATTGCTTCTATATGACTACGCTTAGAATGAGCTATCAAATATTTGACATAGACTCAATCTGGAGAGGGTATAGCGGAATATTCATGCCAAATTTGGTGTCTGTAGCTCTTGTAGTTCTTACAGACAGACGAACAGAATGACGGACAGACAGGCAGTCAGACAGACAATTGGACATGGTTCAATCGACTCAGCTGTTGATACTGATCAAGAATATATCAACACTGTAGGGTTTGCCACACCTACTTCTGTTCAAGTTACATACTCTTTGCACAAAGCGAATATGGCCCTGTACAGGGTATAATGAGTCCGATAAATTTCTGTACAATCAGCAGAACAATTGTCTTTTGTCTTAAGGAATATCAAGAGCTTTGAAAGAAACTCACTTACCCTATTAGGGTAGATGAAATTGTTGTAGTTCTTTGAAGTCTTTGTGACAATATTGACTACTAAGGAATTCTTTTTCTTACATATATGTATACATATGTAAGTACGTTCAGAGATATAAGCTTATTCAGAAGATTGCAACCAGTTTGTAGTACAACTTGATCCGGAGTATAAAAAATGTTTATCATTATGTTGTTTATTTTTAGTAATCCAGTTTTCAAACAATGATACAATGTAGCGAAATGTGCTAAGGTCGATTTAACTTTTGTTTTTTATCTACATATAAAGTAAATATGAAGGGTTCTGCTTAAGTAGTTCATTGAAAGGTATCCACTTTCTTTTATAATAAATAATTAGTATTCCGATTAGTATCAACCAGGTCAATCATAAATCCGTTAAGCATTTGGAAATTGTTTAGTTCGATTGCAGTTATCAGGCTGAAATTATAAAGATTAAATATTGACCGATATTGGTTGTCAAAATCCAAGAAGGAGCAATCAAATCCAACAGCTTGCGATCAATTGGGTAAATGTTTGCGAAAGTATTTTGTACGCGCAGGCAAGACAATTTAACACTGATAAGTGATAAAACTGATAGAACAGAAAGCGACTACAAATTAGAATGTGTAGACAACAAAGTGAACAGTTGATCAAGTGCTTAAGAGAGAGAGAGAGAGAGAGAGAGAGAGAGAGCGTTAGTAGCCGGAGAGACCTTAAAATGAGTCGATTCTACGAGCAGAGGTAGCATCTGTAGACGCAGTTGTAAATAAGCTCGGATATATGCGCTAATTAACTTGCCGAGATGTTTTCATGCGCTGTCAAATATTGTTACCCACTTGGCAATTCACACTTGACACTTGACGCGCTAATTTCCGTTGCAGCTATGGTCGATCGATGGGGAGGGGGGAGGGCGCAGCGAGGCCTCCCCATAACTTATCTCGATCAAAACAAAGAGAGAACGAGACAGAGACAGAGACAGATACAGAGACTGAGACTGAGAGAAAGGGAAAAGCAGCACGCGCATAGAGAGCTTGACAACCGGTGCGGTGCGTTCATGTGGAGATATCATGTTAAAATTTTGCGCAAGCAACAAAGTTATCAGCTTGAAATTAAGTATATTTATTGTTTCTTATGCGGCTGAGAAATACCTGTATGTGAACAGTACAGAGGTCTCCATTCGAGGCGTTTGCACTGGTTGCTCGATCTATTGTTATACATACTTTGAAATAGCGACGAACATTTATTGTTAACCATGGCTGCTTTACGATGCGCACTTCAATCGAGTTATCGTGCTGAAATTTCACAATTTCAGCATTGCAAAGCCTCTGGGACGGGGCCTCACAACTAGGAGGGATTCAATGGCCCGAGCACGTACCCAAGCGACCGAACTAAACTAAAGGCAGCTGCTCAAAATCATAAAAGCAAATTGAATAGAACGTTGAACTCACAACAACAACTCTGAACAAATGTCAATTCTACCTAGAAGTTACACTTCAATCAATTATAATTCAATTATTATGCATTCTGCATTGATGCACGAAGAAATATTATAATATTATTATGTACGAGATAAAGATTAATGTTTTCTTAAATTGTTTAGTTGAATTGAACTCGCACGCTTAGTAATTAAATTAGAATCGAAACAATAATTTGTAATTATCTACTAATTAGCATTTAGTATAACACATACGTAATGCCTAAGTAGGTAAATATTTATGACAATTTGTTGTTGTTGTTGACGATGTTATTCAATATAAACAACTCGTTTAGAGGAATACCGCACATCATAATATTTTACATCATTAAAATAAAATAATAATTTAAAATATATATGAACCATTTTGAATGACAAACAAATATCAAATTTACTTTCCAAGCTGAAAATGTACTTTCCACAATTAAGCTAAAAGTTAGTGCTCGACTAGCACATACCGTAGAAGTTAGCTTCGTGACTGTCTTTCAACTTCGGTCAACTTCTTATTAAATGTTCTTAATGTCTTAATTCAGTAGTAAACTTTAATTAACTAAATATACTTTGAATACAGACGAATATTAAAATATATAACTATATTTTAGTTAATGCACAGCTGAGTAGCACATTTACCTGTTGAGTATTATTTCTTGCTGTTCAACTCATTAATTATACCATTTAATGAAAGACACGCGCTTGCTTCAAAAAATTCCCCAAAGACACAAGAAGTTCCCCGAATTGAATTGGAAATAATAAAAAGAATTGATTTGTTGTATTTTTCAATATATTTAGACATGATGCATCTAAAGACATTAACATCATTATGATATAATAATTTCAATCAAAGATTTAACATGGTTACTCTAGAATAATACTTAGCTCTTACTTAGGTGATAAGTGTTTATTGCAGTTCTATAATAGTTTGTGAAATTTAGATAATGATATAATACAGCTATAATAAAAAGCATTGTACACCAAAGTTTTCTTCTTTTTTTTTCTTTTGTTCTTATAGTGTTGACATGAGTCTTTATTGCTACCTATATAAATAGTTTTACAATATTATATATTATGTACAATCTCTGCTTAGCAGTAATGATAGTAATGATATCACTATTGTTTATGAAAAATGAAAGTTATTGATGCTTCGAATGCGACTCGAGTAGCTTTTGGGTGACTTGACGTAGGACCTGTAACTTCTCCTGATATTTCTGGGAAGTCGCCAGCGACTCGGCTTCACTGTGATGCGAATGGGGATCTGCAGCAGTTTCGGACTCCGAATGAGGATGTTCGTGCTCGTCTGTGGACGAGCAACTGCCGTGACTGTGTCCATGACCACCGCTGGCACCTGTAAGTGAAAACAAATTGCAAATTACAAATTGCGAATTGATTAACTTTGTTAACTTAAGGAATGTAATCGTTGGGGGTGTAATTAGTCTTTAGAGATAAACACAATAATTATAATTGTTTATTTCAGACGGAGAGTGACATGCATAATTGACTGTTTGTTGTCTGTTGTCGTTATAGTTGTTGATGTAGTTGTTGTTGTTGTTCCCGTTGGGGTCTACAGATGATTCTTCTTGACGCATTGGGTATCCCCAGTGGCTGAGATGATTTCACTTCTCGGTTTTTCCCAACCCGTTTACAGAGTACACAAAACCACCGACATCTCTCACAACCACAAAACTGACAAGGTCTATTACAAGGCCAACAAGGCGAATGATAATAAGAAATGTGGTCAATCTGATTTGGAAGCGACTCATATGTAAAGAACCTGTTCTCAGTTCATAAATCCGATTCCGGTTGAAGCAGTCTGTCGCAATCTCTTGCCAAAGCCCTAACCCACACACACACACACACTCACACGCACACGCACATACAAATGTACTTGATTATCTACTTACCAAGTTGTTGCAATCCGAACATAATTAGAAATCCGACAAAGAGCGCTAGATAAGCTCGCAGGCCTGAGCGATTCTTTGATAGTATCTCAAAGAACACCACATAAATGAGCGTGCCGCAAGCGAAGCCCTGCAGTATCGCTGATATCAGATTTGGGCCGCCTCCACTTTGGCCATGGCTAATCAGTATGCCCAGACCAATGCCCAGTGGACTGACCACAGCAAATGTCAGCACATACAGCACCGAGAGACTGAGGCGGGTGCGTGCCACAATTAGCTCGACGCCAACGCAGAAGGCGAGAACCAGTTTGTGGGCCGAGACGGCGCCAAACATGAACCACACCGAACTGGCTGATCCCTCCAAGCCAATGGCCATGCCCTCAAAGAGTTCGTGCAGCGACAGGGCCAAAACGATGAAGAGTCCACGCAGGGACGAGGTGAGCATATCACCTGAGTTGTCCGTCATAGTCATGTGATTGTGACTGTGACCATGGCCATGATTGTGGGGATGTGTATGGCTGTGACTGTGACTATGACTGTGACTGTGCTGATGATGATGCACTGCACCATACTTTTGCTGCTCCAGGTCATTCTGCATCAGATCCTGCACAGAGAGCGAACCATTTGGGACAGGAGCTGTCAGCTCGGCAGTATTTATGGCGGGAGCAGTCGCTGTCTTCATCAGATGACTGTGACGTATGCTGTGTCCACGCTCAAAGGCAGCGCTAGCATCGTCCTGATGATACCTATGCATGTAGGAGTGCATCGCCTCCTCGATGAAGTACATGAGAAAGAAGCCACAGCACATAAGCAGCTCGGCAAGTGGGAATGTCAATTTGGCAATTATCTCGCATTCCTGCAGCTGTTCCACCACCTCCTGCACCTCGGGCAGCAGGTGGAGAAATGTGGTTGCCAGCAGGACGCCGCCACCAAAGTACAGCAGGCACTTAACCACTGTGGCAGAGCGGGCGTTTGTCTGATTCTCTGTCCAGTGGTAGAATCGATTCAGCAGGAAGGGAATGGAACCACAAAGAGCGCTAGCGCAGCAGAGCACCACCATGGCGGTTACTTTTGCCGTCAGCAGAGAACCGGAGTCGTCATCGTGATCGTGGTCGTGATCGTGATCGTGGTCGTGATCGTGATCGTGATCATGATCGTGATCGTGATCAAGATCGTGATGCGATGCTAAGTGGCTAACGGGCTCATCAATTTGCAGGAAGCATTTTAAGAAATTATTCACTTGTGTTTGATTCATTGTTGTGTTGAATTTATTTTCGCTTGTCTCGTCAGTTCAGCAGATCAGCGGATCAATCAATGCTTATTCCTTGTCTCCCTTTTCCACTCTTTGTCTCTTTGGCCTATAATCGCCAAAATGTTATTGTTATTGCATCGACAGCAGCTGCATTGGGATTTAAGTTGTATGCCTTGAATCTCAACGAATTTGCGAGGCAGCCTTTTCACTTTCGATCCGCACGTTAAGGCTTTCTTATTGAAAAGGTTTGGTCAAACCCAGAAAACAAACGGGATTCGTTTATCAAAGTTACTTTTTATAAAGTGCACCTTTTTGGTTTTTTTTTTTTATAATTTTCTTGATATTTAAAATTTGTATATTTTGCCGCTACGCAAGTCTTAAATGCTCGAAGCGATCACACAGACTGACTGGCGTTGCCTGAAACCGCGTCTGTTTGGAGCTCTTAACTGCTTTTGCTGTCGCCGCTGCTGCTGCCGTTGCTGTTGGTGTTGGAAGTTAGTTTTGAGTTTTCTATCATGCAGTTATTTACTTTTGCTCTGTGTCAGCTCTCGCCCGCCTGCAACATTCACGAGCTTACTCTCCCGACGTTGTGGCGTCGGCGACACGTCGCGACGTGAGCAGCAAATTAAATAAGCGCAAGCGGCACAAATTCTCTTTTTGCTTAACTTATTTGCTCTCTTCTGCTCTCAACTGCTCGAACGTTCACCTGTTTTTAAGCAAACACTATTTCTTGTCTTGTGCCAAGCATAAGGCAGCTCACACACACACACACACACACATGTACGAGCTGTCGTAGTGGGTTGTACAATGCCCAAAGGCCATTGGAATTAACATTAGCTTGGCAAATCTCCGATTGCATCCCTTCACTTTTCGCATCGCTAGAGTCAGCGACAGACAGAGACAGAGACAGAGATAGAGGTATCTGACCTTTAACTTGCATATATTAGGATTTTAAAAACTACTTTGTTATGTGTAAATAAATACAGCAGCAGCAGCAACCATAAAGCTTTTTTGATTTCTCAGTGCAGGCAAAAGCTTTAGTATGAAACCGTAAGACACGCGGTTCTTGTCTTCGCTAAGTAACTTTATGTATGTAACTGCACATTGCTGTAAAACGACATTATTCAACTTCTTAAAATACATATGCGTAAGTCAATTACGCTTTCGAAACTGATATGAATCATCAACTCGAGTGCGAACCGTGTCTTAGTTCACTTTTATGCCATATAAGAATGGAATATAATTCTATTTATAATTATATCAAATATTAATATAAAGCTAAAGCTAATTAGAAGAAAATATTTATTATCAATTTAGAAGTTATCCCTATTATCCAAACTGGACCGATCTTGGCAAGAAGGTATTTATAAGTTGGATATTAGATTATGGGGCAATAAGAGACAGAAACTTGTTTAGTCACTGCTTTGAAAGTTGCAGTCTATCTAAACTTAGGCAAATGGCAAATAACAATAAATAAATAGATTGATGACACTTACATTTTCCTGGACTAGACAATGTTGACTAAGAACTTAACTTGATCATCAGATCCATTTAATGTATTTTTCCTATGTAAGTTAATAATCACATGACATATTTGTAATATTGTATAAATGCAATACACTAAAATGAGTGGCGCATTCGCATTGTGAAATCATTACATATGTAAATTACTTAATTTACATACTTGATTCTAGCGACTTTTCAAGTTAATTCTACTAAGTCATAATTTCTGTCTTTACCGGTTCGAATCTGCGATTCGCTTATTAAGAATAAATAATAAAAAGAAAATGGACCCCTCAAGTAAATTGTAAATTCATACAAACTCGCACATTTTTAAATAATTTTCATTTATTTTGTTTTCATTTTTAGCTTGTTTTTTTTTTTTTTTTGTTTCTCTGTATGTTTCTCGGGGTTTTTCTTTCTTTTGCTTAAATCTTTTATGTTTTGTTTACTTATAATTAATAATAAATCATTTTTATACAATATTTATCTTTTACATACTTTTTTTTCAGTTTGTCAACTGAAATGGCGCTTAAACATTTCAGCTAAAAATGACTTAAATATTTCATGTGTTTTGTTTTTTTCGCTCGCATATGCAATAAATTTAAATGTTAAATTTGTTTAAAACTGCTTGCCAAAGTTAACAATGTTAACTGCTTTACCTGCAATTAGCGAAAGGCTATGCGTGCACTGCTTGCCAAACGGTTATACTTTCCGCTCTCTCCTACGCTCCTCCTCGTCAGCTTCTTCGGTTCTGTTAAATATGTCAAGTTCTGTTCTGAATGCATTTTCCATTTGATAAATTCCCATTAATGCGCATGCGATTAATCGGTTTTCTGTTTTTACTTCCATTCATTCTCATTTTTTCTTTTGTTTTTGTTTTTTGTTGATCAACATTAAAGTACATAATATTGTATGTATAATCTGTTATACTTGACTTTTTTTTATAGAAATATCGTTTTCTTATTATTGTTATTTAGCATAATTTTGTTTTTGTGTGATTTGCGTTTTACATTTCATATATAATACAAATGATTTTCATTTAACTATACAAGAAATTTGGTAAATTTCATATGTAATTTATTTTATATGTTATCGTGTAATTTTTGAAATTTAATTTTGTTTTTCCCATGCTTAAAGAAAATTGAAAAAACACATTTAAGGTTACGTTTCGTTTCATTCTGTTGTTGTTGTAAAGTTAACATTTTTCTTCATTCTATCAACTTTCATATGTTTGTGTAGTATGTATATTTTAATAAGTATAAAAAATTTGTTTAAAATATATATGTATTTTAGAGTTGCTTGTTGTTTTAACGCATTCTGCTTACGGGAAGGAAAACAAATTCGTTTAGATGGGTTGAAAGTTGTTTTGAATTACACTTTATAATTATAATAGCATTATATGAAACTGTTCTGGTTGTATGTTGCATGTTTGGATGTATGTACGGGTACGGGAGACGTAGCTGCAGGCAGCTTTCAGTGTAGTAAGTATGTAAGTTTAGTATCACGTAATATCAAAATAAATAGCTCAGTACTTTGTTTTTGTTTTCTCAATTTATATCTTCCTTCATTTATCATTAACTATAAAATGATTGATATTGAATAATTGCTATCATTCCTTTCTGGTTTCTTCACTTTTGATTAGCTATTGCTATTGGGAAACATAGTGCGCCTAGAAGGAGAAATCTGCTACATTTTTTTGGTTAAGGCTTTATGTGTGGAATTCCCGATGCACTGCTTGCAATTTTTACTACAAATTTCGTAAATGTACGTAAATAAAATTGACCTAAAAACACACACTAATCAAATAAATGCACTAATCTTGTACAAAATGAATTTAACTACTAAAACATTAATAGCATTTCATGTTCGTCCTTCGGCGATAGTTATAAAAATTATGTACAATAGCATATACGTACACTCACACACATTCATATGTATGTATGCTGTGTGCATACATGCGTTATATGTACATGTAAAAAAGTGCATCCAAAAGCAGAGCTAAACAAAAGCTGCCTACGCTAAAAGAGAAGGGAGAGTGAGAGCTAGCAGTGAATTTAAGGGAGCGCATGGGATACTGACAAGGACATGGATGATAGTGAATGTGTATACATATGTATATCATATATGTATGCTCATGTATAAGTGAGTGTGCATGCATGTGTATGTTCATAGAGGCATACGTGTATACACAACACACATACATACATATATAAATAACTTGCTTCATATGTTCAATTGTTGTTTCGAATGAATTGAATATTTGTTTATACGCATATAATTAATGTACAATTTGTTGTCGTCTATAAATATTAATGCATGTTATGCTTTGTAGTTTTCATTAAATGATGCTGCACTAGTATTTAAATAAGTTTATATCTGTATATATGTATATAAATATGTTTTAAGTGGTTTTTCTCTCTGGTGAGTGTCAGTGTGTATATGTGTGTGTGTATATGTGTGTGTGTATATGTGTGTGTGTGTGTGTCCGTGTCCTTCTGTTTTAAGTTCTCATCAATTAATAGCAATTGGATTTTCATTATCGAGTTACAAGCACGACACTGAGCTGCTGCCTGGCTTTGTTTTTTGTTTTATGAAATTATTATGACAGTTTGGTATTTGTTATTTTTCAATAATTTTGAATGTATATTATTTGCATTTTGTTTTGTTTGTTTCTTCTTTTTTTTTATTAATAATATAATTAATAATTATAATAATTTATATAATTAACATAAACGCAAAATTGGTAAATAATAAAAAATAATAATAAAATTGTGTTTTTGTTTTGTTTTGTTTGTATTTTTTTGTTGCAATTTTTCTGTTTTTTTGTTTTTATGGTGTTTTAATGTTTAGGTTCTTTTTATTTGTTGTGTTTTATTTTGTTTTGTTTTTGAATTTACTTTTGTTTTTGCTTTCTATTTTCTGTATTTATATAAATTACAACGGAAGTGTCGGTGTATTTGTAGTTGGTGTTGGCGTCAACATCGACGCGGATGGAGGATAACGCAACGTGTGCTGCGACGTTGCTTGTTGTATGTAATCCTGACTCGGATTATTCAATACGCTATCCCGTGAGTTTGAATGTGAAGTGGCGCGCAGCAATGTGACTGCCTCGCGTTCTGGACTACATTGTACACCGTCTAGTCATTTTTGGCGAGTTGATTTCTTCTTCTTTCGTTTAAAGAAACAACAACATCTGGAATATAAGGAACCACTAGAAACAGTTACAAGAAAGAACCGAAAAGAGAGATGCCCATTAAAACGACAAAGCAAAAACACCAAAACGATTCATTGTTCATTATACATATTGAATTGATCGGTAAATCGATCGATTCACCAATTTACCGATCAATCGATATATCGTCATCAACATACTTTGTTTCATCGACAAGTTCTACTTCCGGCTGCTGTGTGATGGGTGTGTTCGAGTGTCCGGCCGTTGGATCGTCCGCATTCAGTTCGCCATTTGTCGAACTCACAACCTGTAAGAATAACACAATCAAAGTGGCAAAGAATTGCGCAAATAAATATGCATTAGTTTTTTTTTTGTTTATCCACGCACTTACACTAAACATAGAGTATACATATTGTCTGCATTCTTATTGTGTATTTTGTGATCATACATTTTGGACGTATAACACACATCATTTATTGTTTTTTTTTTTCATTGCGCTAGTCAAAAAATTTTAACAATTCAATTTCATACTGCCAAAAGAAAAGAAAAAAATTGACAAAAACAATGGCCCATCTTGAAATCGATGAGTTTTTGCTACTGGTGTGTGCTACTACCAAGTGATAATTCCAAGTGAATTGTGACTGACACTACACGTGTGCTAATTTTGAAGACTTTCAGATGTTCTTGACTTGCACATGATCTCTTTATGTTATCTGCAAACGAGCCTAGCCTCAAGGATCTCTCTTTCTTTAGCTATCAAATTTCAATGGATTTTTCAGAAATATCCCAACGACCATCGTTAATGCAGTTACAGGGCTATTCAAGTATCTGTAAGCAATTTACGGTAGATGGCGTAAAATATATTACATTATATTTGTCTGTCTGTTATTATGTAAATTCGCATTTTCTGAAATAATAATAATAATCATTTTAATTTTAATTTTATATAAAGTTTTGTATTATTGTATCGTACTGTGACTTTAAAAATTTGCAAAAATTTGATGAAAAGAATTAACTTACAATCCATTTTCTACTAGGTTATGAATTTATAGTTAATAACAGTTTCACTTCTATCGAAATCCTGTTACTACAGAGATTGCCTTTCTATATTCAGCTCGTTTGCAGCAACACAATAGTAATAGATTGCAATTGTATGTACTTGATTGATACATAAGAGACACACACACACATACATACACACATATATACATATAGAGAAACAATCACACAAAGAAAACGGTTCAAACTGAAGGACAGGCCACAGGAAGTTTATGAAATACCTCGCGCTCTTTGTTGACCCTAGATATGTAATTATTTAAATAAAACTTTAAAGCTTATTGTTTTGGATAGGCAATTTAATTGGACTTGGTGAAGTAGCTGGGTAAAGTAGTAGTAGTAGTAGTAGTAGTAGTAGTAGATAGTGAGTAGAATATGGTAGACAGTAGATAGTGGTAGAGTAGAAGTGGGGTAGCTTGGCTTATTTCCTAGCTTCTTCCTCGCAGTCGCTTGTCTCATAAGCTTCAAATGGGCTATCATCGTCAGAGCTTGAATCTTCGGGCAATCTCTGTAATAAGTTTGGCTTCACAGTAGCTGTCTCTGCATTAATATGGACATGCCAATGAATTTGAAATGTGCGAGATATGAAGAGATAATGATATATTGCCGAATTCTCGCTAACTGTGCTGTACGTGTGTGTGTGTCTGTGAATGTATGTGTATGTGTATTTAGTGTACGTGAGTGTGTGTGTGTGTATAAGTACATGCAGTGCTAGTTTCATTTGCAGGACATGCATATAGTTCGGTGTTGGTTAACGCCATGCAGTGTGCTACAAAATTACATCGAGATGTCGTGCATCTCTCTCTCTCGCTCTATAGGTTTGATTATCATTCGCATGCATTCGTTGATTTAATTTCAATTAATAATACTATAGTATACCAAGCTAGAATATAATCGGAACAGGATGTTTTCAAAAAAGAATGTCCGAGAAAAAAGAACTAGAGGAAACGGAGTAACGAGAGAACAAACAAACCGAACGATATTACACTTGGGATATATATTGAATTCAGTACCTTGTTGAGCTAATGTAGAGTAAATCAAGTGAAAACATTAGAATTGAAAAGGCCAAAAATATAACAGTCTGCGAGTAATTCAATGAATAAATATTCTTTGTTGTAATCATCATTTTCATATCATTTAATTATGTTTATAGTAAATAATCTAAAGGTATAATATAGGTTTATGTATGTGTAAGGTTTATGTCGATATACATACTATGTAGGGTATTTATGTATGTGTATGTGTGTACATGGCAACGATATACACATTGAATTTAAGGATAATATCAGGCATTTTACGAGCAAGGAATGAAGAGAAAGAGTAGTATGAACATTTTTACTTTATATATATCTATATATAAATATATAACAATAAATATATATCTATATATATATATATATATATAGAATCCTAGAATTCAAACTGAACATTTTCATAGCGAGCGATCCCATTGAGTTTGAACATGAATATATTTACAGAAAACTGAACAAAACACAGTTAAACGAAAAGATCTTAAAGATGTTGTAAGAAATGCTGTCTTCTTCTTTTTTAATATTTTCTTATTCTTTTTTTGTTTTTCTTTTTGTTTGCCTGGCTTCAGCTTCGGCCTCGTCTTCGACTCTAAACTTACCTGCACTGAACCATGCCGATCGGCGGGTGTCAGATTGCCAAGGGTCGCACCCGGTTTGGGCACGTCCGGCCACGCAGCAACACCTCCTTTGGCATTTGTCTGTGGATGGGTCGTAGAGCGAATCGGTTCGTTTGGTAACGTTTCGGATCAGTTGGAGTTTCGTTTTCGGAGTGTCGGGTTGTAGTATAATGGGTTTAAGGCGAGCGATCAATGCATAAATTTGTCAATTATTAATTTGTCAGTTTATCGGTTTCTTTTTTGTTTTTTAATATTCAAGAGACAGACTAGACTCTAAAATTTGGTGTCTAACAACAAAAAGAGTATGAAACTAAAGCAGTTCAAGACAAATGTGCGACCAATAGAACTAAAGTTATTACATCAATATAACCAAGGTTAAATATAACATTTAAAGCCAAAATTTAAGTCCATCGTTTTCCATTGTATGGATGTGTGTGTGTGTTTCTGTGTAGGTGTGTAGGTGTTTTGTGCAGCAGCATCAACTAAATATTTAGATCAGTAGTTAGAACCGTTCACCAAAGTATCTAAGCCCAAAAAATGCAGCAATTCTGCGAATTTGTTAGTGTCTTCATCAAATTGAGAGAAAGCTCTACATAAACAATTCGAATCTTGCGACGATTTGAGCTATATTCTAAATTGTTTCGATGTTGGGATACTGTTTTTAGAGGAATCTAAAATTCACATTGATATAAGTCAAGTCACAAGCCTCTCTTAACTCAAATTCTATAAATGACTACAACATAAAAAGCATCATCTAATTACACACACAAATATATATGTATAATTATAGCAATTACATAAGTACAATATGTGATATACTCTAGATCCCTCTCGCTAGCTCACTGAAATTACAGATATTTAGGCAATCTTTAAAGCATACTCTTTTAGCATAATTTCAATTGTGATCGGTGCTCGTATAATACAGCATTTCTTGATCTTAACTAACCGGAACATATCAACAATGTCTAACCTGAAGTATTATATATTCTTCATTCTCATTATCAACATCATCGATATCAAAATACGACACGTCCTAAATCAAATTATGTTCAAAAGTTCAGGGAAAAATGACCAACAATTAATTTTTTTTTTTAGTAAGAGATATTAAAAATAAATAGAATAATTGCTGTTGTTGTTGGAAATCGGAAGAATAAAAAAGGAAATTCTAATATTTATAAAATAAGAAAGGAAGAAGAATATAAAGTATGTTAAATAGAATTATAAACTTTAGTAAACATACAGTGAGAGAAAACTGGTTGCCTTATAACCATAAAAAAAAAAAAAAAAATGAAAATATAACAATAATAATACAGTATTTGGCAGTGATAAATTAGAATACTTTACCTTAGCCGTAACATTATGACGATCTTTATTTGGTGAAATGATGACTTCATGGCCAGTTTGCAGAGATCCGACGGGCGTCGACTGTGAGCGTGGTTGGTGGTTTGTCAATGATATATATATGGATGCAGTCGATTAAGTTTATCGATTTGTAAATTGTATTTAATGCACGGTTGATACACAAATACACGCATAGGCACATGAAACGGTGTTTTGATTGATTTAAATAGTTAAATAATTGTTTCAGTTTTTTTTGTCGTTGTAGTTGTAGACAGGAAATTTCAAAGATAGAGAGATAGAGAGAGAGAAAGAAGAGAGTGCTGTTAGAATGGCTTCGATTACAGTTAGTTTCTTCCGGCCTTAATGCTAGAGCTTAATAACTATCAACTGGAGCGCTTGCGACAAGCATTTACCAACACTGAACAAGCATACTATCGGCACTTTTGGCAATGTGTGAATTCTTCAGCAGAGTACAAGTACTGTTCTGCTTAGTGTAGTGTAGCTTAGTGTATTGAATGTGGTACCTTATCGGATTTATTCTTGGCCAAATACGAAGGCGCCGCATTTTTAATGACCTTCATTTGATCCAGCTGGTCCTTGGTCTTAAAACACATACGATAACAACAATACACAAAAGTAAAAACATCATAATCGGATTTATAAAGCAAATCTTGCAAGCGAACAATTCTAATTCAAATTCAATAACAAAATGATGCAGTTTTTTCGTTTCTTTTCATTTTCATTTTCATTATTACATATTTTTTTTATTATTATTATTTTTTTTTTTTTTTTTTTTTTTTGGGTGTTATTTTTTTCTGTGCTATGTTGAGTGGTCTCTCTTTAATTTAATTTAGAAATTGGCGCTTTATAAAAATATATGTATGAACGGAAAGAAATAACATTGCGCTGCAACAAGAATCGAAATTGAATTAAACAATTTGGGGGCCCATCATCATTATCATCTGCTGTTAATGGGCATCTCTGGCTCGCATGCTTCCAATATAATTGATAACTTTCTCAACTGCTGTTAACTTTATTATCGGAGGGGGGGTGGGGAGGTGTTGGGTCTTGAACATGCTTTTACCCGTTTCGAAAGTCAAATTTTAGAATTACATGTGAAGGCGCATTACTCAAGTGTTAGTTAATGGGCAATTCTTGATTTTCTTAGGTTTCCTAAAAATTAAATATGAATTTAGAATTCGGCACAGATGCATTTATGTACATGAGAATGCAAATATCCTCTTTTGTTTGTTTTTGTTTTTTCTTGTTAGTAGTACTTGTTATTATAGAATATCGATGTCTGAGCGAATATATTAAATTGGATGGACATCAAAATTATGACCTACCATTGTCTTCCCTGTCCAATCGAATTCGCCCTCATCGGTGTAGCCCTTACGTTCGAATAAGTCTTGAAACAGTCTTCGCAGAAAATCATAGTCGGGTGTTTCGAAAAAATCTAACCGCCTCACATAACGCAAATATGTTGCAAACTCTTCGGGGTGGCCGTCGCAAAGTACCTGCAAGTATTTAATATAATTAGTTATAGTTTCAAAAATCGTAATATCTTAACAAAAGTACGAAGCCAATAAAAAAAGTCAGTTCACGTCGTCTTTTTTAAAATCTCACCTCAATGGGTGTTGCACGCTTTGTATCACCGATTTTTTGATATCTCTCTTTGAGTGTATCAGCCTTAAGGCCTTGCCACGGCAGTGAACCTCTTAAGAAGTACATAAACATATGACCCAGGGCCTCCAGATCATCACGCCTTGACTGCTCGCGTCCCATATGCGTATTGATTGACATATAGCGCGCTGTACCGGTCAGGGATTTATGCTCCCGATATGGTATATGTCTATTTGTATCTAAATCAATGTATTCTTTGGCCAAACCGAAATCTGTGTGTGTAATAACAGATATGCAATGTGATTAATTCAATTGTAATTAATTGAAAAATGCAATCTTCAATCACTTACCAATAATGTGTATAATTTTTTCACGTTTTGTTGATGTTCTGCCAATGAGAAAGTTCTCTGGTTTTACATCCCTATATATTAAGTGCCGACTATGAACATATTCGATCCGGTGGAGCTGTGATTTGCATTGGAATTGTGTGGTCAAAGTGTTGGAAATAGATAAAAAGTGATTGATTAGTTTTTGTCGTTATACAACACACATACACAAACAAACAAACACACACACACACACACACACACACTCACAAGTCTACCAAGGAGCAGAATAATGAAAGAAAATTTAGCAAATTGAATTATAAATTACATGATTTTTTTGTTCGTGCCCATTGAAAGACTGCAATGTGTTAAATAATATATTTTTTATATAAATTAAATTTTTTGTAGTGTCTCAACTAGCTTCAATTGTGGTTGTTTCTGTTGTTGGTTTGATGACGATTGTTTGATTTTAGATTTGAATTGATTCGATTTTAATCAAAATTATAAATGTGAATGCACACAAACGTTATATGCAAACTAAATATATATTCCAAGTCAACTACGTAATATAAATGTACATGCAATTTATTAATATATTTTATATTTTATTGTTATAATTATGTAAAAAAAAATAATTATTATTGTTTACGATTTGTACAATGAACGTTGGCTGTAAATAACTAAATTTAAATTATTTAGTTAAGAAAGCGGCATTTAAATGTGTATGACATTAGAATGCTTAACTTAAAATGTAAATAAAGCCTCAACCAGTTATTGTCAATATCATGAGTGAGAGATAGTAAAGAGGAACGCAAATAAAAAAAATATTGTTTATAAAAAGTAAGCAGCATCTTCTTTGTTGTTGTTGTTGTTAGTTAGCAAATAAAACTTGTAAACATATTTTTAATTAACTAAATAAAATCACCCAAGCAGCCCTACACACGCACGCACACACACAATCTAGCGCACACACCCATACACCCATACACACACACACACACACACACACACACACAATCTAACACATAGACACATACACACACTCAGATAAAATAAAAATTAAATCGTGAGTTAAAGGGGATAATGTGTGAGACATTGCGCTGAGGTGGGCCAGTGTTGGTTAATTGCCTTAACTGCTACCAGTGTTGTGTACGTGAGCAAAAATGTGAAATGTACTGAGAGAAATGCGCGTGCTCGAGTTATAAAAACGTGGCTTATTTTTGCTGTTTTGTTGTAATTACTAATTGTTTATGTTTTAATTGTTGTTGTGGTGGTTTAGAGGTGGTTTTTGGTTGTACTTACTAATTGTATAGCTATCAGTAGTACGCTCTTCAAAGTGAAACGTCTGCCGCAAATATCGAACAAATCTTCAAGTGATGGACCAAGCAATTCCATAACAAGAGCATTGTACTTGCCGCATGGGCCGAAGTAATATACTTCTGGTACACCCTCTGCTACAGGTCAATAAATTGCGGAAATTTTCGAAATGCGTGTGTGTGTTTAAAAATAACAAGCAATTTTTATAATAGTTTTGGTTTTGATTTCGATTTTTTTTTATTTTGTGTTTTGTTTGTTTTAGTGTTGAGCAGCGCACAAAAGTAACGTAGATTTTGGGAATACGTTGTCGATTCGTATGTTGTTGTCGTTTTATGCAAAAAACGAGAGATAAGGAAAGAGAGAGAAAGAAGAGAAGAGAAAGAGTGAGGTGAGACAACAAATATTTTAAATATTATTTTTTTTATTGCGGCTTTTTTTTTTTTTTTTTTTTTTTTGAGGGGATTACCGGACAACGAGATAGAAACGAAGAAAGGGAGAGAGCGATCGAACGATTGTGAGATATTATATGGCTCTTTAAGGTTAGTTTAGCGCGTCTTACGTATATTACCACCTTTCCTTATGTATATTCTGCGTCATCATTTCTGAGAAACTGTGCTAAAAACAACAAGAACAACAAAAATAGAGATTCTCGAAGCATATAACGAGGAAGCCTGTTAAACGACCCTGCTATCTTGCCTGACATCGATTAAATTATGCTGCAGACTAATGTAATTTGGGCAAGAACTAGATGTAGCTGTAGTTGTAGTAGTAGTAGTAGTAGTTTAGTATGTTAATAGGTATAACAGTGCCTGTATAACACTTAAAGCTAATAGTAATTGCTTTGTTTGCACTCCTAAAGGCATTTCTTAATCTTAACTTAGGTGTAGAGTTGTGTGTGTATAACAGTTGTGTTGGCCCTGTGTTGTTGCTGCAGTTTAACCACTTTAGCAAAATATCTCTTTCGAGCTGTGTTAGTAGTTGGTTAAAATAAGTATAATCACACAGAGCACATACAAAGGGCTTTTCATTAATAAAAATGAAGAGAAAACAAATAAGGGGAAAATTCGTTAACTTAAGAAACTAACGAAACTGTTGTTATCATAATGCTTTTTGCTTATTTGTTTTTAGTTTTGTATACGAATAGAGAAAGAAATTTGTTCTTTATTATTTACATAGGAACATTGTAAGTAGTATTTTTGCCTATTTACGACGCTTAGTATACATGCTTTAACTTATTTATTTTGTGGTTAAATTGTGATTTTAATTTTATTTCAAATGAGCTACAACCCAAAGAACAAAAAAAAAGATCTTAATTTTTTTTAACTACGACAAATGTATAAAATGTAAGTATTTTTAATTTGATTGGAATATTTTTTCCACTACATAAACTAAAATGTTGGCAGCACACTAACGTTCATTGTGTTTTGTGTTGTTCTAGGGATTTAATATGATAGTTTGTTTGGATTTTTTTTATATTAATATATATATTAAATAACAAAAGTTGCTTGCTAACTTGAGAAGGCTTAGCCGTTGAGACACTTTGGATCAAAATGTAATTTACAATGGAAATAAAAATGTGTAGAACTGTTTAAGCGAAGTGGGATACGGAATTCACATGAAACTGTTATACAACTGTCAATACATGGACCGTTATACCAGGTGAAAAGTGTGCTACTCTGTGAAGCTCGCGCCATGTGAAGTCCGCGTCAATTCGCCCAAACAAACAAACAAACAAAAATTGTTTGCTTTTTTTTGCATAAACTTACAAGTTGTTTCGCTATCATCAATACAGTCTTAAGTGAAAATTTACGGGAGCAAATATTGAAGAGATCTTCTAATGATAATCCCAATAACTCTAAAACCATGGCATTGTAACGGCCACCACAAGTGCCCAGGTGATAAATGCGTGGTATGCCTTCTGGCGCGTTATCGGCTGTGGGGGATCATCGGATTGGTTGTTTTCGGAATTTCGTATTTTTATAGGGTATGTGCCATGCCATCATAATGTGTTATGCAATAAATCAGTCGATTGTTTGTTGGTTTGGTTGGTTGGTTGATGGGTTGATTGATTTGGTTGGTTGTCGCACGATGATTAATATTCAGGATTCAGGATTTGCAATATCGGTATCGTTATCGGTATCGGTATCATTTTCGATTTCACAGCAGATGATGTTTTTGATGGTTGAATGAAGGAATAGAGCAATATACATACATATATATATATATATATATATATTTTTTTTTGAAACATAAGAACAACGAAAAATAAAACGGTCGAAAATATAATGTAAGATTATAAACGGGTTGAGTTGAAAAATCAGCATATAGTAAGTTGGTGGGTATAAAATCAGAACAGTATAACAGTAGCACAGATACCATTGTAGCTGTCTACGATAATAGTATAAAGTACAATAATTCTTCTTTTTGTATTCTTTTTGTATTTTTGGAATTTAATTCACGCACCGACCTCCAAAATATGCTTGAGAAAATCTATTCATGTCTTCTTATGTGTATTCTTAATAGCGCTCACAATATAAAGTGCTATATAGAGTTCAGTTCACAAAGTTTGTTTATCAAACTAACCAAGGTGGTAACGGTGCAAAACATTGTATTATTGGCTTAGTAAGGTTGGTTAGTAATTTGTCAATAGGTCGACAATCGGGCATGGATTTATCTGGGTTTATATATATATATATATATTTTATTTTTTTTTTTTTTTTGTATGTTAGTCGTTTTACTGTTGTTAGTGTAATAGGGTATATTATATATAATATATAGTTATTAATGAAACATTTCGACATACCATGTGATCCTAATAGCTTATAAAACCTATACTCTAAGTGTAGTTGCGGAGCCTTTGACTTCATAGGCTCCATTTTTATTGCTACATGTTCATTGTTGTAAAGATTTTTGCCTGCAAATAAGAGAAAAGAGATAAATATAATTTAGTTCAATTCATTTAATTAATTCAGTTCAAAAACGTACAGTATTCAATATTAAAGAAGTGCAACCCAGCCCATGCCTAAACTCAGAGACTGCCACACAAATACATATATAAAATGCACATGCTCACTGGAAGAAGTGTCCAGAACTACCCAACCAACTAACCAACCAATCAGCATGCAGTTTACCTTTCCTACCTGAAGCATTTTCAGGGCCACGCCCACCAACTTGAGCGCCTCCAAAGCAACACAAGCGACGACCTGACCGTTAAGAAAACAACATTTAAATTTCGATATTTCTATTTATCCTATATAAATAAATATAATTGCATTATATTTATCTGATTATACTATCTGATTATAAAGGTAGATAAATTAAACTATCAATTATTTTTATACATTCAATTTTTCAGGGGTTATTTCTACAACTCAATTATATAGTAAAATTCAGCTCAGAAAACAGAAATTTAAGCAATTCCATTTCCATCAATTAAAACATTTAGAGAGAAGAGTTTACCTAAAATTCCGACAGCTTCATAATTTTAAGCCTTAATTCTGAACACAAACATATGAAATAATAATAATAATAAGGAAATTGTTTGCATTTGAAATTCTAATTAGTTGTACAATGTTTACAAGTCAAATACAACAAATTTAGTAAAGACCTTGCCAAAGTCGCTCGGGTGCGAACTTATGTCATAAATGGCAACAATAGAGTTAGTTGGTTATCAGCTTTTCGGCTCCACAACATTGGGAACGTTGATAGAGTTGTCAGGCGAGCACAGACATTCATTTATATGTAATCACATTCACATTCACATTCGCATATGCGAAAGGGCGCATGACTTTGATTACAACAAATCAAATTTGTATGTGGGGCATTATCACCCACGCCATGCCACACCACCCCCGCCAGCATTGCTGCTCAATTGATTGTTTACTTTTTTTATTTATTTAATAACAAAACTACAGAGCACTCATTTGGCGGTTTCTACCTCGAATTGTATTTGCCATAAATATGAAAACACAAAACGTAAACAAAAACTCATCTTCATCTTCATTTTCGACTGTCTCCGACTTTTCTCTATTACACAGTTGGATGTGCTAACGCATGCAGTCTTCCTCCATAAATAATATTCTATTTTTGCAATATGTTCTCTTAAATCCGAATATAAAGAATATGAGTTTCATTAACATTTTGACAGTCATCGCCTCTCAAACTGTACTGTGCAGTTCGTGATGTAAGAAACGCCTTTCTTAAATCCACACATTATGTAATGAACGTTAAATAATAAATTGAAATTCAAAAATTGATGTAACTAACAACAGCAGTGGCTCTCAAACTGTGCTTTTCTCATTCACATTTTATAGCCGTGGCGTAACTCAAGCGTAACCAAACTGTCATGACCTATCGCAACTCGAGTACATATACTAAATATATACTGCCTTCGTCATATATGAATGGATAAACAACACAGACATATAATTGGGAGACTCTACAATATATACAAAGAAACATTATGAAACGACTTCGTACGTAACAGTATAATACCCTGCACAACTGTCTATAACAATAATATCTATAACGATAAGTTTATAGTGGTAATCACTTCAAAATGAACGCAAATTGTAAACTAAGCAATACTTATCACTTATTTACATAGAACTTGTTTACGCCCCAATATTTAAAAAAATTATCATTATATTTTAAAATCATGAGCCATAAACTCTTTCAAATATTACAAATATCATAATAAGTGCATATTATTTGCAAAATTGTGGTTCACTTTATTTTTAGGCTACAACATAATTGTCGGCAGTGTTGGTAAATTATAAAATTAAGATGCAAAGAATTCATATTTCCATGAGCTTTATGCTACTTGTGGGCAAAAACATATGTAGAACTCCATGACAATTCACGGCAAAATGTTATTTTCTTTCTTTTCTGATTATATTTCCGAATTCAAATGTCAGATCAGAAATATCTAAAATTTGAAATAAACTACAGACACGCCTCTCTCTGCGCCTCTCTTTCAAAAGATTATCCAAGTAGAGTGAAAAGTTACATAGGCCAACAGATCAAATGGCAACTACCCACGCAACGCAGAAATACTTTTGACTTGAAAAATAATAGTGAAAATAATGTACATTTTATAGACTTTCCAAATTTTCTCTTTCCGTTGTGCAAACGTTTATTTATAACATCAAACTACTGTGCTTGAGAGGTATTGAAAATAAATTTTATCTTTCTCAAAAAGCGATAAATCCAACAAAAAAAATGTTGCTGATAGTAGCAAATTCTTGTTGACACCAACGCACAATTCTTAATCTATTTATGTGTAGATACAATTAATAAAAGGTACAAGTGATGCCATTTGTTTGTGGTTACTATGTGTGTGCTACTTTCATTTATATAGTTTATCAATTTATAATAAAAATGATATCACAGCAAACCACATAAATTGCAGCTATAATTTAACAGAGCTTTAACAAAGTGCTGTTAGTTGACAAGAAATGTGGGTATTTCCTCTTAACCTATCCAATATTTCACAAAATCAGTTCTCTGCCTTATTCTACACATAACAGTATTTACAATAAACACAAGTGATTTTCGCAATATAAACTATGTATTATATTATATTAATACATATAATACGTATGTATATATCGAAGAACGATATTTATACAGTAACTGATGGCAATCCATTTACAAATATATTGAATGACCCATTTATATACTAGAGATTTAAATTTAGAGATGTTGTGCATATTATAAGAGGAAGCAATAAAAGCTAATGCTGAAATGTTTGATAAAGCCCTGCATGCTCGTTTGTTTTTTTCACGATTTTGAAGACAAATAACAACATGACTCACAAACATTTAAAGGAGAGAAAAAACGCGGGCGCCACACTATAATAAAAAGTGTCATTTTCCAGACAAGTCTGCTTGACACTGAGATACCCTGCACAACTTTTGCTAATTACGTATGTACTAATCTTTATTTTTGAGAAGTTTTTCTGTTATTCCACAATGTATAACTGCCTTTTTACATGGAGAATTATGGGGAAAAGAAAGAAAATGCTCAAGGCAGAGCGCATCTTGAGCCACAAAGTAAAGATGATAAATATGAGGGAATAAGTCTCAACATAGCAATTAGTTGTCACTCATCGGGAGGGGCGCATCAACTGAAGGTTCGAACAGTTTTAGCAGCATTGAGCGTTTGTTTGGCTACCTGTTGCCAATGTGATAAGTGCAATAAATAACAGCAACAGCTGCAACGTACAATATGCAAATGCATAAAAGTGGCAAGCCTCACGAAAGAAAATATACAGCCATGGACGTATAAATAGCACAAATTCTAACAGAATATTTCCATTGATCATTTGCACAATATTTTACATTCTATCCTTAAAATTTTGATCCCAAATGGTAATTGCTTTCTTTCTCATGGTATACAAGCAAAAAATTTACAGTTATCACTTTCGTCTTTTGTTTTACACATAATTTTCGTTTGCAGGCAATTATTTTGCATGGTCATAGAAATAGCACATTTTGATGAAGCAACAGAAAATTTGATGTAAAAAATTTTTACGTTGACTTTTTTGTTTGATTTTACATATTTTGGTACCAAATTAATTAAATTAACTAAAAAACATACTAAATTGGGTCGTGGAACGTGTATCTCGGTCGAACAAAGGAAGATTATATTCCCACTGAGTGAATCTGGAAAAAAGTGGCTGAAATTGCCGAAATAATGAAATGATCCAGAAAAATTGTCTATAATGCACTTAAATTAGTCAAGTTAATCACAACCTATCTGACTGATAAAAAAAATCGTAAGCCAAAGCCACGAAAAACCGATATTTGTACGGATAGGCTCAAAGTGCGAAAGAGCAAGTCGGACCTTTTTAAATCCTCTCGAGAAATTATGAAGAAAATAATTGAGGAATGTGGGTAAAATGTGTCAAGAAAACTAGTATCTAGAAGACTAGTCGACTAGTCGCTCTTTGGACGCAATAGCAGGAGAATGCCACACCTGCCAAAACGCAACATCAAGCAAAGAATGAGTTTTGCTCGGGCCCACCGGGATAAGAGTCTAAATTATTGGAAAATGTGCTATGGAGCGATGAAACTAAATAAATAAAGTGGAACCCGATGGCAAAACATTTGTTCGTCATCCAAAATGCCAAGCTCTTAGTCCCAGGTACACTTTGAAGACCATGAAGCGCAGTGGCGGATCCATTATGTGTTGGGGTGCATTGTCCTGGTCTGGTGTGGGACCCCTCTACCGAATTAATGGCGTAATGGATCGGTTTATATATGTGGACATTCTCACAAATCAAATGGAACTATTTACTTTTGAGAATATGCCTGTAAAATGGACATTCCAACACGATATCGACCCAAAGAACACATCTCGAGTCGTTAAAAAGTGGTTAAAGGACGAATCGATCGCAGTCCTGGGGTGGCCGGCCCAAAGCGCTTATCTAAATCCCATAGAAAACCTATGGAATGATGTAAAGATTTAAAAAAAAAATTCCTAACTTGGACGAATTGTGGACAGGTGTCCAAGAAGCTTGGAACTCCATTCCGAAGGAGAGATGTCGGAAGCTTCTGGAAAGTATGGGCCAAAGATGTACCAATCTTATTCAAAATCATGGTTACTCAATTAAATATTAAATTCATTAAGCAGTTATAACTTAAAAGCTCATTTTTGTATGAATTATGGCAACTTTTTGAAATTGTGCTATTTCTGTGACCACACACTTTTCGTTATATCTTAATTTTTTTAATATTTATTTATTTTATTTCAAAACTTTTATGAATTTTTCTCTATCAGTTAAATAGTAATTAAATTAAGCTTTGAAGAACCAAAGTTGTTTTATTTTCAAAAACTATTTCTTAGGAAAAAAAGCATTTCATATGCAGAATATTTTTTTGTGCTATTTATATGTCCATGGCTGTATAAGAAGCAACAAGCACAACACAATTTTTATAAAAGCGCATTTAGCAAACAAAGCACAAATGACGACGACGACGACGACAAAACAGATGGCAGAATGGAATGGCATTTTATTTTGTATTGTGAAAAAGTTCTCGTTGTGTATTCTCGGCTTGTCATTGTTGTTGCTGTTGTTGTTTCTGTTGTTGTTTCTGGCGCTGTCCAACGTCTCCTTGCTTTTGTTGGCAGCCATAAAAAAGAATGCACATGCAAAGGAAGTAACAAACGAAAATGTCTACCCAAATAATACTTGCTGCCAACATCGTTTTGCAAGCAAGCCAAAAAGCAAAGAAAGAAAGACAGCAACACAGGGAAACATATAAACAGAGAGAGAGAGAGAGAGAGAGAGAGAGAGCAAGAGACAGACAGACGGAGAGAAAGACAGGATTGAAGAGTTAGTATATGAGGAAGGAAAACAGTCTTGACTTTCGGGTCATAAACATAATTAACAACTTGTTTACAGTTATACAAAAAGATATTCAAGCTTTAATTTGCATTTTATTGCACTGACTAATAATGTGAGATGTGATTTTGACTTGATAAATTGACCCACTGTGACTGACTATATAATAAAGATTTAGAATTAGTTAAGCCGACACTTATTCTCAGTAAATTCTAACAAATAAGAAGACTACGACATACCCTTTGTTGCCCTAACCAGACTTAATTATTATAGAACATAAGAAATTTGTGTGTCTAAAACTCATTCAGCTATTCCAAATTCTAGATACAACCAACGGTTGAACTTTATGCTCAGATTCACGCAGATTATATTGATCGCTAATACACTGCATAGAACACCTCCTCAATCCAATTTGCTAGATTATTCTAAAAAAAAAATAGGAAAAACTAATGTAAATGTTGTAAAACTTACCTAAACGCAATTCGCCAAAATTACCACAGCCAATTTTTTTGCCAACACGAAAATTTGGTCCGACCATAAGGATACCGGTTGTGGTGCTTACAGATTGGCGGGTGGAATACATGTTATTGCTTGCGCTTTTACCACCGACGATGGTGTTGTTAGCCACATTACCAGCGGATGGACCTGCAGTTGTCGTCTGTGGACCACCGCCGCTGCAAATAGAAAGTAAATGGATCATTGATTAGTGCATTTCAATTAGTGTCAGTGTGTAGAGCGCATATGCATGTATGCGAAATGTTATTAATGGATGATGAATGATGGATAATAGATAATGGATAGTGGATAATGGATGATGCAACACAACCTGAGATAGGTCTTAAATTTCTCAATCAACTTGGGCGCCATTAAAACGAATTTCACAAAATCTAATGAAAACAAAAATAAAAAAAAAAAAACAATTCAACAAAACTCTAATTGACTAAAAACGTTAACAAAAACTATTAATAAAACACAGCCGCGTATCTTCCGTGTTTACAAGATATTCTCTCAGCTGTTGATTTGTTGTTTTTCTTGTGTTTCATTTGTTTGTACGTACTCGTTTTTAATTATATGCTTACGATACATTCAATTTTGAGAGACTACAAAAGCAAAGCAACGTATAATTTAAACTGGCATTCCTTAGCACAACAAACTAAACTAAACTAATCCGTTTAGACAACCGGACTACTTACTAATGATTGAGATTGATTGAATACAAGACACACACACACACATTCAAACAGACTACTTAACTAATGATTGAGATTGATGCAATACAACACATCCGTGTTAGATAAAGAGACTACTTAACTAGTGATTTAGTTTGATCGAAAACAAGACATCCTTTTAAATAAACATAGTACCTGTGATTGAATGATTTCAATTCGTTAAGAGATTGTGTGGAACTACGACAATTTAAGCATATCTCTTACCACATATTCCCTTTGAAAGTAAGAGTATACAAGGCTATATCTAAAAGGACAGTGACTCAAATAAACGTAATGCTTGTTTTTTTTTTAATAGCCACAACAAAGAGACACAACCACAGACACAATCCGCAACCAATCATAGAAGCTGTCGTGATGTCTTTTGACCAGCTCCGGCTTTATTGCCTATGGAGTCTCTACTCGCCCGAGCGTAACGATGACTGACACTACCGGTTGTTGCTGACTCATTCGTAATACAGAAAAAAAGGAGTACGAGTATATTCGAATAAGACAAAAGGTTTTTATTATTCGTATGCTGTATTGAATCTGAATCTACGAAATGCTCTGTCTTTGGCGTGGCGTGAAAAATCTTCTTCACTGTTGTAAATCTGGTTCAATGTCAGGTCAATCATTCAAATTATTGAAACAATTGCCACCCCCACAGCTGCTCCTCTTGCTCAGCCTGCCTTCACAGTCACGCCCGACTGCAAGGCAATAGGAAGCTCAAGGAAAACGCAATGTGATTGCATAAGGTCTCAGTCTCAGTCGCAGTCGCAGTCGCTGCCGCAGTCTCTGTCTCAGTCTTTATTAATAAGTGTCGTACTTTAATTCGCATTGCCCTGACCTTTTCTTCAAGGCGTCGGGAATAGAGTGCGAGATCTAAAATGCAACATTTGATTGTGAATCATCTTTTAATCGCATTTGCGAGCTTATCAGTAAGTTGATATTAACAAGAATTCTTGAATTATTCATTAAATCACATTGAATCCAATCATATCTTTACAATTGTAATACGAAATCATTTTCAAAAGATCGAATAGTTTCCCCATATTATCAAATAATAATAAATGAAATGATATTGATTTTTTTTAGCGAAGCGATCCACATAAATTCGTCATAAGTTCAAAGATGTCTGTCTGTCCACGAATTTATTTGTGCAAAAAGCCACTAGAATACACACGCACACACACACACACACACACACACCTTCAGAAACCATGATAATTCTACCGTTAAGTGCTGCTGTGAAGGAAAAAGAGTATAAACCAAGCGATAACAATTAAAGCCAAGGCAATAACAACAAGCTTGCTGGAAAGTAACAGCCCAATTGCTAATACTGTGTGAGTGAGAATTGTCAAGGGGCAAAAGCAAGATGAGAAGTGGAGAGGGCAACGCACTAAATTGCATGGAAACTCGAAGAAAAAACGAGTTCTCTGCTCCTCGTTGCTGTTGTTGTAGTAGTTGGCTGACTGCCTGTTTTTATGGCTTAATATCCTGCGGCCAAAACTGGTTCAATCCTATCCATCGATCGATCGTCTCGGCCAAAAGCTCCGCACAATTGAGTTTCAGTTGTTGAGTTCAGTTTCTTTCGGTTTGTTCGCTTTATTATTTTTTTTTTTCTGCTTGACAAACGAGTTCTCCCTCGCTCTTTCTCTCTCTCTCTCTCTCTCTCTGTCTCTCACTCTCTTCCTTATTCCGTTTTCTTGCCTCTCTTAATTCTGGTCTTTGTTTTAAATTACATGCCGTTTTTTATGAATTAAAAGTGAGCAAAAGGCTCAGCACTGGGGGATCGGGACAACCACACAGCTGGCCGGAATATCATTGACCGGTTTCTAGGTTGATTACAATTGCGAAACGAAAGATAGAACGAGTCGAGAATATCCCCTTCCACATATATTATTTGTTAACAATAAATCGGGTCTATTCTTAGATTATAAACAAAATGTTTCATTGCTTGGGCTGTCTTTTAGAGTTATTTCATTAAAATCATCGGAACCACAAGTCATTTATTGAAAATGGTAAAATTAAATTAAATTCGTATTACAAACACTTCATCGAATTAACATATTTATACAGTTTACAACTGTTAATTTTCTTTTTTTATATTTGAAAGGATTAGTTTTCTAAGTTTGTTACCATCAACTTTTATTGCTTAACCAAAAAAAAAAAAAACATTTTGCTTTGCAATTTTGTTTTATCAGTGTTAATAGGAAAAACTATTTTCAATGAAAATTAATTACACTTCGACTAAGTTTTCACTCAAGCAAAGAGAAAGAAATGCAAATGTAGGTGGAGAAGAAGGAGAAGAGAAAAGAGGAAGAGACTGTAGTAAAAATCAATAATTAAAAATAAGCCATTGGCTAAAAATACAACTTTTCCATGAAATAAGGTGGCTTTGTTCATACTCATACACACACACACACACACACATACACACACCCACATGCACCTAATAACATACATTAGAAGAGCGCTCTCCCATGAATAAATCAACCGCAAATTGAACACAATTTTCAACTAGAGTAAAAGAGAAAGAAATAGAGGGACAGAGAAAGAGAAAGAGACAACAGTGAAAAGTGAGGTCGCAAATTGTTTTGAAAAATCGTCATAGACGGAAAATCCCAATTAGAATTTGTCAGGCGTTTGTCATCGCCTGGCAACACAACAATAAAATTATCAACAATATTTGCCAAAATATTGATTTCATAGACAATATGACAGTGCTTGTCAAACTGTAATTGTATAATGAACTAAACATAATTGTATTTAACACAATCAACTGCAATGTGACTAATTTTACAATTGAATTAAGCACAGAAATAAAAAACAAAAACAATAACATGACACTTAACACAGCTCAGAAACCTTAAAAATATCTAGTCACCAATTATATAAAGAGTCGGGGAAGAAGAATACAACCCACAAAAATAAATAGTGCTTAAAAGTAAACAAGAACAAGAAAAATCACCGAAATAACTGTTCTCGTTGTTACATACATACATACATACACACACACACACACACATAATACACAGCAAATAAGCGGCTGATAAATGAACTAAGCTGATAAGCAGTTTGCTGAGCGTTTACGTTATCAACACTGAGCTAAGCCACTCCCTGACAATCTCCGATAATCGTTAATTTATTTGGACTTGACCTGTGACGCGTTTCACATTTGCCGCCTTTTTATGCTTCGCTGTTCTTAAATGCATTTCAAATGCAAAAATTACAATTGCGATGTTGCTATTTTAAAACACAAATCGATTTCATTATAATTATCAGACACGAGTTGAATTTAAATCATGAATAAAATAAAACAACTGATAAATCGAATTTATAAAACGTTGGCTTGTCAATTACATGGCTATTTATAATTGATTATATGACATGGTTTTAATCTTAAGCAATTCTTTAAGAGTTTCAAGTTTTTTTCTTTTTATTCGTTTAGAACGTGAACTCTTTTTCTTAAAATTTGGAGATTGTTCAGCAATCTAGATACATTTTAAAGAACGAACATTTTCTTAACATTTTCGAAAATTTTAAATGCTAATTTCGTGTCCATTTATATTTAGAAGAGACAAAATACAAAAAAAATAGTTGCAAAACTAAATATATTCATAACTCGATTCCATTGACAATATGCCAACAAAGCTCATTGTATTTTGTTATTGCTGTTTTGTTATTTGTTGCGTTCGTTTGTAATGGAATTGCCGCACATAACATTTCAATATCCATTTTCAATGGCATTAGACGTTTTAAAAATTATTCGCAAAAAAAAAGACAGCACAACAGCGAATGAAAGGCGAAACAGACGCAAGCATCAACGCAACAACAATGTTTTTATTCAAATAACACAAATGAACAGCCGGTTGTCCTCCCCTCTCTACCAGTCACCCACCCCTTTTGAGACAACAAGCAGAACGAAATGATAAGCAAAGAACGCATACAATTACACACACATACACACACAGTCATAAGTAAACACACACTCGCATTGACAACACTGCAGTAAGACACTTGAACACACACACATATACACACAGCTAAGGATAGATAAGGGCTCGTTGATTAGGGGCAGCAACGCTGTCGTTGTCGTCGCTGACAGACAATAGCGAGTCAAAACGAACGAGAAAACAAAAGCGATGCGAATCGTTTAAGAGAGTGCCGGTAAAAAGAACAGCAACGAGTGCAGCTTCAGCAGCCGTCCGCTGCATTTAGTGACTGCGATAGCGACTGCAGTTGGGTGTCTTTTGGGGTTAGGCGCTTGAACGTCACAACGAATCAACTTGCTTGTATGTGTATAATTGTGTGTATGTGTGTGTGTGTAGGAAGACGGTGCCTCAATGGCCGATTGACCTTTGCATGTTAGATTAACAGTAAATTTATATGTACATATCTATTTAGATACATGAATGTGTGTATGCATGTTCTGCCGTATCGGGGGCAGGAAAGGCAACAACACTTTAATTAGTTTAGCCTGTATTTCACACACGTGCAAAGGCTAAAATCTATGCAAATGAGTTTTAGAGGTCAAGCTTTATCAGCAAAATGCAGCAAAACGCCCACCCAGTCAATTATATTTACACACACATGTACAAAATACGTATGTATGTTTATATAAATTGTCTGTAATTTGCTTTCTAGTGCCTTCTTCCTGCATAGACATTTTCTCTCGTTAGCATTTCCATCACCTACCCGCCCGCTCGCTTTGCATTACATTCGCACTTCCTTCCGCTTGGTGGAGGACACATTCCCCCTACTTGACCCCCACCCCAATTGAACTATAGTGAAAAGCCTCACGTGCATTGGCAGCCACAATACTTGATCTAGAAAATAGATACACATGTTCATAAGTGTGTGTGTGTGTACATGAATGTCTCATCTTGCTGTGTGGAGGTCAAAGTCGCGTACTGCATTTTGAGCATTTGCCATTTTTGAGAGAATCGAGAACTAGTCACACTACTCGGATCCAATTCACAGCTTGTTATGCGGGCTCTGTTCAACACATGTTTGTGCAACCGTTCACATACATACATATATACGTATGTTTGTATGATGTGTGCACATTTGTTATATACTGTACTAAAAACTCAAAAACTAACCCGGCAAACTCCGTCAAACGGCGCTTTTAGTTCTGCTTTACTCTCACGCTCTCGCTCACGCCGCCGTGGTCTCATGCACTGACGTTGACGACGATGCGGGGGAGCCCAGTGTACAAAGCCCAGCAAACTGTAAGCACAGCTGTTTCTTCTGCTGTTGCTGCTGCTGCGGCCGTTCACTCGCGCGCTGATTGGCTGGGCCTTCTGCTGCTTCTTCTCTCGCTTCTGCTGCTGCTGCAGCTTGCTGTTGTTTTCGTAATTGAAAATTGTTTTGATAATTGTTTCAATGTTATTTCAACTTCTTGTTTTAGTATTCAATGCACATTGCACATTTCACAAGCACTTGATTTCTATTGATAACTTTCGTGAATATTCCTTTAAAAGAATAATAATATAAATAATTTTTTGCGGTTTTTGTTTTGTTTAACATTTCAGATTTGTACACTTCACAATTCGCCAAAATTTTCTCGTGTTGATTATTTAACGCCAACGCGCTTTCTTTTTACACAATACACACTAATCAACAACAACAATGGCAACAGTCTCCACTAAATGTTGCTTTAGTTTCGTTTGCTTTTGCTTTGTTTTGTTTTGTGTTTGCCGCTGTCGGTCTACAATTAAAACTCAACTACAACACGCTCAGTTAAGTTGTTGAGTGCTTGGAGTTCGAGTGAAACATGTAAATATTTTTTAATTTATCATATCCGCTGCGCTTTGTCTTTGTCGTTGCCTTTGTAAGGGGCTGTGTGCGTCAGAGAGATGAAGAGGAAGAGGAGCTTTTGTGGCCCTGGTCATATGCATACGACAATTATATGCTGCAATCCGAGACACAACTTTCGCCACATTATGAAATATAAGAAGCAGCGCCCCCCAACTGCTACCATTTACAGTTTTTTGCAGGTCAAAAGTCTGAAGACTTCGTGTGTATGTACGTACAAAGAAGAGATACATATACCGAAAAGACGGGCAGGCAAAAAATAAATTGTAGAAAAAAGTCATAAATAACTCGAAAAACCAGTTTGTGTTGCCGGTGTACAAACCAGGCAACAACAAAAACATCACCAGCAGCAACAGCAACAGCGGCAACAGCAGCAACAGCAGCAACAGCAGCAGAAACAACAATAAACAAATGTGCAAGAAGTGCTGCGTTATTGCTGCTGCTGCTGCTGCCTCCGTTGCTGTTGTCCCATTGCTGATGATGTTTGAGCGAGTGTGTGAGTGAGAAGGTGAAGTAAGAATAACACTTAAAACTCGTTAAAGTTGTGCAGAAGGAAGAAATAAAGCACAGTGGCAAAAATCAGACAGCAGACAGCTGACTCAAATCAGCAAATAGATATAAACGCACACTTACGTATGCTGGTCTGCAAGTGTGCGTGTGCTTGTGTGAGTATATGAGAGACAACGACTCTTTAATAGACTTTAATAGTAAAAGACACACAGACAGAGACAGGCTAAAGATAATAAGTTTTTTACAGTTTGACAGACACAGAGCCGCGGGGCCCAGGTGCATATTGAATAAAGGAAAAGTGTGGGAAAAATTGTCAGATAAAGCAAGCGAAACAAAAACAAAATTATACTTTTATATTTGTGCGTAAACTAACTTTGGAAATGGTGGCAAAACACTGGAGCAAAAACAAATTAACAAAACGTCACAACGACAGAGTGATTAACACAGATGTACACACATACACACATATACATGCATATGCATGTGTGTACACCCACACAGACACTCACTTAGCCACGCATGCAACGGCATACAGAATTTCCTCCATGCGTGTGCTTCTGTCTGTGTGAATGTGTATGTTTGTGTTGCTGCTGCTATTTTATTGTTGAATGTGTGCACACCCGCAGCGCTCCGCGCGACCGAGCGTTGCAAAAACAACTTTGTGTTTTTTCTTTTCTATTTTTTAAGCCAACAGCGATGATAATGGCCGCAAGAAAACGACAACTGCTACGGCGCACGATCGAAAACGAACTGAGCACAAACGAGCACCAAGCTAAAGCAACACCAACGAGCGAGTAACCATTGCGAGAGCCCAAACGAGAGAGACAGAGAGCGTATTCTCTTGTTCTTATATTGCTTCGCTGCCGCAAATACAAATACAACACACTTGTGCTTGAGAGCGTGTGAAAATTAAAATGCGGCAAATGAGCATTTTGTATTAGTATGTAATTATCGTTACTGTAGCTGCCGTTGCTGTTGCTCTTATTGCTGTTACTGTCGACGCGCCGTAGGGGGAGAAACATAGGCAGGCAACAACACTTGAGGGCAGTCAATGTGCGAGAGAATGAGCGACATATTGATAATGATAAATAGTTACCCCTGTACATGTGAGTGTGCACATGCGTCACAGCAAAAACTACAATACAAACTCGTTACCCAAACAAAAGCACCTGTCAAACACACACATATCAATGCATGCACGCATACATATATAATGCATGTTTCTATGCATGTATGTATGCACACAAGTATAAATACAGCAATGCCGGCAGCAAAGATCTGTGCAGCTATTGAATGTGACCAGAGTTTGAAACATTTTAGTGAAGTTGAGTGAGTCATGCGCAGGTGCTTTGGCCTCCTACATACATACATTACTGTGATACGAGAGCAGCTGTTTGCTGTTAGTTTTAGCAGTGATTGCATTAACAGAGACTTATATTCAATGTTAACAAGAATGAAAAAATTTATAAATAGGTTTCCCAATTAAATACCTCGAGAGTAAAAATATAACGTTTGGTACTTAACAGCAGAGCTTAATAGTGTTCAAAATAACAGGTTTATTACAGAATTGAAAATCAGTCCACGGGTCAATGACATTTGTAATTGGGCGATAAGAGGTCACAAAAACTGTTGTTCATCCCACCAATTGCGTGAGATAATTACTGTAAAATTCAACAACTGCAGCTGTTACTGCACATGCTCATCAAATTGTCGAGTAAAAACGAAAACTCTGTTTCCGCTACATTTAAGTTAAAAAATTGATTTATTTTTTGACGTTCACGACTGGGAAAACATGTATCAATCAGATAGGTTATTTGTTCAATAATAAAAAAGGGTATAATCTACACGAGGGTATAATATAGAGTATCTCCCATTAGCAATCTGACTTACATCGGCCTTGAAACATATTCGATTAATGAAATCCTCAATAGAAAAGTTTATCCTCTGTAGGTACATAAAGTTGACATACCCTATAGTGAATTAAGAGTATAAGCACAGCGAGGTCGGTGTAGTATTGTTGCCAACCAACGAATACAACAACATAAAATACAACTTTGTATGAGTTTTATTATTTAATACTGTTTGTGGGGTTGGAATAACCTACATTTTTCGCAATCACAGCAAAAACAACAACCAGATGTTGACTAGTAACTATAACATGTTGTGGGCTAGGCCATGGCAGGATTACTACCTGCCCCATAGACCACAAGAGACCAAAGTTGCGTGTGGCGGCAGAAAAGTGGCTTCAATAATCACACTGAAATGCTGATGAAAACTTGACGAAAGCGACGGTCGAACCGACAGTAAAAGGGGGTCAGGGAGGGAAGATAAGGAGAAGGAGACCCAGAAAAGACTAGGCCAACAGTGAACAGCAGCTGTAGCACATAAAAACAAGGACAAATTGCGGATTTAGCAAAAAGAATGTGAATGTAAAAGCGTATACACACACAAAGAAATGAAAAGCAAAGCACATGACTTTTAGAGCAGACTGTGTAGAGAGAATGAAAACGACAAACGAACCAAGTGACCCATCAAACACTATGCGCCAATGACGTCATTAAGCTGTTGACGACTGTCAATGTCGGCAACGTAGCACATCACACTCTATATCTCTTTAGCTATCTCCATCTCTCTCTCTCTCTCTCTCTCTATCTATCTTCAAGTGTGTATAATTGTGTGGGTGGGTGCACATAACAACAAGCAAAACTAAAACCAACAAATGTCGCCGATTAGCAAGGGCAACAGCAACAAAGTGAAGAGATGATGCGACCACTCATAATGCGTAGAAGAAATTAAGAATGAGTGCAGTGCTCGTCAAAGAGAAATTAACGTTTATGTGTGTGGGTAAGAGTGTAAATTAAATCTAAATCGATGATTAGAGTTGTAAATACGTATAGGAAGTTCAATTGCTTTAATTTACAGAACACCTTGTCAAAATTGTTGAAAGTGGTGCGAGGGTAGGTGGCTCAACTACCGCAAATATACTCGTATGTTCAGAAATGAAAGAAAGCATAGCATATAATATCACTAGAAATTTTAGTAGCAGAAAGCCAATAGTGTGAAAATTTTATCTAATTAAATTAGATGCCAGTCATGCTTGAAGCCAAAAGCTTAGCGAGCCACATCAGAACAGAGGCAGAGACGATGGCGTCGATGAACAAGGTGCATAGTAAAAGCCTGTCAAACAAATCGATGAGATTAAACGACCGACAGCAAACAGTAGCACACTAACACACACACACACTCACACACACACTCGCACACACAGATACGAGCACATACCGACACGTGCACAGCTGACAGAAAGCCAAGTCAGAGAAGCAAGACCAAAGTCCAATAAGGCATCCATGGGATGAGTCATGAAAGAACTTAGAATACCCATGAAGAAAATATCTTAGCATTTCCAATATATGTATGTATATAGATTGTCGATATAAACAATTATCTTAAATTATACAACATATATATCCATAAATAAATACAAATTTTAATTGAAAAATATCTGAAATGAATATAAACATAAGTGCATCTACCCATTTAATTTTTCCATTACACATCTCAACCGTAAGCAGTTCTAATCTCGGTGCACTCAGCGCATGTATGTATGTGAATGGCTTTAAATAAGTTGACATGTCCATGACAACGTGTCCCGTTGTTGAAGCCACCACCAGTAGAGTCCTTTACAGTGATAAGCAGTTGAACAGACGGCACTTTACTGTGAATGGCAGTGTCAAGTGACTGACATATATAAGCTGTTCATTAGTGACAGCTGCTCGAGGGGAAACCCCTGAAGGCGATGACAGCTCAGCCAGTGTTGATTAACTGTTATGTGAGCCAATACGTTTTAATGAATAATGTATGCCAATAAATAGACATATTTATGTATAATATTAAAATATAATACATTTGAAATTGCTATTTGAATTTCATTTCGTTTTAACATAAATTGAAATCAGGATTAAGGTCTGAAAATAATAGAATATTTTAAGATTATGGACTTTTTAGGTTTAACAATTTCGAACTTTAAATATATTTGTTACCCTAAGGATTTTCATTGCCATTCATTCCAACTGAAACGCTCATTATGCATTTAAATCCTTGGACAAATTACTTTGCCCTCTCGCTGCAGTTCTCTTTCGCCAGCTGTAAGGATTTCAAGTGCAAAACAAACGTCAAGTATTTCTGAAAAGTTTTCAATGCCCCACCGCTCTATTTGTCTTGGATAGCGTCATCTTTATCATCGTCTGGAACTTTTGCTACCACGCAGTCGACATCAACGTCGATTTCGACGTCCACTCATTAGAAGCGCTAACAAGTTGTTCAAGTTTTCATTTTTCAGTTTTCTTTCTTGGCGGTTGTTGTAACCACGCCAAATAATTCACTGACCAAAAGGCAACAGCAAAAAGTTAAGAGGCGTCAAAAAAAAGTTGAGTTTAAGAGAGAAAAAATAGCAGTTATTTTTAATGAACGCAGCTCGATCTCAGATGACAGGAGAGACGCACTTTGAACTTCTACGAGTGTATTAAGTTCACATTTATGCCTTTTACAGACTGCATTTAATTATTTGAAGCTTTTTATTTGGAGTAAACTTTCTTTTATATTTTTAATTGGTTTTAAAATTTTGAAAACAAATAAATATCGCTTACATTTTAATTAATTAATTGCTACAGAAGCAACATCAGCAAGGGAACAACCCATACACACATTTAAGTAAAATCTCTCTCTTTTTTATCTCTCTCTCTCTCTCTCCCTCTTTTGTTAAATGAGGTCAAATATGCTACATATCAGCAACTGTGTGGAAAGCTCAATAACCCCAATCCCAAGTCCAAGTTGATGCTATGCTCTCGCGACGCGGCGTTTTCAGGGTTTGTCTGATAATTACACCCTATACACATTTTTTAAAACCTCCGATTGAAGGTTAATGTTATTAATATTAGTCAATTGTTTAAACATTCAATTAAGAACATCACGCTAGACCAACTGCAGCTGCTGGGCAAACACAACATTTGCAATAGAAATATTCACAAGATGGCAAATCTACAATGCAACAATGCAATTTACGGTACTTCTCGCTCTATAAAATAAAGTGAATTCTCATTATAAATTGACATGTGTTATGGATATAGTGGATATTATCTGCTATAAACCTTTTAATAACCACATAATAACTTTAACATAAATCAAAAATCAGAAAGCTAAATCTGCAAATCTATAATTTTCTGAAACTCTCAATTATTTCAATTAATCAAGACAATATTTCAATATAATATTATACATATAAATATCTAATATTCAAGATTATATATATATATGAGTATCAGCTTAGACATATATTTTAGAGGAGGAAACCTGAAACAAGAAACTCTTTAATATTAAATTCGTATTTACGTCACCTGCAGTCATAAAACTACACGAATAATTATTCTCCAAAGCGCCATTGTTTTTCCAAACTTATTGGCCCCATAGGGAAGGAAAGTAAACACACTACAGAAAATATGAGTTCATGTTCTTGACGAAAGGGAAATCCCCAAAACCAAACAAAAACAGAACAAAATTAATATATTTTAGTGCAATGTTAAACACAGAAATGCAAACAAGAAATAAAAAAATTAAAACATAATACAAAATAAGAAGGAACGAATGTAAAATAAAAAAAAAAAAAAACAAATAGAAAGACAAAACAAAACCTACAACAGCCTAGAAGTGTCAATAGACCCAATGCAAGGTAACAGAAGCTAAAACAACAACTACTTTACACCCACACACACACACACACACACACACACACACACAGACACACTCAGTCAGGCAAAGCGCATTTCCGTTAGCTTGACACAAGAGGTCAATATGTAGAAAATATCTATACATAACTTATTTAAATGTATGCAAGTTCGTATTTGACTTTCCGCTTCTTTAGAAGAGGCCTCGCATCTATTATTGATTAAAAACCCATTTTATTCAAACCGCATGCCAATAAATCGCATTTTACATAAAGTGGCTAAAACTGGCGGAAAAGCGTTAGAGAATGGTGAATATAATCAAAGAAAATACGCAAGTTTAAATAGAAATGCTGTTTGCTAAAAATAGATTAAGAAAATCAACTAAATGAATACAAATATATACACAATTGCTGCTTTTCACTCTTTCTGTTGAGTCTAATGACGAAAGCTGTGAAGCAGAGTAAATACTCAAAAAGAGAGAGAGAGAGAATCGATTGGTTTTCATATGCACGTACATGTATGTATACACACACACACACGTGAATTATATAGAATTTTCAGAGCATACAGGTGGCATCTGCAACGTTTTCTCAATGGCAACAGGGGCGGCCTCGTTTTTTTCTAGGGACAAATGTATTTGGCATTGAATTTAGGACACATGTGAATACATTTGTTGCCAAGAGACTGGAACGTTGTGCGTGGATGTAGAAAGTTTCCTTTATTATTATTATTATTTGCCACGATATATGAGGAATATGGGGGATACGCCGATAATAATACTGTGCAAAGTAAGCTGCTCAGTTGTTTAATTTTCCCAATGAATATGAAAATATTATGTGCTGCCACCTAATACAATGTTGGACATTGTTGCCAGATTTTCCGAATTTCCGAATTCTAAATTTAACTTCTTACAATGCAGTTACATTTAAAAAGAAAAACCAAACATAATGGTTTTGCTATAAATAATTCGAAATAAGATAAATCCTTATTCAATAATTTATTTATAGAAAAGGCCAACACCCGTTTATGATAGATTTATAAGGAGTATAATAAGTAGCTTATATAAACAAATTCATACTTAATTGTGTCTTTGTAAATTTTGTCAAATTATTTCTGATCAAGGCCTGAGCAAATAGAAGCTTTATTCTTTACTTCATTTCCTTTCCGTACATAATCTTTGGTGCATTGACGTTTTATTTCTTCTTGAATTATCTAATCGACAAACATTTTGCGAAATTATGTATGTTGCAACAACAATCTGATAACAAACTGATAACAAAATTAACATTTAAAAATGTTTTTAAGTTGGCATTCAATAAGAATATTTTTGTTTTCAGCATATTAATTCAAATAGGAATATAAGGTTAAATGTTTAAATGAGAGATTCAGCGGAGAAAAAGTTTATTAGCTCGACACGAGCGTTGTGAACTTTGTTTAGCTGAGGGCACATTAAAGTAGGCTTTGTGTTTCACATTTCAGTTAATAATGTCAAAAAGAGTGTTGGTCAAATGTAGAGTAATGGAGTGTAAATTATTGCAGATATCTGCACAACTCAGAACAATCTCAATAGAATTGGGATCAACATTGAATGAAAGCAAATTTACAGTTAGAGACATTACAACAGTCATAATCTTATATGGTAAATAAATGAGAGATTTATGGCACTTAGCACTCACCTGGTTTGCCGCTCCCGTCGCTGCATGTCGTCGTCGTTGTTGTTGTTGTTTTATTAGCTATTGTTTACTTTTTGCTGTTGTTCTTGTTGTTGTTGCTGTGCCGCTGATACTGATGGTAGAGTTAATTTCGGCACGCTCCCTTGAATTTAGTTAGAAAAACGCAATCACTTTCCACAAAATTTTGAAAGATAATAAATGAAACTAATAGCAATGGCTATTGATTGTTGATAAGATTGATCCAAAAAGTAGTTGAAATGCGAAATTACTGCTCAGAGTTTTTGTTTTAAACTGTTGAATGTGTTGATTTTATTTCTCTTTTTTGTTGTTGTCGTTGGTGTTATGCGCGTTGTGCATACGCATGCACTGGCCCACACACACACACACACAGAGAGAGACACACTCACTTAACGTCCACGCATGTCGCGCATGCGTCCAATGCATACGAAAAGCAGGTCCCACTGTTGCGCTCCTCCTCCTCAGCCCCAAAACTGCCGCAACTGCCTTACACTTGTATTGTTGTCGTTGTTGTTGTTAGCTGACTGATTTTTCTGTTATTCTAGTATTTGCTGTGGCCTTAGTGCTGCTACTTTTACTTGACATTTATTTGTTAAATTTGAGCATTTTCTTCGTAATGGTAAACGGTTGACTGTTGTTGTTTTATGCAGTTTTGTTTGGGTTTAGTGTTTGTCTTTACTTGTGTGCTTATTTTCTTGTCTGTTGCGTTGAATTGTTGTTGTTGTTTTTTGTTAGATAAAGAAAGGCAGTTACGTTCTATGTAGTACTATGTAAACAAATAATTTTGGCTAACAATTTAACAAACACACTTTTGCACATTTTTCCCCACAAATTTGTATAAAGTATAGTTGACGTATTTTGCAAATGTTACGCCAGCGACAACAAACAATAATATTTAATTATTATTATTTAATTCGTGTAGTCAAACAATTCAGTTCGGATTTGGCGCGTGCACGTTGAATATTATTTAATTTGATTTTCTGTTGGGCTACTGCGATGTTGAATTTGCACTTTATGGTAGACTCTGCGTTTGTTTTCATCTCATAACGGGCTGCAAATTTAGAAAGCAATCATTGTATTAATATAATAATGAGCAGAGTTTTACATCAATTATTTTTCATTTTTGTATTGTATCTTATTCTATTGAACTATCTATGCATTCATATTATTGTTTATAAAAATTTATTCAAATATTTACAATATTCAAAGAATACCATCTGCTGCATTTAGAGTGCAACAGTATTTTGCGGTATCTTTGCCTGGATTAGAACGGTCACACTAAAGCTGAGAGGGCATGTCGCATACATTTGCCCATTGATTTTCATGTGCTTATACTTGCGCATAATTGTTACAAAGGTTGTTGACAATATATTTAAACAATTTTCAAACAATTTAAACAAATAATGAAAGCTTTGACTGTTTACAAAATTCCATAACTTAGTTACTGAACAGCTCCTCAACCGCAGATGAAGAAGATGCGAAGGAAGTTCCCAAAAATTAGGCCAATTAGTGCGTATACTTTTATATGCACGTACATACATAGATTGATGAGATTAGCAAAATTGGCTCATATTGGTTTTTAAAACAAGAAGGCCACCCAAAATACACACTTCATATGTACGTGATTTTTTATTTCATTTGCTTTTTGGATGCTTTCGGCACGCAAAAAGCTTCTTTTTCAGTGGCCATAAGACAACAGGGTGCAACTGCCTGAATTGAGCCATATTTTTTTCATTGCCAACGCGTCATAAGAGTTGTTCCGTTACTGGCTTTTACAATTAATTAATTATATTAAGTCACTATTAGATTTCTTGATTTTTGTACCTTTTCGACTATTTCGCACACATATTCCTCACCTACGCCTCATTTTTCATTGCTCACTTACACACGCGCGCACATACACAGTTACACACACACTAACGCTAGGCCGATTTCTGCAGTTGGAAAGTGTATGCATGCGATTATGCACTAATACATTTATTAACGTGCCCTTGCTGCTTTTTTGTGTTCGCGATTTATGTAAAACTTACGACAACACTTTTTCAATATTTAGGCGTTTCGCCATAAAATTGTTTTGCAAAGCAAACGTACGCAGAAGAGCACGAGAAAAATGGAGCGACTTTTTCCCCTGCCTTGCACACACACACACACACACATTGAGCACTCAAACGCAGTGTTGCCGTGTCAAAGTATTTCAAGAATACCAAAACATGGAACAGACGATTTACAATACATCCATATTATTACTTTTTCATTTATATACTGAATAAACCAAACGATAACTGGACTAATTAGCCGGCAATTTGTTTTGAACGTGGAAAATTATATTACAACTTTTGCAAGACTCTTCCAAGCAAGCTTGAACAATTATTATAAATATAAAGATACTTTTTATTTCGTTTCCACACTATAAGGCAGTGCGTACAGCAAGATTTGAATACATTTAGTATACATGTAGAAGCTACACAAGAACTATATAACTTAGCACTCGCACTTTTAACATACGTGATATTCAGCATAAGCAGACAGACAAGAATTTCGTGTTTCCAACAACTCGAGTTCACATGCTGTTGCAAAGTCTGCAATGCATTTAATATTCACTACTTTTCACCAGTATTTTAGTATCTAAATAAAGGTGTTGTTATTAGGGATGGTGGCCATATCCGATATCTAGACCATTTGTGTTACCAAACATATTGTCATCGATATCTTAAAATACACATATTCGATATGTTCACATTTACTTACAATTCAACGGTAATTTGCTATGACAGTATTATAGCCTCTTTCCACTAAGCAAATAGTTGACATTTTCTTAGTTTTTATTCAGCAACTGTTCAGTTTCTACCTGTACAAAATCCGTAAAGTTCTGAAAGTTAAGTTCATTTACAATCACTCCAAATATAACCAAAAAAGCGATGTTTTCCCGATGGACTTGATCAATCGTCGGAAGTAAGCCAGAATTAAAAAGCGCAACATTCAAAATATAAAATGCATTTGAGATTTTGGGGAAACATTAGTCACAAAAAATGTCATAGTATTCGCTGCAACATTTAGTTTTACTATTTTAAAGGTGCAAAATATTATAGTACAAAGTTGATAAAAAACAGGGCGGTCTTATGATAAGAGCTGTAAGGGCAAACGTGATCTTACCGCTCCACATTTCGTCGTGGAAGGCCAATAAATTGAAATGTGAAGAAATGTAACAAACCCAATGCGGTATTTACTAGCTACTCTATTTTTGCAGTGTATGTTCTGAGAGTGACCGCATATCTGAATTATTATAAATATACCAATATATCGATTATTTTGTGGAATACAAAAAAAGCGCCAATTTCTACCAAAATCTTGAAGCCAACAAATTTGCGAAACAAGCAACACGTGCATATGTTTGGCAAAATTATATTAGTTATATTATTGAACTAAGCGGTTAAAATGAGAAAAATGAAATCAATTAAACCGAAACTGGTATGTTTAAAATATAGAGTGTACACTCATTCAGTAATGTTGTCGATAGCTTCCTCCAGCAAACAACAATTCCACAGACGACTCGATGTTGGATTCACATAGCGAGGAAAACAGCGACAATGAAAATGCTATGGCCGCCGCTAGTAGCGATGATGGCTTCGAGGAACCAAATCAAAGCGCAGTGCAGAAACGTAAAATGAGCTTATCAAATAGCGAGACAAAGAAGAAAAAGATTAAACACATGGAGAGCGTTAAGCCTCCCACATTGGAGGAGATAAAGGAGCTGCGCGATACACGCAATTTATTTCACTCAAATCTTTTCAAACTTCAAGTTAAGGAAATGCTTGAAGAAGTGCAAATCAAGCCAAAGTATAGCAGTTATATTAGTACCTGGCTAGAGACCTTTACGACAGCAATAGAGGAGCTGTCTGATGGATTACTGGACACATGCCAACTTGAGGTGCCATTGCATCTGCATAAGAAGCCTTTTAACTTTCAGTTCTTAACACCGTCATCGCCCCCAAAGTTAATTGGTGCTGCATCAACCGGCACGTTGCTCGGCCCAAAAATTGTTGTTGATGTAGCGCTAGAAATGCCAAAAGCATGTTTTCAAAAGGATGATTATCTAAACTTGGTTTACGATCAAAAGCGGGCTCTATATCTGGCGTCGGTGGCCAGCAAAATAAAGCAACTACCTGCGTTTGCAGCTGATCAGTTTGTATACAATTACCATGCGAACAATCCATTGAAACCAGTACTAGAGATGACCCCTGCTACTAAGTTGGGCAACCACATGATGTTTCGTTTGTATATCACGGCGCCTGCGGAGATTTTCTCACTTAATCGCTTTGTGCCGTGGAACAACAACATTAGACCATCCGCCTTTGGTGATAAGTGGGATGATAAGCAATCATTGCCAGCTACACAGCACTACAATGCCAATGTGCTCTTTGATCTGACGCTAGCGCAGAATGAAGCTCTTTTACTCAACTTTTATAGAGGACGTCGGAACTTTCAGGAGGGATTGTTACTACTTAAAGTTTGGCTGCGCCAACGTCAACTAGATGTGGGATTCAGCGGCTTCAGTTCACATATTCTAGCTGCATACATTGTGTATTTGTCGCAGAATCGTTTGTTGCATCAGTCCAGCAGCAGTTACCAGGTGGCACGCACCGTCTGGAATCAATTAGCCAACAGTGATTGGACTCAGGGCATAACGTTAGCCAATCAACAGACGCAGCAGCACCAGCTAAGCACCCTAGCCGGCTATTATGATGTGTGCTTTATGGATGTGACGGGCTATTACAATCTATGCGCCAATCTGCCCCTTGCTGTCTATAAAGCAGTCTGTGCCGAGGCCAAGCTGGCTGTGGATTTGTTAAATGATATAAAAGTGAATAGCTTCTCGCATATATTCATGCAAAAGTCGCCGCTCTACACTCGAATGGATAACATAATAAAGTGAGTGCTGGGAAATGGGCATATTCAACTGTCGCACTATTAAGTATCTTTGCTTACAGAATAACGAACGTAGCCAGTGTGGATCAGCTACTTCAACTGCATGTGCAGCCGCAAGTCAAGTATGATTACGCCAACTATGCGTTTCCACAGTTGCTCAAATTACTTACAGAGTAGGTACCAGCATGTCTATTAAGGAATACTGGAAGCTAACGTTCAGTTGGTCTTGTTTTTTGTTTAGTTTGCTGCAGAAGGGCTTGGGTCAACGTATTCATGCCATTCTACCATTGGAGATACCCTCCAGCCCGTGGTCAGTGGATAGCAAGGCGCCAGTGATTGGTCGCAGCCTGCAGCTGGGTCTTATACTGAATCCGGAGCATGCGTACGAAGTGCTAGACAAGGGACCTGCGGCCAATGAGGATCCTAGTGGTGCTGCCGAATTTCGCAAATTCTGGGGCGATAAATCCAACTTGCGACGCTTTCAAGATGGCAGCATAACGGAGGCTGTTGTCTGGGGAGCCGCAACGGATGCGCCAAGTCAAAAACGCTTAATAGTGCGACAGATAGTGTTGCATCTGCTGGAACATCAGTTGCAGCTGGAGCCAAGCGATGTGCAATATATTGCCGGTGAACTGGATATCGTTTATTCCTTAACACCTTCATTTAAGGTGGCAAAAGTGCAAACGAAATTGAAATTGCAACAGGAAACCGACGCAGAGGCACTTACTCCCCATGTCATACACTGTTATGATGCGTTAGCACGTCAGCTGCACAGTCTCGATGAATTACCCCTGGAAATAGTATCCATTTCAGGAATTTCCCCGGTTTTCCGCTACTGCGAATCAGAGCCACCGGTGCCGCAAGCTCGTCTAGTGGCAGATCGCATGCATGCAACTCAAGTGCAGCATGTGATCATTCAACTGGGACCCAGTGGCAAGTGGCCCAGTGAATTGGGTGCATTGCGCAGTCTAAAGACCGCTTTCCTCATTCAAATTGGACAACAACTAAAGGCGCAGCATAAACTGCACTCGGTGCTCTGTGAAGACGGTTTGATGGTGCTGAAACAAGGATACTGTTTTATGTTGGAGTTGGCTCATAGTAAAGAACTAGCTTTACTTAAGCAGCAGCAAAATGAACGTGGTGTGATCACCTATGTGGACAATCCAGCCAGTCGTCAGCTAGAAAGACTTCATTACATACTCCCCCGAGTTAGTGGGGCTCTGCATGCATTGCATCAATCGCATCGTGCATTTGGGCCCACAGTTCTAATTGCAAAGCGTTGGCTGGCTGCACAACTACTGGACGATGGTCTCTGGCCAAGCATGGCAACGGAACTGCTGGTTGCACATCTGTTCCAGCAGAGTCAGTCGCCCCACACAACAGTTTCACCCCAAACGGGATTCATTCGATTCCTGCAGCTGCTCGCCCATAGCGATTGGAATGGCGAACTGTTCCTTCTTAATTTCAACAACAGCTGGACAGGTAAGTTATAGTTTAATTTTAGATGAAACATAATTGCTTATCCCTTTCGCTACTTTGCAGAGCAACAAATCACAGATTTAGAGCACAGCTATCGCAGCGAACGTGAGAGTTATCCTCCATTATGTGTGGCCACATCTTACGATCAGCAGCATGCTGGACGTCTATGGACTACAGACGACTTGCCCAGCAAACCTGTTTTGGCCCGCGTCACTTTGTTGGCTCGACATGCTTTGCAACTCATCGAATCGAGTCTGATGTCTCAGAAACTGGCTTTTGTTCGACCCGCACAGTTGTTTGTGCCCTCCAGTGAGGGCTATGACCTGGTCATACAACTCAAGCCGGATCTGGTGACGAGTACGCTGTGCTACGACCTCGGTTCGCCCTTTGTGCCCTTCAGTCAGCGCAATTTTCGTTTACCTTTAGCGGGTAGTCGACTGTTGGACAGAGTTGTGGAGCAGCTGAGGGTAAACGAACATTTAGTGGCAATTCTCTATTACTTTATTTACATTAATAATATTTAATCTATAGTCCGCCTATTCGGAGCATGCGGCGTTCTTTTACAATCCCCATGGCGGCAAGGAGTTGGCCATTATGTGGCGACCTGCAGCTGAATTCGCACCCAAACCCTTTAAAGTCAACGAATTGCAGTCATGCACGCCCTGCTCTAACGGCAAGGTCCAGGTGAATAGGGATACATTGCTAGAGGATTTCAAGTTGTTGCTGAAGGATTTCTATTTGCGGGTGTGCACACCTGATCAATTGAAGCGGGAGCAACGCGAACACAGCAAACCCAAGCGTTATTTCAACGGAAAACCCAATGATGCCACTGATAAGCCGCCAAAAAAGCAGAAGAAACAGTTGCCCCAATCAAAAGTGGCTAAGAAACAACTGCTAAAAAGTAAATCTCTAACTGCTTTATGTTAATGCATATCGCAGCCAGGAGACATAAATGGACTTGGAATACAAATAATATTAAAATGTAAATAAAACTTTTGATTTTTCAACGTTGAATCAATCTCCAAATTAGCGCTTGTGTTCTTGCTGAGTATCGTGCTCCTCATTTACCACACAAAAGGGCGGCACCATCGACTTTCTTCGCTGGCCATGTGGACAATCTGATGACCCCGGTGTAGTCCTGCTTGGCTGCTGCTCTGCATACTCACAGTTGAATCGTTCCTGAGGCGTATGACAGCTATACTCGGACAAGCTATCATTGGAACAATGCTTCTTGAACCACTGCTTTGGATTCTTAATCGGCTCCGTGTTGCAGGCCTTTGAAGTGGTCTCGGCGCTTGTCTGGCAACTGCAATGCTGCTGAGATTGAAGGCCCTTCTTGTTGGCATGATCACATTTTGGTGCTTCGAGTCCGCTTGTCGACGTGGCGGTGCTGTATTTCATGGGATATGGTGACGAAGATTTGCAGGTCTTTGACCAATTTAGTTGCTTAGTTACGTTGGCCGCAAACGAATGTGGCGTCTCAGTTTGTTGTGCTACTTCGCAATTCATTGGACAGTTTTGCTGGCAATGGGAGACCAAATTCTGTAGCGCGCAAATCTGTTCTGCTGTCGTGGATTGAATAGAAGTGTGCCCCAACATACCATTGGCAAATTGATTGGGAGTCAAGCGATTGTAGCACACGTGACGAGTGTCCTCCACTCGCCTAACGTCCTGCTGCGTAAGCACGAACAGCTCATTGCCCACCATAACGGGTACTATGAGCAGATGAAGCATTTTCCTCAATTTCCAACAACAAAAAACAACATCAACAGCTAACAATACTCACTGTGCACCGCGGGCGCTGCCTCCTCGGACACTTGCAACACCTTGGTTACTGTGGAATTATTTGCCATTTTTATATTGAACAACAATTTTGCTTTGAAAAAAAGTATAAATTCTGTTACTTTTATTGTTTTTCTTTTTTACTACCTACATAGAAAATAAATTAAATAAATAAGATGGATGATGTTAGAATTAGCAAGGAAAGAGCTGAGAGAGAGAGAGAGGAAGAGAACAGCCTCCTGAATAGGAAACTTATGATTCTCAATCTCTTGCAAAATGTTTGCCATTTGTTTGAATTAAATGGATTTAAAACTCCGTGGATAACTAAATATTTATTGTAACTAATTGTAAACACATTTTGTTTTTGTAAATCTAATCCTGCATCCAGGAGTTGCCGCTCTTTTTTATGACTAACTTCGAATAGATTCATCTTTCAAGTTCGACGGTATTATACCAGATGTTAGAACATCTTTCTCCTTATTTCCAAAATCGGGATATAATTTGGCTGTTTGGCCTAATGGCGTGCAAAGGCGTCCCGAGAAGTCCAAACGCTTGCAGGATTGATTACGCTCTGCGTGGCTAATCATGTCCAGCAGAGAGCTACAAATGATTTTGTCCAATAATTCAATTCAAGTTCAAGCGTTCTTACATTGAAAATGCCACCTACCGTTGTCCAGAGCTGGACATGCGCCTTTTGCTGGCCTTCAGAAGACTGCTGGAATTGCTATTGCCACCGTTGTTGGGATCCAAGCGTTCGGGTGAAAGTGGTGATTCTGTGTAGGAGCGCAAATGGGCGACGCCCGCTTCAGATTTGTTGGTGACATCTCCGTAAGCGGCTCGTAGACTTTGCAAACTCTCCAGCAGATTCTTATGGTGCGAAGTCTGAACATTGAGTTGAATTAGCTGCTCCAGTTCTCTGTAGAAAAGTCGATACTGATCTTTGATTTTGCTTGGTTTTGGGCTACAAAGAGGCTGAGTTAAAATCTGTTTAGTTTAATCAGCAATTGTAATAATTTACCGCACATTATTTGTATTGCTAAACGGCAACATGTCGCCGCGAGATGCGCTCTTATACAGCTCATGGATCTGCTGTTGGCAACGCACTTCCTCCTGCTTGTCCATGTCCTCCTTGACTAGCAAATGCAGGAAATGGGGCAGCCATGTCAATTGACGCTGCAGATTGAACAGTATGGTAACATTCGAGGTTCTGGGAAAGTAGCGTGGCATTCGACGCCATAAATGTTCGCCCGGCGAGATTTTGCTCTTGGGTTTTGACTTCAAAGGTACCATTCGGGACACCTTAAGTAACTGGCCCAATTCAGGTATACGATAATCGGAGACTCGCCCGCCAGGTCCGTCGTTAATGGATGGGGCTTCGTCCATTGCCGAGCGTGCGATTGAAAGGGAGTGCACAAAGATTTCCCCTCCTCGGGCAGACAACATATGACTGGTGGTCTTGGTGCCTGTCTTTCGTGGAACCTCCAACAGCACGGACCGACCGTTTAACAGAAAGTTGATTAAACAGGAGCTTGGACGCGAGGTGACATCCACAGGTGTAACATTATATTGACCAACACAGGGCTGTAGGTCAGCTGAGCCGCATCCACGGGGTGTGCACCATTTTAAAGTGACCGTTTCGTAGGATGTACCAGCCTTTATGCTGGTGGGCAGATTAAAATCCGGACCACAGACCTTTGTATGTGCGGTACGCTCATGTAAAATTTCCACATCGTAATTAGCGCTCGAATTGGCATTCTGCTCTTCTTTCATTGGTATGTTGGTAACCGTGGTGCTAGCCAGATCATAGTGACCCATTATAAGATGCAACAACTTATCAGATATATCTGGTGCGTTGACTGTGTGTATTTCCACATCCAATAGCGGTGAAATGTCCAGCAGGCTTCGATTTGTAACCAGCGATTCCACACCCAATGGTACAATGTTTAATATTACCAAGTGACAATGGTCAATAAGCAGACCCTTCTTGCCGGGCGGTGCAGCCAAAGCATTTTGCTGTAACAGCACAGTATTAAAGATGTCTTCCAAGCCTGTGACCAAAACATAATTGAGTGTGAAATAGTGAGCACTTATAATTTATTCAGCATAAGAAGCTCAAGCTGACTTACTTTTCATACTGGTATTATCCCTCGCCGAGGTGATACAAATGACCCGGCCTTTGTTGGGTATTTTAGTGCAACCGATTTGAGCCGCATGTACTTGCTCATCGGTAGGCTCTGCTAGTGCTTCGATGGCAGCCCGCAGTCCATGAATGACAGAATAGTCAGAGGACTGTGGTATACTCCGCGATGGTACACTAACCATCATCATGGCATTCGAGACATGAGACATATTTTGGGTACTTGAACTCCATGTATTAACAATGTGTGCGGCCGTATCAGAGACAATAAAACGTACATGCTTCTTGCCCGGAAAAAGATCCCAAACTATGCGACAATATTCAATAGAAGACTCCACGGCACATGTCCACAAACTTTTGCTCAGCTGCGTGCCGCCAATTGCGTTGCCGCCGGCAGCAGTCTCAGGCAACGGCTTGCCCTTTAAGTAATCCATCGATATGTATTGCTCGCTAGATATGCTGAAATAACGAGTGTGATCTAACACAAATATGGTCTTTTGGTTACGCTCAAACATGATTTTTAAGTCGATTTCAAAAGTCAGCAACAGTTATAAATAAGCTAGAAAACTGTTTGTTTACTACAGCTGTTGCATATTGCAACTAGTGATGGAAAATATCATTTTACCTGTGACTAGATTACCAGTACTATCTAAGTAATTATAACTCAAAGTAACAGGTTTTATAAATGTAATAAATTTCATTTTGAACAAAAAATAAAACAGTGATAAGCTGTGTAAAATTACAGATATAAATAACCAATGGATTTTTAATTAATACGCTTTCATTCAATGTATTCTTTCCAAGTTGCTCATAAAGTTTTACAATGTATAGATTTCTTAGTTGAGCTTCAATAAAATAAAAACATAACGACATTCTAAATATCAGCAAACTCTGTCTATTTATTTTGTTCATTTATATTTATATTTTTATTGAAAACTCATCAAAAGTAAAAGAAGCCAACAAGCTAAAAATCGATTGAATCGCATCGATACCTCTATATAAATAACATCGAATAAACAGAAATAAATATCGATGGGTTTCTTACATCACTACTAGAATCACGTTGTCGAATGTGGGTTTGAAAAAAAAAGCGCTACAACAATTTATTTTAGGGTATTTCGTGCGTTAATTGTGGCAAAATTACGTTTTGAGTGGTTGTCAACATTATCAGTACGTATTGCAGATCGAAATGTCGTGGTTATTAGGAAGAAATCGTCAACAGCCAACGGACTTTGCTGGTGCCGATGGAGCTGATAATCCAGAGGGCAAAACTGCCGGCGAGCGTGGAGGTGACACGCAACTTACAAAAGCCGAACGTAAAGCTATGGAAGCGTATAGGTTTGATTCTTCAGCTTTGGAACGTGCTGCGGATGCTGCAAAGACGCTGGAGCGCTCAAGTAAGTGTCCTCTATGCGTATAAACATATTTCATCATCAATTGCGTGCATTGCATAACCGATAACGCTACGTTAAATGCCGAACATATGCGTGTGTGTGTGTTAATAATTGACTAACGCCTTGCAGAACATGCGCGGGAGGCATTGGAGCTGTCTAAGATGCAGGAGAGCACTAGACAGCAGGAATACAATACCAAGGTCAAAGAATACGAGGCGCACATCGAGCAGGCAAAGGTCGAGCAAAAGCGTATCGATCATGAGGAGCGACGAAAAACGCTTATTGAGGAAACTAAGCAGCAACAACAGCGCGCTCAATATCAGGATCAATTATCCCGCAAAAGATACGAAGACCAACTCGTTCAACAACAGCGAGTCCAGGAGGACAATTTGCGCAAGCAAGAGGAGAGCGTACAGCGTCAGGAAGCAATGCGTCGTCAAACTATTGAGCATGAGATTGAAATGAAAGAGAAAAACCGTCTTAAGCTTCTGGAGCATGAGCTGCGCGCTAAGGCCCGTGTGGATCGCGAGAATCGTGACATCAATCTGGAGAAGATTCGGCTGAAAGCGGAGGAACATCGTACCACAGTCTTGGAGGGTATAAGGTAAGTTGTAATTGAAGATTTGATTTGATTTGAGACTTGTTTCATCGAACAATGGTCATTAAATTGTAGAACTGCTGGTTCAGTGATCGGTGCCGGTGCCGAAGCCATGTTGACCGATTGGGATAAGGTGCTAACTGCTGCCGGTGGTTTGTCTCTGCTTGCTTTGGGCGTGTATAGCGCTAAGGGTGCAACTGGTGTCGTTTCACGTTACATTGAAGCGCGGATCGGTAAGCCTACGCTAGTTGGTGAAACATCACGCTTTGCGTTCCTTGACGCACTCAAGCATCCGCTTAACTATATCAAACGCTTACGTGCCAAGCCTGCTGATGCACTGCAGGGAGTTGTTCTGAATCCCAAGCTGGAAGAGCGTTTGCGTGACATTGCAATTGCAACGAAAAATACGCGCATCAATCGTGGACTGTATCGCAACGTGCTGATGCATGGTCCGCCCGGCACAGGCAAGACCATGTTTGCCAAGAAGTTGGCGGAGCATTCTGGTATGGATTTCGCCATTATGACAGGAGGTGATGTCGCCCCCATGGGCAAGGAGGGTGTTACGGCCATACACAAGGTGTTCGACTGGTCGCATACCTCAAGACGCGGCCTGTTGCTCTTCGTCGATGAGGCAGACGCTTTTCTGCGTAAACGTTCGTCGGAAAAGATATCGGAGGACTTGCGTGCTGCGCTTAATGCTTTCCTGTATAGGACTTCGGAACAGAATCCCAAATTCATGCTTGTGCTTGCATCGAATACGCCTGAACAGTTCGATTATGCCATCAATGATCGTCTCGATGAGATGGTCGAGTTCACTTTGCCCGGTTTAGAAGAACGTGAGCGTCTGTTGCGTCTGTACTTTGACAAATATGTATTGCAGCCAGCGGCATCTGGTGCCAAGTAAGTAAAATCGCAATTATTTTAATATATCTCAGTTGTAAACAAAATGTTCTTAGGCGGTTTAAACTGGACACATTTGACTATGGCGAGACGTGCACCAAAATGGCAGTGCTCTGCGAAGGTATGTCGGGTCGTGAAATATCCAAGTTGGGAGTGGCTTGGCAAGCTGCAGTGTATGCTTCCGAAGATGGTTTGTTAACTGAGAAAATGGTATTGGACAGATGTCATGATGCTGCCCAGCAGCATAAACAGAAGGTATGTTACGAACTTCATCTATATATTCTAAGCGCTAGCTGAATTAATCACAATTTTCGCAGATGGCCTGGTTGTCAGAGCACGAGCGTTCCGATCACAAATCTATAACGGGTTCGGAAGCCGCAAAACCACCGTTAACGCTCAGTTCTTACAAACTGTGAGTTGGATCTACCGGATCTGTCTGTTGACTAGCATTCAAAATTTGTTTAGTTTTTAAAATGAACTAATGTTAAGTAAAACGCGCAAAGCTTTTTCTGGTCACTCGATACTTCAGTGTGTATATACATGTGTGTAGACATGCATTTACTATTGTACAAAACTATTGCAAGACTGCCAGAGTTTATTAATACAATTAAGTTTTTCTTGCTGATAATTGTATTGTAATATAGCATTGCATCTTGATTGTTTATTGTACAAAGCGCTCAAGAGCCGTTGATTTTGCGAATTAAAGCTTTGGAAATAGTTTTTAAAATTTATGCCAATTGCTAAAAGCAATTTTCAATTGGTCGCGTCAGCACTGTGAGAGATTTATATTAAACTTCTCGCTGGCGTCACCATAATTTGACTAATTTGGCCAGTGTTTTCCTAATACAGAATTCATTATATATAATAAAAATATAATTGTTAAACTGATTGGTTTTAATAAAAGGGATAAAATATATAGAATTCAAGTAGTGTGTACATTTTGTTTGTTATTTTGACCAGTGTTCTTGACCTTTTCAGCCAATAGTCATGGAAATTTCTTTTGCACCTGAGATATATTATAAATAATCAACCTGTTCAGTTGATGACGATTCCTTAGCATTTTGTTCGGCTTTGAATTCTTCTATTTTCTTCTGCAATGGCACAGCGGCTTGAAGATGATCTGGTCGTATGTAACTATTGCTTGCACAGCCTACAACCGGACAACGAACGCTTAGATTATTATTTATGGCAGCCATCACAGAATCACGATCGTAGTGATGACCACATTCGATGTTGCACATTGGATTCAACATCAGTGTTTTGGTCCATGGGTCATACATTGAGCAAGCATTGTCCCCGATGATTATAATTTTAGCTGTCTCATCGTTAACATCGGCATTTGAAGCATTTAATTTTTCATTTATTTCTTGTTCAATCAATTTCAAGGTATTGCTGACATGGACAGACAGATATGAAGAACGACTAATACGATATTCGAGCAATTGTAAATTTGATAGGGTATTAAGCATCTCCGAACGACTGTATTGCATCTCATAATGGAATTGTCTTAGCTCATTACCGAATGATATTATGCGATGATTTTGATCAACGACGGTTTTCTTTAAGTCATTAACAGCCTTTTTAAAACTCATTTTCCACAAAATATGAATTTGGGAATAAGAGGTTATTTGAAAAGTTTGCAAAGACTTTTAAATTTATAAATAAGAATATTTGAAAAGGTTTGACGTTTACCACAGTAAATATCGATATTTTCGATTGAAAAATACATGACAAATTATATGGTGGTATTCCGTTTCAGGATATGTGGGAAAAAATATATCTTTGTATAATTCTGATGTTACAGCAAACTTATGTTATTGATTATGTTTTGTACAATATGATTCTGTAGATATATATCTTGCTAGATTTATTTTCAGTTACACTTAAATATCGCTACTTCTAATTTCACTATTGAGCTATCGATAGTGTACCACCTCTAATTTCTACCTGTAAACCAAATAAATAACAAAACGAACGCCTGCTGCGGACTATGTCAAAATGAACGTTAATGAGACCGAGATTCCAACAACATTGAATGTCAATATTAGTATAAACACTCAAACTTGTCGTGTTTGTCTGGAATCTCATGAGACCACACTGTGCCTTCGTGATGAAATTGAATACAATGATCTGAATCTGGAGCTGTGGCAGTTGCTGGAGAATGTATCCAATGTGAAGGTAACTCTGTGTTATTGCAATTTAAAAGCTTTGTAAATGGAGCAGAAATTTACTTGTAGTGCAACTGGAATGAACCCAATCTGCCCACACAGCTCTGTCAGAGCTGCACACGTCGCCTTATCAGCGCCTATGAGTTTATACGCGAAGTTGAAAGATCCCAGCAAACGCTTCAGGAACTATGTAACAGCCTGGAGCAGGAACACTCAAGCATGGCTGTGGTAGATCTGTCCATGGATGAGGGCGAAGAATTACCACACGTGAAAGAATTTTTACATGAAGATGAAGAATTACCACACGAGGAAGAATTCTTGCAGTTGGATGAATGTGATTCAATCATTGAGCTGCATGAGGTGGAGCTCGCACCATCTGAAGATCCGCCAACACAATCTGATCACGACAACAAGCTAGATTTTCAATCTACACATTTAGAGGAAGAACCAAGCGAATTTGTCAGTCAAATTGTGGAAGACGAATCCGATACAGAAATAAACTATGATGCTGGTCAACTTGAAGAGCGTCCATCGCAACTGGGAATGCGTTTAACGCATTCACAAAGCTACACATACAAATGTGCTAGTTGTCCACGAATTTTTGCAAAAAACAAGTCTCTGGCGCGACATTTTGCTGCAGCTCATAGGCAATCAGCAAATGCAGCGGCGCAAGAACTAGCAAAAGAGCATAGCAGCAGCGGAGCATTGATCTGTGGACACTGCCCGCGCATCTTTAAGCGACAGGATACACTGCGTCGACATATGATTGCATTTCATCCCGAGGTTGTGGCAGCTAATGGATGTACAGAAGATGATCCAAATGCTACAGCACCAAAACGTGTTGCCAAGCGACGAGAATGCCCGCACTGCGGCATTAGTTTTCCCGTCTCCAGCCTAACGATACACATAAGACGTCACACCGGTGAAAATCCATACAAATGCGATCAGTGTGACAAAGCATTTCCCCCGCAGTCAGGATCTCAGTCTGCATAAGCGTCAACACACCGGGGAACGTCCAAGCGAATGCAAGATATGTGCAAAGAAATTCATCTCACAAAACAAACTGGCGCGACACATGCGATTACACACTGGCCAGCGACCTTATGCTTGTGACAGGTGTGACAAGAGCTTTGTACAATCCAATGACCTAAAGATTCACATGCGCCGGCACACGGGTGAGCGACCGTACACATGTGGCGTCTGCGGCAAAAGCTTTGTTTGCGGCTCACTTTTGAATATCCATCGGAATCAGAAACGACACTATGATACTGTTAAGCAAGGCGAAGACGACGGTGATCCCGATCCCTATGAAAATAGTCGTGTGAACAAGCGACGTGCAGAGGACATTGAACGTATGCGGTTACAGCGCGAGACTGAGCCGGTCCCAATCATGTTGAGACCATATAATTGTGGGGTCTGTGGGGATAATTTCAAGAGCGGCGCCCTCCTTACAATTCATCGCAACAAGATGGCTCATTATGAGATAGGTAAAGTGAATTATGGTGATCCATATGAGCAAAAATACAAGCAGCAAAACGCCAAAACAGATCAAAATGAGGACTAGTTTAAGCTTTAACTTTTAATTTAAATTAAAATCTTCAAAAAAAATTAACTATGGTTTTTTTCGGCAAAGTACAGTTTTAAAATATTGATCGAATATACCTTACGTACATACATATATACTTATGTATATTGTGTACATACAAACATATGTGTATTTAATAAGCGCAGGTGCATATTTAATTGTAAAATAATTCTGCATATATACTACATATATGTATATACGTAAGCGAAGCAAGAAATAAATATACATATATTTACATATACGTTTGACAAATACTCTGCGAATGATTTCAACTTCTTACAAATTGAACAAGTTTTTGTTCAACTTTCAATCCTCGTTGAACAGCTGTATTTTTATCAGGTGCGTAGGTACAAGCTAGAGTTTTTGAAAGGGGATGACTCAAAGACAAAAGCTTCACTTGCTTTTTTATTCATACCAATTTTTATCAGGGGATCATTTAATAAGGTCACGGTCAAAATGTACTATTATTAATGTTTTCAAACATTTTTATATATTACTTAATTTTTGTTTTCGGTAAATAAAAATTTAAACGATAAACCGAGAACAAATAATATTTAAGATCACGGTTGCCACTTTAGTACAATAGTACTAAAATTTGTATATATTATGTTTTCTTAAAGCTTTACTCTTTTAAACAACTAACTTAAAATGTCTAACACGAACCGGTTAACTTCTGGCAAAGAAATAAGATTTTGCAAAAATGTATAACAATAATCAAAGAAAAATAAATACTATATTTGTATAGCTATTAATTATATGCCTATGTTAGTGATTCCCAATTTTAGTAACGGAACTTTTCCTTTATTGAAGTGGGTTCAAATACATATGTCGTTCAGATTGACAACTGTGATTACGACCCTGTCTACGCCACTGATTTTTACAGCTATAAAGGGTAGGTTTTCTGCTTCAACTTTAGGGTTGCACTGCACTTGCACTTGCGTTGAAGCATAAAACAAGCATAAAACAAAACTTTCGGCGTAGTTATATTATGCAATTGATGTCGGTCTAGTCGGTGTGACATAACACACAAAATAAAAATATAAAAAAAAATATTTGTGTACTTATGTATGTATAACGAAAGCTTGAAAACTAAGCGCTCGATGTATAATTTGCTTGCATAATATGCGCACATAATTCAACGTCAACGAAATGTAAGGCAAAAATGCAAAAATCGATAAGCATGTGTTTTGGTCTTTAAGACTAATTAATTGTCAATCAGTTTTCTCTATAACAGAAAACATTAAGGTAAATAGTCGGCAATATGGACGGAAGTAAGATGGATGGGGAAACTTGTGAGGCGGACGTTGATGCCTCACAATTCATGCGTTATGATTTGCAGCTGGCCGCGGAGCTGGGAAAAACGCTGCTTGAACGCAATAAAGAATTGGAAATAATGTTGAAGGAACACAAAAGCAAAAACGAAGAACAACAACGCGAAATTGTGCACTTGCGAAAGCAAATCAATGCCATGGCCGAGGTAAATGACACACGTTTGAAGGTTTACGAACAGTTGGAGGTGGGCATACAGGACTTGGAACGTAGCAACCATCGATTGACGTTGGAGAAGTCACGCGACAAGAAGCAAATAAAATCGCTGGGTGCAAATATTGAGTCACTGGAGGCCCGTTGCGAGGAGATCACCCAGCAGCTGGATGAGACGAAGCAATTGTTAAGTGCGGAGAGGCGGAAAAATGATAAACCATTGCAGCAGGAACGGTTCATTGCGAGGACAAACGTTGACCAACTTTGTTTATCAAAACAATGGACTGGCAATGATCGTGATGTCATCGAATTAAATGTCACGCCCATTGACAATGGCGCATTCGCTGCAAACGCCAACTCAACGGGTGTGGCTGAGATTTCGAAAGTCCATGATGGATCAATATCCTTGAGTGATGTTGGACATTCAAATGAGATCATGGAAGTGGCCGCTGCCATTAAAGGTGAGGACAACGAGGAGCTGCTCACTCTGTTAACGGATTTGGAGTCAATAAGACGAGACTTTTTGACTGAAAAACAGCGTTGCTGTGAACTGGAGGAGCAGTTGGTGGCCATCATACAAGAGAATCAAACGCTTCAAAGCCGTATTGCTATAACAAGCACAAATGAGGAGGAAATGATGTCCATGCACGATGAGTTCTCTCTCTTGGATGATGTGAGGCAGGGTCAAATGTGTAGCCGATGCTTGCGGGCTATGGAGGAACAGGAACAGGCCTCGAATATTGATGGTCAATCATCCGTAGCTCCAACCGAAGGCGCTGTAGAAGACGACGAACGGAGTCTTCTTGGCAGTGAGTTTAGCGTTCCGTTGGCCAATAATAGTGTTGAATATTCCGCAAAGAACGATGGAAATGAATTGCTGGAGATGAAGAATGAAAATAAGTCGAATCCATACCGTGACTTGGTCGAAAAATATGAGGCACTGCTGGAGGTGCAACGTACATCAACTGTGCATAAGAACAGTGCAATTAATGACAAAGGTGACCAGATCTCAAAGGAGCAACAGCAAAGTCAGGATCAAGCACAGAAGAGCACTTTACGAGTGACCAACCAAGAGACTTGTTCAGCTATTGACAAAGATTCAAAGGCTGCACGGGGACGAACATCGACTGAGTTTTCAGAGGCGGAGACTTCGTCGTCAGGCTTTTCGGATGAGACTAGCAACAAGTATACACAGACGGATGAGCGTCCAGGCTTCTTTCTGTGCTCCATCAGTAACGGCGAGGAATGCAAATTGAGCATATATGATGACGTTAGTCCAATTGACACTCATTTCCAGAGTCGTCCTGAGTATAAAGAGCTATTCAAGGAGATCTTTGGTGTGTTAAAAAAGGCCGCCGAGAACAAAGAGGATGGGGATAAATCGAAAACATTTGATGCAGACGACACACAACCAAAGATTGACACAATTACCACACTTACGCCAGCTAACGATGAGTTCTCTGTGGACTTTGGCGATGATACACATAGTATTATATCTTCTGCTGTGTCTGATCAGTCATTTGCACTATCCGAGTGTGTTACTAAATTGGAACGCCGAACCGCTAAAAAGCATATCAATGAAGTTAATACTCAGATAAATTCCGCATCTGTCGCACAATTGAGTGGCAATGGAAATGCTAATGGTCTTAAGCAGATCGAAGAAAATGGACGCGTATTGACTCCCGTTAAGCGTGAACCCCTCGAGTTTTTAACTGTTGCCGTGGGCATTAAGAAGAAAAATCGTCGCAAGAATCGTGGTCTGAATGGCAACGGAGTTCGCGTCGAGTCGCCACTTGCACAACCCTCGCCATTAGCGCATCCGTCGCCACCTCACAGTGTTCGGCGAACACGCAAGGATTTTGTGCCAATCCCTCCTGAAATGCTGGCAACGGAACGCGTTGTCCGTAGGCCAGCAGATCGTTCCAGCAACGAATGGAATGGTTCACCAATGATCATTTATAATCGAAATATGAGCACATCGCGGGCAAAACGCACTGGCCGCGTCATCGAACTAAACGGCGTCGAATACCATCCAAATACTGTATCGCAAGAGTTCCACAAACTAAAGCGTCTCGATCTATCATACGCTGAGGTATTACGTCGTGCTGATGCCTGCGAGCACCAAAGTCAGCCAATGCGGGTGCAACGAATGCAGCAATCCCGCTGGAATGCAAACAAAAGTCAAAGTAATCGCCGCTAAATATGGACTCAATACTTAATTTTAGTGATCTGTATTTATCGTATCTCTAATCAGCATGGATCTAATCGTCTCTACATCAATTTCGTTTGATGACGGAGCTCTTAGGAATAGTTTCCTGAATTTGCCTAACGTAGTCTGGTTTGATTTTTAATGTTAATATTATTGGCATATTCGATTTTTTAGTACGTCACTTTCGTCCTTAACACTTAACAGTTTTTGTAAAATTTCTATACGTTTTTTTAAAGTTGTTTTCAATATGTACATTCCCAAGATTGTTGTAGCAACAGCCAAAGTATCTCTTTTTATTTTGGACGTTCTTCGTGTATCTTTTGTATTCCAAAAACTTAGACAAATAAAACCAGAAGTTTTACTTGTATTTCAAACAATTCGAATATGCTTGCTAACTAATTATATAATAATATGCTAGAATATGTACGATGTTCTTTAAGATATGTATTTAATAAATAAGCATGTGTGCCAACTCTAACATAACTGAAATAACACGCAGCGCCCAGATCTTTTCAATAATCAGCTCGATTGTTCTTTGCCTTATGACTGAGGAATCGTAAAATTGTGACGGATACAAAAACCTATTTTTAACATTTGTTTAATATTTTGTATATTTTCTATCCAGCATTAAACTGTATTATCATTAAACAGAAGTCTACATAAATATAATAATTTCAATGGCGCTTGCGTTGCTGGTGTGACGTGGATGCGGACGAATAGGAGTTGTGTGTGCTGCGTGAATTGGAGCGAGATCGAGTTTTGTCCCGATGCTTGCCATAGCTGTTGCTCTGATGGCTGCGACTGCTGCTGTGACGAGAACTGCGCCGATAGTCGCTGCCATCCTCATCTCCGGAGTTACTTGAATCTCGTTGCTGATGGCGTCGGCGTCGTTCATTCCGCTGACTGCTATAATGGAGGGCATGGCGATCTCGATCACGTTCGCGACTGCTGTGATGTCGATTATAAGAATGCCTGCTGCTGCTGCTATGACCCTTCCGATGCCTTTCGCGACTTGTCTCGCTTCGTTGCTTGCGACTGCTGCGACCTCTGCTCCGCCGGTTGCTGGTGCTGCTGCGTTTTTTGGTAGCAAGACTGCTGCGAGTACTGCTGCCATCGGTATGGCTGGAGGACTTGGAACTATTGGAAGTGGAGTTGCTATCGCTGCTGGAGCTGCTACTGCTGCTATCACTACTGCTACTGGAAGACGACGATGAGGACGACTGTCGACGTCTGGCCTTGGTCTTTTTTGATGTTTTCTGTGCTTTGTCGAGCGCCTTGTCTGCAGCGTTTAGCATAGTGGCCATGGAATCGGGCATTTGCAATAAATTGGTAGCCGGATTGGGCACAGGCTTCAACTTCGGTGGCAACACGCTGTTCTGGGCAGCAGAAGTAACGGCAACCACTTGACTCACATAGCTCTGAGACTGTTTGCTATCTTTGTTGTCGCTAAAGCGCGTCGTTCTCTCTTTGCGACTGTGGCGCTTACCTGGAAATTAAATTGAATCACCTATTTAGCAGGGGATGGAAAATTTGACCAAGTTGCAACCCACCATTAAACTGCGACTTTTCAGACGTTTTTAAACCAGACGTCATTGTTGTTGATGGAATTGCATCCGTAGGCGACTCAGATCTCTGCTCAGTGGCAGTCTTAGTTCGCTCGAGCTCTAGTTTGCGATGGTGCTGCAACTTTTGCTCATCCACCTGTTCTTGCAGCGACACACGCTCCTCGATGTCATCAATGACCTTCTCGAAGGCGCGCTTGCTTTTGCGAATGCGTGTCTATAAATGCAATAAAATACTACACTTAACAAAAGTTACACCTACACATTTTTACTACCTTACCTTCAGTTCGTCCGCGGTAAGCTCAGTGCTCTTGGTGGTTGAGTCAAAATTGTGTTCAACTTGACTACCATCATTATTATCGGAGTTGTCATCCTCTCCACTCTCGCTTGAAGAATCCCCATAGGCAGCTAAACCTATAATTCAAATCAATCAAGTGCTAGTTGTTGCTGCCAAGCGTAGTTTGAAAAAGGCGCATGTTTTCATTTTAAGGGATTGCTTTATTTTTTTTTTTAGTTTAGTTTTATAAAGACTGAAGAGGGGAAGAGAGGGGTGTCAAAAGTTTACACCATAACTGGCCTTGCCAAAAGCGCTTTAATTGAATTTAAGTTTTTTTTTTTAGAAACTGCGAAACGGGCATACTGATCAAGTCAAAATTTTCACAAGAAAGCATATATGTTTAGTTAACCAATCCTGATCACGGCGTACGAAATATGGATACAATACATTATAACAGGGGTAACAGTGGGGGTTAAGCAAAACTCAGACTACCTATTAAACAAAAGTGTACAAGAACTTACGAGATAATTTGAAGTTTGTTACTTACCCAATTTGCCGGTAATGGAGGACAAGGCGCTTTTGCGAATCACTTGGGCTGATGACGCTTTTGATTTTCATACACATATATATATATACATTACGATTATATAGTAAAATTCAGCATGTGATTTGTTTGTTTTGTTTCAAGTATAAGCAGTGACATAAAATTAAAGAGTATTTTTTTTTTTTTTGAACTAAATAGAAAGCTCGAGTTAGCCAAAAGATGGACTTCCTTTGGGTGCACAATTCCAAACGTTATTGGCGTCGGATTAAGGTTAAGAATTACCTAATATACTTGAGCTTTAATCACACAAGGGCTTAGAGAGCCCACACATTCTAATACTTACACACATACACACTAATTGTTTCACTGTAAAAGATCTTTTGCGATAAGCTTAACGTTCTAAAGTTTTATAAAATGTACCTTTAGCGCGATGCGCTTTGACTGTTTCAGTAGCAATAGCTGCAATCTCTTCATTGGTGGTTTCCAGCAGTATTTCGGTTAATGTGCGACGCACAACAAGCATCTATAGATTGGTTTTTTTATAGATTGGTTGGGCTATTTTAAATGCCTGACAATAACAAAGTGGCGCCAGACAATGAAACCATATACCATTATCTAAATGTCAATTTGCTGCTTCAGTTAAGAAACCGAACATCTACATCATTTATGCTACAAGCAAGGCTTCTCAAGGCAGTCCTTTTAAATATCATCACTTAGATACAGTGATTTTTTATCGAACGTTCACTAAATTCACTTGACTTTATGTTTCAACATGTATTGTCATAATTTATATTGCTAGTAATGGCTAGTGATGGCTATAGGTTTCATTCCCTGGATAAGCGCACATTGTATAAAAACTTTGATGCCTACCAAATCTGCAAGTCTTTCTTCGTAGTTTTTACCACTTAATGCAGCTTCAGCATTGGCTGCCCTTGCAATTGTAGGTTTCTGTCCATCGACTGCATATTGATGTTGTGATTGCTGCTGACGTTTGTCCATCTCCGTATCCTGTTCCTCATCACTGCCACTGGTCTTATTTAATACATCATTACCTATTAGATGAGCCATGCTGATCGCCTGGGCTGCCTCTTCAGGAGCAGCAATTGAATCTTCGCTGTCGCTTGCCTGAATTTCAAGTTTATGTTAATTGCTAGGCTTTCTCTACATAACATATACACTTTGGTCTGGTTTGCATATTTTTGTGTGCATTTGTGCAACCAATTTAATATTTTGTTGCACTTGACAACATTTAGTTATATGCAGCCAGGAACGCACTCTACTTACCATATTAGAAATGTTCAAGAGATTAACAGGTGTTGTTAGTGTTTTGCTTGATACTTGCTTAACATTGATAGCTGACGAATCGTCTTCCGGCGTAGTGCATTGCTGGCGCTCTAGCTGGCGTTGCTTTTCGCGTTCCATTTTTTCGAGACCCTCCCTTCAAGACACAAATCATTTTGGTCATATTCAGACAAAGTTAGTTTGATCTTACCGAATCCAAGCTGGCAACATTTTACGTTTATTTGCATCAATTTCACTGCTGGCCACATTGCCACCGTTGTTATTATTCTGCTGGGGTTGCTGTATTGGTTGCATTAGATGCTGTGTTTCATTGGGATTGCAAACGTTAAGCTTCAACAATGATGGAATATGCGCTGTGGGATGTACTCGCGCTGGCCAATTACTCCATGGCTGGGCGCAAGAGCCGGCTTAAATGAAAATTGAACCGGGGTCATGACAATGAAGCATTACATCGAAGCTTTGAAGCCACTTACCCGCATCGATGGGTGCAACTGTAATGGGCGCGCTGCTGTCTAACCATTGAGCTTGCGTAGCAACGGGCGGAGGGGGTACATTTTTAATATCAGGAATTGCTCGAACATTGCTCTCATTTTCCTCTTCATCCATATCCATTTCCGCTTCGCCGTGCTCCTCGAAATGCGTTAGAGCCTTAGATTGCTGATGACGAAGTTCTGGTTGGGTTTGGTACTCGGGCGCATTGCTAATGATAGGCGGAGGAGGTGCAATTGGCGGGTTCATGCTAAAATTAGCAAGAGGCGGGGCTGCCGTCGAGTCTCGCATGTGTATCCATTGCTGTGCCAACTGCGCCCAATCAATGCTGCCCTGCATGTTAAGTGGCATGACGGGCACCGCTGATCGTACCGTATTACCGATTCCAGGACCCGGAACATTCCCTGAATTTGGACCTCCAAGAAAATGAGGCGGCTGCGCCATATATTGATTGTGTTTATTGTAGCCTAGATCGGCATTAGTATTGCTCCCGGGAAACATCTTATTTGTTACTATTGCTTTCACTTCACGAGAGTTTGATGTTTAGTTATCTACAATTTTCTAAAACGATTTTTCGACTTTTACGCCATTTTCTTGCTCTACATAGATTGACAATCACGTTGCAGCAATAACACATAACACGAATAAATCGTACGCGTTACTTTTAACAAGTACTTCAACAATTTATGTGACTTTCAAAATATACCTTACTTTGTCGGTAATTGAAAAAACCAAACCCATAAAATATAGAAATTATATTGTATTGAAATTTGGGTTCTTATACAACTATAATCCTCTAAATTATTCAACCTTATACTGAAAGTGTCATGTGTGTGATAAAAATATTTGTAATCACAATATTGCAATTCGGTTGTCAACAGTTCTCTAACTTGTAATCGCCATTCACAGGGGAACGATCCCAGGCGCTTCACAATTCAAACGAACGGCATTTTATTTTCTCACAGGTCACAGGATTCCAGCCTATAAGTTTTGCCAATTGAGTGACTAACAAGTTCTCAAATTGAATTAAAAATTAAATATAGTGAACAAAACATGTCCCACAAGCCAAACAATGTGCTACGCGCTAAGGAAAGTACAATGACCAAGCCAGGCACAGGAATTTCATCTTCAGTCTCGACGATAGCACTGCAAAAAAAGCAAATATTAACCAAAAAGGTTTGACAAAAAATATCTTACAATTGCTTATTTTTATTATAAGTTTATTAACGTAAACAGCCAACAAAAGAGAATGTGGCGCCTGCGTCTAGCAGCAGCAAAATTGCCTCACAAATAACAACGACAAATGCCATGCCAGGAGGACAACATATCCCAACAGCAGTCAATTTTATGCCTTCCACAAAGGCTGGCACTGCTTTGTCCAAATCTGAAAAGCCAGATCTGACTTCAGGTACTGCAAGCACCAGCAACACAAAAAGCAGCAGCACTGATAAGGAAAAGACTGGTAAGCGCGAAAACTTTAAACTTTATTAAGAGTATTAACTGAAAGACTCACATCCATAGAAACTGCAACAACAGCAAAGCCCAAGAAGACATGGGCGTTGAGTAATTTTGACATTGGTCGCCAACTAGGCCGTGGTAAATTTGGTAACGTGTATTTGGCACGCGAAAAAGAATCACAATTTGTCGTAGCATTGAAAGTACTCTTCAAGCGTCAAATCGGCGAAACAAATGTCGAGCATCAGGTGCGCCGCGAAATCGAGATTCAATCCCATTTACGTCATCCACATATCTTGCGTTTATATGCCTACTTTCATGACGATGCGCGTATATATTTGATTCTGGAGTATGCGCCACAAGGAACCCTTTTAATGCACTTCAGGCACAGCCATTGAAACGTTTCGATGATCGCCAGTCGGCCACATATATCAAGTCCCTTTGCTCGGCTCTACTTTATTTGCATGAACGGGATATTATACATCGAGATATTAAGCCGGAGAATTTGCTATTGGGTCACAAAGGTGTTCTTAAAATTGCCGATTTCGGTTGGTCTGTACATGAGCCAAATTCGATGCGAATGACACTGTGCGGCACAGTTGATTATTTGCCGCCCGAAATGGTGCTAAATAAGCCTCATACTAAGAATGTTGATCTATGGAGCTTGGGAGTCCTATGTTTCGAGCTGCTGGTGGGTCATGCACCATTCTATTCGAAAAATTATGAGGAGACATATAAAAAGATACTAAAAGTCGACTACAAGCTGCCGGAGCACATTTCGAAAGCTGCGGCGCATTTGATATCCAAGCTGTTAGTTTTAAACCCGCAGCATCGCCTGCCGTTGGATCAGGTTATACTTCATCCATGGATTGCGGCGCATACACAGTGAATTCTGATTGTTTTAAATTAATATTGAATTTTATTTTATTGTTTCATCTTCATCAGTTTATGTGAATTTTTTGGTTTAGATGTCCGTTTTGAGTGCCGATAAATATAATTGTCGCATTTTGCATATCCATTAAGTTTTGTAACATAATCATATTATAATTAACATTTATGCAATTCAATTTATTATGCTTCAAATAAAGATTCTGTGTTCTAGACACGTTTTGTTCGATCCAGTATTTTCTTACAAACTAACTAAATAAGTAGCGCAGGGTATTGACTTATCATATACTTGTACGTACATATATAAATGAGTATAAACACTATTGTTTAAAGCAACGAAAAAATGCAGCTTAGCAAGTTTTTATCACAGAAAACAAAGTATATACTTCAAGAACTTCAAGAAATATGAAAACCGCGAGAGTTGAGCCGTTAGAAGCCAACTGCAATTCTTATATAATCAAAAAAAGTTCTAGGAATACATATGTATAAATATGTGTATCTTATCAGCATATTTGAGCTGCCAATTTTTAAGACAAAGCATAAGCCGTTGTGAAATAATATTGTTCATTACGAACGAAAACATAAGTCTCAAAGTTGTAGACAAGTAATAATAAATAATTCCCTTTAAATATTGCAGTTGACTTTGGCTGTGGCTATAAAGATTGATAAACAATTTTTGTTCCTATGTTCAGTTTCCGTTAGATTAAAATCCGATGCTTCCGCCTTATAAACTAAAGTGGCTGTTTTTTTGTTATCTAATAGAGCTAACAAACAGTGCCAGGAGAGATGCTGTGATAAAATACTAATGTTGAGAAGGGATTGTTGCATCTAAAGTGAATCCAGTTAATTTCTAACAGCCGCATCTGCGCCCGGTTTCCGAGCCGGCACATTATAGTCATCTTCTAAAATTGTTAATGCTTTAGAACGTACATTAAATATAAAGTAAAACAATTAATTACCGTCTTGATCTTCGTCCATGTTATCTTCCAGATGCACAGCATCAGCAAATTCCTTACCCTGATCAGCAGCAATTTCATTGTTCAAATTGTCGCCGTCGAGCATGTGCTGTTTGACAGCCACATCTCCTAGCATTACGTCGTCATCATCGTCACCACCACCACCAACTGCGGCTACATCGGCGGCCAGAAGCTTATTGTCTGCTTCTGGTGCATGGCCCGCTCCGAGCTCACTCTCAAATAAATTTGGATTTGCGCCGGGAAAATTGAAGTTCTGTTCGTTTAAAGTATCTTTCACCTCATGGGCGCCAGAATCAATTACCCCTTGATTCTTATTCGATTCTAAGTCATTCACCACATTGGCATACCGATTGTTGTTTTCGTTCTTAGGTAGCTCTTCGGCAGCCGTATCTAAATCTGCAGCAAGCTCTCCTTTTCCATCAAAATTATCTGGAATGGGTGCTACATTCTCGGGTAGTTTGCGCTCCACCTTCACTTCCACTGATGGTTTGGCTGGTGGTAAAGCTAATGGAGGTTGACCTGTGCTACTGCTTGCTATTTTGGGTGCTACTGAGGCATTCGGTGCGGCCTCTACATTTGCTGTACTAGAGCTGGACTTTCGCGGCGCGCTTAGAGGTGAAACTTGCGCAACGGCAGCGGCCTCGATGTGTTTCTCTTGCTGCTGTTGTTTCTCAGTTTCATCCACTAACGTTTTAAGGGTCTCGGGCACAATCTGAAAATTTTCAACAGAATTTAGTATTCGACTGTGATTGTTGCGGACATCAAAGGGTTGCAAAGGTTGCAGTTGCAGTTCCATCTGCCGCTCCACACCGCCACCATGTAGTTTAATTGTTGCGTTAGTTGATTGGCTCGGCTTGGCAACGCCAATTTTGTATAGCCCTTGACTCACTTGCACTTGTTCGTTGAATGACTTTTCGTTGCGTGGCTTTTCAATGCTGTGTGCCAGATGGGCGGGACTGGAACGGCGCGCAGGTGTTGTGTCAGGTGTCAGTAAATCAGATGGCTTGTTAAGTTGTTGGGCCTGTGGCATGTAATTGCAGTGAGCCCTTAATTCTTGTAGTGAGGCCTCTAATGTCTGCGTCTTATGATCTGATTCTCGGAGCAATGTTTCATACTTATTCTAAAACAAAATAATTCGGATAAATAAGATAATTTGATAAGTATAAGTATAGAGAAGCGACGCACTTTCCAGTCAGTTGCGTCATGCAGTTTCTTGTCCTGCTGCAACTGTTGCACTTGTAATAATAACGAATTCTTATCCTCCATGTGCTGCTTCTTGCTCTTGGCATATTCAGCTTGCAGTTCATTGTGCTTCGCTTCGAGCACCTTGTATTTCCCAATTTGTTCATCGTGTCTTTTTTTCAATGAACGCTCCTCTTCCTGTTGCTTTTCGTAGCTTTCTTGTATGCGCTTCTTTTCGCCATGCATCACCTCTACCTTTTTCTCAGCCGACAATTTGTCGTCAGTGAGCGCTGTGAGTTTCGAAAACATATAAGTATTGGGTGTATTAATGTGATACTGACTTACATTGCAACTGTAAATTCAATCCTTCCTGGTTTTGCTCGCAACGTAAGCGAAAGGCTCGAGTCTCATCTAGTTGTTGCTGAGACATGTGGTAAATGACAATCATCATTATGAGCACAATAAACATGCTCATTAGTATACAGATTCGTACGCGCCCAGAACGGGCAAAACGTGCCGTACTCATTATAAGACAGCTAAATCTAATTTTTGTAGTGCTTATCAATATTATTATTGTGGTCGTGCCTATGGAACGAAAAACTAGTTAAAAGAATTCCAAGTGCTGTGAAATACTTTTGTTGTCTGCTCGACCAGTGCTGGATAACAACTATTGTAGCCAGACTGTGGGAATCGATATATCGGTTTCGGAGAGCTTTCTGCTTATTTGTTGTTTGTTTCTTATTTTTAACAACGCTTTTTCCTATACTGAGCTTATGCTGGTTAAAATTAAAATTTAATTATACAGTAACCGCCGGCAGCTCACAGAGAGAGAGTCCCTTATGCGGAAAGAGCGTACCAGTTTTGAGCTTTCGTTGAAGCTGAGTGCCGCACGCTGACAACGCGCGGAGAATCGGTCGAAAACAAATATATATTTCGTTAAACATTTCTCTATATATTTAAATTAGTTGCATTTTAAACACAATAGTTAGTTGTAGTGTAAACAAGTCAATTAACACTGCTGAATAAAATTAAAAAAGTGAGTTGTGCTGCTGTTGTCATCAATTTCTGCTTCGTCGACGGCGCACACGCCAATTTATTTAAACATATTAATATACATACAAATATGCACGTATGTATGTACATAAATACACAAAATATACGCATACAGTTGTAAAGCTAAAGGTTGCGTCAATCAATTCAATTTATAACGAGGCATCTGCTTGCTTATGATATAATAAATGTATCAAAATTTAAACAAAATTTAGCAAGAACCAGCTACACTGATTGCCACTACATTCACTGTATCAACGCGTATTGCCCTCCCAACCTGTTCCATTGTACATAAAAGTATACCGCAAGAAAAATAACAACAAAAAATCTCAATAGACTCACACTTAAGTCGTTCGGCTCGGACTTTTCAGCCAGCAACAGTAATCGATAATGCGTTACGACTTGATAACAACAATTTAAACACATACATACATGTGTACATGCAGTTATATGCATACATTCATATACATACTGTATTGTTATAGATATAACCATAATCTAAATCACTTAATAATGTTATAACAACTTTTCTTCATGACATTGGACATGGCAACTTTTTGGCCTTCTATGAGGCGGTGTTTGTGTCTCATATCTTTATGTTCACAATTTTTCTGCCGTTAAAGATAATATAAGCTAGAAAGAAGTGTACTGTGTTCCGTAGATTAAAAACCTTTGCAGACGTATACATTAGTTTGATTGATCAAAATCACAAAGTAATCAAATTCAGAGTGTATATTGGATCGGTCATTTGAATTCAATTATAATTAAATTAAGATATATGTAAAAGTTTGATTAACGTATAGAAGTCATAGTGAAAGCTTTATTAAGATTCGTAATTATATATATAAACTATATGGGAATATGGGGTCATGAGTATTTAAGAGATGGTTACAACACGTAATTTCGCTTATTTGCTGACCGCTGCGAGAACATTTGCTTATCAAATTAGTATTTGTTAAATTCATAGAAACTTTATACTCTATTAATTCACACTTCTGTGTTATTGTTCTAATAAAGTATACAAACATACCATGTACTTCATATGTGGTTTCATATTTACTAAGCGAGTAATATATGCAATTGTTCCCATTTAATATTCTTGCTTATCTTTGGAGAACTAAAACTCGTTTATACTGCGGATCAATAAACCTTGGAATCGCTCTCTTATCTTATGTGACCTTTTCGTATCGCCTTTTCAATTTTAATAAGAAAGTAAATTTTGAAGGCAAACAGATTATATATTCGTGGATGTGTTTGCAAAATGTCAATCTTCTTACCTTTATATAATAAACACCTGCAAACAGAGCTTGGTCCTATATTATTGTTTTCATATTAGAATGATACTCGTTCCATCATAATATCACATAGGGATTTTAACATACATTTAATGAGAAATTAATTTAATTAAAATTGTAAATTTCTTTTATTTAAGAAATATGGCAGCAATACAAGATAAGCAGCAACAAATACCTTCAAAACATCCGCTACAGCAGCCGCAACAACAACAGTTCGCGTAAGTTATCAATAAATAACTAATAATTAGAGCAAATGAAATTTGGATTGTAAATATAAATAAATGAAATGCGCTTGGTGCTATTTGTAACATATATATACTTAAATCCGTAAATACGTAAACAAAAGTGTCTGCTGATATAGTATACTTATGTATATATTTATTATAACATTTTGCTGTTGCTAAGAATCAAAGGCAGTTCAACGCCCTAGTATTTTCTTTCGCTTTCGATCAAATCAAATGACATAATATTTCAGATTGAGCGCATATCTGTAAGTTCTTATTAGTTTTTACCTGAAATGTGATTGCTTTCTTTGTGGGGCATGGCACCCAAAAATAGCACCTAATCCATATAGACATAGTTGAGAAATTGCATACTATACAATGCTGGCAAGTCACCAATTATTTTTCATATTAATAAAAAAAGGAAAAAATTTGTGGTTTTGAATATATGTACATATCGATAACTAACTAATCGATTAACGAAGTGATGTGATAGTTGCAATCAGCAACATTGCTGAGCACATCAATGTCAAGGTCGACTGCCAGAGAACTGATTTTTGTGCTTACATATATAGAAGAATTTAAAGGTTAACGCAGTGCAAATATTTGACAATTCGCCAATAAAATGCACTTACACTCACATCTAAAAATCCATCTCTATGCTACAGATTGCTCCCCAAGATAATTAACGGCGGCATTGCGGGTGTAATAGGAGTAACATGTGTATTTCCATTGGATTTGGTCAAAACTCGCCTGCAGAATCAGCAAATTGGTCCAAATGGCGAGCGAATGTACAGCAGCATGTAAGTATTATATTCAGCTGGTTATTGGCTTCAAGATAATCAATGTTTAACTGATTATCCAGGCTCGACTGCTTTCGCAAGACGTATGCGGCGGAGGGATATTTCGGCATGTACCGTGGTTCGGCAGTAAACATCTTATTGATTACCCCAGAGAAGGCAATTAAGCTGACCGCCAACGATTACTTTCGACATAAGCTCACTACGAAGGACGGAAAACTGCCAATAAGCAGCCAAATGGTAGCTGGCGGCTTGGCTGGTGCTTTCCAAATTATTGTAACCACACCCATGGAGTTGCTCAAAATTCAGATGCAAGATGCTGGACGTGTGGCCGCTGCGGCAAAATTAGCTGGCAAAACCACTGAAAAGATAACTGCCACACAACTGGCCTCACAGTTGATTAAGGAAAAGGGTATATTTGGATTATATAAGGGCATTGGCGCTACAGGTCTACGCGACGTTACGTTTTCAGTAATTTACTTTCCATTGTTTGCCACGCTCAATGAATTGGGTCCGCGACGCAAAGATGGCTCCGGCGAGGCGGTATTTTGGTAACATATTTGCGTCCCTTCTTCTGCCTGGTTTTACCGTCATTTACTTTTGCTTTAGGTGCTCCTTCCTGGCTGGATTGGCGGCAGGTTCGACTGCCGCTCTTGCTGTTAATCCGTTCGACGTGGTGAAGACGCGATTGCAGGCCATCAAGAAAGCCGATGGTGAAAAGGAGTTCAAGGGAATTACCGATTGCATTACGTAAGAGGCTTACAAATATACCCGCTTAATAGCGATATTCATATTTCTTTATCCTGCAGTAAAACCCTGAAGCACGAAGGACCCACAGCATTCTTTAAGGGCGGTCTTTGCCGAATGATTGTGATTGCTCCTCTGTTTGGAATTGCCCAAACTGTCTACTATTTGGGCGTAGCCGAAGGTTTACTGGGCGTGCAGAAAAAGTAAATGGCTATATCAAGAGCTTCTTAACGATTTATCTCTGAATGTTAAATGTATATGTATGCGTTAATGCTATTGTTATTGTTAAAGCTGTCTTACACAAATTGAATAAGTTAAAAGCACGCCATAGAAGCCATATGAAACCAATAATGTTAACCCTTCGACATAAATATGTATGTATATATATATACATATCAATACAGGCGATAATACAAAGTAGTGCTTGAAATTCAAAGAAACATTACTCCAATGACAATAAGATTATGAAAATCTATGATATTATTAAGTGTTTATGTTAAACAATATTAAGAACGAATGCTCTATAGACAACCACTAAATTTTAGTTCCGTACAAAGTTTGCATTTTTGTTTGATTTTAGGCAGCGGCTTAACTAGTATATACATTTAAATCATGAACTAAAGATAGCATTGGAAGACATACATTTGTAATTATATATGACATGACTTTTCCCACAATTATATAAACAGAAGTATATACATTATAATAAAACTAAATACATTTAGTTTGCATTTGCAATCATTGATATTTTAAACACACACTGGTCAAGGTCGATTTCAACTCTTTTGCTCTTATTGTTCACTTTGGTACCAAACATCAGCACAGATTTTCAAATTTTATTTTACTTCTTATTATTTGCCCAAGTATATTATTATAACAGTCATTACAGTTTCACTTAATTTGTCACGTAAACTTACATAAACTGCAATTTAAATTTAATATCAGATTTATCAGACATGAAAAAGACTTTATATCTCGTAATCTCTGTTGGTGTGTAAGTAGTATTCTCAGTCTAGGTCGCTTCGATCTAATTCTGAGATTATGTTTTCAGAATGCTTATAACTTCTAGTACGAATCGACCGTATATATACAATATTCTTTGATGCATCACCATTAAACGTTAGTGGTAATTATGATGAATCTTTATCATCATCACAATCCACAAACGCAAGTTTTCTAGGCTTAGAAAATACAAAAGGATCCTTTCGAGGAAAAGTTCCAAATTTATGATTTTTGGAAGGAGATGTATTCTCCGTTTGTGTGTTGGAATGTTTAAAGTTGCTGTGATCTTGCATTATCCGATTTTCAGGCATTATATTATCTTTGGATTTGGGTGAGTATCCTTTTTTAAAACCGTTTTAGGTACTCCGGCAATGGCCCCATGTTTCCCTTTTCATAATAACTAACTATTCCATTTATATGAAGCGGACGGAGCAAGCTACAAAGTTGGATTAGATTTATGCGATTGGGTACTGGGGACCATTTTAAATTGGCGAGTGGATAAGGTCTTTCCTGGTCAGTGTTGTCAGTACTGCACACTTTAACGGTAATCGTGTAACCAGGTTGGTGAAAGTATTTAAGGTGTGGAGTCAAGCAGCAATAATTATATAAAAAGCTGCCCAGCAATTTAATATGGCCAAACAATGTAAAAGTTTGAGCTAGCCTTCGAACGAGGGATTCATAGCCAAATAGAGGAAGTTGAATAACAGCTTCACTGCCCATATCCTTGCTATATTTCGAAATATTCTCAGCGACCTCTTCAAAATCTATATGGACAAACGGCTGATTGGCTGCCTCAAGATTTAAAAAGAGTACCTCCGTGCCCAGTGCAATCCATTCTTGATAGATGACATTGCCCATCAAACGACAAAGATCATCTTGCTGCACGGCTGAATAGTAGTACAGCAGTCTTCCTCCCTGCAACCTACGAATGAGCAGCATAAGGCTGTTTCCGAGCTCATTGCCAGCACAGAGCATCACCTCTAAACGCTTCCCGTCGCTAAGTCGAATAGTAATGGGGTGAGCTTCCTGAACTATATGAAAATCTTGTATAGAGATTTTGGCATTACGACGACTTAGATATTCCAGAAGTTGATTGGCCAGCGGTTGAGTCGTGTACATCTTGCAGAACTGTTTTGGCAATCGCTCCACTTGCTCCTCCATACCGTAAAGATGTGTAATAAAAACCTTGACATGGCTCTCATATAGTTTTGGTATCGCATCCAAAATTATATCTGGGTACTCTTTTATGCGCATTTTTCAACGACTGTGAGGCTGCCTCACAGAACACGACTTGTCAAAGGTGAAAGCCTGTCAGTGTGCTTCAAGAAGGATAGATTTCTTTGCGGAAATATTCTGTTAGCGATTGTGATTTAAGATTTAAATACATTGGACGCCGAAATTATGTTATTGTTGTGAACACAGCTGATCGGGAACTAAGCATTGCATCTAGAATAGTATCGAAATGGACCAAGATATATATCGATATTTACAATTCATTTATCGAATTATGATTTATCCTGCGATCCAAAAATTATTTAATTTAACGAATATTTGTTTTGGGTTTTTTACGCAGATTATTCCCTCTACAATAAGAATACGTTCAGATACATTCGTGACAATAAACTCTTGAAAGTATTTATTTATATGATATTTTAAATTGATAAGTATATTTAGAGATCCATCCCAAGCTCGGATAGTTCCATAGCAGGCCCCCCTCTCTTATCACAATCTACAGAAAATTCGTTAACACCTTCACTTCAGATAACATCTGCTGGCTGACTGCTGGGTGTAGGTCCAGTATCTGCATTCATGTCCATATAACGAATACGCTGCCAACGAGCAAGTGTTGAGCGATACCATTCCAAAAATATGGCCTGCCTATACATAACGATGCCCGTTTGTAGAATGAGAAGACCTAAAATAGTAATCAAATTCATAATTTCCCACTCGGCAAAGATGACAAATGCCCAGATGAAGTAAACGCGAATTCCATCAGCTAGCAGACGATTGCCGCTAGAGGAGAATTTTGCAATGGACATGCCCACACAATTGTAAATGGCACAGGAGCAAGTAAAGCCGACAAGTGCAAGGATTAACATTGTGTTTCCACGTAACTGCGGTATAAGATCGGTCAAATCATCAAAGACACCACGCGAACCCTCATTAAAAGGTACAACGCTTGGCACAAAGTTTAGACAAACCGCTGCCAACGCTGTGATGACAATACCAAAGATTCCTTGCCAACCAGCCACCTGAATGGGTATTAAATCGGAGGCCTTCATATGCTTTTCCTCATATACGTACAGAAAGGCGTGCAACACTTCTGCAATTATCACCAATAGATCGCCTGTAAGGATCGTATTGTGATCTTTATGAGGCAGCGTTTGATAATCGTACTCCACGCGTTGTACATCCAAAGCCAATATGTCGATGATGCCGCATGTCATGGTGAAAATTGCCAGCCAATGGCGAGAGCTCAGTGTTTGGTTCAAGTACATGGTGCTAAACAGACCCACAAAGATCAGTGCAACGCCTGCAATGGGCAAGGGGCGTGAGTCATTAGAAATCTCAGCAAATGCTGATTAACGCACCTCTTATCATTTGAAAGCTAGTCGCATAAGTCAAATACAAGCCGGTGAAAAGCAAAATGGAAGCAATTGTACGTAGAAGCGAGGGCAAAAACATGCTGAGTGGATGAAACTCATTGCTGCCGCTTATCAAAATATGATCTTGCTCTGCGCCCAACTGAAGGACACATAATAATGCGCATTAATATCGTTAAATGCAATTTGAAACTCGATTCGTCCAAACTTACGCCGCGTCGAGTCATCAGTGGGTGAACCAATTTGTAAACTCCAAAGCACAAAAATTCACCCAGAAACATGAGCAGGGTCAAGACGACTGGATGTTGAAAGCGATGCAGCTTTCCATCACTGCCCTCCACCAGTTGAATGTTTACCCATCTGCAATGTACGTATGTATGTATGTGTCACATTCAGATTTCCTCTGACTTATATATGCATTTTTTTTAATTTGCTCAATTGCTACTTACTTAATCAATAAAACGTTTAGAGTACCGCTCAATACGAACAGAAGGGTTATAAATACACGGTGGTCCATTTTAATGCATAAGGTTGCAGGCTGCAAGTTTTTTAATTAAATTTAAAAATTATTGACGTTCTTTGTGCAATTTTTGATGCGCAATGAGAAAGAACACAAATACAGCGGTTGTGAAATCTGTCTAAATTTGTTTATATAAGTGGCTGCAACTAATATCTTATGTTGTTTTTTATTTTTGTTGTTTTATACCCACTTTTCTAACAATGGTTAGCTGGAGAATAATAGTTTTGGGATAAAAACAGAAAATTTAATTGTACATTTTAGTTTGCCAAAGCTTGCCAGACCGCTGAAAGTTTGCGTTGCCAGATTGAATGATAATATCGTAGAAATCAGCTGTTTTGCCTTCTTTGGCAAAGCAACTCTGGCAAAAAGCGGGTTTCATAAAATTCAAAAAATCAATGTAAAATTTATGAGATTTTTATTAAAACCAATCTTAAAAAATATCACAGGATATAGAAATTAAAAAGAGCATTTAAATCAATGTGTTTAATGGTTTTGTAGGTTGCATTTAAGTCGCCTTTGTTGCATTCTGTGCGTTTTTCCTGGGAATGTAGAATTAAAAAAATCTGAATTAATTAAAAAAATATACAATTTTCAAATCTCATAATCTGCAAAAGATACATCAAAAAAGCACGTGTTTGTGTCTCACCTGTGGTGTGTTTTTAAGTGTGGTATTATGATATTTTTAAATTTGTTTTTGTTGTTGGTGGATTTAAATTTAGAGTTCATCTCTTTCGTAAGCCAATGGTAGGGTCACCTCCTCAACCGTGCCAAGTCTTATAGTTTCATTTGGTTTGGAAAACTTTGGTATGTATTCTACTGTATCACTGTTGCTAAACACCGATTTGTGAAGATTGTCCATTGGTGCAGCGGGATCGGGACTTGTGAGTGTTATTTTGGATTTTGTCGCCACTCTGTGAAATGTAGTCATGTATGTATGTCATGTGGTTAAGAGTAGTGTTTGAATTGTGTTGCTTGTTAGTTGTATTAGTAAGGCACTACACAAAATGGTTTAGTTTTTAAAATATTGCAAAGTCAAAGAGTTGCAGTATCTCTTTGTACCTTAAGTACAGCTATTGGAAGTGAATAGAGCTGAAGAACTTAATGGGTGGTCATAGGGTAAAGTTCTATTGACGCTGGCGGGTTCCAGCGCGTGCTCCGCGCAATTTTTGTGGATTTCTATGTTTTGATCATATGCGTCCAAATATACATATATATATAAAAATATATTTGATAAGCACAATATTCAATATGGGTTACCTGTCCCTGGCCTGCATGCTGGCCTCCACATCCAGACTACGTGGCTGACGGAAGTCACACTCCAGCGAAAAAGCCGAGTCCCCAGGAGTTATGAGCTCCGGATCATTCTGAATAACAACGATGTTCGAATAGAGTTCGCCATTCTTTAGCGTCTGACACTGATCCAATTGAAAGTTCATCTCCAGCGTGCGTGTTCCCTGATTAGCATTGGGTTTCATAAAGCACGGTGCCGTTTGTTTGTAGAAGCTGCCTCTAGTATACATGACCCCCGTAAAAGGTTTCTCAGTCTCCAGCACCACATTCATCGAATTGGCACCGCACTTCAGATTAACTTTTTGAATGCCCTGGTCGCTACCCTCGATCTTAAAGGTGTCCGAAAGGTCTTGCTCCCAAATTTCTGCAACGATGAATGCAGTATTTTTGAATTGTATTCCGACAATCCTGATTATTAGTTAACCTTAAGTTTGATTTTGTATGTTGCTTGTAAACAAAAAAATCTAGATAAGCGCTAAATTTAATAAGATCGCTTTAGAACAATCTTATGATTTAAAAAATGATTAGAAGAACTAAGAAAAGTCCATGAAAATATTCGAAACAGTTAGAACAGTTATATGAACTACAGACAAACGTTAACAGAATCACAACACACAAGTTCAAACAACTTTAAGCACTTCTTTTTTCACTCTTTCTAGAAAAATATACCGGCTACAGGCATAAATATAAACCGGTTTCTTTTGTTTTGGTCCGCCTAGAACTGACTTTGCTTGCCATTGAAAATTTCTCCACACCTTGCATGATTCAACGTACGTAGGCCCTTCTTAACGGCGTGTCGTTAACCCACCTTGATTCTGTTGCTGCTTCTTATTACCAGTCGCGTAGACGGCCAGGAGCATGTTGCATCCCAACAAAAGCAATAGCATAATTTCCATTTTCAACATATTGCACTTGACTTCGAAATATTTTATTTAACACAATTTTATCAAATGCCGTGGAGCACAAAAGATGTCCAACTGTTTTAAAGCTGAAAGTAAAACTAACGCTTCGACTGCGACGGCGCAGCGAATATAAACGAAGCCGCCGTCGCAAAGCTCGAGTCATTAGAGCAGTTGTGAGAGCGACGAGCGGGAGAGAGGATGTCAGAGAGCGAGCGCATGCGCAAATGAGAATCTGGTCAATCAGCTGTAGCGCAGATGCATTTGAAAACTTTGATAAGACGTGCAAATGAACGTATGTGTGAGTGTGTTTACGTACTTATGTAAGTGTATGTTTACATATACGAGCAGTAAAACATAATATATTTAAAGCTCTGTCAAAAAACTATTGCACTGCGAAAACGCAAAGCGCAGTTTAAGGAAAACAAAATGCGGCTTCATCGACAGCATTTCCGCTTTTCATTCGGATTTTCGTTGTGCATTCATTTCGCATTGTTGCTGCTGCAACGCGTTGCAACGCTTGCATTGCGGTTGTTTGTCTGATTATTCATTATTCAAAATGTTATTAAACTTCCCCGTTTTGTTCACCTGCTGCGCGCTTCGACGGTTCTTCGTGCAGCAACAATTCGTGTAGCTTGTTTTTTATACATATTAACAATTGCGTTAATTAAAGCTTAATTAGTGTATTAACCAACTGGTAGGCTGCTGACCATGGCAGCGAAAGGTGGAAGTCGCATATTTCGTATATTTTGGACAACTAAATAAAAACTGCATTTCGTAAGCTTAGCCAATTAGTAAGTTAGACATAATGGATATGTACATATAAACATTGTTGATCCTAATCATATAAACCACATAATTGGAGAATAATCTGTTTATTCGAAGATAATTATGCTTGGGGTTTTATATCAGTAATGTGTAAATATTTCAAGTTGTATCCTCCAATCGATAACTAACATTCCATAAACATTTCGCAATTTCTGAAGTGCTTTGTTGCTTGAACTAATTGTTCAAACTAACGGAGTGTTTATTGATTAGGCTTATCAAAGCTCTGACATATTTATATTTTTATATTTTAGGAAAGTAAGTATTATTGACAGAACACATTATTAGGGGTCATTTTGAAAGTCATTAATTTGAAATACTAAAATACTAAAATAGTTTCAGATTTTATTTTCATTTACAATTTTATGATATCCATTTATGTCTTTTAATATAGATCCATAACAAATGTGTGCAATCTAATCTTTTTTTTCAAGTAGAATCATTATATAATAATAATTCTGATCATTTTATTAATTTTTTAGTGTGTTGCATCCAAAGCTCCAAAGGTCCTCTATTTACTCTTAAGTGCATTCCAGTATCTTTCCAGTTCGTTGCCCTCCCAATTGAAAGGTTTTGTAAGTATACTGGAATAGATTAATCAAATTACAAAATAAAGAGATTATTAAAATTGGCCAACAAAAATATAAAGATGCTCGATTAAAAAGCAAAAAAAGAAAAAAACATTACAATCATAATTCGATTGAGTCACGAAACTAAAACAAGTTCAACATCGTCTTATAATGGTTGAATTGGAGACAGAGACAGAAACAAAGAGAGCGCAAGAGAGAAGGAGAAGTAGTTGGCTGCCTACTGCACCGATGGCCAAGATTGACAATGAGTCTGCACTTAAATGGACAAACTAACGGACTGGACTCTGGCTCTGACTGTGACTCGAACTCGAATTACCAATATCTCTGTCTGCAAATGGAGACGGATATGATGCAATAGTAACATTGTATCCGAGTTGCACAATTTCGGTCAACTTCCGAGTGCAAGTGCAAGTTGACCGCCACTCACTTTTCTCTGAGATGCTGCAGCACTTCCTGCTCCTTAGCATTGAGGCCTTCGTAAAAGGCAGCCAAATTCGTTGCCAGCAGTTGGCGGGTTTGCATGCCAGTCAAAAAGGTAGACACCTCATTCAGTTGGATGGTGTAGTACATGGCCAGCTTTCCCAGCTCAACTCCTCGATCCTTGCACACATTGGAGGCTTGGCGTGCCAGCTCCTTTTGCTCATCGCTGGCGGGATGCCAGGCCGGTGGACCAGCGTTGGTCAATAGGCCCAAGGCATGTGCGGCGGCACAAACAATGCCCATATTCTGGGACTTGAAGAAATCCAAATACTCCAGCAATGTGTTATCTGTGAGCGTATAACGTGCATATACAAGCACAGTCTGCACAAGGAAAGAGATTAGCAAAGATTAGCAATTAACGATATCCTCATGTAGATAAAACAACTCACATCGAATCTGCCCGCGGCACGTGCAATGCATTCCTTAAGCACGGATATTGGATAGGCGGATAGACCAATATACTTAGCCTTGCCCTCCTTAACCAACTGCTCCAGCGTTGGCAACGTCTCGTTGAGCACGATGTCCAAGCTTGGGGCAAATTCAATGTCATGTATTTGTATAACATCTACATAGTCCAAGCCCAGCAGTTGCAGACTCTTCTCCACACTCTGTCGAGTCTTTTTCGCACTGAAGTCAAACATATTCTCATAGTCCAGCTCATAGCGGGCCACTTTCGTGGCTATGTAGTAGGCTTGTCTGGGCACATCTTTGAGAGCCATGCCAAGCACCTCCTCCGAGCGTCCTTGGCCATACCAAGGCGCCGTGTCAATGTAATTAATGCCAGTTTTTATTGCCTCATGTACAGTTTTAATGCCCTCATCTAGATCAAAGCTGCAATAACAAAGCGCTTTATCACACGCTCTCTTTCTTTATTTCTCTCTTTCAAAACTTACCCATAGTTAGCACAGAGCGCCCCTCCACCAAATGAAATTTTGGAGACTTCTAAATTGGTTTTGCCAAACTTGCGGTACTCCATGCGTTTCACTTGCTCTTCATTGTGGAAACCCTTCACATAAGTGGCCGGTAATATTCCAGACATATTTCTATTTAGATTTCTATTTATTTTGCAGACTGGCGTAACTCGCTCAAGCTACGACGAGGCCAAAAGTTAGACTGATGGCAAATTCTACATTTCGTTTTATTATTCGCAGACTTTTTTTCATTATCAGAGAACAGGATTGTGAATGTATGCGTGGGTGCGTAAATGTGTGTGTCGGGTGTTTGTCAATATAAAGAGCACTTAATTAAGATTGCATGCGAAATCGTCTGTACTTGCCCGACTGTTGTTGCTCAGATAGAGAGAGAGACAGAGAGAGTTTCAGTGAGCGAACACAGGGCTGGTTCAGTCGAAATGGGGTTAAATGTACGTACAGGGTATTCCGACGTCTAGTATATATACATATATAAATTTAAATTGTTATTATTAGAAACATGAACTGTCCGAGATGTTTCCAGGTAACGCCAATTAATCTGCAGCTGAACTTGAGCTGATATTGAAGCTATTTATATACTCATATATGTATGTAATAATTATTGTGCCCTTCAAATAAATGAAATCACATATAGTGTTATTTAAAAATATGTAATATATATATTTATATATTTTTATTATACTAAATATTACAAGTGTTTGGGTTCGTATTTTTAGAATGTCATCAATCCAGATATTTCTCAGTGCAAATTCCTTAGGTTTGTGCTACGTGAAGTCCCTGACAGTCGATAGAGTGGATCCCCAGCTATAGGATTGCTTAAAAACACTGCAATAGACAAAAATGAAGAGTTCCAGTTTAGTTTAATTGCAAACCGGTTGACGTAGGCCAAGTTCGAGTGCCCCTGACGCAATGCTAACACCAAATCCGAATTGCACAATTTCCCAAAACGGGTTTACTCACTTTTCGCGCAGATACTGCAGCACTTCCTGCTCAGTTGCAGTTAAACCGTTGAGCACCACATCCAGGTTGAGCTTAAGGAAGTGTCGGTTGGGTATACCGATTAAAAAGGTGGAAGCATCCTCCAGCTGGATGGTGTAATACACGGCCAACTTTCCAAGCTCGACTCCACGCTGTTTACATATATCTGCAGCTACACGACCCACTGATTGCAACTCCTTACTGCCCGGATGCCAGGCTTGTGGGCCGCCATTGGAGAGCAAACCCAATGCATGGGCTGCGGCACAGATCACGCCAACATTAAGCTCCTTGAAGGCTTTCATATGGCGCAGCAGTGTGTTATCCAGGAGTGTGAAGCGGGCATAGGAGAGAACTATGTGGACACGACCCTTGGATTGCTCAGCACATTCCTTGAGTGTATCCACATCATAAGCAGTGATGCCAATGAATCTAGCCTTACCGGCCTTCACATACTCCTCAAGCACGGGGATGGTCTCGTTGAGCACCACATCCAGGCTTGGTGCAGCATCCACATCATGCACCTGCAACACATCCACATAGTCCAATCCCAGCAGTTCCAAGCTCTTCTTTACACTTTCACGCGTTTTGGCTGCTGTAAAGTCGAACATGCGATCGGGATCAAGTTCGTAGCGAGCCACCTTAGTGGCAATGTAGTACGCCTCCCTTGGCACATCCTTAAGAGCTTTGCCAAGCAGCTTCTCCGACTCCCCCTGGCCATAAAAAGGCGCTGTATCGATGTAGTTAATGCCTGATTTAATTGCCTCATGCACGGTTCTAATGCCTTCATTCTGATCGAACTTTTTGTCAAAGAGAGCGCTTAGGGTGGCGCCACCTAGCGCAATTTTAGACACTCTTAAACCGGTACCACCAAGCTTGCGGTACTGCATTCGACGGACCTGATCTTCATTGTGGAAGCCCTTAACGAAGGTTGCTGGAAGTATTCCTGTCATTGCTGTAGTTTTAAATGAACTGTGCCTTAGACTGCAATGTCTGGATTATTTATGCTTGCAGTTCATTCCTCTCTTAAATACACACGCACATATATGCATGTATGCAGGTCTACAGATCAGAGAGCCTCAATTGGCTTCTCATTGAGTTTATACAACGAACTATCTCTTTCCAACTCAATACATGAGTGCAGCTGGAAAGTGACAAATGGTGTGCTCTCATCTGCTCTGACAGTTCTACATTCAATCAAGGTTGCTATGTATGTATATGATGTATTTTGAATTTCATTTAATCATTATTTTTGTTTTTTAATTCTGTGCCATAAGTAAAGAGCGAGCTATGAAATACTCCTACTCCTTATAAAACAATTAAGTAGATATCATAAAAGAAAGAAATATGAACAAATACAAATAAATCGAAGACTACGTTACGAATTTTGAACACTTCTTAAAATGCTATAAATGAAAGATATAAATTATTTATTAAACGGTTGATCGTTTTTTATAAGTCTATGTATTTTATTTATCAGTGAGATTTGCAAGTACAGTTTCGTCTTTGCTTATGTGAGCTTCCAATCGAATTCAATTGACAAATCATTATAAAATAATATAAATATATATATATATAGTATGTAGACAAAGAAAGAGAGTCATAAACACGGATATTTATAAATAAATACCGCGATGTTTAAAAGAAAACATCGAAATCGCCATGAGGCTGATAGTTGGGAGGAATTTGTGGTCGACGGTGCTGCTGCGTTGGCCTGGGCACAATGACATCATTAATCTCATGGAGAATGCCATTGGTAGCCACCACATCGCACTTGGTGACTCCGGCATTCTCGATCTTGGGACGACGATCGCGTGTAATACGAAGATGCTGACCCGAAATGGATTCAATGGAGCGCACAAATGGCCAATTGGTGGGAATGATGCCAGCACAGCAGACCACATCGTTGACAATATGCGTTTTGACCTGAGCCTCGAGTTCGGCCAGACTTTGTGTGGTTGCCTTGGATTCGGTGGACTCGCTCAGCTCCTCGAACACATCGTTCTTGGGCACCAACAGTGTAAAGCTATCCGAGTCATTTGACAGCAAATGGGTTAAGTTCGCCTTGCGCACCAGTTGCAGGAATTTGCTGTAGTTAGGATTGGCTTCCAGCGATTTCAGCAAGTTCTAATTGGAAAGAATGATTCAATTTATAATATTTGTAACAGTTTGTGTAAATTCAAGTATTCTAATCTCACATTTTGGGGTGGTGTCAGGGGGCGGTCCAACTGATGCAACACCGAGCCGCAGCTCTCGTCATCGAAGTGAACGAGACGGGCACAGTTAACGGTTGCTCGGTTCATGACATCCGAGAAAAGGGCGTGGGTGGAGTACAGATTCAAGCGAATATTTGTGCCTTCTACCGTTGGCAGGGAACTCTCTGAGAGATCGCAGGTCTTAATCATGGGCTTGATCACATGGTAGTTAAGGAACTTCAACAAATCCTTATTGCCCTTCAACGTTTCAGGTTGTTCTGCCACCAGACGTGCCCATTCCGAATGCTGTAGTGCCTTATCCGTGGGAGCAAAGATTGTCACATTGTCTAAATCATCGAATTGATCGTCAAAGCCAGAGGCTTCCAGCAGCTGCTTGAAGATTGTCAGATTCTTCTGGGTCATCAAGGAAGTCATTGGCAACGCAGATTCCGTTGGCAGAATGCTGTCAATGACATGGAGTACTCCATTGGTGCCCATTATATCAGCCTCCAGTATCTTAGCAATGCTATTGATATAGACTGCACTCTCCTCAGTTGAATTCGACGCACGTTGGGTGCGATTGAACAGCAGCGGCTCCCCAAGTAGATTATAGGCGGTCGTCTTGGCTCCAGGTATCGTTGCCAGAGAGCAGAATGTCAGATCTAGCATGTGGTTCTTCAGTATATCTATGAAAAGAATCGAAAAGTTATTGGGGATTATCTAATAAGCAAACAACTTGCATCCTACGGCCGCTTGGCGCTTAAGCTGCTTCTCACATAAATTATTCGATTGTAAAGACATTATTAAGATATTCAAAGAGCATAGTTAATTATATTACTACGCACTTAAAATTGTTTTTTATGTGTCTCTAGAACTTAAAGTCTTTCAGGTCAAATGAAATAGACAGTCTTGGCTAACTGGATAGAGATTAAGTTTGTATATAACTATCTTAAAGAGTCGGAGATTCATATTCTAGTAAACAATAAGAATACAAAATACATTAACACTCTCATTCTTTCCCGTTTAAACAGATTATTGGTAAATTTGGGATTCCTCTACTTACTAGAAGCGCAGCCACGTCCTTCCTTCAGTGTGCGTCGCAGATGTGGTTCCAGTTTGTCGAAGGCCGCATCCGTGGGCACAAAAATGGTAACAGGCTTGGCAGCCTCCAGCATGGCACTGATGTTGGTCTTTTCCAGGACAGCCCGCATTATGGACATGTCGGCACGCTCTCGAATGATATCCATCACCGTTTTGGACAGAGGCTTAAGTACGCCATTGAGAGTGTGAACCAGAGCCTGTTCCGATAGCTTATCGTGCTTCTCAATGGGCACACAATTGGCGGCATAACGATATGGTTCCAAACCCAGAGCAGGTGGGAGCTGATAGCTGTTGATGCGTATCTTCTGGCCGGGGAGTTCACTCTGGAGCAGCTTCTCGTTGGGCACATCCTCTAGTTGGACATCGCCTAATACAGAGTGCAGTTTGTAGATTGATGATGTTTTCGAGGCATCCGCCTTGGAGTCCTCCACATTCTGCTTGGCAATTGAATAAGTTAGTTTAGCTAAAGGAATTGGCTGTCTACTTACATTCTCCTGTTGATGCTGACCGCGATATTCCTGGAAAGCGGCATCGTTGGGTACGAAGACCGTTACTTTCTTGCCACTGTTGCTGGCCAACATATCGCCCAGCTCACCGGCACTCTTGGCACTCTCAATGAATTGCTTGGCTCCCATATCGGCGGCTGTTGCTTCGATGTCTTTGATCTCGATCTTCTCGCAGGGCGTGGTGAAGTCTGCATTGCGTGGACGTCCATAGCCGTGGCAACATTGTCGTGTCAGAGACACCGTCTTCTTTTTGCCATTTTGATTAACGCTGCGTATGAGACAAGAAATGAATAATGCATCAAGTATACGCAACGTTGGCGATTATGCAAATTGTTGCTATTTCTGCATTCGGCATTCGGCATTCGTTTTGTTGTTGCCCCACTTACATCTTGGTGCAGACGTGCTTGTTCGGTTTCTCGGCGCAGGAGTTCACGCTGAAATGGAACTGGCCAAAGAGCGGTGAACGGACAACGCTGCCAGCGCCATCACGTTCCTGACCAAAGTTGTCCACGCTTTCATCACCATCGGTTTCCGTGGTTGCGCCTTCATTTTCCGCTTTCTCAGTGCATACATTGGGTCTGCAAATTAGTGAAAGGAATTGTACCCATTAATCATAAGCAAATTGGAAACTTTTTTAAATATATAAATAATAAAAAACATTTTTATGAACTTCCATACTATTTTTATGGAACAATTTTTAGTTTTATGACAAATAAAATAAATTTTAATATAATAAAAAATATTTCGTAAACTTTACTGATATTTTTATACTCTGTGCCTTTTAATAGGCAAAAGAGGGTATGATAACTTTGTGCAATTGTATGTAACAGGCAGATGAGGCATCTCCGACCCTATAAAGTATATATATACTTGATCAGTATCAATAGCCGAGTCGATTGAGCCATGACCGTCTGTCTATCCATCCGCCTGTCTATATTAACGCGTCCAACCAAATTTAGCATGCAGATTCCTGTATACACTCTCCACATCGATTTTATGTTAAACTTTCGATACGTTTCTCTCCTCTCCCGAAGCTTACACTTCTTAATTAACAGGTGCTTATAAATATCGTATAAAAGTAATCCTGAAAGTTTCATTTCGATCGGTTTATAAATAAGAGAGATAATCAGAAATTACATTTTCCATTGAATATTTTCCGCTTTGCTCTTTGCGGGCAGCTCATGAACCTATAAATGGAGTGAAGTAGCTCTCAGCTTTTGGTCGAGTATGTATACAAATGGGAAAGCTTGCTGCTATGCTCATGCAAAGAATTCACATGCTAAATGAGAGTTTCAATAGAGTATTCTTTATACACCTGTTAGGTACTTACTTCTATTGTAATCAAAATAATTTATTTAGGAAACTGCGCAGGGTATTATACTCTCATGCATTGTTAGTTTCTTTATAATAATATGAAAATATTGATTCAAGTTATGTGTGTTTGACAAACGAGTTGAAAGTCGATTAAACATGAGTTCAACTTTCACCTTTCGCCAACCCGTCTTATTGCTGAATTATTTTATAAATGAAACCTGTTGTTGAATTGTTATCATAGAATTGTATACCTGTAGATAACATCATTCATTTACATACTCCACGTTGAATTCTTCTTAAGTCTGTTCTGCTTCATGGAATAACTTAATGGAAGTCAACATCCATTTTCATTCATTCTATTGCATTTCTCTAAAATATGTATATCATAAATATACGAACTGTAACTTCTAATATAAACTTGAATTTTACAGTAAAATATTTGTTTGCCATAAATTTTCTAACGAGCTGCCTGATGTTTTGTTGCGGACAATCCCATAAAATGATTAGATCTGTGCTAAATGTAGACTTATTATTTACTATCATTACTTGCTAATGCCTCGCAAATCAGAAGTCAATGTACCCACAACTCTAATTCGTATATACAATACTCGAATATTCTAATCTATAGATATATCTATAGATTCGTGGGTGTACTATAAATACTATTACTGTTAGTCAGCGTCCAATAAACACACCCCATCAATGTGAGCGTTGATTAATGTTTACATTACAAATTCGCATAAAGAGGAGATACATTTTCACATGGCTTTATAGCATACTCATATATTTGATGATATAGGGTATAAGCTCTGTAGAATTAACCGCTTATCAGCTTTGCCTGCCTTCAATTCAATTTGTACTACAAAGCGGTTCATTGTGTGGACATAGTTTTCGAAATATCTCGACATAAGCATATAGAGATATCTACATACATACATACTTATATACATACATACATACGTATGTATACCTATGTATTTCTACTCGTGCTGTTTATTTGTATTTAGCGCTAATTTTTCAATTGCTGCGTCTGATTTTCGTTCTCAGTTCAACAAAAACAAATGCAGCCAACACTCGACCAGTTGATTTCACAATTTTGCTTTAATAACAATTTAGAAAAGTGCAAGCGAGTCTATATCTTTTTATATATACATATATATAAATATATATATAGTATGTACATGGATTGCATATAATATAAGCCAGCTTACAGTTCCGCTGACTGAGTAATTGATTGAGAAATTATTACCTTTGGCCAACTAAAGCCGGCCAAGCAATTTGCTAGTTCAGAGCCTCTTGGGCATCAATGTTTTCAATTATCTCATGGAATTTAATTATCATTTCTAATTTTTATTCAATTTATTTATTATTTATTATGCACGATGGCCAGCACAGTGAATACAGAAGTTCCAACAGTTGGCGATAAGTCGAGGGACGTTACGAATTAAAAAAATTATATTTAATAGCTTGAATGAACTTGACTTTGCGCTCGGTTAATTACCAAATGCCAAGAACATCAAAATCAGTCGAGTGGGGTGATTAGGAAAGCACCAAATCAAGTGACTTTAGCATTTGAATAGAAGTTTCTTCGAATATTACAAATGATTAATGGGACTTGAAACCATTATACAAGTTTTTATACCCTGTATTTTAAATTGATAATTAAAATAGTAAAAAAAATGTTAACAAGTTTTTGTCTAAATTTAGGAATAAAAAATAAATAATATTTATTTATTTATTTTATTTAAAATGCATTAGACATTTATTAAACTAAATTCAATCCGATTCATATTTTTATACCCTGCACAGGGCAATATTAGTTTGGTGCACAAAGCATGTATTGATCAGTATCAATAGTCAATGAATCATACCCTCTCCAGATTGAGTTTATGTTAGTCACATTTCTCAATGTACACTTCTAGAAGTGCTGAAAGTTTAGAAGCCTGTACAGGGTATTATACAGTCGCGCGCGCTCGACTGAACCGCAAGTTTATATTAAACTTGTAGATTTTCTTCACAAGTTAAATTCAATTTAACAAACAATAAATTAAGATTTGAGGGCTGATTGATCCTTAGATCCTTTTCCCTATTTATTTATATTCTACATTAGTTATTGGAATTGTTTTGGGTGGACTGTTCAGATGAATTATTAAAATAGTTTATAGAGGACACTGGTCTAAATTACTATCCATTTGTCCAAAGATTATACTTAGCATAAGTCCAAATAAAGTGTTACACATATAATATTATATCATAAAATTTCAATGATTTGTTCCTTACCCTTTCCACCATGGTTCCTGAGCGTTACCGAAGCCGAAACCGCCAAATGAATTGAAGAACTCATTGCCAAAGAATGGGAATGATTGCTGGAAGAACACAGCAGGATTGGGGGAATTCACATCCGAGGTAATTGTATCGACATCTGTTTGAAGGAATGACAGGAAGATACATTTTTATAGAGACATTCGATTCGATTTTCTGTTTCTGTGACTTACCAAATGGTTTCTGATCCGCATGAGCCTGAGGTGAAACTGCTGTGGCAACTGCATCCTGTCGTCCTTGCGGCTGCTGTTGTTGCTCGAGAGGCACAAACTCGGTGTCAGTGATGCCGTCGCTTCCATAGCTGCTACTGTAGAGTGGCAACAGTGGGGCATTAAGTTGGGCTTGAGGGCGTGGCTGCTGGACCGTCAGAGAGGCTGGCGGTGGGGCAGCCCAAACGCTTGCCACACGCTGTGACGGCTGAGCACGTAGTGGCTCAAGTGGTGCAAGCGGTGCAAATGGTATGGGCCCAAAGAGCGTGCGATGTAGCGGCAATGGTCGTGTTAAATGTTGCATAAAGCTGTTAAGTAGGAGGAGAGGTGGAGTGGGTGTGTACTGTTTGGTTAGTGTGTGTGCGTGTATGTGTGTGTGTTTGTATGTGTGTCTCGTGTTCTATTGTATGTTTCCTTTGTGGTGAATTTTGTGCTCTTTCATGCAAATGCCAAACCAGAACTTAACCCTAAAGCGGATCCCCACCATAATTCATATGCCTTCCATTGTTTCGCACATAAAAGAAGAAGCTCCGGCCTGACTCCGGCATTCTCTCTATAAATATATATATATAGTATATATACTCTACACTCTGATCGTGCCCATTGTTTATCAATTATTTTGCGCAGCATTTCTGTGAGCTGCATACCAATTCTCTGCCTCCATTAACTGTGAAGCTAATACAATAAAAATCAAATGAAAACCAATTTGATTTTTCAAATGCCCGAAACTGAATTGCAAAAATGTTCAAAACAAAATGCGCTGCACTCTGGTGTCATTTATCAAATAGGATTTATGTCTGTCGCTTTAAGGTGTACAATAATAACTGCTTCTTTCGATCTCACATACATATACTATAGTATTCTTCCCACATGAGTCATTTGAACGCTTCATGCAAACAAATGTAAGTCCGCTTTCTATTGACAAACGGCAACAAATAATTTTTTGTGTGTTAACTTTTCCTATATACACATTCATTATATATGTTACTTATGTATATAAGTAACTTTATATATCTATATTTATAACTTTGTTTCTTTGTAACATATTGGGGACTGTTTTTGTTGATCGCGCTCATTATAAATGCGCGCCACGGAAGCTTATTAAAGCAAAAAGACATTAAAAAAGTTTAACAATACAAGAATAAATAAAAAAAAAAAAACAATATATACTTTAAATAATATGCTGCAAATGGCAAACATAACAAAGTTTTATCTTCCGATCTTACTTCAAACTTCTGCTAATGTTTTCGTTTTTTATGACGCCTTTATGTTATATGTAGTACTCAAATGACTCATGGCTTGTCTTGACTTGCCTCTGGTTTATTTACCCTGTAAGTGGAGGCTTCTTCATGGATTCGGGCAAGTCACGAACTGCGGTGCCTACACAAGATTTAAGATGGTAAATAGCCAAATTGAACTTGCCTTGGACTTGTTGGCATTCGGGACTTTAAATAGAGAAATCTGGATGAATACATGCTCATATAATTGGGATATTTAATACTTCACTTGTTCAAACAACGAGAAATTGATAATTGCAATATTTCTATTTTCAAAGTTACTAGTATTAATAAATTATTATTATTATAAAAGTATTTCCCAATGTATAGCATATGTTATTTAAGTAAAAAATTTCAAAATAATTAAATTGTTATATTCAATAAATCATAAAACGATATCCATAAAACGATTCCTATATATAATTTACTTTCTTTTCCGATTAAATACAAATATGGTTTTATATTGACACCCGTTGCTTTGTATTAAATCGACAAACTTCCAGAACTTTCCTATGTACCATAATAAAAATGTATAAATAAAAAGTATGGCCTTTGGTAGTAGACCAAAGCGAAAGTCATTGGCCACAGTTGGTCAATGAGCGATCGGCCCAAGCCTGAGTGATTTGATTAAAACTCTAGCATGGAACCAAACAAGTTACGCAGCTCTGAGCAGGGCCAGCTTCTGGTTGACCCAGTTGTCAGCAGGGCCCTTTTTTATATATTTTTTAATATATAAAATTGGGGTGCTACCTGCTCCAAAATTGCATCTAATGAGGTGTCAAGAGTTAATTAGCTTCGTGTCTGGAAATTTCCGTGGGCGCACTGATGACTAACATCTAGAAATTGTGTCAAAACGAGTGGCAAACTAATTGTGCAGTTATAGGGTCTACAGATTCTCTGATTGCCACGTAGTCAGCCATGTGTAAAAGGCTCAGAGACATGCAAGCAACGATCCGAAAGATACAGCAATCATCTGTCAGAACCAGCAACTCCATCTGCAGCAGCATCTCTTGCGGATGCCCTTAAGTCGATGACCCACTTTGACTGGGCATTGTTCTCATCGATGTTGCCTGTTTGTTGTTGTTCATGTTGTTATTGTTGCCGCTGTCATTTGTGCAATGCCTTTCGCAAAAACTTGATCTGCAGGGTTAAGCGATCTTTGCGGCGTTTTTGTGTGCCAAATTGTGATCGAGATTCGCTGTGTTTATCGCTTCGTTCTTTAATTTAGTTAAGTTTCATTGAACAATCTCTTTTGTGCCCTATTACAGGACAGGTTTTTGGATTAGTTGGTTGAATTCAAAGAGATGAACGATCATCTGATGATAAGCAAAGGCTTATGTTGAATCGTTTGATCTAAATATACTGCGAGCGCATATGTAGGGTATGTTTATAGTCTAACACCTTGTGTAGATTCTCATTTATTTGGGTTTTAATGGGACTCAGGCTTTAGTTTGTAAATTGAGGTCAACGCAACTTGACTTTCTTTCAGCGATTTCGGGGATTTTGTTCGCTGTTCGCTGTTTGCTGTTTGTTTTGTTTTCTTTTGGTATAGACTCAGTTTTTCGGTACACTTTATTTGCAATATCGTTTAGCGCTTGTTTTTACGCAAAGTCAATGTTGTAAATCAGAAAATTTCACCAAGCAAGCACTTAAAGTGCTTGAACAAATATCGTAAACAACTAAACTTGCATTTAGGTGTGTTTTATGATTTGTCAATGAGCACAAGACCATAAAAAGTTGTTGTCATGATAATATTTGAAGAGAATGGCACAGATGCCATTGGACAAGTATGTAGGATTCGATATTTGTTTTGTGAAGAGGTTGTCAATTGCGGGATACGATTGTTGGGTAAGCATTTCACCTGTCTGAGAATGATGATAAGTCAGAGTCTTCAAATGTGGAAGCTGAATAGAATTCTTCACTGTAAAGAAACTTCATTGATTTATATATAATGATTACGGGACACAGTTAGACACGTTGGGTTGCTATTAATTGATATTACCAAAGGAGTCTGAGACGTTAGTTATTTATTTTTTTATTTTTAGTTTTATGCTACAAGAAGTTAAATGTTAATGTAACGCAATGTTGAATGATGTAATTTAATCCGAATTTAGGAGAAACATATTTCAATAGGCTAATGTTCAGCTGTATTTATGATTATGAAGTTAGGCCGCCTCAATAACTAAGGTACAAAATCTACACGACTATGGAATGAGCAACATGCATGAGCAACAAAATACAAGATGCCAGACACAGAAACCACACAAATTTGTTACAGTTACTTACTCGCTATAGAATGGTACTGCTTGAGCGGAGCAGACCAAGAGCAGGCAGGCCCACAGTCTTAGCATTTTGTCTTTGTAAATTATCAGAATTATCAGCTAAAAACAAATTTTAAAAAATATAAACAGAAAATCAAAGAAATTAAGAAATGCATGAAATTTCACTAAATCAAACAGCTGTGGATGAAGTAGAGGATTGAGACGAAACGCAAACTGAAAATACTGGTTTTCCACGCCAAACTGCACTCAAGCTGGATGGAAATAGATATGTAGGTGAATGTGGACAGTGGATTGGAAATTATAGAAGAAATTTTTCCACAGTCTTCATAAGTTAATTACAACGTCAATAGTTTTATATAATTAATGCCATCCACAATACATTAACTGTCTTGCAAAATTGACACACATAACATTTTCATTCAAGCAAGTCGCATTTTTCACTTGTACTTATATGTGAGTATGTAGTACACGACTGTCTTTGAGTCCTCTTTACTCACTCTCGAATAAAAACACACACACACACACGAGTACTAACAATTTTCTGTTAGGTTTGCAATGTTGCCGAGCTGCCGACGATGTTGTCGTTATGAGCGACAGTTGAAAACTAACTGCCTTAGAACGCACTCTGTCTGCTATTTATAAGCTGCGATCGCTGTCGTTGCAAAGTGGAGCTTAAGAGTAGCGACGAAACGGGTGCCGGGCTGAGCTTTGGGTCTCTCAGCGACTCTCGCAAGAACTTTTAGTCTGAGTGAGAGACAACGCTTAATGCAAAATTCGTGTACGATTTGTGAAAGTGCGCCGCAATGATAAGTGCTTACACTGCACAACACACGATTATAATTGGAACAATTTCCAACTTCTAATGAATGAATTAAATTTATATTTTACTCTCAAGAGTATTTTGCCTCTAATCACAATTATCTACACAAATTTGTGAGAAATTCTTAGAAATATAATTTGGTACTAGGTACAGCTACACATATTATCGGGTTCGTCTACCTGCATATTTTGTAAATTTAAATGAGAGACTCGGTTTTATTATACTTCGTACGTACCTGGGCATATATTGTGCTATGTTCAAATGTATATTTTGTGTAAATGGAGTCTAAATGACAATTTATATACCTTATACGAAATTTGAAGTTAATATTGCCACTTCTCTCTTACTGTTAATCTCTCCTAAGGTCTCCTTATTTTATAGAACTTCATGTAGCATATTTATATCCGCATTATTAAATATTCTATATCTTCTTTAGGTTATCCCCTGCTTGAGTCTTTTACCGTATACCTTTTCAGAACATTGTGTACAATGTGTTAAATATTTATAATAAAGTGATCTCCCATTATCAGATGAACCCAACTTTCTATTAAACACAATTTTGATACCGTGTGCCCATTTAAAATGGGGAAGAAGTGTATACCAATTTTGTGTAAATGTATGTAACAGGAGGCGTGGCAGATCTATAAAGAATATATGTTCTCGATCGATAGCCAAGTTGATTGGGCCAAGTTGATTGGGATATAAACTATCCTCGCGATGTGTTATCAATATACTTGTATTTTCATAGTCTGGTACAGGGATTTCCAACACCGCGTGCACTCGACTGATCCACTTGTTTATTTTATAAATATTTAGAAATTAGAAATACTATAAATGAATAATCTTTTGATGAATGCAGCACCTAATTATTTTATTTATTAATTCATTTCATTTGATTTTTGTATTATATAATTATATATTTTTTTTAATTTTTTATTCTTTCTTTACCATACAATATTTACAATATTTAATTAGACATTTGTGGTACATAGGTGTATATATTTGATCGATTTGTTACCGTTGGTATATTGTTGTGTTGTAATAAATGAATCGCAAATAAATTAACCTTTCGCTTAAACTTACATACATTTTTATGTGTATGTATGTGGGGAATCTAGTTTAGGTACCTAGTATGTACTATTTATGAAGTAATTTTGATTAAGTGGTTCACAAATAGATATGCAAATAATTCAATTTTAGTATCATTTGAAGCTAGGCCCCAAATATGATTTCAATTAGATTTATAGTACTCTACATAGTCGTAAGTCTCGTTAACATTAAACAAAGAAAACCGTGACTAAGTATATTTGTATACGCGCGTGTGTGTTTATATGCATATGTGTATGTATATGTATATGTATATGTATATGTATTTGTTTTAAATAATCTCCAGCCCAGTGATTATTTAAACATTATACAAGTATTTGCCTAGTTTAAAAGGAACTTCCGAATGTCATTCGTCAAATGTAAATGAGGAAAGCGCTCGCCTATCTTTGCCACCAGTTCCGTTTACTCCGAGGTCGCTACAATGGGAGAATATGAATGAAGGTGTTGTTACTATGGGGCCAACTTGCCATTTACCTGGACGTTTGCCGCGCATGCCAACAAAGCCGCTCGGTGCCCTCTTCTCTCCAATTAGATAGACCCATGGCTGGACCGCATTCTGCTCTACATCAATGTCATCTCCCAGGTCACTCTTCTTGCCACGCACAGCCACAAATTTGCTGTTAAAGTCCGCATATCGTTGCTTCTTGCCACGCACATCGTATGCCTTTTTAAAGAGTTTTCGCCACAACTGAGCACGGTTAGTTCCGTAAATGTTTTAAATTACAATTAGTTCAGATTTCGCATGAGATGAACGCATGACAGATGATAAAATATATATGTATGTATTTATTGAAATTATTCATTCATTTAACACCTGTCATGTACTCATCCATGGCAACAGGCGCTTTCATTACCTCTGACAGAGCGGCCCGCTTGTAATGTTGATGTGAGACATCTTTTTTACCGCGCACACCTACAAATGAGTTGACGGGGGCTCGTTTTTCCAGCAGCTCCATGGCATCGTCCTCATCCTCAGCAGCATCACTGTCCCCCATGGCAGGGCGCTTGCCTCGCATGCCTGTGAAACCAGTTGGCGCTCGTTTTCCCACATCATCACCATTGATCGCCAGTCGTTCAAGGAAATCCTGTAGGAAATTCTCGCGCAAGCGTTCTTCCTCCATGTTTTGAAGTAAATCCCGCAGATTGCTGTTGCCGGTCGTAAACTTCTTCCCACGCACACCAACAAAGGCCAAGGGTGCTTTCTTTAATCTGCGCCCGTTCTCATTATAATAGTTGTCCACATCATCTTCACCGTAGTCTAAAGGATCGGGTCCCAACCAATTTGCATTTGATGTACCCTCCTGTTCCTTTTTACCTCTCATGCCGATGAAACTCGAGGTTGGTGCGCGTTTCACCAAATTCCTTGACAGCTGTTGCACTCCAGGTGTCGACGTGCTAATAGTGCTTTCTTCTGCATCTAATCCGTCGACGACAATGTCGCTGCTAACAGTGGCTGCCGCTGTTAACAACAACAGCAACAATAACAGTTGCTGGTTTTGCATGATCGAAGATTTGTGTAGTGTGCTTTTGGGCGGGCGACTTTAATTTATAGCCGACAGATGGCGTTTTATACTCTGAAAACTATAATATGGATCAAATTCATTAATAAGAATTTATTGCGTTCCTTATTGATAAACAAAAGATGGCGTGTATTTCTATTTAAATATTTCAGCCGCCGCATTGACAAGATTATGATAGATGGCGCTGATGATCTTGAGAAAACTTTCAGCATTGCTGCTTAATGATATTCTTCAAGTAAGTTAAGTAAGAAGTGTGGCTATAAATATTAGTTGCCCCTTCCCCGCGATTAATATTTATAGCCACACTTCTCAACGTAGACACTTCTTACTTAACTTACTTGAAGAAAGGTATCAAAAATCGAACAGAAATCCTCATGCTCTTATAGTTGTTGAGATCGACGCGTTCATACAGACGAATAGACATGGCTCAATCGAATCGGTTATTGACACTGATCAAGAATATATATCTATATGCTGCATAGGATTTCCCACGCCTTCTTCTGCCTATTACATATATTTTTAATGGGCACAGGGTATAAAACTGTATTGACCTGATTGTTGGTTACGCTGCCGCCGAGGTCGGGGAATCTATTTGGTGGCATTATCTTGAGCATGTGGAACGAGCTTTCAAAATGGGTGCTTGCACAGCAACGGCTCAATTGCAACTGAGACAATAAGCTAACGGCTGCTACAACAATTTATAGTTGTCATAAGCAAATATTTGCAACCACACACAATCGTGGCCACCTTGAAGTTGAAATGGGCAGGATGATGCTCCAATGCAGCTGCTTGCCATTGATTATACACTGAAGTTGTCAACACCCTTCGCCTCGTTAAGCCAAATTGCCATGCAAATGCTTTGGCTGTGCCTGCGAGGCACTCTCGATAAGACAGCATATCCAGATAGCTAGGCAAATGGTGTCAGCGCAACAGCAATAAAAACAAAAAACAGAATCAAATGTGGATGCAATAGATGATCAAGTATCGACTGCAAGACACGCTATTCAAATTGGACAGACCGAGAAATGTCTGTAATGCTTGTAATTGAAGTTATAAGTTTCCTGAATACAACTTAACAATGACTACAGTTGCTACTCCCAAGTCAAGCTTTGTATAAAGAAATACCTTTGGAACCACAGACCACGACCTTCTATTCTATGCACATCTATTAACGTAACTTGAACGAATTACTCTATTTATTGTATATCATGCATACCCTGCTAGAAGTTTGAGTTTATAGAGTATAATAGCACTAACGATGCGCGCACAGGAAACTGGAAACATGTAATTCAATTGATTGCCGCTGGCAGCGGGAAGAAGTTGCCGGGAGAGATGGAGCGTAGGAAGTGCAGACGTCAAGTGGCAATTGAATTGAACGCAAAAAAATGCATTTGAATTGAATTTGTGGCAATCAACAGGTAGTGGGGGATTTCTACCATTTAAGCAGGATGGGGGCCTCTAACGTTGTTATTTTGTGGTTGTGTTTTTTGGTTTGGAAAGCTTTCAGCTTAAGTGACTAGTTTTAGAAGTTTCTTTTTTAATTTTAAATCAAACACTATCGTGCAGGCGCAGAGCAACGGAAAATGTCAAAGTATCAGGCAGGCGGGGAAGGTGAAGGGGAAGGGGAAGGTAACCCAACGCATTGTAATAACTCAAAGTTTCAGGCACAAAATTAGCAGGCAGCAAAGTGTGAAGGTTCCTGTTTTTGAGCCGCTGTCGCCTCTTCTGGCGCCTCATCATGACATGAAAGTGACAGCAGCTGGCGACAGTCGACAGTCGAACAATGGCTTAGAAAGAGGAGCAGACCTAAACAGTCCTTAAATGTGCATGTGTATGTGTACATATGTGTATGTGTATGTGTGTGTGGCCTAAAGCTAAGCTGTTAACTTGTGAGAGTATTATGCGTGTGTGGACTGTCTAATTGTCTATGCACATTGTTATCTGTGTGTGAGTGTGATTTGTACATCTGTGTGTGCTCGTGTGTGTGTGTCTGTGTGTTGTTCCTCTGTGTTTGCTTTGTGCATACCCAGCGGACACTTTAAACGCCCGTCGGGCGTGTGAAAGCATTAAAGTTGGGTGAGAAGCTGCCGAATGAGATTTACATTTTGGCCAAGACAACGCACAGAACGTGTCACGTCACGTATGTATGTCCATGTGTGTATATGCATATGTATGCATGGCTAATAAAAGCCCATTAGCCCAGCTGGTGACCCACAATACAAAAAGCAACAAAGGCAACAATAACAAATGTACGAGATTAATAATAAAACAACACAGCATAGAAAAGTCACTCTCTTGCCAATTCCAGCTACTGCTATGCCCGCGGCTGCATTTCCATCTTTCCATCTCGTCATCACCCTTTTTGCATATTTCCAGCGGCATCAGAAAATAAGAAACCCTAACAACAAACAAGGCGACGCGATGTGACGCGATAGGGAAAAGCCAATAGAACGTGTATTTGAGCAACAGTTAATGCATAGAATATGAAGCGTGTACATATTACTTTATTTCTGCACCCCCCCCCCCCACACCGCCTATTTGAACATTTTGTTAGCATACCAATCATATTCACAAGGTCTGTATTGATATAAGATAGAGCCATCAATTGGAGCAGAGGAAATGTCTCCCTTTTGCCACTGGCGAGTTGTTGAACCTAATTGTGTTTACTTATACAATAGCATGTTAGAATGGCACATAAACGATATTATTATTTTAAAACAATTCACAATTATAATAAAATGTTAAGTTTTTATTTGAATTGTGTTAATTACTCGTAATTATTCATTTATTTCTTTAAACAAATTTGACAACTATAATGATTATGTTGCCATCCATAAGGCATGCACATAAGGAAGTTTAATTATACATAATTAATTTGGAGATTAGATTGAAATCTTGTGCCATTATACAATTTAATGAATCGTCAAGTAATGGTAATTTCTTATGTAATTAATTTAATAATTATTATTGTCATTTTAAAGTAAGTTTAATATCATTGTATATTTAAAACAATAATATCGCAATGAAATACATTAAATTTGGTATACATTAAATATAAATCCATCTTAACATTGCATATCTCATGATCTCTCATATAGCGGCAAATAATTATATAATAAATGAATCTGTTTTAAGGACCATCGAAGTGGAAGTGTATGCAAGTATGTATCTTGGAGTTGAGCACAGAATATCTCTTAGTCAAGCAATCTGCTTTATTGTATTCATGATATACATTAGGAACTATAAGTTCTACCTTGATAAAATTAAAATATGTCGTGTGGCAATCAAGTATTTTCCCAAGTCGCCGCTTCTTTGCATCTACGGAAGATTCCAAAAATATATTTGATGCATCTACACGACTTGCTTAAATGTAATTCCATCCGCGTTAGATGAGTGAATGAGTGAGTGAGTGAGTGAGTGAGTACTCACGAATAGCCTACATAAATGATTCAAGAATCGTTCCCGTCTTGTGTGTGGAGTGTTGTGTTGTGGCTGCACTTATCAGCAGCTCGTTGTCGTCGTAGCTGGAAGCCGACGATCATTCAGTCAGAGTTTAGCTTTGAAGCAGAACACACGGTTCGCTCCAGCAGGGAATACGTGAATTGTGCACAGTGTTTAGTTGAGGAAATTACATCGCAAATACATAAATAATAACAATCCTGCGAAATAAATCGTGAGAGACAGCATAGTACTACTCGTACACTGGAGCTCTTTCTCAAGTGCAAGGTGAGCATGAGAATTGTGTCAAACAAAGTGCAGGTTCTCCTATCTTTATGGAATTCTTACGCGAACCCAGCTTGACCTTTTGTTAGAAAGTATCGCCTAGCATTTGGCTGATATTTCATAGAATTTTAGCTGATATTTAGCACAGTACAACAACAATGGCAAAATAAGCAAGTACAACAATGGAAAATGCTTAAACAAAAGACAACGCACAACTTTCACGGCAGGGGGAACACACTCCAGGGGCCTGAGATTGGGTCTGGTACTCGGGTTCAGGCATGCAAAATAATTGAATTGGGTCAAATACTTAAAATGCTTCATGTTGTGCGATTGCCTGACGCTGAATAGCATTAAAAATGTGCCTGAGAATGTGCTCTTGTTGTTCTTGTAGTTGCATACTAAGAACATTGATGTTTGTGATGTACATGCGAGTACATACATACATTAATGAGTATATATACTTATAAGGGGAAAATCATTTCAGTGATTGCCTTCACTTTGGGCAGGTCTACGGCATACGTCCAAGTTCACGGCCGGGAATTCACACATCATTTAATTCACTCTCAATTGGGTACACGCACTGCATTAGTTGTGTTACAGTTCAGCAGATTTCGCATCATAATACATACATATATACATATATACACGAGTACGCAGCTCGACGGTAGATCGCGGGATTTACAAAATGTAATCAACATACCAGATGCTGAAATGGGATCAACAGGTTTGTGGTAATCACCACTTGGGGATGCACAAATCGAGCTGCGATATAGAAATGTAAGCTGAGCTATCAGAAATCTTAATCTGCTTTGTGTTTACAGATATCTTAAACCAATTCTATGGAAACTAATTTGATCAATACTTTAAGATTTTATACTGTTCAACTTTATATACAAAATGTTTAATGTTGTATTAATTATACCCTGTACAGGGATATATTAACTTTGTGAAAAAAAATTTTGTAACAGGCAGAAGGAGACATCTCCGACCCTATAAAGTATATATATTCTTGATCAGCATCAACAGCCGAGTCGATTGAGCCATGTCCGTCTGTCTGTAAGTCCGTCCGTCTGTCCGTCTGTATGAACGAGTCGATCTCAGCAACTATAAGAGCTAGAGACACCAAATTTGGCATCAAGGTTCCTGTATACCATACGCAGATCAAGTTTATTTTAAATTTTGGATGCCTCCCCCCTCCCCCCCTTCCCACGCAACGAATAATAACGAATAGTAGCCACATTTTTCAACGTAGACACTTCTAACTTAACAGGTGCGTTAAGAATGATATGTAGAAGGAACGCTGAAAGTTTCATCAAGATCGGTTTGTAAATAAGACAGATAATCAGCAATAAAAGTTATTTTTCCACGGAATCGTAGAGCAGCAGGCAGCACATGTGTGCGAGCGAGACAGCGAACGACTGTGACACATGCGTCTGCTTACCATGTGTGCATATTTGTGCGAGCGAGATAGGGAACTACTGCGACACAGGCATAAGTAAATTAAGTGTCGTATCACTCAGCTTTTGATTGAATATGTATAAATATGTGAAAGTTAGCTGCTATAAGAAAGGGTATTCTTTAAACACCTGTTATGTTCTGACTTTTATTTTAATCAAAGTATCTATTATTTTAATCAAAATACTCTTAATATAGAAGCCTGTACAGGGTATTATACTGTCGAATGCGGTCGACTGTAGCCTTTTAGTTGAAAACATAATTTTCACAACTAATTTGTTTAACAATTAATAACATTTCTCATTATAACTAACAACTTTATTAAAAGTTTACTTATTGCTGATATAACAAACTCTAAAAAAAAAAAACGAATTTTCCGAGGTGTGGAAACATATGTTGATTGCATTGTAATTTCCCTAGAAATTAATGTGAGGAATTCAGTTAATTGTTTATTGATTGTCAATCAGTCAGTGAATCACCATAAACAGATTTATCTACGTATGTGCTGAATATTAGATTTATTAGACCCGGTACCCAAAGGGTGCCACGCTTCTTTCTGCCCCCGCAAATATTTATAGAACTTCGATACTTCAGATTTGGTACACATTATGTGTGCTTATGCTAAAACGTTTTGTGCAAATTTCATTACGATCGAACCATAAACAAAGCAGATAATAAAATTATTAATTATCACAGCTGCAGCGGTAATTAATTGCATTAAATATAACAACAACGCGTTCAAATCTGCTGCTGTCAATTTTTCCATTTCAGTTTTATTTTTTGTTAATTATTAATAAGCTGTTTACTCTATACAATATATATATTATTAAGTTTGCCCATATGTCAGAAAATATTAGTTTCAAAGAAGAAGAAATAACAAAATTTTATTAGAAATTTGTATTCAATTAACTGTACATGCAGAGGCAACAACGCAAAAATGTAACGGCAGTGCTCTCAGTTCCTGCGGCTCTCTATTCCTCCTCTCTTCTAAGAGTGAACGATGCCAGCCGCCGATGTCATTTTGCAATATTTTAATTTATTTTATTTTATTTTAAGATTACCTTTACCTTTTTGGGCTTGCTATTAAAAATCTTTATATTACTCTAATTATAAGTAGTATATTAGGGTTTGGATAGGAATACCGGGTCTTACACTGTCGAGCACCTCGACTGTAGCTTTCCCGCTTGTTAGACTCTGTACTTTAAAAATGTACATAGTCTTCTAAGTTTGACGAAAGCGATATGTGCGTAACAGGCAGAAGGAGTCAGCTCCGACCCTATAAAGTATATATATTCTTGATCAGCATCAACAGCCCAGACGATATAGCCATGTCAGGCTGTCCGTCTGTCCGTCCATATGAACACCTAGATCTCAGAGACTATAAGAGCTAGAGTTACCAAATTTATTGACAACACTCTTATAGTGTGCAGGCAGATCAAGTTTGTTTCAGATTTTTGCCACGCCCCCTGCCGCCCCGCAATTAAAAAAAAACGTATTATAAGAGCTACAGACTTGGCAGATTTGGTACCCATAGAGTGTGCCCGTGTGCGGACGTTTTTCGAAAATTTCATCACGATCGGACCATAAACAAAGGAGATTTTAGGATTTTAATGAATGACCACCAAGTTTTTGAGGGCTGAGCAGCATTAGAGCAACAACAACAACAAGACTCGCTACGAGTACGCGGATTCAAATCTCGCTGCTGACAATTTCAAATTTGTGTTTTATTTTTCAATTATTCAATTATTAAGTAATTATTGTTATTTTATTTAAATATACATTATAAATTCTGCATAATTTGTCAGAAAGTTGCAAAATCTTTAAGAAATAGAAATAATAAAATTTAGTTCGAATTTATGTGCATATTTATCAAATGCTAAAATTCGTGCTGCATAAGTATTGAGATTGCTGCCTGTGAACGTTATAAATGAGTAGCTCAACTTAGAAGACATAGGATTTGCATGCGAGAGGTCAGGGGTTCGAAACTACACCGTCAGCGTATAAAATTTTTATTTTAATTTTTGCCACGCCCACGCCACGGCCTACACGAAAAGTACAGAGTCTCCCACTGTCGACTGCGGTCGACTGTAGTCTAAGCCTCTTTCAGTTGTAAATACTGATGCAGGGTACTAAACTGTCGCATGCGCCTCGTTTTTAAATTGTTTCAGGCAATCTAAATAAACCTACATAAACAATTTCATATGTTTATTTTGTTTACTTTGCTTATATACAGAATGCTATGTAATTTTGGGGCAACTTATCAATGACATTCATAGAGCGTAAACTCTCTTGCATCTTATGTATGTTCAATAAGCTAATTAAGTTAACAATTAATAATAATATTGATAAGAAATGCTATTATTTAATAATTATTCTTAGAGATAATTCCATTCAATTCAGAACATTTTGATGAAACAAATAACAACTTATTCAAGCATGATTTGATATTAAACGAAGCATGATCAAGTGGTAATCGGAGAGGGACCTAACTCACATATATAAATATATGCCAAATTGTGAATACATATGTGAGTACTCATGAGAACTGTCGGAACTCACCAAAACTTTACCAAACTGTAAACTGAGCCAACATTTCATTATAATTTTTTGCCAGCTGCTACCCTGACATAAGTCTGGCCTATGATGTTCCATGTTTAAAGGCAAACAATAAATAAACAATGAATAAAAACGAAATATGAGTGCGCATAAAATTAATGCTGATGAAAATGTTACTGTTTCGGTTTTTGGTCAAAAATTGTTGGCCAAACAAAAGCAGCATAAATTTTTAATTGGTTTATTAATCGAGGCGATGCATTAAATTACTTGATTTTATAAGTAAAACAAACAGCAATTTGTTCAGTTTTCTGACTGTTCTCTGTGTCTGGGTCTGTGTCAATCAGTCAGTCCATCAGGAAAGAAACAACGTTGACACATGACGAGCACGTTGTCAACTAACTAATTGAACCATGAACTTGAATTGAGGCTACTCATCTCATCTCATTCCAACTCAACCCATTTGAACTCAGCTGAGAGATTTGCGGTAGCTTGTGAATACATTCTGTATTCGTACTCGGACCTAGGAAGCTGGGCGACTTTTATTTCCGTCTGTGTCTACGGATATTCCTGCTGCTGTTTGTGTATAGATGGTATTTATGATAAGCAATATTTGCATAGACGGAAGTAGGATTACTCTTCTGTGAATTAATCCAACTAAATTGCTTACACTTGAATTTAAGTATTCTAATATGAGTAAGCTGAAATATGACTGCATATTGTCTAAATTATTTTAATGAATTTGACATATTTTCATATCTGAAACATGTCCGAGATTGTTTATAGTTCATTTTGGTATTTGAAATTGTATTTCTGGGAGCGATTTAATGAAAACTCTGTCTACGTAGACACATCAAACTTGACAGGTACTTGAAAAATATCATATAGAAGCAATGCTGAAAGTTTAATCAAAATCAGTTCATACACAAGAAAGATAATCGGATATGGAAATGTTGCACTTAGCGGGTAGCACATGTGTGCGAGCGAGACAGCGAACGAAGTGACATAGCACTCAGCTTTTTAATTATGAGTGTTTCAAAAGAGTATTCTTTACACACCAGTTAGGTGCTTACTTTTATTAGAATCATACTTATTGTTGTGGGAATAACTAAAAACTATAATGTTTGATTCTTAAAGTTGCTAAGCTTCCTTCTATTACTCTTGTACATTGAATTAAAATTATAAAAGCGGCTTTAAAATTGGTTAAACTATTGAACAAATCAAACAAATATCAAATAACTTTGGGTAGTCTAACGTCAAGAATTAAGTCATTCAGTTCTTTAACTATACTCAAATCGTTTAAGGCTTAAATTTCTACTTATTACATTTGAGATTTTTTCTTGCAGCCACAATCTGGACATCATGAAATTGCACCACAGTTTTGTGGCAATCTTGGCGTTATTTTCAGCTCTGGGAATTGCCAATGCGAGTCGCACCTTTGAAGTGGATTATGAGAATGATCGGTTTTTAAAGGATGGCCTACCATTTCGTTTTATATCTGGCTCCTTTCATTATTTTCGAGCACATCCAGATACCTGGGCAAGACACCTTAGAACAATGCGAGCCGCCGGCCTGAACGCAGTAACAACGTAGGTTAACATTTGATAATTGATCTTTTATATATTAATAATAGTAATATATTTGCAAATCTGGTAAAGATATGTGGAATGGTCGCTGCACAATCCACGCGATGGTGTCTACGTTTGGAGTGGCATAGCGGATCTGGAGCGCTTCATACGCCTGGCTGTCGACGAGGATCTATTGGTGATACTGCGCCCGGGACCGTACATATGTGCCGAGCGTGATATGGGAGGTTTTCCCTATTGGTTACTCAATAAATTTCCAGGAATTCAACTGCGCACGGCTGACACAAGTAGGTGCTCCGACAGTGAGTTTATAACATCATTGATAACAAAACTTACTTGCAGATTATCTGAGTGAGGTTCGCATCTGGTATAACCAGCTGATGACTCGCATGGCACCGTATCTGTATGGCAATGGTGGTCCCATCATCATGGTTCAGGTGGAGAATGAGTATGGATCATTCTTTGCCTGTGATCTCACTTATCGCAACTGGTTGCGTGATGAGACCCAGAGTTATGTTAAGGACAACGCAGTGCTGTTTACAAACGATGGACCCACTGTGCTGCGTTGTGGCAAAATACAGGGTGTATTGGCTACAATGGACTTTGGAGCCACACGAGATCTGAAGAGCATTTGGGCCAAGCTCAGACGCTATGAGCCAAAGGGTCCCCTGGTGAATGCCGAGTACTATCCCGGCTGGTTGACACACTGGACCGAGCCTATGGCCAATGTGAGCACGGAATCAATAACGGGAACCTTCATGTAGGTGCATAAATGAATAGACTTGCACTTGGTTACTTCAATTCACAGCTCTTTCATTCTATCCTCCAGTGACATGCTGAACAGTGGAGCCAGCGTCAATTTCTATATGTTTTATGGCGGCACCAACTTTGGCTTTACGGCGGGTGCCAATGAGAACGGTCCGGGCAACTATATAGCAGACATAACAAGCTACGACTATGATGCACCCATGACAGAGGCGGGCGATCCCACACCAAAGTACCATGCTTTACGTCGCATCATTGCCCGTTATTTACCCTTGCCACATATACCTGTGCCAGATCCCGTGCCCAAGCGAGCTTATGGAACAATTCGACTGGTCAACTGTTGCACTTTGTTCTCCAGTGAGGGACGACAAAAGCTGGCCACCGGCGTGGTGCGGTCCAACAAGCCCAAGACCTTTGAAGCCTTGGATCAGTATTCTGGACTGGTCTTATATGAAACCTGGCTGCCAGAGCAGTTTAAACGCGATCCGGTTGTATTATATGTGCCGGGATTAGCTGATCGAGGCTATGTCTATGTGGACAATGAATTTGTGGGAATCCTCGCAAGGGAAACGCCCATCTATGAGCTGCCATTGAGTGCCAGCTCTGGTAGACTATTACAAATTCTGGTTGAGAATCAGGGTCGATTAAACTATGGCAGGCAATTGAATGACTTCAAGGGTCTAACAAAAGATGTGAGATTGGACAAGCAGGTGCTAAGTAACTGGAATATGACCAAGTATCCTCTGGAGTCCTATGACGACCTGGAGCAGTTAATTATCCAGTCGACTGAGTCGGCGCATATCGGCTTCCAGGAGCTCAGAAAACCACAAATAATGCTACGTTCTGGACCAGCAATCTATCATGGTACACTGACCATTGACAAAGACGATCAAGTAGCTGACACCTATTTGGATATGTCAGGTTGGGGCAAAGGAATTGTCTTCATAAATGGCGAGAATCTGGGCCGCTATTGGCCACTCGTGGGACCTCAGGTTACATTGTATGTGCCCGCACCTGTGCTTAAGATGGGCACCAACCGTGTCATCGTGCTGGAGTACCAAATGGCATCCACGTCCATGGAGCTGCAGTTTCGCGATACGCCCATTCTAAATGGTAGATCTTAACATTAGCTTACGCTTAGACTAGAGTTAGTAATTACATCGTACATCATGTGAATGTTTAGAGGATTAAGTTTTTTTGTGAGGCATTAAAGTAAAGTAAAGGTGTTGGCGCCTTCAACCTTTTGTACACCTGTCGTTGAAAGACTCATTACTGCAAACATTACAGGGGCACACATGTGACCTTTGTGCTTCTGCCGCGCCGCCTTGCCAAATTAATCCCAAATGATTGAAGTCCATACAACAGCGCAAACGCTGATGAACTGAAATCAGTAAAAGTCCAAAGCCAACGTCTTGGCTCGTTGCTTTTAGGGCCCAAGTTTTAATGTGTAGGAACACACACACATCTATATTCGTATATGTGTATATGCGAATCTGCTTGTTTGACTTTTAAGTGATGCCAAATGAATATATTATGATGGACTCCTTAAACAGAGCCTAACGCGATATCTTCATTGTAAAGAATTTCCATTATGCAATCAATTTTGGCATGGTTAGCTTAACAAACAACCTCAATTTAAAATGTGGCCTAATAAACTATACTTACTCGTACTTATTAGTAAGTTATCATGACAAAACTGAGAACAAAAGTGCTTTTTTCTTATATTAAACAGTCTAATTATTCAATTGAGCAAGGTTTTATTTCGGTTTCATGTCGGTAAACAACTATACGAGCTGGAGACCCCAAATTTAGCATGTATATCCTAACAGAAATGAGAATAATTTCAACCATGACTGTGCTTCAAATTTATAAAAAATGTGTTGTTTAAAAACTAGTGCTGATGCTCATACCAAAAACAACTCCCCATTTGACCATCTTGCTGGTGTAATGATTTCTGTTGCAACAATTGTTGGTATACATACCATAACAAGTCTATTTCAAGTCTATTTTTGATGTAGACACTTCCAAATTAGCAGGTGCTTGAAGATTGTAAAACTATACTCAAATTTTCATAAAGAATGATATCCAGAAAATAAAGAAAAGAAATATTGAAATTGAATCGCTTACGCTTGCAACCAATACATGTGTAAAAGGTATGTATGTGTAAACAGGTACAAATAGAAAATATACAGTTCTTACTTCATTAAAGAGATTGGCACAGGGTATTATTCAGTCACGCGTGCTTGACTGATCCGCTTGTATAAGCAAATATTAATATTTTGAATTTCCCACTCGGTTTATATTATTTTTAAAAACTTCTTGCTCTATGTAACTAATTATAGCGTGCCATAAATGAGCATAATTTGAACCTTGAGTGTGCTTCAAATTTATATAAAATGTTTTTGTTTTAAAAACTAGGGCAGATGCTCATATCAAAAACGACTCCCCATTTGACCATCTTGCTGCTGTAATGAGTTCTGTTGCAACAATTGTTGTTGTTCTTGATGTTTGGGTTAATTAGAACGGTCTCAAATCTGCACAGTCCGTCGCACACTCTTGTTAACTATTGGACATTCGTTTATTTTATTTTTTTTGAAGCATCTTTTAGGCGCAGCTGCAACTCGAGAACGTCCATGTGTATGTGTGTGTGTGTGAACAAGCGAAGGTGTGCACAATGTACATACTTAAGTGTGTTCCTCTATGCTGCTTGCCACACATGTACTTATGTACTAATTGCGACTGTTTGTTGTCCGTGTCATTGTCGTCGTTGTTGTTGTTGTTGTTGTCTGTCCAAGTTGACATAAAACAAGCAAAGGCCCTGGGGCAGTTTTAAAGCGTCGCCTCATGCTACCATATTATTAGTTTCTACAAAGATTCTGCTTCTTTTTTCTTGGTCAGGTTCCAACAGTCCCATAATGGACTCCGCGTTGCGTGCGTCACATCACAGAACCGGATGTGAGTGACATTCAGTTGGTGGCACCAGCTCGCCAAAGCATGCGGCAATTGTATCTTTACATTGATGTAGTTTTTTATTAGCTTTTGCCGCCGGCTTCTGCTCGAAATGTCCGCAGTCGAATTAACATTATTACAAACTGTGTGCCACAAGCATAAGAAAGGTCACAATGGATTATACGGCAGACGCCTTGAGCTCAAATGTTTTATAATTTTCACATTAAATATGTATGTAGCACATCAAAACAATTTATGGTCGATGCCAATAAATACAGATTTTCTGATCCGATTACATAAATAGGTTATCAAGGGCTGAGCTTGTTAATTCTTTAGATACCTGGTCAAATTGTATCATTATCAAGAAAAAGAATATAGCATCTAAATACATAGATATATTAATTATAATCTAATATATATTTTGGAGAAGTTTAAGACTTATTCCTTGATGAGAGCTTAGATTAATAGCAATTTGTGTGAGGTTTTATGGTCAAGCAATCTAATGATATAAATTTCTTGTACCAAATTAACATTCTACATTTCGTATGTATTATTATTGTTAAATAAACTCTCTCTTTTCCTATTAGTTAGTTTTTTTGATGACTGCTTCAATAACAGCACTAACGCCACTAAAGGCAATCGTGCTTGTGAGAAAAGTTCCTAATTAATTAATAAGTTAATAAAGTTGTATATTGATTTAAAAGTGAAATTTTATATGGTTGTCTGTCTCGTACAAAAACTGAATCTAAATTATTAATTAACATTGGTTTTCAAATTTCATTGAGAAAATTAATGTTCTAGAGTGAAAATTCTGTTTATTTCCTCTTATTTGTTTATACACCCAGCAAATAATTTTCAAAGTATTCAATAAAATAGAATGTAATCTCGAACTCGAGTTTTTAGTTGGAAATATGAAAGTAAAGTTATACTTTAGTTTTTTTTGAAAAATGTATTTATATTTACTTCGCATCACATAGATTTACGGGAATTAATTAAAATATAATGAATTGTAGAGTTCTTTTTAATATATAAAAGAAAAATACATTAATTGATTTATTTAATTAAATTAACAAATATCACAAATATACATTCTAGAGCTGTTTCGACAAATGAAATGGAGAAATCAGTCTTTTCAATTAACATAACTACTTCAAGTTCTTCTCAAATTCACCAAATAACTTATTCGCATAAACTACACAAATGTAAGGAATATAAATTTTATATTATGCACTTACAACTGAAATTGGTTATAGTTATTTTCTTTGCACTAACACTTGTTATGTTGAATTTAATACTTTTGGAAATTGTCTTTTATTTTTAGGGTGCGAACCGAACGAACATGCCGAGAAGTATGCAACAACTGAGCGACAGATCAAAACGGGAATGGACTTTATAAATGCTCGACAGGCGGCAAGCGAAGAATACAACTACAACCACAATTACACGTATCTGATAAGCTTCGTTACACAGATGCATACACACGCACACAACAAACAGGAAACGGCAAAACCGATGACGTTCGTGTGTCGCTCGGCTCTTGGTTGGCTCGTCTGTGTGTTCGTGCATATCAACAATTGGTCGAATAGAAATGCAAATGTATCTGTAGTGGTGACTGTATTGTGTTGCGTGGGACCCATGTGTGTTTGTGAGTGTGTTTGTGTGTGTGTGTGAGACTGAACGCTTGTGTTGGTATAGATGTTGGCACTTTTCATGTGGGCGCCACTTTGTTGCAGAAAAAGAGACTAAAAGAATAACCGATGCATACTTTCAGGTCGCGGCGCGCAATTGAATTGAACGGAAATTCTGTTTGCATATGTGAATAAAACATTAAACAGAAAAAAAATTGGGACTCCACTTTACATGAAAATAATATTCATATTCTTATTTTTTTTAAATTAATTTACCAACTGCCGACCTTTTTTATGCGATGAACTCTTTATGCAAAAATATATTGAACATTTTGGTTTTTCAGATGGATTCATTAAAGCTGTCTATTTGCATTTAGTATTCTTAATTTACTTAGCAAAGTAATCTTTTCAATTTTACAGAGAAGAGTAAAGAAAGTAAGTGTTTATGGAAATTGTAAGTATTGTCGACAATTTCGTGTCTGCGTCATACACACAGTTAAAGCCATAAACGCAATGACGTTTGCAAATGCAAAACAATCTCAAATGTGAATCTTTTAGGCGCGCTTGCTCTGCATTTAAGCCTCGGACGGCACTTGAGTCGAGGTCAGCTTTGAGAGCTGCAACATCAGGACCTAGACCGAATAACTAGAGACCAAGATAGAAAGGACAACAAACCACGCGCCACTCATAAAGGGCAAGTGTATGCAAACACTACCGCCCACACCCACATCCTCATCCTTATCTGTACATCCTTTGCTCATAGCCGAAAGGCAAGCGGTTATTATTGCAAGAAACCTATTAAAACAAACCTTTTAAATTTGTGCGAATGCACTAGTAGATCATAAAGGTTAATAAGTTGCAAGGCTCAGTTGATACGTGTAGTCGATTTCCCATGTACTACGTGTATGAAAGTTTTCTCTTTCTAACTATTGTTTCAAATTTTCAAAACTTAAATAGGGTATATTGCCATTGAGCACTCTCCAAATTGTTGTATTGCTTGTTGTTTGTTGCTGTTGTTACTTTTGTGGCCAATGCAGACAGTGCTTGCGCTTTTTCGGATAAAATTAAACATGGAAACGGAGATGTTTTAGCCCTTCTGTTGGGGTGGCTTATCGTTCATCCGCATATCTGGCATACTCTGAAGTCAACGATTTTCTCGGCCATAAAACTCAATTGTGCAATGCTGCAATTTGCATTTAAATTGCCCGATATGCCTTGTAATACACAGATAGTGGTACATTATAGTCGCGGTGCCAATTAACCATATTCAGTCCCTCATTCCAACGACAAACCATTTGGTCTGTTCAGCAACCATTCAAATATTTACGCAGGCCATGACAAACATAATTAGCATTTAATTAAAATAAAATTGCGCAATGCTTTCGCCAATAGACAAGCAATTGGTTGATTTGATTATTGAAATCAAATAGAGCTGCCGCAAATGCCTGCACGCCTTTGGCAGTGTAAATATATTTATCAGGAATACCGATAACAATAGTATGATTAAATCCCTCGATGTAGTCCATCATGGTCCCAGGTCTTTGACGAATATGATAGATTGGGAGCGGCGGTCCGGCCGTTGTGTGTCATTTATCTATAAATGGAATTTATTCGAGAACTGTTAATTACATTATGGTCTCTGCAAATGGTTTTTTGTGGACTGAGATAAGCAGAGCAGCCGATAATATTTAAGGTGGCGCCACCTGTTGTTCGTTAAAGGCTGCAGCTCTCTATCTGCAGCAGTAGGTGGCATAAATTCAATTTAAAATTTCATAACAAAGCACTGAAGTGCAGAGGAGCGAGCGAGAGCGTTCGAGGGTTAACTCAATAATTTGCAGATAGAATTGAACTTAGGAAAAACAAGTGCAAAATATTTAGAAAGTGACTGTTGCTCAAAATGTCACAGAACTTGTTGAATTATTATTTTTAAAATAGTTTGAATTTCATTTTCGAGTGTTTGCTTTAGGGGCTTCCATTATATCAATTTCACATTTACATCAATTTAATATATCAATTTAAATGAAATTAAAAGAAATGTATATATGTAATAAGCATATGTAAAGTCCTCTCAAAAGGAAAGTATCTAAAAGAAATATAGAGATATTTGTAAATCTTTAGATTGCACAACAGTATGGAAAGTATTTGTTAACAAGTAATTGACAAAGAAAACTGTAATTTAAATAAAATATTTATTATATAAATAATCTTTGTAATCAACTCTCCTCGACAACTATATGCAATTGGGTGTCAAACGAATGTAGTAACTCTCTTACATCGAAAAAACTGCAAGTTCTTGCGCGCATTCCTCGTATTTGCCAACCAATACTCTGCTAAGCAAACAAAGCGAATTTGTCGCACATATGGAATACAACAATTGATTTATACGAGAGGCGAATAATACGATTTATATATATATTTGAAACTGGTACAATTCGATTACACCTGAAAGCAATACTAGCAACATGAATACAAAAACCTTCATATATATTAGCAGGGGTAACAAGTTGAATTAAAGATATACGAAATACGATTTTTACGGTTTAATGAGTATTGAAGGCTAGGGATAAATTACTAACTAACAATAATATACATATGGAATGATATACACTTAACAATCCAGATCGATACAAACAATTTTAAAAATAGAGCTGTGACCAAAGGACCACTAAAGCTTAGTTGCAGACACACATATACTATAAGTATAAGACTACATTATGTAATTGCATTGATTTACTAAATCAGTTACTAGGAGAGCATTTTTGGCTTAGCAAGCTAATCAATGCGTATAACGCCGGCGCCGACACCGCCACTATGTGCACACATTGGAGGCATGAAAGTCCATTTGTCTGTCTCAGGATCGTACACTTCAACTGTGGACAGATTTGATTCGCCATCATACCCGCCAATGGCCCATAGTTTTCCCATGTTAGCAGCCAGTGCTACTCGCGACCTCTTGCAGTTCATAGGCGTGACCAGTTTCCAGATGTCAGTCAGCGGATCATAACATTCAACGGAGCGTAAAAATGAATTGCCACAGTAACCGCCACACACATAGATCTTGCCATTGAGTGTGGCCACGCCCAAACGACAACGCCTATTCAGCATAGGTGACATCTTAATCCAGACATCCTCGTTTTGATCATATCGCTCCACAGAGTCAAAAATGGATAATCCATCATGACCACCCAAAGCATAAACGAAGCCATTTAGCTGCGTAACACCGCCTGCTGAACGATACTTCATCATTTGTGCCACCTAGGGGGTAAACAGGGTTATTATTCGTAACTATAACTAAAAATCTTCTGGCTAGTCTGTACATACCGTTTTCCATGTATTTGACTTGGGATAGTAAACCTCAACAGTGTTAAGCGATGTAACGCCATCGTATCCACCACAAACATAAATGCAATCATCTAAAGCAGCTACGCCAACTGCGCTACGCTTGCACAACATGGCACATCCCTGAGACCATTTGTTCTTGCGAGGATCATAGACTTCCACTGTGGACAGGCGCTCAGTGCCGTTGAAGCCACCAAAAGCGTACAGCTTACCATCTAAAACGGCCACACCCACTCGTGAACTGAAAGTATTTGCAAATCAACACATACAATGCAAATTTCTTTGAAACACATTTAATTTAGATTACCGCATCATCGACATTTGCTCGCCCATTTTCCATTTCTTGGTGATTGGATCATAAATTTCTACAGTGCTGACCGACTCGCCCGTGCTGGCTAGTCCACCGACGGCATAAATTTGACCCGTAAAGAATTCACCACAACGTTGACGGGTACGAAAACTCTGCAATAAACCGCGACGCTCAGGCATTAAATGAAAGTCCTTGGCCTCATCGAGCAAATCGCGACATTGGTGAGATGAGCGTATTAGCTCCTCGCGAGCAACACGATCTGCAAGAAACTGCGGAGACAACAGCGGCAGGCGCACAGCGGCCAACACTTGGGGAAACAGATCTGAACGCTTTTCTTCCGCATATTTTACCCAGCGCATACAAGCCTCGAATATTACTTCCTCATTACGTACGTTCAGCTCATCGCGACGCATAAGCTCCAGCAGTTGTTCACAATCCAATGTAAGAAACTCCTCAGATTGAGATACTTTGGCAAAGTTTTGGTCAATATACTTATCGGCAGCATCGATAAGCTGGCGGCAGATCATCGAGTCGGCAAAGGTTCGTATGCCCAGAACGTTGTGTGGATGGAATCGAGAGATCAGGAATGATGCACAGGCATCGCGTACATTAGATAGCTGCAGAAAAGATGCTCCCACCATAAGGCTCTGTACATTCTGGTTATCAATTCGCACTTGGCCGCTATATACATAATTGATTAAGCTCTCCAATGCACTAGGCTCAATCTCCTTCATAGTTATTTCCTTTATCCGACTTTCTGCCATATTGTTCGTAAACATTGCATAGAAATATGGTACAGTGGCAGCCAGAACAACGCGATGCGCTGAGAATGTCTGATCTTCAACCTGATCGTAGCGATTGAGAAAGGCAACACAAGAAAAATGTACTTATATTTAGACATTGACAATAGATAATGATAATGCTAAAATAGAGGAATTGACAACCAACCTTCAGTGTGACATCACACAGCTTGCCCAGTCTTCGTATCTCCTTGAACAATGGAAAACTCTCGATAAATAGCTGTTCGTGCTTGTATATAAAGGATTGATCCTCCAGCTGGTTTTCGCTCAAGTCCATGTTTATGGTCCCAGGCTTCCGTGCCACCAACAGCTCCCAATATCAACTTTACTAAAAAAATGCTATTCAAGATATGAAAATAGCCCCAAAAATACCAAAATAACAAATCGCTAGGGATGGACACAATAACGATTGCTCAATCACGGAAAGCACTGTGATACATCACTGTTTCCCGAGAAACTACAATTAGTGTATATTGAAGAAGTTTGTGTTTTGACTATTATTTTTACCAGAAACATTTCAAATTTCAGAATAGAGATATTTCAAAATAGTAAACATATCATTTATGAAAAGTTTTCAATAAAATATACAGCATACGTTAATACAATAAGTAAATTGAATTGAGTAAAATAATCTATTAAATAAATGTACTTTAAGCTAATATGCTACACACTATTACAAATGTTTGAGATTTCTTAACCAAATTGTGCATACAATTGTTTCTATGCTAAGAACCAATTTACCCATCTCCAATTTTTCCAGGCAAACAGCTGATTGCCCTAGAATATTGAGCGTGGACGAAAGAAGTCAACTAATTTAAATCAATTTTAATGTAAAATAATTTTGTCGACACATGATAATTATAGATCACGATTTCTTATCAACATAAAGCTAATCTGTTATTTTAAAGTAAGCGTAGTAACCAGCTGACAATTCGCGAAACCCTAGTTTTCACATCGATAACTTTATCGCTTATCGCTAAATTACCCATCTGACAACTTGTTCAATTTTTATTTGGTAAAGCTATTTAAGAAAATTAGTAACAACTTCAATCGTCACATGAATGAATTTACAGCAGATTAACACAGCTGGCTCGTAGTATATAAAATGGACACATCACATAAAGACATTCAGGTACGTACTATCTATTAAAAGACGAACCAACAAAACGAGCAACGAAAGCAAAACAATGACGTCTCAACTACATTCTCATGTTCATTTTTATGTGTGCCTGTATGTGTGTTTGCAGAAGAATCCAATTGAAGCTTTGAGTAAAGATGAACTCATTTCCAAATATAAAGGTTTGCTCGGTATTGCCAAAAAAGCAAAGATAGCAAAAGATGGTAAGTCAACTTTGTGACAATACGCATCAAAATGACACCACATTTTATTCTTCATATCTTATGAACAGAGCTCACTGAGGAGAATCGACAGTTAAAGGAAGCATTGTCAAAGGCCGCTGCCAAGCAGAGTAGCATTCCAGCGATGCAGGAGATGCTGCAGGACTTTACCGATAAGAATCTTATTTTAACTGAGCAAGTCAACAGTCTACAGCGTAGGACCAAAGAGGATTCTGATCGATTGGAACAGATCGAAATCGAAAATGAGAGCTTGAAACGTCAAATTGGTCGCCTAAGCGATGAAAATGATGATCTGCTTGCGGACGTCGATCGCATGGAGCAGGCCATGCATCAGGTAAACGCTCTTGGCAATGAACAGCGCAAGAATCTTGAATTACTTGAAGAAGACATTGCCAGAATTAAAAAGGCAGAGGCAGAGAATGATATATTTAGGGAGCAGGTGGAGAGTGCAGCCTTAGAGAAGAAACTACGTGTCGCCGAGCTTACTGAACTCCACGAGAAATATGAATCAGTCAAGCAACTAAATTCCGAGCAACGCAAAAAGTTTAATGCACTCAAAGATCGCTTCATCGATGTTCATCGAAAGCTTAAAAACCTTAAGGAATGCAAGTGTATTCTACTAGAAACCCAACATGAATATGCGGCATCCGTTTCCAAGTGGCAGCAAGAGATTGTGAAGGCATCCCAGGTGCTTTGCGCCAAAATGACGATGCTGCAACAGGAGAACATTCAGCTAAAGGCGCAACTAGATGCCACAAATCGAACTTCCCAAGTGTCATTCTGTAACAAACGTTTGCTGCAAAAAGTTTATGAGATGGAACGTCTGTCTAAACTGGCAAAGGAACAGCAAATACAGCAACAACAACTTCCGAAGATTACGCTAGACATTGATAGCTTGCTGCACAAGTTAAACAGTGTAGACCAGTTGGCTAATGTCGTGAGAGAACAACAGAGCTCTCTGCAAGCCGTGCCTGCTAGTACACTTAACGTAGCTCGCTTTAATGATAAGATCAATCAAATGCACCGCTTGGCTCAGGTACTGGAACAGGAACGAAGTGAGCAACAAACTGGATTGGAATTAATGAAGCAACAATACGAGCGGGAGAATGCTCAACTGGAAGCCAATTATGTGGAGTTGCGACAGCATAGTGAGGATTTGCAATCACGCTATCAACTTAAGGAGCACGAACATGCTGAGCTACTGGCCGAGATGCGGGAACTAAATGAGGCATTAAAAGCTCGTGGCGATGTCATTTCACGCATGCAGGAGCAACATGATAAGAGTCATAAGGAGCTACAAGTTCTAGCCGATAAGTTGACTGAAAAGTCGCAGCAGCTAGAGCAAGCTCAGCTCAGAGTGGATGAGCTGGAGCAACAAGATCAAATGAATGGCGATGCACAGAGCGATGTGCTGTCCACTTCAACAATTTCACGCGCTGAGGAATTGAGTCGCCTGCGTGAACTGGACGAGGGATACGAAGAGAAATACAACAAGCTGCGTACGCTGGCCGCCAAACTGAAAAAGAAACTTCAGGACCAGACACAACAAATTAAAGACATGGAACAAGCGGGTTCAGCAAAACTTGAGACCGAACTGGAAGCCATCAAATTAGCACAAAATCAGCTTCAACAGGACTTGAATGCAGCGCGTGCTGAAAACCAAAAACTGAAATCTAAGGATAAGTCAAAGAGTTCTAATGTATTAAATCTGGAAATTGAGGCGACTGAGAAGTCATTGGCCGATGTCAGTACCAAACTGTTGGCTAAATCGACAGAATTGGAAGCCCTCAAAGAAACGATGGTCAGCAAAGAGAGCACCATTACAATGCTGCGTCAAGAGATCATCATATTGGAAGAAGCACAGAGGGGAGAGGCAGCGCATAGCAAGCAACTGAAGCAACAAGTTGATTTGATGCAAGCACAGATTAAAGACGCTGTGCACGGCAAACAGCAGACACTTTTGGAAAATAAAGAACTAGAGCAGAACGTGGAACAGCAAAAGCAGCAAGTAGAGAAAATGCGTCTTCAGTTAGCTGAGAGTATACAACAATACGAATCTAAGCTAAGTCAATCTCAGAATATGTTAACCAACTGCACACAGCAGCTTGAGATACGACTGGACACACTTACCCAACTAGAAACCTCCTTGCGCAATACTGAGCGTGCCAATGAACAGCTTCAGGTCGAGTACTCCGACTACAAGATTAAAGCACAGTCGGTGCTGCGGAAACAACAGAACCGTGACACCGACAAGGAGCATGATCTCGAAGCAGAATTGTCCACGTTGCGTGCCAATGAACAGAAGTTACGTGCCGCCACTGAAAATAGCGCTCAGCGAATAGCTCAACTGGAGTCGCAATTAGAGAATCTACGGCAAGACAACACACAACTTCTGCGGCGCAGTCAAGAGTTATTAGCGGCCACCGATGAGATGCGTGAGGTTATCGAAAATTTAACCCAGGATAACCAAAGGCACTTGCAGCAGCAACAACAGCAACTTCAACAACATCGCCAGCAGATTGAGCAAATGGATAGTTTGCATCAACTGCAAGTATTACAACTCCAGCAAACAATTGAACAGCTCGAAAAGACAGTTACTGTCAATACCAATGTCCCACCAATGCCTAAAGTGGGAGCCACAGGCATCGATGTCACTAGCGTAGAGCAGAGCAAGATAGATTACCTTCTGGATCACGATGCCAGTGGTGAAACCCTTGCTCAGCTGGCAGCACAACGAAAAATTTCCACTGCTTCACGTCGTTCCCACGATTTTATGCCTTTGGATGAACTACTAAATACATCCCTAAATGCGATCAACAGCGATACGGTGACGATGATTTCGAACTTTGGACGCAGCGTCAGTATGCAGGACGACGATTTAGAGCAAGATGCACGTGAGGAAACGCAAGCGGCACTTCTTGCCACCAAAGAGCGTTTAAACATACAGGAAAGTCGTGTTCGTCATCTGACTGCCCTGCTAGCCGAGAATGAGCAGGATCTGGCTAAGCTAACTCAAATGAATGATATGCTCAAAGAGGAACTTCGTCGGCAGGAACGCTCAGAAGAGCGGGAACAGCACATGCACAACTCAGAATATCTGAAGAATGTATTCTTGAAGGTAAACTTAGACTTATTTCAATGCTTCACAATGCCAAATAATAATTTCCAATTACAGTTTATCACATTGAATAACACGGATGAGCGACAACGCCTAGTGCCGGTGCTAAATACTATTCTACGTTTGAGTCGCAACGAAAAGGAACTTCTAAATTGTGTGGCCAAAGGTCAGAAAGGTAACTCATCCAACGCACATCTATCTGTAGCTTTCTTCAACTGATTTTAACTTTATCCGATTAAGTGTCCACTGATGGTAATAACCGGAGTTGGACTGGTTTCCTGAGTGCTTGGAGTGGAGGCGGCAACGCGACCAGCAATAACAACTAACTGCCGTTTAGTTCTTTTGTTTTTATTGGTATTATAAATATTTAATAAGGGAAGCCAGCAGAAGCAGCAATCCCTTATTAGCCAGTTATTCTGAATATGTCTAATATGTAAATCTTGTATATGGTTATTGTCCTCAAAATTGTATTTATGTATTTTTTAAATTACCTTTTGTGTTTCCGATGTAGTGATGTCCTTTGAAAGGTATATACTTAACACTAAATGATATATGGAGCGCCCTATACAGCACTCTTATAAGCAATATACATATGTATAAGTATGAAAATATAAATAACATACGTACATTTCTGGGGATTTTGAATGCGTTTTTAGTATTCTCGGATGGGATTGTTACATCAGAATGTTAGAATATCTCAGAGGACAACAGCCAAATATCAAAATGAGGGAGTAAATTGAATTCGTTCATGTCATGGAAATTGTATTTGTGGATACATTTTTTATTTAAAATTCTATTCCCACAAAGATCAGACTATAAAATCAATGTTACCGTTTGTTATACTTGTAATCTTAAAGATAATCTACATGTACTGTGTATATAATCTTTAAATTGTATGAATACGATTTGTAATTGGCTAAGACTATGCGAAGTTAATGCATAAATGTACACTTAATAATTGTATAAACCAAGCGAAGAAATTATACAATTTATACAACTAATTGAGAAAACTAAATTTAAAATCAGTAGAGAAATCAAAAATCACATTTCACACATTGCAGCAACAACGGCGATAACTCTAAAATCAAAATATACTAAATACTCTTACTAATCAGTTTTGTGATAGCTGCCTTGGATGTACAGATATTATTGCCAAACGCCCGCATAGTTCCCCACCAAAGTGGCAGGAAGTGGCCCGCCCGCCGCGAATAGGCGCATCCTTGTGCTGTCGTAGCAGTGTGTGTAGATCGCGGGCACATATTTTACCTGCTGGAAACCATCCATTTCATCCTCAGGATACTGCAAATGAAGCTCAATTAGATTATAGGTCAATTGCTTAGCTTCATTTACTTACCACAATGCCTTTACTACACTTAAGAGCGACAGTTCGTGAAGCATTCACACTACTCTCCAAATACTTGCCAGCACGTATATCGTAGAAAAGCAGCATGCCCAGTCCAGTGCCTACAGTTAACAAATTGCCCTCAAAGGATGTGGCGCGAATACCACAGCCACTGTAACGCGATGTGATCTTCTTGATAGTTTGTAGCGTACGCGCATCCAAAAGAATTGTATAGGAGCGACATCCGACGGCATATAGACCATCGCTATGATACGCAATGCTTACATTGTCTTGGCAGTTGGGAAGTTTACGAGATAGTGTTTGCTTAAAGGTCTCTGCGTTAAAAATGTGGATATAACCGTTTAAGGAAAGCGCTGCAATCTCCTTGAACTCTTTGTTAAAGCACAACGAACGTATCTGAAAGGAGTAGCGTAGAAATTAGGCGATTATCTTAGGTATTAAACTACATCGCTATCTTACTCGTTGCGCAGTTCGAACTTCTTTTACGCTAAGTGGATGTATGGTTGCAAAGGTGGGACAAGATTCTTCGCCGCCGTCAGGAAAATCCATATGATCTTCGTTAATTCGCCACAGGGCCATGCGCGAGTCCTTAGATCCAGACACGAGAAACTGGTCGTCTAGCCAACACATTCCCATAATCAAGTCACGATGTCCATTTTCGCCTACACAGACCGGATCCAGAGTTGGTAATCGATATACGGCAATATCGGATGAATTGCGAGCACCCGTGGCGAGAAAAGAATGACTGGGCGATAATTCAATTGCATGCAGGCCGCCTTGGATTTCCGGATGGTTGGCACGATTATTGGATAGCGTAGGTATGGCGTCTACCCTACGCATATTCACATCATATACGAGCAATTTATTGCACTTGGTGCCGAACACCACCTGACGATTACTCAGCCATTTGGAACAAAATACCTTGTTAATGTAGCCTAAATTTATTTGGGTTTCACGCAACATATCGTGAGTGAGAACATAGCGACTGGTGAATTCCACATTAACGCTGCGACGCTATAATTTGAAAAATTCGTTTATCAAAGACAAAGACATTTTGTTAACATTTACTCACGTCGCACAATGAACTTTCTCTGCTTCGCAGGTAATCGCATAGATTGTAGGATGTGTTCAGAACTTCGTCCTGTTGCTGGGGCGTCTCCTCATCGCTGCCAGAGTCTTCATAGGTAACAAAATCGTCTGGCTTGTCTGGTTTTCGTCTTCGTTCCTGACGCATAGCTCTTTGCTTTGCACGGCGTTCTTCCAGTCGTGTATTGACATGGCAGGATGGATAGGTGCCCACAATGCTATCACGTATTGTCTTCACCATGCCATTGAACATTTTTGCGGCGGTGATTTGATTTTCTTAATTCTAAAAATTATTAGTGATAATTCTCCATTAGAGTTGTATCGAATTGTTCCGAATCAGTTCGATGGAACGACTCATTTAGCGGAACGAACGAACTTGGTGTGTTTTGCATCTAGCTCATTTATTAAATTTTAATTATAGTTGTTAGTTTAATGTTAATTTTTATACGAGTTATTAATTTTAATTTAAAATACCCAACAAAACACCGTTTCTGTAAATAAAAATGAGCAATTATCGAACTATCGTGTTATCGAACGATAAAAATTAAAATTAAATACAATTAATTGGATTATTACAAAATGTTATACAAATAATGAGAACATATTTTTCGGTTTAAAGGATTACATGGTCAGATATTTTTTTCGTTATGCATTTTGTGAATAATAGATATTCAAACAACATAGCGATATGTCTTAATGCGATGGCCTATCGTAGCAATGGCGCACCACTAATAAATAGTTCGTGAACGTCACTCTTATATTGGTTCCATAACCAATCTTGTCTTATATTCTTAGTTCATTTCATTTCGTTTGTCTTTATAAACAAGAGCATTTACCTGTTTACACCTAGCAATGAATTATCAGGCAAAGCGCATTATGCGCCAAAACTCGGTATCAATTGCGGCCACCGATATTGGAGGTGTTGCGTCGTCTATGAACGCAACTTCATCGGCACCCAGCACACCGCAGTTGCAAAATCTGGAAGACAACAAACCCGTGCACGTCCATCGCCAGGTGATATTGGTGCAGGGCGGCAGCGTGCCACAGTCGCAACACCAGCAGCTGCAACCAGTGACCACTGTGACACCAAATCCAAATTCAGTTATGACCGCCATTCAAATAGCTGACGATGCGCCCGTTTCATTGCTGACAGAGATCGCTGATATAATGCGGAGCTTTGGCGACAGCGATCAACCACGTACAGCCAGTGTGAAGTTGGTAGAACAGATACTGCAACAGCAACTACGCGGTATTTTCAATGAAGCCTCATTGGTTGCCATGCGCCGCAAGCAGAATCCCTGTCCATCGCAAGCAGACTTTGAGTTCTTAATGCGAAATCATCCTGTGAAAATAGCACGGATGCGTAAACATTTAAAAGACATGCGTATATTGAAACGATTTCTAAGCATACGCACTGGCAGGCCGCAGGATTTTATGGACGACTTAGAGCAGCAAGAGGAGGACGAAGAGCTTGCCATTGATGTTCATGAGCTGCACGACGAGGATCGTATGCGTCGACTGTTTCGCGCTGATCGCATCTCACAAATACTCACTGGACAACAGTATCTGGAGTTCAACGAAGCGCGAAAGACTTCATTCTACTGCCGGCACGGTGAGAAGATTAAAAACAAGTTTAGACGCTTCCTGGACTTACCCGCCGATTTGCGTATACCCACTCCCACAATGAACATTTTGGCATATCTGGCTCACGAAACTATTGCGGCCATTGTAGACTACTCCATACTAACAAGATTGAGTTCAGAAAACCGAGCTACAGAACCTTACAGTCGCGTCACTTCAGCTGGCGGAAGTCCTTCAATGATGCATGTGTGTCCTGAAGTTACACAGGGCCGAGGCATGGAAGTAGTCAAACCTATTAGCGTTCAAGAAATACACGAAGCTATGCGACGCTTTCGACAAATGAGTAATCGCAAAATTGGACGCTATCGCAACTCGTGTGACATTGATTTCAGGCGCAGTTTTCTGGCCATTTAATGGATTTATAAAGCTCCTAAATTTCGTAATAGTCTAAACTTCAACCCAAATAATTTCAGTTTTTATTTACGCGGTAACAATGCAGTTAGCTGTAAAGTACTTTCCATCTTTATGACTTAAATAAATATAATTAAATTATATATAGTTTTTGAATTTGAAAGCTTGGTCGAACGATTTATTCTATATTTCACTCTTACAGTCGTATGGTCACACTGTGTGAACCATCATACGCTAAACCACTACGTCATTGTGCTTTTAGGACCATTAATTAACGAGTGATTGACGCTTCACTAATATTCTAATTGACAGTTGAGTTAATTAATATATCAAAATATATATATATATATGTATATATGTAGGTAGTACGTTTATTCATAACTTATAAGTAAACATTAATTTACAATTTAAATTTAGAATGCATTACATGAAATTGTCTTTATTTAATACATTTGCTTGGAATATGTATAATTTACATTTATGATATATTACTATGACCAACTGGATTTTATGTATGTATATTCGGTGTACTTTTGTTAAGAACGCTTATCTGGGGTACATTTCTTTAGTACATATTATATATTTATTGATAAGAAATTCTAGAAATGTTAGAAATATACTAAACATATGATATTAGCTTGAATTAATTCAAAAGATTAGATAACTTAAAACAAATTGTAGATAAAAAGTAACTTAACGGGCCAAGAATATAATGTTAAGCAGAATTAAGCATATGAATTGAAGTATATAAATAAATTTGAATACATAAGTGACAACAGCTTTAGGTCCAACAACAACAACAACAGCAATAACAAAACATCCAATCATTTAATACGCTTAATAAACTTGTTTAACATTTGTTTACGTTCGTTTTTTGGGTACTCTATGCAAGAGAGAGAGAAAGAGAGAGAAAAACACAGAGAGAGAGACAGAAAGAGAGGGAGAGCTCGAAATCGTTTAATATTTTGGCCGCTATCTCTAATTGAAAGCTTTTCGAGCTCTGAGCATACACACATTAATGTGTATAATAATATTTGATTCGGTGCAAATAGTTTAACTTTAGCAGCGAGCGAGTGTAGACCGAATATTAGCCAAAATGTTGCAAGTGCGCAATTGTGTGTCCATAATTCAGGGGCAGAGAACGGGCATTGCTCTATTTGCAAATGCGAGCAAAACAAAAGTAACCAATTTATACTTATAGATAAAGACACAATATTAACTTATCAGCGTTCATTTCATTATCATTTTAGCGTTATCAAAGCAATGCAGCCGCAGCTGTTAAGGAACGAAATGTTACTAGAAATGATGTTGAGTGGGAACAAGCGCGATCATTTGATGAGATTCCCACTGTCGGTGCATTGTCACTTACCTATAATATGGCATTTCCCGGTGGAAAATATAAGAATCTGGATCTAAGTCGAATGGTGTTGGCCATGCATGATGATTACGGTGATATCTTTCGAATGCCATCACTGTTCGGTAGCGATGCAATGGTGACTACACATAATCCAAAGGATTTCGAAGTTGTATATCGGCATGAAGGCATTTGGCCTCATCGACCAGGCAGCGATACCATAAGATATCATAGAGAGGAATTTCGTAAGGATTTTTTCCAAGGTGTCGAAGGATTAATTCCTACCCAAGGTAAGTCCTGGGGCGAGTTCCGCAGCATTGTCAATCCTGTGCTGATGCAGCCCAAGAATGTACGACTTTATTACAAGAAAATGTCTCAGGTGAACCGTGAATTTGTCGAACGGTAAGGAAAAATACTTCCCTATCTTGTCAAGGTTTTTACGTTACCTTTTATAGCATAAAGGCCATAAGAGATCAAAATACACTGGAGGTGCCTGACAATTTTATTGATCACATTAACCGTTGGACCTTAGAATCAGTCTCTGTGGTTGCATTGGACAAACAGCTCGGATTGCTCAAAGAATCGAAGAAAAGCGATACTGTCATGCTGCTCTTCAAGAGTTTAGATGAGTTCTTCACATACGCCGGCGTTCTGGAAGTTCAACCCTCACTTTGGCGTTACATTCAAACTCCCATGAAGAAGAAGCTAATGAATGCTTTCGACAACATTAAGAACGTGACCTTAGAGTACGTCAATGAGGCTCTGGAGCGTCTTGAGATGGAGGAAAAAAATGGACTGGTAAAGCCCGAGAACGAGCAGAGTGTGCTTGAGAAGTTGCTGAAGATAGACAAACAAGTGGCCACAATAATGGCTATGGATATGTTAATGGCTGGCGTCGATACTGTAGGTAGATGCATAACGCAGACTTATTCAACATTAATCAATTTCTTTAGACTTCAAGTACTTTTACCGGTGCAATGTTGTGCATTGCGACCCACCCAGAAAAGCAGGACAAGTTGCGGGAGGAGGTAATGCGAGTGCTGCCCGACAAGGACTCAGAGTTTACAGAGGCCTCCATGAAAAATGTGCCCTATTTACGAGCCTGCATCAAGGAATCGCAGCGTTTGTATCCTCTTGTCATCGGCCATGCAAGGACAACGCATCGCGACTGCGTCCTCAGTGGTTATAAGGTGCCCGCTGGCACATTTGTCTCCATGATTCCATTGAACCTGCTCAAAGATGAACAATACTTTCAACGACCATCAGAATTTTTGCCCGAGCGCTGGATGCGTAATGTGACGGATACCGCTAAATGTCCGGCGAATTCGTTGAAATTAACAAATCCGTTTGTGTTCTTGCCTTTTGGTTTTGGCCCTCGCATGTGCGTGGGTAAGCGCATTGTGGATATGGAACTTGAGCTCGGCATTGCTCGAATTATTCGAAACTTCAAGGTCGAGTTTAATCATTCTACAGAGAATGCTTTTCGCTCGGTACTTATTAACAAGCCCGACATACCACTCAAGTTTAAGTTTACGGACATCAACAACTGAGTTAATGCTACACCTTCTGTATATTCTTATAACTGATGTCTGTGTTAACATTTATTAATGAAATTTTTTATAAATATAGTTATTGCATTTAATCTGTTTACTGATTTTAAAGTGAGGCTTAGTACACATATGTTATCACAAGGCAAGGAAAGTCTGTTCAATTTTAAGATAATGTGAGGTATATTAGAAATATCGGATCACATGGGAAAAATTGATAACTTTCAATAATAAGGCAACACATAAATAATAAATAATCTCGTCGTTCATTTATAGTATTGTTATATTAAGAAATTGCTAATGTTATCAACGCAAATGCAATTATGACGATCCATATGCCATATTAATGCCATTTTATTGTCATTAGAGATGAGCTGGGACTTACGGTCTTCCAGTCCCGCATGCCCTTCCGAAAACTTTTTTCGGTCCTTAGCAAAAATTCGAAGCTCTGTATTTCCAGAATCCTCGAATAATATTAGTAACAAGGTAAAAGACCCATACAACTGGTGAAAAAATTTAGTTTATTGTAAAATATAAAAATACTTGGCCAATTATTTAGATTATTTCCAATCTTAACATCCTGAAAAAATAAGAAGAGAACTCGGACATCAAATTCTCATATAAATTAAATATTATTTGTGCCTAAGAATAGGATTGATATTGATATAAGAGAAGAAAAATTATTATTAAATAAGAAAACAATCAAATTAAGAATTTTATTATACATTAATATGAATAACGTTTATTTTGATATCTATAGGTTATAGACATGGACAGCATATATAAGGAGGTAACTTTAGAAATTGGTGTACAATAGCTGGAATACCGCAATTGAAGTCTTACCCAATCCTTCGACGACTTTGATGAATTTCTCAGAACGTTAAAAAGAAAACGATAATTAATTTGAAACATTTAAAGCTATATTTCCATCAGTTAATTACATACACATTTAAAGAGTATATGGGAGTATGTAGAATTATTCATATAAGTATGTAAGTACATATACCATACAATATGTATATTATTTTAATTTTAGACAAACATATTCAATATACTTACATATAATACCAAACATTTTACAACAGTTTTACAGATAAATAGCTCTTGATATTTAGTTGGTTTTTCATTACAATGCAATTTGGAATAACATTGCAATAAATTGGAAATTGTACATATTTAAAGTTTTCAATTTGTATTTGGCCAATTTCAACAATAATAGATTGCTGTTAGATTCAATTTCAATTTGTTTAACAATTTTGTAAATAACTTGCGAGTCGTGTAGAGTAAATAACCGCAATAGTATATGTATTTATTTATGTATATATGTATGCTTATAATTAAATAAATAAATACTTATGTGTGTATATGTATATGTAATTAGCAATTTCATTTTAAATTCCATTTCGATATATTTCAAATTCTATTTTTTCTGATTGGTATTTTTGGTCCGATTGCCCAGAATATTGAAATATTATTGGATTGGTTCGTTTTGGTTTTTCTTAGATATTTCTTCTTCTTTTTCAATTTCCAAGGATGAATGCAAATTTGTATTACTTTTACTTTGAAAATACCCTTTGTTTTGTATTTCTTTTTTCTTTTAAATATGGAGATTTAATAACAGTTTACCCTTTGATTTTTGATTTATAATTAAAGATTGTTTTTTCAATCTGTTGAGTTTTATTTTAATGTTTTAAGTCTACTTAAATATTAAAAAAATGTTATTATTATTATTAAATGTTTAACTTTTTGGTGAACTTAGAAGTACATTCAAATAAAGTTGAATCAATAAAAAAATCTGAGATTTATTATAAACTCTCTTGTTCAATTATTCAGTTATATGATAAAACATGCTGCGTTATCTCAAAAATTAAATACATCTTTTTACAATCAGATTACATAACTTATACATTGTCTATAATGAAAATGAAGTTCAGTCCTTAAACGGATATGAAAAGTTTTCACTAATTTACACATATTATTCAGAAATCATTACTTTATATGTTGAACTTCATCACGCGTTAACTGGACTAATTGATATACTACTTCAAATAATTAATTAGCAATGCTAGCTAATGACATCAATTTATATTTCAAATTGTATTCCACGGCATGTAATTTTTACGAGACAGAATAAAGACCGAAGAAGCACAGTTACGCGCAGTGCATTTATTGTGGGTGTGGCACAAAGTACACAACAGGCTGCAGGACTTGCTAAGTTGGTGGGGTTGTGTGTATTATTATGTGTATTATATATGGGTGCGTGTGTTGGCCATAAATACATATGCGAAATCAAGAAAAAGCAAAAAAAGAACATGAAATTGGTAGCAGGTGTTCGTCTTGAAACAGCGAGGGTTGATTTATATTTAAGCAATTCATAATTCCATATTTTCCAATATTCAAAGGCTTTTACTCTGTGCTTGACGTAAAACAATATTTCATAAAAAAATTCCGTAACACATTCTGTTTAAAATGTATACATTCAAATTTCCTTTATAACACCAAAAATAAAAACCAAATAATCAAGTTATTTTATTTAATTTGAAGTAAAAATTTAACTTTTGCCCACAGAAGATGGTACAAAATATATTCGTGTTCGCACGTTGTAAATAAAGAAAATACTTTGTGATTTTTTTAAGTGGTTAATATGTAGTATCCTTTTGAAATTAGCATAAAGCGACAGGAAAATTGGTTGCAAAAGGAAAAGAAAACGCTCTTGTAGCATGTCCAGACTTACATACATAAATGGGTCATTTACTTGATGTACGCCCTTACATTATATTTGTGTGTGTCGTACGTGAAGGCGCAATAAAATCTAATTTGATGTTTGAAGCAACACACAGACACACACGCACGTTGGTATTGAAGGAAAAAAGTTGTTAAATATTATGGCACACGGCAAATGTGGCCACAAAAAAAAGCATTGCCTACTTTGGGGCTGAAACAAAAACCGAAAATGCGGCCGGAAACGGCGTCGACGCTGGACCTTAGGGCGCACACGCTACAGCCAGAGAAAAGTTAAGGCAGGTAGATTAGGCGGCAAAACCGTAGATAACTGGCAGCAATATCACAACATGCAATAAACATGTGCAAATCAAAAAAAAAGGAAAAAAAGAAGAGAGACCCAAGACCTGACAAACCCAAGAGGAAGTTGCGCTGTCTGTGCCAGTTCCTGCTTTGTAATACGTATATATGTATATGTGTGTATATGTATTTGCATGATGGGTACTGCGTTAATTAGTTTTTCTTGCTTGTTGTGCGGCTATTTTCTCCTCTTTTCTCCTCTTTTCTTCTTTTTTTCTTCTTTGAGCCAATTAAATTTTAATTTGCGAGTGGCAACTGCCAGAACTACATTTTGTGTTGCAGTGTGTTTAAGACTGACCTTTAGACTCCACTTGACCTGCTTGAGCCAGGCAAGCGACGAGGTATTATGTATATGGCACCATAAATTCCAATATTCAAGGACATTAGACGGTCGTCACTCTAACCGTTTCTTGTTGTCGCTGTCGTTCTAGTTGTTGTTGTTGTTGTTATTATTGTTGTTGCTGCACGACTTTGTAAATCAATTGTCGCATTGCCTGCAACTGACAGCCGCCAGGGTCAGCCAACAAATTGCAATTCCACGAACCTCCCCGAACTGTACATGCATGCCTGTGTATGTGTGTGTGTGTGTGTCTGTGTGTTTGTGGGTGGTGCGGATACGGGTGCGTGTGCGGATTATGGATGTGGGTGTGTGGGAGTGTCTATTTTGACTTGCTAATTTGTGAGTTAACGCAAGCCGCATTTCAATAGAAGCATGCATTAAAAATGATTATTGATGAGCTCAGATTGATGTCAACGATCAAAACGCACCACAGTGCGTATGATTGAAGACATAAACGTGGTGCTGACAAAGCGCGAAAAGTAAAGAAACATCAAGAAATACGATGACATCATTTTTCAATACATTCGACAGTAAACCAAATACATTAACAAAACATGAAAACAAAAAAAATATATATAACAAAACATGCTATTAACCATCATCAATTATGGTTGCGTCCAACCGGGGGCGTGACCATAAATAGATAGATTTTAACCATAAATCTATGTAGGTGAGCTTATCATAAAAGGTAAGAAATATGCAAAAAGGACGCCTGCTCAATATTTGCGGCCAAAGCTTGGCGTGCCCGGATTTAGCACACGACAATAATGCGAACTGGTCACGCAATAATCCGCTGCGGCGGAGGTGTCATCGTTGCTGCTAGAGAGTTGTCGGTACTGCTGTTGATGTTGCTGGTGCTGTTGTTGTTGATGTTGCCGGCGGCGCATCGACAACGGTCATTGGCGCTGGTCAGCGTTGCTAATGAAGTCGCCGTGTTTTTGCACCTGCAAAATGAAGAAGAACCAAGTAGTTATAATGTCAGGTCATTGTTGCACTTGTGTAGATGCCTCACTTACCACATCGGCCACAATGGGCTCCTCTATCTCGAGGCCCTGTAGCGCCTGTTCGCGACTTAAATGCAACTCATAGGAATCTGTTGGCGTTACAAACACAACACGATGTTTGCGTGTCTGCAGCACGTTGGCAATCACCAGCTAACAAGGAAACAGCACACACAGAGAGAGAAAAATTGATAAAATAGAAAACACATCGCCTTCGCATTGCAGACAAAGGTGAACTAGACGTAGGACGATATGGCTTACCTTATGCTTGTATTTGTTGAGGCTGTCACGTGCCTTGACAATCAATAGATTCTCATCCGTTTCCAGCTTAAAGGACACCACAAATGCATGTGGTACCCACAGGCTGGCCAATGGAGCCAACATTTTTGGCACCAATTGCAGTGAAATCGTTGGTGCGCCATCTCCCGATTGCATTTTGTGTGTGGGCTGAAATGTCGGTGGTTTAGCATATTAATGAAATGACAAGCCAACGATGCGTATGAGTGTTGCATAGAGATTGCCACCAAAGCGGAAGGAAGGGCATACACACACACACACTCCCACACACATAGAGAAAACCAGGCACACGCCCACACCGACAAGCAAATAGTCAGTTAATGTGTCCTTGTAAAAAGCCCCCCCCAAGCCACAGCCGCTGACTACAGGCAAAGGCCAGGGTTGCCTTTTGCTCTTGCTCTGGCACATGGCACATGTATTACAACTAATTGAAAGCATAACTCAGACGTAATGAGCTGACGGCGACGCTTCGTTGCACACTTGCCGCAATTTTGCCTTAAAGGCGCTTTAAATATTACACATAAGCCATGTGGTCACATGTTGACTACTTGTTGAACATCGCACGTCAGCGCCTGTTGGCTGCCATCTCTCTCTCCTTCTCTTTGTTCGCTTTAAGCTGACCAGCAGACCAGTTTCATTTATTCAGGACACAACGCGACTGACAGATAATCTGATGAGGATGAGAACAGACAGAAGGACACGCCTAAGTAGCCAGGACATTGTGCGAGTGCTAGAGAGAAATGAAAAACTTAGCTGCAGGCATTAAGCTGGAAACGAAGACAAGCTACAACGACATTGACAACTGCGCAACGCTAACGCCACAGTCAACAATTCTGCTAATTCAAACTTTAAGCTGTTGGGGCAATAAGTTCTTATGCCCTGTATTTAAACAAATGGAAAATAAAGAACAGCACACAACATGAGGTATACACGAGCTAAAAGAGTTTGTAAGTAGTTGTATATATCCTTTCGTCTGCAGTTCCTTGTAACTGAAGCGTGCTCCTTTTAGATATTCTAACTCATTGATAATTAGTTCACGTTTAACGCATTTCCGCATAATCAATTGCAGTTACTATTTTCTGAGTAAAAAATGAAGAAGAAATAATATATAAAATAGCTTAAGTTAAGATGCCAATCTATTACGATTACGTATATTAAATATTTTAGAATTTTAAGTATATTTTCAATAGAAGTGGCAATTCAACTGGCAATTTCTTTACATTTCTTTCGTAAGTACAAAATATATATTAGTATTTTTAAATACTCAATCTTTGGTGAACGCAGGTTAAAAAAACAAACGATAATCGGTTCAATTGAACTAGTACCAGCTTTGAATAGATAAATTATACTACCTTGTGAAGTTTCGCTAATCGAACTGCTAGATGTCATATTAGTTCGCGAGCCTTGAACCACTGACTGAGTTTAGTATGGACATAAACAGGATAAGCATATACTCATAGCACTCGATAAAAACAAGATATTCTATATTTTAAAGCAGTTTCAAGGTATCAACTCGGCGAGCAGTCTTCACACGAGCATTCAAACTTGTTCATACTTGTTGGGCTAGCAGTTAAGAACTGCCAACAGCTGTTGACATTGAATTTGGCTTCTTATTATCCCATTAACTGTCTCGCTCCCTCCCATTGCCCTAATGCTGTGTCAATGTACTCACTAACTGTGTGTTTGTGTGTGTGTGGTTGCATGTTTTGTACGGGTGTGTGCTAGTGCTTTAGTATTACTGTATAAGTTGATGTCTCTTTGTGTGCGTGCGTTCATGCGTGTTCTTGTACAATCTTTTGATTTGATTTAAGGATTTCAGCACGTCTCCTTTGTTTGCTTATAGTCTTTCTCTCATTTCTCCGGCTTTTCTCATTTACTCTGTGTAGTTTACATTTATAATTTCTTGTTGGTTTTGGCTTATTAGAATTTACTTTAGAGACGATGTTTATCGGCCTTAAATCCATATTCAATTTCCAGTTGCTTGTTGCTTTTGCATAAAAGAACTTGTTGATATACTCTTGTTATCCTATAACTTGCAGAATCTTGAATCTTGAATCTAGAAGTTGCTTCTTGAGTTTTTAGAAGTCTCTTATGTAATCAAAGTACTTTCTAATGAATGACTTAAAAAAGTGCAAACAGCTTGTAATTAAAAGATTGCATTTATTATCGCTCGATCTAATAGTTTCTCTCAAAACTTTAGCAGATTATCTAAGTATTCAAGTCATGCTTAAATTATTTATAATCCCAATGAATTTTTAAACCTATTTGAACAAGTGGGTAATATAATTTGTATGTTTAGGAAGCAAGGATGCATCTATGAGTGTATCAGATAAACCCAATATAGATGCAATCGGGCAAAGTAATATACAAAGTAAATTTGCTGGCAAATCAACTGTCTGATATAAGAATCCTCTGGGTTGACTGTCAAAAGAATTTGAAAGCGAATATGCGCAAAAATTTAAATGTACACACATCATCATCATTATCATCATCATCATCGTCATCAAGAGGCAATTTTTGCAGTGGAGCACTGTGCAGCGAACTAACGATGTGCTGGAAGGGAGAACATTCCATCTAACAATTCAATCAAGCGGACGGACGATTTGTGGCTAACGCCCCACAACCACTGACACTCAGAGCGAACGCCTTAAGCAGGAGGCCGAGCGGAAATGCACGTGCTGAACGGAAATAGAGCGTTGAAAATGCCAGCACGAAGCTGAGAGGCTGAAAGGTAGGCGACAAGTGGAAAAACTTTCTGTTTACCTGCTATACTATTTTCCATGTGCTCGTGTGAATGCATATGTTGAATGTAAGTATGCATGTGTGTGTGTGTTTAGGTGTGAAGAGTTTGCAGGTAAAAACGGCGCGACGTCGAACGCCCTCAGCAACTGAGCGTTTGATGTACGTACTTAAAAGTCTTTTGCCGCTGAACACTGTGTATATGTGGCAGTAAGTCAACTGACAGGAGACAAGCGACAGCGATGAGTTAAGGGCGAGACAGAAAGAGCGGTGGACAGAGAGAGAGGAAGGCTCGGTGCGGGGTGAACTTGACAAGCTGAGGATGCAACCAGAGCTGCATGAACATGTAAATGAGTGTAAAAGTGAAGTGAAAATGAAATGAGGACAGGAGGGGGAATATGGACACATGGAGGCAACAGAAAAAACAAGTAAAATTATGCAAATCAAATTAAAGGCATGATGACAATGTTAAGGTTGATGATGGCACAAGGATCCTGACAAGGATGAGTGTATGTGTGTGGGTGTGTGTATGAGTGTATGTACTTCATGTAGATAGATACCTGAGAAACGAGGCTAGGACGCAGCTTGTTAGGAGAGAAAAAATAGTTGACTTAAAGCTACTTCCGCTGCTGCTGCTGCTTCTTCTGTTTCTCTTTCTGCTCCTCCTGCTGCTGAGGCTGACGTCAATTATGTGCAGAGAAAAATGAGGCAAAGACTGAGCCGATGGCAAACGCAGGCAATCAACATTGCAAATCGATAAAAAGCAATTTCCAGGCAACGTGAACTGGCGACGACGCCAGTCATTGAATGACGAGTGCAATCAATTACAAGATTTCCCACATGACTTCCCCCACACTCGAGATGGGGTTGCGATAGCAATAAATTGGGTATGGGAGAGGGACTCACCATCATATCCTCGGGTATATAGAAATCGGATACGGCAGCTGCCAAATATAAAACTGCACGCTCCTCAAACGCAGCCAGACACTCGCATCCTGCACGCAGCAGCCACATGTAATCGACAACGCTGGTGAAGTTGACATACAGTATCATTTGGGTCTCTCGCGCAATCTTGTACTTGGCTAGAACGGGCGCAAACACGTCAACCGAGTCTGGTTTGATGGCTATCGTGGAGCTCTGACTGTTGTCCGCGATATCCAGCATGTCGAAAAACTGTTGCCCCGTAAAGTGGCGAGTGAAGGGCTCCAATGATTTGTGTCGATGCATGAAGATGACGGCATAATCGTGATCCAGAAAATATTCAGCACTTGCTGAGCCACGTGTGCCGGCGCTGAAATTGTCCACAAATCGCACCGTATTATGCTCCAAGGGCACTGTGGTGCCTCCAGACTACACAAAACGAAAGAAAAGTTTTACAACAAAATGGTCAGTTCGTTAGCGCGGATTAGGGATTCAAGTGATATTATTTACCGTGACGAGCACAATGCGATTTTGCAGCTTATTGTGTCGCTCGCAGAACTCCTTTAGCAGTGAGCGATTATCCTCGAAATCTGCAGGTGGCAGATGTGTATTGTAAAAGTCCTCCCAGTGCGTCATATTGCGTCCTTAGGTTGTTGTGATGTTAAATGGCTGTGGGCAAGCAGGGGCGGGTGGGAGCTGAAAATGCTGTCCCAGGTCCAACGAAAGGAAAGGGAAGCACACAAGGAAGCACAAAAACAATGGCACCGGATACGATGCTATGCTTTTACCGTTAATTGATATGACAACGCACAAACATACGCGCACACACAGCTAAGAAACGAGCGGCAATCAAAGCAACAGCGGCAACAGAATTAAGCCACGCAACTACATAAATTAATTAAATCACAACGCGTGCTGCATGCGGCGCCTACAACTACACGGACACGGACTGCGATAGAACTTTCGCACTGTTGAAATATATATTTCGTATTTCGTTCTGCACTTGGGGCGCAACGCTGTCTGCAGCGACGACGACAATTGTGTACTGACAAACGATTTCGTGTCTCTGCCGAGACTTTCACTTGCTTTCTTATCAATGAAACTGTTCGACAAGAGTGCGCGTTCGTATTCTAACGAAAGCATTGGGTAACCAAATATAGAGAGAACCAAACTCTCTCGCTCCTGATTCATACGAGCAAAGGATTGTGATTTAAATGGGCCGACGAATTTGTCAAATGTTCCAAATGCAATGGCAATGTTATTCTATTATTGTAACACAAAAGTTCGACTGATAACATTACACTTTTCCGTTAATTTCGCATAACAGCTGTTAACAGTCATACCAAAGAGACAAGGAATTGTTTAGCACACTGGCTACTGCATAAGATATGCATATGTTTCATTTTATATGTTGCTTATGTTGCCTCTGTTGCCGGTCGTATCAAAGTTGCACCTCTATACCAACTTACTTTAGCACAAAAGAGCGCGCAAGTTATGTTCTTCACAGCGGAGAGATCCAAGAGAATTGCAAACTAGGTTTGAATGAAAAAATTAGGACAAATACCACCAAATCAGGTGCAGGACACGCGCACTCAACTTTGGCACAGTTTAACAAAACAAGTACAAGTTCAAAGTGCAAATTTCTGAAATGAACAGCTGTTGCAAAAATATTAGCAGAGTGGAGCAGTACTGTTTAGTGAGTAAATCTGTTAAATAAGTTATTTCTTAACGATTATTTGGAATATCGAAAGCAGATATTGGTTTTGAATTAACAAAACACCCAAGTTATGAAATTTTTTATCGGGATTAAATTAATTAAACCTTCTAGAAATTAATACAATCTGAAGGAAAAGGTAGTATAACTATCTCTGTTAGGCTAGCAGCCATTCTGTTAAATTGCGTAAATCAATAATGTGGCAACGCTGTCACGAATTTTATTATCGATATTTAGATGCTGCCAACTCATTTTATTCAACGAGTGCATATTAAGTTTGGGATGCGAGTTTGTTGATTTTAAAATTTTTAAAATTATTTCTCAAATTTCTGTCCTTAGCGGGCGCAACTTATCCTGTTAGCCCGTTCTAACCGTCAAATATAATCTAAATGGATTGATTACGTTATTTTTAAAAAATGTAACAGTCAAAATAATAAAATCTCGATTTTTACATTTACAACATTTTTTTGAATAGTTTTTTATTATAAAATATGTTGATTGTTGGCTCTCTGCAAGTTGTTAGTATAATGTTATGCAAGGAGTCTCTAGAACAATATCACAGAAACTTAAATCTAATTGGCATGTCCATTTAGCACTAGAAACTTCCAAGTGAGTGTATTCTAAAATGACCTTTAGTATTATTATTTGACGAGTGACTGTATGTAGTTAATTGACAATGCACATGAGATAACCCGTGCACACAGGTGTGTGTAATGTAAGTGTAAATTTATGGCATTCATTACATGCACTCATTCACTCACATGTAAGCGCTCAATTAACGGTTTTATCAAGTGTAATATAAAATAAACTTAAGCTTAATTGAATCTCAGCCCACACACAAAACTGACACCAGACTACGAACGCGCCGTAGCCGCCGTTGTGTTTGTGATTGTGGTTGGAGCATAGGGGCTGAGAGTGTGAGGATAAACGACATGATAATCTATATCGTCAATTCCTTCTTCATCCACATCCCGATTGACAAGTCTCTCGCGCATGCCATAACGTTGTCTGTTGAATAACAATAAAAGAAATTAGCACATTTCAAATTCAATTCAATAATTATTATTAGCAATTTAGCCACTCACTCTAAATACGATCGCCATATAACCAGTCCAGCGTAAAGGCACACAGATATCAGAGCCACAACTACAAGTATAATGCTGAGTAGCATATGGCTTTCACTAATCGCACTCGACTCCACGTCCACGGGCGTCATTTCGATATTCTCAGCAACGAAAGACTCCGTGTCTGTGTTAAAGATACCATGACCCTTGAAGCGCTCCTCCAGCTCTTCACTGCTCTCCTGATCCGAATCTTCATTATCTCCCGACTCGAGTATTTCTACATCGTATTTGTAGTTTCCGGCCAGCACTAGATTTGTCGCCGAATTCAGCTGAAAAACGTTTGAACCGTTCAATTCTCTTCAATATTTTCTAATCGAATGTAAACCTAATATGGTGACACATGCTCGATCACTTTTGGTAACAAATTTTTCTTGGCACGTGATTGTATGCCGATTTAATAATGGTTGTCAGGCAGGTCTTTGCAATCGATTGGCTTTCGCAATATGACGTCACAAAAAAAAAAAAAATAACAAAATTCCAAATTGGAAATTCCACACTGAGAAATATGTGGGCAGGTGAAAATCCTATTATATATTTTCTGATTTGAGATCATCTTTGAATACATGACATCAAAAGCTCACATTATTTAATGTGATTGCCATATATTATTATATATATGTATGTTGTTCCATTTAAAGACAAGGTCTAATAATAACTGTTATTAGATGCAGAGTGTACTCTTGGCCAGTTCTGATTACACAAGCTGTCCACGTTCCCAAAGGTCATCAACTCAGTACACTAGAATCTGTCTGGTCTGTAATTTAATAATGCCGCGTAAATCTGAGGAGTTGATAGTCAGCTCGGGGCTAAACCTGTAGTCAGGTATCTCTCAAGAGAAAAAAACAACAACAAATGATATGTGTGTGACGACGTAGTTACTCTCTTGAGGTTCGTCTCATATAACATTGAATTAGAAACCCCTGATTGGCTTGTGGTATTTTAAGAATAACAAATCTTGATATAATAACTATTTGATCAGGTGAAATGTAGTTCAACTAGCACAGCAAGCGATCAAGCTATAACTCTGAATACAAGTATAATTCTGAATTCAAAACTGATCGACATTAAAACGTCACAGAGTTTGAAAAATTCAATAGAATTTGCATTAGATGTGATTTGGTTGTGATCAAAGGTGAGTCACTCACATCACATATGACGACATCAATGATTTTGTGGTCAGGTGAAACACGCAGGGTGGGTTCTCCACCACTCAAAACCCCACGATGAGCTTGTTGTCTGTCTGTTGAGTTGTCCGTTGCAATTATAAGCCCATTTTTATGGAATTTCGTGACTAAGACGCTAAAAACCCTCATCGCTGTTAGCGAGGCTTCACTTGTCTTTAATTTTATGCAAATGTTGGCCCCCGTTCATTTCGTTGCGTGTGTTTTTCAGCCTCATAAGGTAAACAACGCGCGTGTCTTTCTTGTGGTTCTTGCTTTTAATCAAAGTGAAAATAAATATAAATTTCTTTAAGCGTAAATTTCCGGTTCTTTTTATAAATAAAGCTGCCCAACTGCATAACCATCGACTCGTATTTCGTATTTTGTTTTCGAGGCCTTTTTTTAAGTCTCGATGCGTCAGTGATTTCAAGTTGGGATTTCGGGCGCTGGCCCAATTACCCTGCTCTCTGTGGCAAATGATTAGCTTACCTCCTCGCCAGCGGTGACAGCTGTTTTATTTTTGGGTGCCTGAACATTCGTATCACTTGACTCGGTATCAGAGTTACTTAGCTGCTCCAAGGGTTTGGCTTGGGCTGTAAAAAGAGCAAATTAAGCAGAAAAGATGATGACTTTAATTAAATATTTGTTCATGGCATATTCTCTTGAAACATATCCTCCTTCACACTGATTATGGGCTTATGTATATTTTCCCACATCGCACATTTATTTACTGGCCCAATCAAAATATTTATCTTTCCAGAGCTCGCGAAACCCAGTACAAGATATTCTATGCCGAGACTTATCAGAAGATATTATAATTTTTCAAGGCACTTTAAAGCAAACAAACATGCGAAAAGTGTCAAACGACAAATCAAACACGCAACCTAAATATCTAATATAACAAACCAATCGATATATATATATGTATATGTATATATATATATATATATATATTTATACGCATATAGTATATGTATGTGTATATCTATATGGCATAAACAATAAACACATTTCTAATGCCAAAGACGCGTTTCACAGACTGTTTGACATGCAGGCCGCATGAATCGCCCAGAAATGAAGGTTTTTGCCAAAATTCCATACTCCACATTCAGGTAAACGGTTGCCCCCAAAAATTGATGTCTGGGCTATATTTGAAATACTTGTAGATGTTATTGGTTGATTTCAATATCAATATTTTATTTCACGTTTAAATTGCAAATGTTTCAATTAAATTACTTGTGAATCAAATTCATATCAATGACAGGCATGCTGACTATCGCAATTGTAATCATGTGCAATATCTTATCGAGTAACGAGTAGGCCTAGCCGCTTTATAAGAAAGCGAATAGCTTACATATAGATGTACTTAGTCATAATAAATACTATTCACTTATATGAATCCTTTATTTTCGCAATTCGGGACCTTGATATTCATTTTATGACCTCTAGCAACTCTGCAGGCGGTTTGTATTATAAAAAGAGATATTTATGTGCTGTAAACTTGTCTCAGAAACTGGCCGCGAGACCGAGATCGGGCCCGGACACAGGCCTGGCCACTTAACGTTAACGTTAACAGTTAAGGCAAAGGGTAATTGCCTGTTCAACAGTGTGTCTGCCTGTGGCTTGGCTTCCAGCTGCATTGGAAACTAGTTTCCAGTTAATGTTCACGTAGAAAAATAAATATTGAGACGCTGCGTGGATTTCTATATGTATCTCCTCTATCTGTCTGATTGTCTAAGTCTCGCTGGCATTGTATTTGTGTTTATATGTATGTGTTTACTTACAGAAACCCGTCAGCAATACCAATAGCACCAGACTGCAGAAAGATAAACTATTGCTGACACGCATTTTTGCTTTGTATTTCGTATTTGACAAACACTTTTTATCAATGGTAAGTTAATTCGCTTATCACCCGTGTATTAATTGCATATATCCGGGAGCCTGTTGTCAGCTTATATTTTAGCGAGGTGAGTAAGCGTTGGAGCTTTGAATAACCACTCTTTAAAACATATTCGCAAAAACACTTAATGATAAATTAACACGTTCAGATCCGCCGAATTCTTTGCGCGTGTGTCTTCGACGAATTGTGCTTAAAGACTGAGCGCAAACTGTTGATGGAGCACCATTAAAGCTTTCGTGAGAGGGAGAGAGAGCTTGCGTCAAGTTCAAAGTTACCGACCCGATCACAGCGTTAACAAAGAGAAGTTTTCTGAATTTGTTCACCAGCTCAATTTTGTATTCTAGGTACCGTATTCATAACGGGCGTGAACATGAACTAGTGCTTCATTTTGAACAAAAAAATATTCAATGCGATTTCTTACCATTTTGTACATTTTTTTATTAAGTGCTATACATCCAATGTGTAGCTACGTTGTTTTGGTTTTACAATTTATTGTGTGGCTGTTTGTGAATGTGGCTTCGATTGTTTCATATATTCGGTACGATGAATTTATGTCTAAGCCAAAATTGGCGGTTAGACGATTTTGTATTTACAATCAGTTTCGGAACAGGCCTTAAAATACGTAACAAATCTTCTATACTCAACAATTTTACTTAAAAATTACTAATTGCTTGCACTTTTAGCTTCAACGTTCAAATTTTGAGCCATACATATGCGGTTTCCGAGCGCCGCCAGCCACACTGCACTCTGAGCTCTGACCCAAGCTCACAGGTTCTTATACAGCTTACAAGATAATTAAAAATATACAACAAATATAACACCCTGAATGGGCGGTCAGGGTGAAGCGTGGCTGACGATGACCATGATCCGCCAGAGACGCACGGTGTATCAACAACCAAGCCAGTAAACTGCTGCATCACAGATGAGGAAGGAAACCGACCAGCAGCCCCGGCTCGGGAAGCACACACACGCGGCTATCAGCTTACAAAACTTTCGAAGTGGTATAAGGGCGAAACTTTTGCACAAATCTAAAACCTACTGCTACGAGTATGTAGTGTAGTGTCTGTCGTTGGTCTGTAGTGTCTGGGATTTATGAGAAACTTAAACTGCTTAGAGGTAATTTGTGTGCAGCGCGATTAAACAAATTGCTCTTGGCTGTTGGCCGACAATTCCATAAGCCGCCAAGCAGCCTTAGGATTGAGCTCATTGGGATCGCGGCATAGCACCCATACGTAGTGAACACGCATTACTTTATCAGGATTGCCCTCGACAACTTGGGCCTTCTGGTCGCGTACGCACATTATCTGCTGTGCCTGAAAGGTGATGATCAGCACTGGGCCCTGCTCCATGACTTTTCCCATGGCGAGCTCAATATTCTCAATGTCCAGGATCTTGGAATCCAGATACAGGCCAGACTTTTTCGCTTGTGTTATGGGCGTGGCAATTATGTTGTACGTACTCTCGAAACACCAGTCCTTCAGGATTTCCAGATCGCCCCGTACAATGGCTTCTAGAACATTAGGTATGATGTCTTTTTCACAGTCGTGCAAAAACTGCTTCTGATCGAAGTTTGGATCTATTTTGACTAGTTCAGTCATCGTCTCGGATAGTTCCGTCTTGGAGAATAGACCGCCCATTACATCAGAGACCTTGTCCGTAAGTAGACGGGAGGCTCTGATAACAGGATTTTCCGATTCATCGTATTTCACTTTCCAGTCGAGAACTTTGTTCACATATGTGTTGTTGTTCTTAAAGTTCTCCCAAGACTGATAGAATTTTGAGTCCTTGTGAAGTTCCAAACCTACAAATCAGATTATAATTCATGCCTTCAAGCCAAATTGGAATTTCTTACTTACCTGTTGCTTCCGTATTTGCTTCAACAACGCGTGAGCTGTCTGCCATATCTATTTGGACACGTTTGCGCAAGATAACCGGCGAGCAATATACGCGACTTTCTATACTCGACTCATTCATTTCCTTTTTGATCATTTTCGTCGTATCTGAAATGGCCTGGAAGGCACCGGATTGTCCAAGCTTACCACTGGTATCTGTTATGGTATCGCTAACGCCTTTCGCCGTTTTGGAGAGCTCTTCGGTGACCTTCTTAGCCAAGTCCGATTTGGATGCATCGTCAATAACATCGCCTACTTTTTCCTTGATTGCGCCAAGCTGCTCTTTCAATATACTCGATGACTTTTGCGCCTCCGATTCAACGATGTTAAACTTTTGCCGCGCCGACTTCAATGCATCCGATTGTTCCAATTTTTGGGCTTCTTCTCGAAACTTTTTAATGCTATCCTTCATCTCTTTATTCTTGTCCATTTCGGTGCGTACATTGTCAATGAATTGTGAGAAGAAACCGGGCCGGCGTCCAGGTGAACTATAGAGGCGTTGCTGACAAACGGAGAAATGAATGTATTATTAGAATTGATGAGATGCTTACAAGATTATATGAATAACTCACCGGTTGCTGCTGGAGATTATATGTTGCCAATTGATACGTTATGAAGCAGGCGCGCTCCCGCGCTAAAGCAGCCAATTTATACTGTAATGGGAAAAGATTATAAATTAGATGGAATGCTACCAAGCATAAATTTAACCTCGAAACGGTCACATGTAAATTGTATCTTGCTGTTCTGCACGCTGGGTCAACCTAAGATGTATGAACCTACCATGGTTACAGGTGTTGCTGCTGCGTAGACTTTTCGCCGGACTTTTGCTCTGTGAAGAATGCGTTAAAAACTCACGTCAATAGTCCCAAATTTATGTAATTCGCACCCTGAAACACGCACGTATAAAAATCTGAACATCAGCTGTTGTAGGCAGGCAGTGTTGGTAAACGAGGGTAAAGTGCTGTACAATGACTTCGGCCGCCGGCGCAATTCGAATTGTAGATTGGAATAGTGTATGTGCAGCAACTTAATAATTGAGTGATGGCGGATGATAGTCGCCACAACTACAGATGATATGTATTAGATATTATGTACTGATTAAAAAGTCTAGGTTGCTCTGTTTTTGACAATTGCTTTTCAATCACTTCAGTCGAACACTATGTGGCAACTCTTAAGGAGAGCGTGTTGCGCAGAAACAAACCGTTACTTAGCCGACTTCCAGGAATTGAGCTATAAGAACGGTGTACGTATTCTCATTTCATTTATTTGCTTTTGTAACTGGCGCCAGTTGCAGGTCTTTGGGTTTTGATAAATTTTTATATTTTTCGCGCCACTTTTGTACAGTGACTAAGTTGTATTATAAAAAAGAAGAAAAAATATAAAGAAGTAGCGCATATAATTACTTCAATTATTATATTTTTACTTAGTTTCATATGTGTAAAAGTTGGAGCAAAACGAAAAGCGCAATAACGGCATTTGGTTCATTTTTACATTCCAATTACACTTAGTTATTGGCATTTGTCATGTTCCGCAGCAGCAGCAGCCTGGAAGGCAATTCACCAATTGTAAGTGGACGCCATTGCTAAGTAAAGTTATACGAAAAAATATGTAAAATACTTGTGATTTTGGGTGCAGGACAATTTTTCAACGTGTCATGGACTGACTGGCTTAAACATGTTCTTGGACACAAGCACACAAAGCATATCGCCACCTGTCTCGTCGGCAACACTGAGTCCACCTACCACGCCTCTGACACCGGAACCTCCAATGTCGTCGACTCAGTTTCCATTGCTGTCGGACAATAATAATGCCAACATGAGCGCTTCCACTGCAGCCAGTACTTTGTTGCTCCAGCGGCAGTATCAATACCATCTACTGCTACAGCAACAACAACAACAACTTGCACTGGCTCAGCATCAGTTGGCCCTGGCCGCTTCAGCAGCTGCTGCGAATCATCACCAAAAGGACGAAATAGCGCATTCTTTGAAAATGTTTGCGCTTCTGACGGCCTGCAATGCAGGTGAGTGTGAGAAGGATAGATAGAGATATAACGGTGTAATCGCCATTGGAACTTGATTTGTAAAGTTTGCATGGTCATTGAACTCTATATTTCTGTATTGGGCTTTGCCCTTTATCTTCATAATTTGAAAATTTATCACACAAAGTGCCTATGTGCTGATCATTTGCTTATTTGATAATTCCGATGATTAGCCGAATACTTCTAATTATCATCGTCAACAGACAATGGCAACGGATCTACACAGGATGCGAGGCAGGAATTTGCTGCCAATGGCTTTGTGAGTGATGACTTCAATCGTTTTCAGTACAGTAATTCAAGTTCCGTGACCCCACCATCGCCGCACTTGCCACGACAGTTTCCCATTTCCACGGGCAATCCCATGGCAGCGACAGCCGCTATACCACATTCCCTGGCTGCTGCCCATTGGATCAGTCTCAATAACTATCGGGAGCAACTGAACAATGTGTGGCGCAGTATGTCTATGCCCTACTTACCCAATATGTCCAACAACGCGGGACTTGGATTGACAACTAATAGCCAAAAAAATGTCAATGCAATGGGTCTGGCTGTACCTTCAGATCATATTCGTAGTGCAAACAATGCTAACATTGCAAATAATAAACTTCACAAGCGCTACGTTAATGGGAAAACCAAGGAAGTGGTATGCTTACTAAATTAATTGTGAATCTAGGTACTAATCATTTTTTTAATCCCCGAACTCAAAAGGTCACCCGACACTGTGTTTTCTGTGAAAACAACAATGAACCCGATGCTTTGGTGAACAGCCATTCAGTACGCGATACGTACGGTCGTGTGCTGTGCCCTAAATTAAGGACCTATGTGTGTCCCATTTGTGGAGCATCGGGCGACTCGGCACACACCATTAAGTATTGCCCTAAGAAACCCATCGTTACAATGGAGGATGCCATTAAAGCAGAATCATTTCGACTGGCTAAAAGCAACTATTACAAACAGCAAATGAAAGTTTAAATCGTGAAAGAAACTCTGGCAGTTTCTCTAGCATATATACATAGTTATGTATATCTGCGTTCTACTTTAGTACAATCACATATCAGATTCAAATATGTCGCGCCTGGCGCGTTCGATTATATAATATAAACAATTTAATTTTTTTTTTAAAACTTCGGTCAGTTAGCTTTATAGTTGCTAGCTTATCACACGTTCAAACTTCAAAAATTTGTATTATTAATTCTATAACTAGAAAAATACTCACAACATCGTAATATTTGTTAAATCGCAAAGACCGATTAAAACATCTTAATACTGGCTTATTGTTTAGTGCCAGCATATTTGTTAACGTTAACGATCTCTTTGAGGCCAAATAATTTGCAATATTGGTCTTATAAATTACCATATACTAATTTTGGAATGAATCAATTTTGAATTTCGAACTGCCAATGGTGATAAAGTTTAATTTGAATATCTGCTAAGGAAAAACAATGAATATTTTCGTTGGCAACGTTTTCACAGTACAAGTTTTTAAATTTTTGACATAAAAAGTTGATCGACAACGCAATTTTTAATATATGTTCTTTTTTTTTGTTAAAAAGCTATCAACGCTATATACCAATATATAACTATTTTATATATTTATTAAATCATCAAAGCATACACATCATAAACTCATAATGTATGTGAATATATATACTATATATATTTTTTTTAAAAAATGCCAAAAGAAATGTATTACAAATTACAAAAATAATTATAAATTCACATAAGTTGAAGTTGAAATTACTTACAAAAAAAACTCGAATAAAGTTTTAAGTAAACCTTTATATGTTTCTAATTCTGATCTTCGTCGCTGATTTTCTCGAACATCGCGAGGAATATTCCATCGGTAAGGTCGTAATCCGGAAGGCAATATAAGCAGTTCTTTCCAATTTTGGTATATTCCTTGTCGCCCACATTCTGCCACTTATTCCGCAGAGCCTTCTTGCCATTGAGTAGTTTGTAAGAAGGATTTAGTTGCAGACAACGCTGAACCACTTGTTCATTCTCTTCCTTCCAAAGCGAGCACGTACAGTAGACAATACGTTTGACATTAGGAAAAGCCTGCATAGCATGGCACAGAATTTTGATTTGTAGTCCAGCCAGTTTGAACAGACGCTTGTCATCTTTTTGCTCGTCGCAAACACTGATCCGACCTTGCATTCCATTTCCAGAACAACTGGGATCCACTAGAATATACTCAACATCGGGGCACTGCAAGGGACCTAAGTTAAAAATGTTAGTTAGAAATTACAAATTTGGATTGAAGGGGATTTCATACCAATGGTGAGAACATCGGCAATCATGGGGGTAACTATCTGACATCCAGCCTCTTCTGAAATATCACATAGTGCCTTGAAGCGTTCTCTGGATTGTTCTACGGCATAGATGCGTCCGTTGTTTTTCATTACATTGCAAATATGCAAAGTTTTCATTCCTGGAGCAGCACACATATCTAATACAGTTGCGCCAGGTGGTGGGGCAAGCAACTCGGCTGCCAGGCATGTGGCTTTGTTTTGTAATATCAATTTTTTATTGAAGACTAAATCGTGACAGGCCCAAAAGTTTCTGGTCTTGGGATGGAATATCAACACCCCTTCCACATTTAGATCCACTATAAATTCATTCTCTTCTAGTGTACGTACGGCAGCCAGAAAGTCAGTGTATGATATGTCTGAATCAAGCTCCTTGCGTCGCCACTCGTCGCCTGCCAAAAACTCCAGAGCATCGGCAATGCTGATGAGATTGGTATTGATGCGCACATAGCGTGGATTGGGCTCTGTGAGTTTAAATAAAAGATCAACATTTAAAATAGTGTTACAATGTTTTTATTACACATGTTGTTAAACTAAACTACTGGTCTTTTTTATTATCCTGTTCATCAGCAGGCAAAGCAGGTGGACCCTTTTCCCGAATTGCCTTTACCACATACATGGCAACAATGGCATTTACCACCAGCACAGCTGTCGTCACAGAATAGCAATTCTTTCTAAATGTGTCCAGTTCAGGGAATGATTCATCCAACCAACTGCGTACACCATAGAAGCCCAGAAATGGCAGAGTAAACATGAGAACGCTATAGGCCATTAGCCAAAGAAACACTTCCAAACTCTTGTCCACGGATTGCTCCTGAGGTTGCAGTGAATCCGATTCATTTTCGGAATCATTTTCCGCCTTAACTGGTTGCACGACCTTGTTGGCCAACAATGCTTGCTTTTTCGACTTTTTGGTCATATTGTCTTTTAATACTCAACCGTAGGATGATACTAATACTGTTAAGACTATAGATACGTCTATGTAGGGGCACCTGCCTTTCTTCTCGAATCCGGAGCCACTAATCGCCTCTTGCAGTCGGTCTTTGTACAATCTCACTGTTTGCACCGGTCTGCTTTCTCCGTTTAGTTGCCCTCGCCCGAAAGTCAATTCAGTGACGAGCACTTTAGCCAGTGCCGAGTCCAAATTTGGATTTTCTTTCAGCAAGCCTGTCACCTCGATAGCACTATCAATAGCTCCTCTGTTGTCGCTGTAATGCTTTAACACCGCCTGCAAAGTCCGTACACGCTATAAATATGAAAAGACACGGATTTCTTGTTTAAGCTGAATATTATTTGAGTTTTGCTTCGTTGCATACCGCATGCTTTTCCTCAAATATTAGAGACTTTATTGACTTTTGCTTTTCGATAGCTGCTTTTAATATTTTAGCTGTTACTTTATATTGGGTGGGCACTTTTACTGAATGTGTGAATTGGCTCATGATGTATCACGTGTAGATATTTATGTCGAAGAGTTCGGAATAAGTTCGTTTGAACGGCTCACCGCACTAAACGAACTGGTTTGGATTTAGTTCGCTCATCTAGTTCGTAATGTTAATTAAGTTTTGTCACTTTCTGTATTATGTTAATATCATTTTAAATTTGCTGAATAAAATCTACTATTATGTTATATTATGAAAGACTATTCTGGTTATTTGCTGCTGTTATACTCAAATGGTTCTGTTATTATATTATATTACCGGTTTTTCGGTTACATTTATTATAAAAATGATTGTTTTTACCGCTTCTCTCCTTCAATCACGAATAAAATTTGAAATGAACAATGTTCATTTGTCATCTAAAAAAGATATTTCGTGGCAAGCTTTAAAAACAAATAGAAAAAATAAATTTTAATAGTTGTGCACACATTCGCATTGATCTATCGATAGAAAATGCTGTTTTTAAATGTTTTATATTGTTTTATTTCATAGACAACGACTAAAATGCATTTTAAATATAGATTGAGCTTAGCTAATTGTGTGAGTGAAATTATTGCTTGGTTAAAATTAAGAGCGTCAAAAATGTGATTTAAACACATTATAAAAGGTGCCTACAGCTAATACGGGATTATTTTATTAATGTTATATGGTTATGAGTACAAATTCAATTGGTAACTGCTTGCAGTTGTAAATGCTTATCTAATCAATGAATTAAACTATTGCACACCTGTGTGGCCAATTTTCTACGTGCTATTGTCGTTGATGTCGGGCTTGAGTAAGTGCAACTTGGTTGAAATGGGTCGCAGTGACGATGTTAGTGGTGTCGATGAGGGCGATTGATATGGGCTGTCGGTACCCGGAAGCGCCGAAGTTTCCCCAGTAATTGTGTAATCCGTAACTGGCTGCACACCCGGCTGTAATGTCGATATAAACTCTTCTGGCAGCTCACCCCGATAGACCCCAAATTGTGGAGTTGTGCGCACCAGTTTTTCTGATGCGGAAAGTCCATAGTGTGTATGACGCGAGTGTCCATTGTCTCGTGCATCCAACTTCGGTGGCAATACCAATGTGCTATCCACGACAGACTTGCCATCGAAGGTGTATACAACACCACTGGGGATGCTGGCATGTGGAATTTTACGATTGTCTGGTGGCAAATAATAGGTATCTATACGTTCAGCTGCTTGCGCTACTTTATCATCCGGATCCGTCTCTATATCGTCAGCTAAATTATCCTGTGCCTGTTGATGCTCGACCTCAGTATCAAATAGGTTGGCTAAATCATCATAGTCCAAATCTTCCTCATGTCCGTCTAACAGTTCAGCAGAGCTTTGTTCCTTTAAATCAATATAAGGAGGATTGGTCGCCGTTAACTCATCCTCGGTATCCTCAGCATCGCTTGGCAGTTCATCTTCTCCGCCCTGATGGAAGAGTTCTTCAAGAGCAGGTTTACGTAGTTGGGCGGCCGATGGTAGAGAATGCTTCAATGCTGCTGAAGGTAATTTTAAGGCCGATGAGGATGACGTTACCACTGGATTAACCTCTTGTGGCGTCTTCGGTGTCAATCTGGTCGCATTGGTACTATCTAGCGGAGATGGTATAAACATAGGTTCAAAGCTCTGTGTCTCGCTGCCGCCTTGTTGTGCGGTAAGGAAAAGTGTATCTGTTTCCATGACCTCATCGATTTCAGTGCCAGGATCCTCACGTCTATGTGCTACCTGTTCGATCAACTCCGGTGGAAGCTGTACTCCAGTGCCATCGTTTCGTACAATTGGACGGAATCCACTCTCAACGACCACGGAGTCGGGTTTGAATCCTTGGTTAACTGCCGGACGCATACTGGCGATCTGTTGAGGAGATGGCTCATCCGGCAGTTTGTATTTGATAAGGGGCGTGCTGGTAGTAACTGTGGTGGTCAAGAGTGGTTTTTGATCCAGTTTGGCGTTTACATTAAAGTACGAGGTGCTTTTAAGAGATGCTTGCGGTTCAAGGTCAACGTAGGGGACGGGGAGTGAAACAATGGGCTTGGCCTTAACTTTGCCCCGTTCTGCAGCTTCATTATTCCTCTGTCCCAGTCCATTAAGTTCCGTGGGGTGACCTAAGAGTAGCACTGAAGCAGCAATGGGTTGTATAGGAAAATGTTTTTCCTTGAGGAAAGGCTTCAACAGGCCGGGCACAGGCTTACGATAATGATTGACAATTAGTGATGACTGCGGAAGGATGTTACCGATCGGTGGATGCTGTTGTGGCAACACTGGCCGGGAGGCGGGTACCTTCTTAATGGGACCCGGATATGGCCGACGTCCGGGCAGCTTGACAGGATGGAAGAGGGGTGCATTCAGCGGTGGACGTAGATATTCGGATAGACTAATTGTTTTCTGCGCCAGCGCTGGAATATTACTGGTTAGATTGTGATGATGATGCAATGCCAGGTGAGAATTATGTGCATTATGATGGTGTGCATGTGGGAGTGGGTAATGTGCATGGTGCATAAACGGATACTGAAGGCGCTGATGCAAATGAGATTGTGGTGCTGCGAAAATGGGCAGTTTCGAGTGGACCAGTGGAGGTGAAGGTGATGGTGACGATGATGCTGAGGCTGAAGATGAGGATGAGGATGAAGATGATTTCAATGAATGAGTTTCGCCATGCAAAATCTCTGGTCTGGCCTGGACCAGCAATGGTCTCGATGGTATTCTAGAACCGTTGTTGCTGCTGTTATCTTTAATGTGATTCGGTGGTGCATCGGCGGCGATAGTTTGGTTCCTTAGTAGGCTCTCTTCGAGAGCCTCAGCAGCGCGGATGCCATCTGAAATCAGTTTGGTTATTTCCGAAGATTTTGTTATTTCAAAACTCAGTTTAGGCGGTGTTCCATTCATATTGTGATTCTTAATCAAATCGGTTTGGTGCTTCAATAAAAAATTATCGTTGGGGCTGACCTTGGTTTCGTGACGTATCGATGACTCGGCGGCATAGTCTTCCCGGATGGGCGCCGGCTCCCGAATCTCATGCCGAATTGAGGCAGCACCAATACCATCGCCAATGCCATCGCATGTGTCGTGTACGTGGATCTTCCAGCCCAGATAGCGATGCGTGAAGCAGTGATAGTAAACGGTGTCCGGCGTATTCTTATCCGGTTTCCAGCTTATCACTCCTGGTTCACCCGCATCGCACTTGAGCGTCAATGTACGTTGGTATGCACCGAAAGATTGATAATCGTCCGCCGGTGGTCCCTCCACATCCGGTGTCCAGTTGCATAAGCGACCCACACCCGTAGGCGTAACCTGACCGGATCGGGATCGATGAACACCAGCAAAGATTCGCACGGCCTGATCATAGAAATGCCACATTTAGTAAGTTAATCAAATTACATTTCCTTCACTCCTTTACCTTCTTCTCCTCCTCACGCTTGTGCTCGAAGCCGCCAACGGGATCGTCACTAATATAGAATGGATGATACTTGGCGGGTATGTCCGGATTGTTGCCACCCTCTACTACAAAGGTGTAGGTTCTGCCGCGCACCACATGCAGTTCGGGAATGAGCAAACCATTAATGTACCACGAGATGCCCCATCCCACGTGACCTGCCAAAATGGATTAAGAATGAGTATAAAGACTATATGCAAGCAGTGAATACCCACCGGTTATTGCAGGATAACCATGCTTGCCTCCTGTTGGCCCCATTTGGGCATAGAAGACACCATCATCTGGCTCATGGCATTGTATGGCCGGAATATCCCAGGCGCCGTTGCTGTTAACCGGCTTGGGCGTCGGCACTGGACGATGTTGTGTGGACAATGCGACCTCCTGGCGTCTTTGTGGAGCATGTGCTGGAGTGGTGCGATGCAGGGCCTGAGGGCGATTTTCATAGAATTCTTCATCGGGTTCAATGTCTGGACGGCCAGCTGGTGGATATCCTGCGCCACCTGTAGAGCTCTTCGGAGTGACTTCATCCTCCTGTTCGGCGGAACTGCTGCCCGGCTTGGCTCCCTCCGGCAAGGGGCAATTCCATTTGGGCTGGCGGCCAAACTCGATCTGATGTAAATGCTTGTTGTAATAGGTGTGGAAGGAGACCTCCTTGTAATCATTCAACGGCCCAATAGCCCAAACAACGGACTCAGCATCAGACACTGAGATGGGCAAGTCCAGTTGATCCGTGGCAGAGAGCGAACGTTGATAGGTGACAATTGAGTAGCCATTGACCATCGCAGCATTGAGCAGGCGAATGGAATTTGTGTTCTGCTGTATCTTTACATCTGGACAGGCACCGCGACCACCAGAACATTGTGCTTTGCCTTCTAGGAAATAATCCTGGGCAAAGCCATTGCCTGTTTCGGGATCCACCCAAGCGACTGTGGCATCGGCGCCAATCATTTGACTAATATTCTTGTTCGGTGAGATGCCAAAGGACATGTAATTGTTGGGTTCTGTTGAAGAATCAAGAGGGGAGGGATTGGCATTCTCAGAAACTCAGGAAAGCTATTTGGATCGCAATCAACGAAAGTTGTTCGCACCATTTCTGGACATCAGACATGGACATGGTTCTAAATGGGTGCCTAACCAACCGGTTACCTCAGATATCAGGTGAAAATTTCTGTTGGCATTCTTAGCGGTTCCCAATTGCCCTCGCATCCCACATCCCACATCCCCAACCACATCCCAAGACCAGTAGCATTCAACGCGTGCCGCGATAGAAAATTGTACTTGTAGATGACCATGTTCGAAGATTGTAGAGTGTAGAATGTTGAATGCAGATGCACGCCTGCCATCGGCAACATCAGCATCATCAGCAACATCAGCAACAGCAAGAGCAGCACCACCAACAGCAGCATCCACATCGCCATGGACATTAATTGCCCCTCTGTGCGTTGGTTGCGCAATAAACCAGTCGTCATATTTTGCAACTTGTTATTCTACTAACGATGCTGCCGCTGATCGGTCAATTCGGAATTGCTGCTAACTGGATTTTTGTTGTCTTCAATGTGAGACTCCTTTATTATATTAACTGTACTCGGTAAAATGTCAAAGCATCATAAATCGGATGAAGACGCCTCTTTCTCAATTGAGCAGTGACTCAATGTCTTTTCTCAGAAATTGACAGATCTACAATCGGGATTTGATAATTGGGGTTCGCCAATTGGAATGTACATATGTATATAATAAATAATAAATATATACATAACAATAACTAGCTGATATTACGCGGCATTGCCCGTGTTTTTGTTAGTTTTTTTTAAGAAGTCGACATTTTTCAACATTTACAGCTTATATATCTTTATAGATCTTTGAAAAGCATTTGATTAATCGAATCACAAAGGATAACTATAATAAATCCAATTAGAGATTAATCAACACTATTTCTATATCTGTCAAACAGAGATTGACATGTGTTCAAAGAATTAATTACTAAACTTCAATTCCATTTTCTAAGTGGGAAGTCGGATCATAATATTTTGAATGCTCTATGAAGCTATTGAAGTATAATTTTACAAACTCGTATGACAATGATCTCACAAAGCATAAACAAAATAAAGAAACAAAAATATAAAGAGGAGTTCACACCGAAGTGAGTAAAATTACGATTTATGGACTCAACTCTAACTCAAATTAGTTGGCCCGTGTTTGGGCGAACTTGTCTATCAATCTTAATTTACCTGTCACTTTGTTGAATGCTTTGATTTAACCACTTTACGGCAATTTCTGCCAAATTATTGGCGTGTGATTAAATTGATTTCGCATTTTGCATTTGAGCTGAGTGTCAAGATCGAAATAAACATTTCCGCATCGCATTTGCGCTAAAAACTTACCCAATTTAGCGACCAATTGCACAACGATGCTCTCACCGGCCACGGCCCACCGTACTTCAAAGGCCAGATCATCATAGAGCACTTCACAGTTGAGCTTCGACTGCAATAGAATTATTGTGCTTTTGTATTGTAGATAGATAGGTATTGGAAATGGATTTGGAATGGATTTGGAATGGAATTGGTGTGGAACATAATGAAATGAATGTGCATGTGCGGGATGGAATGGAATGGAATGGAATGGAATGGGCATTAGGATCATAATTCGCGCTTGCCAAAGTCAAATTTTGTGTATCGAAAATAGAATTTAGTCTTTTTGTTTACTGTTTACAAAAAATGTTGCTTTTAAAGAAGAATACTGAGAATATGACAATTTGATTATCGATTTGTAACATTTTATGAAGCATATACAAAATGAAAATGTTTGGTTGGTTTATTATTTCTTTTTTGGCTGGGACAAGGAAAAGGACAAGGACAGGTAGAGGGACGTACAAAGGTAAACGAGATAAGTTAGTATAGCAAAGGATTGACGCATGTTCATAGTATATTATAGTATATGTATGTATTTGTGTATGTTTCGGTGTGAGTGTATCTGTGTCTGTATTGAGGATAGGAGGAGTAAAAGGAGAGGGAATTCATGGGTTAACCCAATTGAAAATATTGCACACGTTTCATTTTGTATAGTCGCAAAGCAAAAGCAAACGTTTTTCAAATCAAATTCAACAAAATACAGAAGACGGAACACTTGAGTATTGTATATAAAAATGTGCAGCACATATATTTTATATGTTGTATATTATTAATAGAAGAACAAATTCGTTAAATCATTCAAATGGTTTTGTTTTTATAAACAATATGCACACTTAGAGTCTAGTAATTTCAAAGCAACCCGAAAGTTCTCATAATTGCATACAAATAAATATGGATAATAACTGTTTTAAATAGATTCCTCGTACACATAAAATGCTTGGCAAGTGCCTATGGCAATCAGGGCTGCAGCTCGCTTAGTATTAGATTTAACGGCTTCTTTACCTGTGGACTAATGCCTAGCATTTTCAGCGAGGGCGGCACATTGAGACCCTCCGGCAGGCGGACGTGTCCAAAGTCAACGGTGAATGCCTCGCACCAGACACCAAAGTGTCCAATATCGAAGATGGTCAAATCTTCGGGCAGCGTCAATACAATAGTCTTCCGTTCGTAGCGACGCAGTGGATTCTCTTTGCCATTCTCATCGGGTATGCGAAGTCCCTCCGGTGAGGGGCGTTGACCACGTCCCACCCAGAACTTAGCATCTGCAAATTTGGTGGTATTGGGTACCATTGGTGCACCACCGTTTATTAGGCTAATATTACATACCTGGCGCTTCTCCATCGTAGCTAAAGTTTGGCACCAACAGCGTCTGTGCGTCCACAATGACAATGTTATCGGAAGACACGCCATGAACACCGCGCAGTGCGCTAATCTTTTGAGGACGTGGAAAATCCAAGGTGCTTGGTATAGCCACATCTCCGAAGTTCACGGCAAACTCATCGCACCACACCGAGAACCATTTGACATCGCGAAGCGTCTTTCCCTCTGGCAACGAAAGAGTTATGTCCTTGTTGCGATATCGATGTGACAATGCAGCGGTGCCACCACGTTCATCTCTAAGACGCGCCGCTCCTTCATTGCTCGGACGTGCCGTACTGCCCACATAGAAGTAGGCGGCGGGTGCTTCGCCGTCATAGTTGAATTTTTTTATGAAAATCGTACGGGAATCAACGGCATAAACGTCGCCGGAAACGCCATGATGCAGTCGTGTCAGTGAACCGATCTTGGTGCCATAGTATGGATAGGCGGCATCGCAGTAAAGTTGCAATGCTATTTTGTATTTAGCAAGAAAACAAAAACAATAACAAAACCCACGATTATTAAGCAAACCAAAACAAAAGACTTAGGCAACAAACTTGAGTTGGCATTTGCGCACAAGCGACGCGAGTTGCGCTGAGCTGAGGCTTAATAATAAAGTAATAAATAAACAATTCTCCAGCACCATTTAGCAGCCACTTAATTATTCGCATTAAATTTACATATTAACAGCAGCTTGAGTTGAAAATCCACAAAAGCAACAATCACGTCATATTCCTGGCTGACGATTAGAGTTGACCTGACAAAACGAGACTATGCTTTTGGCTTTCGGCTTTCGTCTTTTGGCTATTGTTTACATTGGATTCTTCTAACAGCTGCTGCGTATGTGGTTGATTACCAAATAGACGGTTAGACCATATTGATGTTAGTCATAAACTTGATGGCGTACAGGAAGTTTTCGCTTCATGCCAAATAAACTTTTCAGCAAACAACAATAGCATAGAATTTGATCTAAACAAAGTTTGTGATGCGTGTAACACAAATCTATTGTGTTTGTGCCATTTGTTTAAACAAAGCAGGGCATCAAAACCCATTTGCGGCCAACTTCAAAGAGTTTAAGCTAATTCCATATAATCAACAAAAGAGTTACGTCTTCTTGAATTCAAATCTAATTATTTGTCTAAGATTTATGAATCATTCGCTAACTTGCTACTATTATTACGTTGTGCTATGATATATTTACGAATTGTACGCGAATATATTTTGGACTCCGATCTTTACCTTCAGGCGCCTTTGACCAAAGTTGGCCAGCAAAATGATCACTGTTGTTGTTCAATTTCAATTAATTTTTTTATTTTTTATTATGGTTTGGCTATAAACATGTTTCAGTCTTACTGTCACTTACTATCAGGCCAACTACTATACTACAAGACTCGTAATATTATGGGCGGCCTCCATGGCCTGCGCTTTTGACGCGACTCAATTTGGCTTTGGGGGTTTGGCATTAGTCTTAACTGTTGCTCTACACCGATCGTGGCCCACACGATCGATTGTATCATGGCCATGGCAGTTGCTGCTCTAAATTTGCTGCTGCAAATCGTCGACAAGTCTTTCCTGTCTGCAGTCGGCGCAAGAATCTCGTCTTTTGCTGTGACACACAATGTACATATATTTAGCTAAATGAAAGTGCCGGCTGGCCAAAAAAATAAATAATACTTATAAATAAATAGCGCAATTTGGCACCGAGTTCATGTCCTATAAAACAAACAACCCGCTGGGCTTTTAACTTAAATTAGATATCGCGATTGTGATTGAGATTGTGATTTACATTGTGTTTGTGGATGTCCAATTTCAAATTGTTTACTTAGAAAAACAACAAAACAGAGCGAGACAGAGAGAGAGAGAGAGAGAGAGAGAGAGAGAGAGAGAGGAGGCAGAGAGAGGCTGAGTCTCTGACTGTGGCAATTACCAGTATATGCAAAATGCCAAAGGTGTAATTAAAAGTTAAATAAAAGCAACACAAGCACTTTGCGCTCAAAGTGTTTTATTAATGATGCTCGGGCTAGAGTTAGACAGAGCCATTAGGCCAGGCAATGGGTAGCCTATCGAATGCCAATATGATCAAGCCAAAGCAACTAACCAAATGAACACCAACTTCGAATTCAAACCCAACTGGAACTGGTTGGTGGCAATTGCCAATCATTTTGAGCCCGGCCAGCATTTGGCCAATCAATAGATATACATAAGTCTTAGTGATGCTAGTTCATAGATATACATATGTATGTATGTATGTGCATATATATGTATATGTATATGTATGTGAATATGTACATACATATTCGCGAAACCCAACAAGCAATATTCAACCTAGAGACCTACTTTCACGTTGCATACAAAAATCCAAAACAAGAAGAAGAGCAGCAGCAATAGCAGCAAAAAAAAAAAAAAAAAAAAAAAAAAAAGAAGACGACATTTCCATTGAGGCAATCGCCTGATGGAGGTCTCCGAATTGTATCAAGGAAACGCATACACATAAATTAATGTTAATCTGTCAGGCAATGCTAATGCAGTCAGTCAGTCAGTCAGTCGGTCAGTCAGTTCAGTTCAGTTCAGTTCAGTTGGTCAAACTGTCAGTCAGCCATGCAGTCAATCGGCCAGTTGGCCAATTGGCCAGTTCAACGGTCAGCGCCAATCATAAAACGTGGACAGACAGTGGCAGTAACTGTTGAATATTCATTTGGCTTACTTTGCATTCACATACAAAAGATGATATATTTGCGGCGTGTCAGGGTACGGCGCATTGTCTGAGCCGCCCTCTGGCCATAAAAAGATACATTTATGCACAGCATCCGACCATACTCTGCCACTAATCTAGTTTCTTTTCATTATTACTCTGTATTTGTATTTTTGTTGTATTTGTTTTTGTCTTTTTTTCGCCCCTCAAATTTTAATTTTTTGGCTATCAACCCATTTGCATCACAATACGCGTATGTTGTCCCATAAATCAGTTCTTAATCTACTTACAGCTCAGTGCGGCCAATAGGCCAACAAGCAACAGACACGGCTTATCCTTCACGGCTGACATGGCTGCCAACTGAAACTCCAAATGGAGCAAAGACTTCAATATGTTGTTTTCTTTTTTCGGTTTTTGTAATATTTATCGAGATCCTTACACTTTGCATACAATTACACAGAGATTCAGTTAGTTGCGCTGAATCAGACCGATAGACAAACACTCGCACACACACACATACACACGCACAGACGCAAGCTTTATGGGCGACTTGCTTGGACTTGGGGGCGGTTTGCTTTTCCGATTGCTGCACGATCACGACCAGAGACTACGAACTCCAAAACCGCACTGAACGACGTTGCGTCTGCGCTGTGATTGTGAAGTGTTCCAAACACTTTGGGGCGAAGTTGCTGTTGACGTCAGCCGAGGCAGAAACAGCGACAGCGACAGAGGCAGAGCCAGCGGCAGCGGCAGAGGCAGCAACAGCGACTACGTTGGGCTGGTTTTTGTTGTTATTGTTACAAGTGCTTAGTTGTTGTTATTGCTGCTGTTGTCGCAGTCGCATTCGCATTCGCAGTTGTTGTTGTTACTGTTATTGTGGTTGTTATTATTATTGCTATTGTGATCCCCGTCTCATCAGCGTCGGCAATAATTATCAACAGTCAAAGCCTCATCTCAAAAACTTCAAACGGCGATCGGCCGGTGTCTGTTGGTTATGCTCAATTTTGCACATCTTTTCGCATTTGTTTTTGGTATTTTTTTTGCCAATTTTTATGTGCTTATTCAAATAATCTTTTGCGCTATGAACTTGTTTATTGTTGCAATTTTTCCCTTAGCTTTTATGTTGCGCCAACAAAAGCAATAAAAAAAAACAAAAAAACAAAAACTTGCACAGCTTATAGCTCTCCTAGAAACTTCGTGTCATTGGCTTAAAAATATGCAAAATTCAAACAAACAATAACCATTTCAATTTGGCTCATTGACTTTCATAGCAGTTGTTAGCGTTGGTCCAATTTATGTTTTGTTACAAATGCTCGTCATGGGGGCATTCATTGTTACCTCTGTATTTGGATTAGATAATCTTGTCCCTATCAATTTTCGATGATAGATGAGGAGAAATTGCATTAACATTCACGTTAAGGTTAATGTTAACTTTAACGTTAACGTACCCGATAGTGTTAGCGTTGGCAAATCGTGAGCTTCCATCGCCAAGTTCACTGCTGGTGGTCGCATCGTGGCTGCCTCGCAGCTGCCCCTCGGCAGCTTTGCATAACTCTCTTGTGAAAAGGGTTCACAAAAGGTCAGCCAACTGTTTGAAGCTATCATTTTGAGCTTGTAACCCATTGGCTTTGTCGCTTGCATCATTCAATTAACATGAAAGTTATTATTGCGATCAGATCCACAACAAACCATTCAATTTGTATATGTAATCTATCTAATCTCTTACTTAAACTGGCTGTGCGAAAGAACCGGTTTGCTGTCCTGTGTTTCAGAATTATCAATGAAATAAAACAAATATATGGAACTCTGTCTTCAGATAGATATTCTGGAATACCATTGTGTATATTCTCGCTTTAGTATATATATATCTGCAATGAAATTACATAGTATATATTCACACAAAAGATTCCATT